>OZ019981.1:27761745-28407259 GCA_963970395.1 Ephialtes manifestator | reverse complement strand
GAACCTAAAGAACCTAAAGAACCTAAAGAACCTAAAGAACCTAAAGAACCTAAAGAACCTAAAGAACCTAAAGAACCTAAAGAACCTAAAGAACCTAAAGAACCTAAAGAACCTAAAGAACCTAAAGAACCTAAAGAACCTAAAGAACCTAAAGAACCTAAAGAACCTAAAGAACCTAAAGAACCTAAAGAACCTAAAGAACCTAAAGAACCTAAAGAACCTAAAGAACCTAAAGAACCTAAAGAACCTAAAGAACCTAAAGAACCTAAAGAACCTAAAGAACCTAAAGAACCTAAAGAACCTAAAGAACCTAAAGAACCTAAAGAACCTAAAGAACCTAAAGAACCTAAAGAACCTAAAGAACCTAAAGAACCTAAAGAACCTAAAGAACCTAAAGAACCTAAAGAACCTAAAGAACCTAAAGAACCTAAAGAACCTAAAGAACCTAAAGAACCTAAAGAACCTAAAGAACCTAAAGAACCTAAAGAACCTAAAGAACCTAAAGAACCTAAAGAACCTAAAGAACCTAAAGAACCTAAAGAACCTAAAGAACCTAAAGAACCTAAAGAACCTAAAGAACCTAAAGAACCTAAAGAACCTAAAGAACCTAAAGAACCTAAAGAACCTAAAGAACCTAAAGAACCTAAAGAACCTAAAGAACCTAAAGAACCTAAAGAACCTAAAGAACCTAAAGAACCTAAAGAACCTAAAGAACCTAAAGAACCTAAAGAACCTAAAGAACCTAAAGAACCTAAAGAACCTAAAGAACCTAAAGAACCTAAAGAACCTAAAGAACCTAAAGAACCTAAAGAACCTAAAGAACCTAAAGAACCGAAAGAACCTAAAGAACCTAAAGAACCTAAAGAACCTAAAGAACCTAAAGAACCTAAAGAACCTAAAGAACCTAAAGAAAAATAAAAAAATTAAAAAAATAAATAAAAAAATAAAAAATAAAAAAAAATAAAATAAAAAAATAAAAAATAAAAAAAAATAAAATAAAAAAATAAAAAATAAAAAATAAAAAAAAGTGGGACACATCCCGTTTTAAAATGAACATTAATGGGTAGCGGTTGCCTCCTCGTGGCGTGTCCTGGACAGTACGTAAACAAAATCGCACTGACTAAAACCGTGTAAAACAATTGTGATATACAAACAACGACAAATAACATCTGAAAATATTGAATATCGACCGGAAAATCGGAAATAATAACTGAATTTTCTTTATCAATAATAGTCCGTATGTATTACATTTCAACAACACCAACTGCAGTTTTGAATAAATAAAATACCATTTTCCTATATTAATTTGAATTTATAATAATCTACTTCATCGTTCTGTCCGCCAAGTTAAATACGCTATTTTTTATTTCAAAAGACCCCTGCAACCGAGATTGATCTTCATCAAGCGAATTTGTGCATTTTGGTCCGCTATATTAGATCAACCATTTTGAATTTCTGGATTTTGAGCTCGAATTCGTGATCAGCGACCCAAAAAACCCCTGCATACCGAGTTTCATCGTCATCGTGCTAGATTGTGCATTTTGGTCAGCCATATTGGATCCGCCATTTTGAATTTCTGAATTTTCAGCTCAGATTCGTAATCAGCGACCCAAACAATCCCCGAATACCCATTTTCATCTTCATCAAGCTATTTTTTCTAATTTGTTCCGCCATATTGGATCCGCCATTTTGAATTTCTGGATTGCCGACTCAGATTCGTAATCAGCGGCCCATAAAACCCCCGAATACCCAATTTCATCTTCATCAAGCTACTTTTTACATTTTAGTGCGCTATATTGTATCCGCCATTTTGAATTTCTGTATTTTGAGCTAGGATTCGTAATCAGCGACCCAAAAAACCCCTGCATGCCGAGTTTCATCTTCATCAAGTTTCTTTTTCCAATTTATTCCGCCATATTGGAACCGCCATTTTGAATTTCTGGATTTTGAGATCAGATTTGTAATCAGCGACTGAAAAAACCCCTGCATACCGAGTTTCATCTTCATCGAGCTACTCTCTGCATTTTGGTCCGCCATATTGGATCCGCCATTTAGAATTTCTGGATTTTAAGCTCAGATTCGTAATCAACGACCCAAAGAATCCCCGAATACCCAGTTTCATCTTCATCAAGCTTCTTTTTCCAATTTGTTCCGCCATATTGGATCCGCCATTTTGAATTTATGGATTATGAGCTCGGATTCGCAATCAGTGACCCAAGAAAAGCCTGCATACCGAATTTCATCGTCATCAAGCTACATTGTGCATTTTGGTCGGCCATATTGGATCCGCCATTTTGAATGTCTGAATTTTGAGCTTAGATTCGTAATCAGCGACCCAAAGAATCCCCGAATACCCAGTTTCATCTTCATCAAGCTACTTTTTCTAATTTGTTCCGCCATATTGAATCCGCCATTTTGAATTTCTGAATTTTGAGCTTAGATTCGTAATCAGCGACCCAAAGAATCCCCGAATACCCAGTTTCATCTTCATCAAGCTACTTTTTCTAATTTGTTCCGCCATATTGGATCCGCCATTTTGAATTTCTGGATTTTGAGCTCGGATTCGTAATCAGCGACCCAAAAAACCCCTGCATACCGAGTTTCATCTTCATCGAGCTACTCTCTGCATTTTGGTCCGCCATATTGGATCCGCCATTTACAATTCCTGGATTTTAAGCTCGGATTCGCAATCAGCGACTCAAGAAACCCCTGCATACCGAGTTTCATCTTCATCAAGCTACTCTCTGCATTTTGATCCGCCATATTGGATCCGCCATTTTGAATTTCTGGATTTTCAGCTCGGATTCGTAATCAGCGACCCAAAAAACCCCTGCATACCGAGTTTCATCTTCATCATGCTACTTTTTTCCATTTTGATCTGCCATATTGTATCCGCCATTTTGAATTTCTCTATTTTGAGCTCGAATTCGTAATCAGCTATCCAAAAAACCCCCGAATACCCACTTTCATGTTCATCAAGCTATTTTTTCTATTTTTGTTCCGGTATGTTGCATTCGCCATTTTGAATCTGTGGATTTTGAGCTCGGATTTATAATCAGCGACCCAAAAAATCCGTGCATACCGAGTTTCATCGTCATCAATTCTACACACACACAGAAAATCGTATTTCCTTCTCTCTTGCACGAACGGTGTGTCCGGCCACTCGAACATGTCCAGTTATTGGGACATTTACCTTAGTTAAAAAATTCGCCGCTAGATGGCAAATCTCGCAAAATATTCTCACAAGCGAAAGGTCTCCAGGCTGGACATATAAGTCAGGTCTCAAGCGTCGTTCAGTATAGCTTCGAACGTTACAAAGGTACCGCTGTCTCCCGACCGCTTACTTATCGTTACGTTTCGAACTGATTATTAACATTTTTGTCGATACTTTAAGAATTTATTTTTGTACCGCAGTCACCCGACCGCTTACAAATAATAATATTGTTAAAGGTTCTTTATTATTGTACTGATTTTTTCTTCCAACTTTTTTTTCTCTTATCAACAATTATTATATACTTGAGGCATTCCACCGGTTATCGACAAGGTCGTGATCCTCACTTCTTTTTCTTTTGAATTGTAGAGCAATATAAAAAAAACTATAAATATTTTTAGATTTTTAATAAAGTTTGTGTTTTTAAAAATTACAAACATTTGATTTTCTCTAAAAGTACGTCGACGATTTTTTTTCTTTTTTTTGCTTCCTCATAGAGGAAGCTTTGTTTTCATTAAAAAAAAAATTTTCAAGATTTTTATGTCGGATTACTCAGAATGGTCTAAAGCGTCGAGAAAAGTGGTTTAGAAAAATTGTCCGGATGTATATGTGTGTGTGTGTGAAATGAAAGACCAAAGATTCTTTTAACTATAACTTTTAAACTATTCGACCGAATCAGCTCAAATTAAAACAACATGCGCAGTACTACCTAATCTTTAATTGGCATAAATTTCGAAAAAATCGATTGACACATTTAAATTTTATAAGAATTTTTAAATTTTGAAAAAAGTACGTAAATGCTCTAGTTCGATCGAATTTTTAGGTATCGGGCTGAAACTTCGTATAAAAATGGAACGAAGTGATGCGACCTTTGGTATTGAATTTGGGCGAAATCTGCAAAGAGGTTCAATTTTAATGATATTTTGAATTTTTCGAAAAATTTTCGTTTTGCTCTAATTCAGGTAAAATTTAAACAAATCAACTGAAATTTTTTACACTGGAACAATAACATTCAGCCCTGTTAGGTATCAAATTTGGTGATGACCGGTAATGCAGTCCGGATTTTACGTTATTTTGAATTTTTTAAAAATTGACCTGTCGTTCCGCATTTTGTAAAACATCAAAAAATAAGAATAAAATACAAGGATGCAAAGTACAACCTTACACATTGCTTCCTCATTATTTTTCGCTTTTTACAAAGCTTCCTCTATGAGGAAGTCAAAATTGATTGACATACTTCCTCAAAGCGAAGAGTAATGAGGAAGCAATGTGCAAGGTTCTACTTTGCATCCTTTTTTACAGTAAATTCTGTGGCCAAAAACAAAATGTTTGAGCCTAGGCTCAGAGTGGGCGAGTCCTAGATTAGTAGCTAAAAATAAAATTAAATTAAGAAAAAAATTTTAAATACTCCGAACTTGAATCTCCCTAAAACTACGTCGATGATTATTGTCAAAATTTTTAGAGTAAATTCTCTGTCCAAGAAATACATTTTTGAGACTAAAACGAAAATGGGGGATATTAAAAGAATAGCAACTAAAAATAATATTCTCCCGTTAAAAATTTTTATTTTTAGTTGGTATTCTAGACTGTCCTCCATTTTCGTTCTAGTCTCAAGAAATTCGTTTTTGGACACAGATGTTACTATACAAAACTTTGAAAAAAATCATCGACGTACTTTTAGAGAGATTCAAGTTTGTGGTATTATTTTACATTTATTTAAATTTTGTTTTATTTTTTGCTACTAATCTAGGCCTCGCCCAACTCTGAACCTAGGCTAGGAAATGTTGTTTTTTGACACAGAATTTACTGTAAAAAAAAGAAAAAAAATCGTCGACGTACTTTTTGAGCAAATCAAATTTTAGGTACTTAAAAAAACACAAAATTTTTTTTACATCTTAAAAAAATTCTAGTGTTTTTTTATATTGCTCTACATCTCGAAAGAAAAAATATATATATATGACGGTCACGACCCTATCGATAACCAGAGGAATGCTCCATTTACATGTATATTCATTTATTTTTTTACATTTCAGATGAATTTTGAAGACGATGGGCTCAACGGAGAGGTGGAGAACCTGCAGCGCGCATTACACGACGTGCTGATGGAGCCGCTTAACGAGCAACCGCCAAACCCGGTGCCACCGGCCAACCCAGGAGGTCGCGGTGCGCCAGCCGCGGGCCATCAGCCTCCTCGTGAGCCCGCTGCTGGTGAAGTAGTCGATCAGCAGCAGCAACACCGTAAGTAAAATTTTGTTTTTCGAAATTTTCATGTCAGGACACAGAATAGTTCAAACCGTTGAGAAAAGTGGTTTAGAAAAAATGTCTGTATGTGTGTGTATGTGCAGATTTCCTTGTAAGCACGATAACTGTCGTAATTTTAGATGTATCTTCTTCAAATTTGGCACGCAAGTGGGGTGACATACACTACGATTTGGGTAAACCCAAACTCGTGTAAATTATGAGATATCCGGCAGCAATTTTCAACATGATTTCACAATTATTGTTTATAAATGATGAATTTAGTCAAAGGAATTATCGATATCACAGTAAATTTCGATTTTGTTGAATAAAAAGAAAAAATGCCGTGACGGAAATTTGTTTATTTGAATTTGAAAATTTTTAAACATTTTTCTCAAATTTTGTCGCATGTAGAGAATAATTTAAATAGATTTGAGTACACATTTTACGCAGATCTATCCAGCCGAAAACAGTTTAGGGCATTTTTTATTTTTTCGAAAAATCTCGTTCTCGTGCTGATTTGTGCAAATTACGCGATACCGGGTTCTAATTTGATTCATATGTGGACTATCATGGTATAAGTTTTTAGTGCAAATTTAGGAAAAATCGATTACACGTTTGAAATTCTACGATACTTTTAATTTTAGAAAAATTTGTAGAGCATAAACAAGCCTGCAAAGTAGATCCTTGCACATTGCTTCTCCATTATTTTTCGCTTTTTACAGGCGTCCTCAATGAGGAACCTAAATTAATGAACATACTTACGTTTTATATATTTATTTATTTTTGCATCCTTAATTTGTTATTTTTATTTTTGCAGGTCGTTATCGAGGCACTCGAGCCGGTTGGCGTGTGCGGCAACAAAACCATATATCTTTTCTGGCGGAGATGGTACACCAGCTGTCACGCAAACAGCCATATTGGCAAGGCGGGAACCAGCGAGGCTGGCGACAGCGGGGCGGCCAACCGCGAGGCGGGCAGCAGCGAGGCGGCCAACAGCGAGGAGGGCAGCAGCGAGGCGGACAGCAGCGAGGCGGCCAATCGGGACGTGGGCAGCAGCGTGGCGGCCAACCGGGAGGCGGGCAGCAGCGTGGCGGCTGATAAATAATAAATTTAATTCATATAAATAAATATTATATATGAAATATTATAAATAAAAATATTTAATAACAAAACTTTTTCATTACGTTTTTAATTTTTAGTATTAATAGATATACTTTCTATTCGAGAAGCGCTCAGTATTACTAATATCAATGTAACAGTTTTCAAACACAATCCATATTTCACGAAATAGAAATAACGACAGAAACGATAATATAAAATTGACAAGTTTAATCGTTACAAATGAATCTCGCTTTTTTGTTAAGATAAGTCGATCGATAGATCCATATTCGCTAAACAGAGATTCCTATCTACAACAGCCAGAACTTCTTCGACTTTTCGCCAGCGTTGGTTTAGATCACGGAGTCCGATTCCGATGATGCGACTGTTTGTGAGATGATCAGTCATGACGACGCGTTCTTTATTCCAGACCTAGAAGGATAAAAAGCAATCACGCTCATTAGGAAGGTTAAAAAAAGATTTTTATTTCTTGTTCATAACCCCACGGGAGTCTATTCCAATTAAATGAAAGAAAAAACTTGAATTTTTTTCAGAATAAGGTGAAATTATGTATTTTAGTTATAATTGACATCTTCCTAGTAAATTCTATTTTATTTATATTTAAATTTGACTATGGTGAATTTCACCTTCATAAAGCTGCTTTGTCCATTTCGTTCCGCCATATTGGATCCGCCATTTTGAACTTCTGGATTTTGAGCTCGGATTCGCAATCAGTGACCCAAGAAACCTCTGCACACCGAGTTTCATCGTCATCAAGCTACATTGTACATTTTGGTCCGCCATATTGTATCCGCCATTTTGAATTTCTGAATTTTGAGATCAGATTTGTAATCAGCGACTCAAAAAACCCCTGCATACCGAGTTTCATCTTCATCAAGCTACTCTCTGCATTTTGGTTCCGCCATATTGTATCCGCCATATTGAATTTCTGAATTTTGAGATCAGATTTGTAATCAGCGACTCAAAAAACCCCTGCATACCGAGTTTCATCTTCATCAAGCTACTCTCTACATTTTGGTCCGCCATATTGTATCCGCCATTTTGAATTTCTGAATTTTGAGATCAGATTTGTAATCAGCGACTCAAAAAACCTCTGCATACCGAGTTTCATCTTCATCAAGCTACTCTCTGCATTTTGGTTCCGCCATATTGTATCCGCCATTTTGAATTTCTGAATTTTGAGATCAGATTTGTAATCAGCGACTCAAAAAACCCCTGCATACCGAGTTTCATCTTCATCGAGCTACTCTCTGCATTTTGGTCCGCCATATTGGATCCGCCATTTTGAATTTCTGAATTTTGAGATCAGATTTGTAATCAGCGACTCAAAAAACCCCTACATACCGAGTTTCATCTTCATCGAGCTACTCTCTGCATTTTGGTCCGCCATATTGGATCCGCCATTTACAATTCCTGGATTTTAAGCTCAGATTCGTAATCAACGACCCAAAGAATCCCAGAATACCCAGTTTCATCTTCATCAAGCTACTTTTTCCAATTTGTTCCGCCATATTGGATCCGCCATTTTGAATTTCTGGATTTTGAACTCAGATTCGCAATCAGTGACCCAAGAAACGTCTGCATACCGAATTTCATCGTCATCAAGCTACATTGTACATTTTGGTCCGCTATATTGGATCCGCCATATTGACTTTCTGAATTTTGAGCTCAGATTCGTAATCAGCGACTCAAAAAACCCCGGCATACCGAGTTTCATCTTCATCAAGCTACTCTCTGCATTTTGGTCCGCCATATTGGAACCGCCATTTTGAATTTCTGGATTTTGAGCTCGGATTCGTAATCAGCAACCCAAAAAACCCCTGCATACCTAGTTTCATCGTCATCAAGCTACATTGTGCATTTTGGTCGGCCATATTGGATCCGCCATTTTGAATTTCTGGATTTTGAGCTCGGATTCGCAATCAGTGACCCAAGAAACCCCTGCACACCGAGTTTCATCGTCATCAAGCTACATTGTACATTTTGGTCCGCCATATTGTATCCGCCATTTTAAATTTCTGAATTTTGAGATCAGATTTGTAATCAGCGACTCAAAAAACCCCTGCATACCGAGTTTCATCTTCATCAAGCTATTCTCTGCATTTTGGTCCGCCATATTGGATCCGCCATTTTGAATTTCTGGATTTTAAGCTCGGATTCGTAATCAGCGACCCAAAAAACCCCTGCATATCGAGTTTCATCGTCATCAAGTGTACATTGTACATTTTGGTCCGCCATATTGTATCCGCCATTTTGAATTTCTGAATTTTGAGATCAGATTTGTAATCAGCGACTGAAAAAACCCCTGCATACCGAGTTTCATCTTCATCGAGCTACTCTCTGCATTTTGGTCCGCCATATTGGATCCGCCATTTTGAATTTCTGGATTTTGAGCTCGGATTCGTAATCAGCGACCCAAAAAACCCCTGCATATCGAGTTTCATCGTCATCAAGCTACATTGTACATTTTGGTCCGCCATATTGTATCCGCCATTTTGAATTTCTGAATTTTGAGATCAGATTTGTAATCAGCGACTGAAAAAACCCCTGCATACCGAGTTTCATCTTCATCGAGCTACTCTCTGCATTTTGGTCCGCCATATTGGATCCGCCATTTACAATTCCTGGATTTTAAGCTCAGATTCGTAATCAACGACCCAAAGAATCCCCGAATACCCTGTTTCATCTTCATCAAGCTACTTTTTTCCAATTTGTTCCGCCATATTGGATCCGCCATTTTGAGTTTCTGGATTTTCAGCTCGGATTCGTAATCAGCGACCCAAAAAACCCCTGCATACCGAGTTTCATCGTCATCAAGCTACATTGTGCATTTTGGTCGGCCATATTGGATCCGCCATTTTGAATTTCTGGATTTTGAGCTCGGATTTGCAATCAGTGTCCCAAGAAACCCCTGCATACCGAGTTTCATCTTCATCGAGCTCCTCTCTGCATTTTGGTCCGCCATATTGGATCCGCCATTTTGAATTTCTGAATTTTGAGATCAGATTTGTAATTAGCGACTCAAAAAACCCCTGCATACCGAGTTTCATCTTCATCGAGCTACTCTCTGCATTTTGGTCCGCCATATTGGATCCGCCATTTACAATTCCTGGATTTTAAGCTCAGATTCGTAATCAACGACCCAAAGAATCCCCGAATACCCAGTTTCATCTTCATCAAGCTACTTTTTCCAATTTGTTCCGCCATATTGGATCCGCCATTTTGAATTTCTGGATTTTGAGCTCGGATTCGTAATCAGCGACCCAAAAAACCCCTGCATATCGAGTTTCATCGTCATCAAGTGTACATTGTACATTTTGGTCCGCCATATTGTATCCGCCATTTTGAATTTCTGAATTTTGAGATCAGATTTGTAATCAGCGACTCAAAAAACCCCTGCATACCGAGTTTCATCTTGATCGAGCTACTCTCTGCATTTTGGTCCGCCATATTGGATCCGCCATTTTGAATTTCTGGATTTTGAGCTCGGATTCGTAATCAGCGACCCAAAAAACCCCTGTATATCGAGTTTCATCGTCATCAAGTGTACATTGTACATTTTGGTCCGCCATTTTGAATTTCTGAATTTTGAGATCAGATTTGTAATCAGCGACTCAAAAAACCCCTGCATACCGAGTTTCATCTTCATCGAGCCACTCTCTGCATTTTGGTCCGCCATATTGGATCCGCCATTTTGAATTTCTGGATTTTGAGCTCGGATTCGTAATCAGCGACCCAAAAAACCCCTGCATACCGAGTTTCATCGTCATCAAGCTACATTGTGCATTTTGGTCGGCCATATTGGATCCGCCATTTTGAATTTCTGGATTTTGAGCTCGAATTCGCAATCAGTGACCCAAGAAACCCCTGCACACCGAGTTTCATCGTCATCAAGCTACATTGTACATTTTGGTCCGCCATATTGTATCCGCCATTTTGAATTTCTGAATTTTGAGATCAGATTTGTAATCAGCGACTCAAAAAACTCCTGCATACCGAGTTTCATCTTCATCAAGCTATACTCTGCATTTTGGTCCGCCATATTGGATCGGCCATTTTGAATTTCTGGATTTTGAGCTCAGATTCGTAATCAGCGACCCAAAAAAACCCCTGCATATCGAGTTTCATCGTCATCAAGTGTACATTGTACATTTTGGTCCGCCATATTGTATCCGCCATTTTGAATTTCTGAATTTTGAGATCAGATTTGTAATCAGCGACTCAAAAAACCCCTGCATACCGAGTTTCATCTTCATCGAGCTACTCTCTGCATTTTGGTCCGCCATATTGGATCCGCCATTTTGAATTTCTGGATTTTAAGCTCAGATTCGTAATCAGCGACCCAAAAAACCCCTGCATATCGAGTTTCATCGTCATCAAGTGTACATTGTACATTTTGGTCCGCCATATTGTATCCGCCATTTTGAATTTCTGAATTTTGAGATCAGATTTGTAATCAGCGACTGAAAAAACCCCTGCATACCGAGTTTCATCTTCATCGAGCTACTCTCTGCATTTTGGTCCGCCATATTGGATCCGCCATTTTGAATTTCTGGATTTTGAGCTCGGATTCGTAATCAGCGACCCAAAAAACCCCTGCATACCGAGTTTCATCGTCATCAAGCTACATTGTGCATTTTGGTCGGCCATATTGGATCCGCCATTTTGAATTTCTGGATTTTGAGATCAGATTTGTAATCAGCGACTCAAAAAACCCCTGCATACCGAGTTTCATCTTCATCAAGCTATTCTTTGCATTTTGGTCCGCCATATTGGATCCGCCATTTTGAATTTCTGGATTTTGAGCTCGGATTCGTAATCAGCGACCCAAAAAACCCCTGCATATCGAGTTTCATCGTCATCAAGTGTACATTGTACATTTTGGTCCGCCATATTGTATCCGCCATTTTGAATTTCTGAATTTTGAGATCAGATTTGTAATCAGCGACTGAAAAAACCTCTGCATACCGAGTTTCATCTTCATCGAGCTACTCTCTGCATTTTGGTCCGCCATATTGGATCCGCCATTTTGAATTTCTGGATTTTGAGCTCGGATTCGTAATCAGCGACCCAAAAAACCCCTGCATACCGAGTTTCATCGTCATCAAGCTACATTGTGCATTTTGGTCGGCCATATTGGATCCGCCATTTTGAATTTCTGGATTTTGAGCTCGGATTCACAATCAGTGACCCAAGAAACCCCTGCACACCGAGTTTTATCGTCATCAAGCTACATTGTACATTTTGGTCCGCCATATTGTATCCGCCATTTTGAATTTCTGAATTTTGAGATCAGATTTGTAATCAGCGACTCAAAAAACCCCTGCATACCGAGTTTCATCTTCATCAAGCTATTCTCTGCATTTTGGTCCGCCATATTGGATCCGCCATTTTGAATTTCTGGATTTTGAGCTCGGATTCGTAATCAGCGACCCAAAAAATCCCTGCATATCGAGTTTCATCGTCATCAAGTGTACATTGTACATTTTGGTCCGCCATATTGTATCCGCCATTTTGAATTTCTGAATTTTGAGATCAGATTTGTAATCAGCGACTGAAAAAACCCCTGCATACCGAGTTTCATCTTCATCGAGCTACTCTCTGCATTTTGGTCCGCCATATTGGATCCGCCATTTTGAATTTCTGGATTTTGAGCTCGGATTCGTAATCAGCGACCCAAAAAACCCCTGCATACCGAGTTTCATCGTCATCAAGCTACATTGTGCATTTTGGTCGGCCATATTGGATCCGCCATTTTGAATTTCTGGATTTTGAGCTCGGATTCACAATCAGTGACCCAAGAAACCCCTGCACACCTAGTTTTATCGTCATCAAGCTACATTGTACATTTTGGTCCGCCATATTGTATCCGCCATTTTGAATTTCTGAATTTTGAGATCAGATTCGTAATCAACGACCCAAAGAATCCCCGAATACCCGGTTTCATCTTCATCAAGCTACTTTTTCCAATTTGTTCCGCCATATTGGATCCGCCATTTTGAATTTCTGGATTTTGACCTCGGATTCGCAATCAGTGACCCAAGAAACGCCTGCATACCGAATTTCATCGTCATCAAGCTACATTGTGCATTTTGGTCTGCCATATTGGATCCGCCATTTTGAATTTCTGGATTTTAAGCTCAGATTCGTAATCAGCGACTCAAAAAACCCCTGCATACCGAGTTTCATCTTCATCAAGCTACTCTCTGCATTTTGGTCTGCCATATTGGATCCGCCATTTTGAATTTCTGGATTTTAAGCTCAGATTCGTAATCAGCGACCCAAGAAACCCCTGCATACCGAGTTTCATCGTCATCAAGCTACATTGTGCATTTTGGTCTGCCATATTGGATCCGCCATTTTGAATTTCTGGATTTTAAGCTCAGATTCGTAATCAGTGACCCAAAAAACTCCTGCATACCGAGTTTCATCTTCATCATGCTACTTTTTTCCATTTTTATCTGCCATATTGTATCCGCCATTTTGAATTTCTCTATTTTGAGTTCGAATTCGTAATCAGCTATCCAAAAAACTCCCGAATACCCACTTTCATGTTCATCAAGCTATTTTTTCTATTTTTGTTGCGGCATGTTGCATTCGCCATTTTGAATCTGTGGATTTTGAGCTCGGATTTATAAACAACGACCCAAAAAATCCGTGCATACCGAGTTTCATCGTCATCAATCCTACACACACACAGAAAATCGTATTTCCTTCTCTCTTGCACGAACGGTGTGTCCGGCCAATCGAACATGTCCAGCCATTGGGACATTTATCTAAGTTCAAAAACTCGCCGCTAGATGGCAAATCTCGCGAGATATTCTCGCAAGCGAAAAGTCTCCAGGCTGGGCATATAAGTCAGGTCTCACGCGTCGTTCAGTCTAGCTTCGATCGTTGCTACAGTACCGCAGTCTCCCGACCGCTTACTGATCGTTTCGTTTCGAATTTATTATTAAAATTTTTGTCGATTCTTTAAGAATTTATTTTTGTACCGCAGTCAACCGACCGCTTACAAATAATAATATTGTTAAAGGTTCCTTGTTATTGTATTGATTTTTTTTGCAACTTTTTTTTTTTCGTTTTTTTTTCAACTTTTTTTTTAACTTTCTTTTCAACTTTTTTTTTTATTTTTTTTTTTTGTAACTTTTTTAAAACTTTCTTTCCAATTTTTTTTTTTTTTTTTTTTTTACTATTTTTCCTTTAACTTTTTTTTTACTTTTTTTTTCTCAACCTTAACCACCGCCATAAGCGATACATCAGCTGCTATAGGCGCTAGATCAGCTGCTTAAAGCGCTATACCAGTAGCTGCTTTAAGCGCTATACCAGTAGCTGCTTTAAGCGCTATACCAACTTTATTGCTCATTACTCAGGTCTGGCAATCTTAAAATGGCGTGCGGACTCGTAAATCGGGGTAATACGTGTTACTTGAACAGTGTCCTGCAATGTCTGTATCACTCGAAGGTTTTCCGTCGAGAATCCATTGGACAAACAGATTGTAGTCAGCTTGCCAGAGGGATCAGAGAGACGATGTCTGAAATGGACGCAACTATCGCCACGGGACGAACAAGTGTAGATCCAATAGAGGCGATACTTAACACAAGACCCGATCACTTTGATCTATTGCGACAACATGATGCAGCAGAATACTTTCACCATATCATCGGGGGTATGGCGGAAAGTTTTTCGACAGCGGCCTCAAAATTCTGGTACACCCGGAAAACAATCATCCATTGTAGATCCTGTGATGCAAAAGAAGAGGCCCTCAGCGATGGCTTTTCTTTCACCTTTCGTCCAGACCAGGTTCATAAGAAGGGTACACAAGAGGCGCTTCGCGTTTGGAATAAAGAGACATTTGATGGAAGAATACGTATATGTAGTTGTACGGGAGCAACCACAAAAATAGTAAATAGTTTTTTGGAAGAGCCTCAGCTGATGGCAATTAGTCTGGCGTGTGAACACGACAACAGGGGGCATAAAGTAACGAAAACATGGAAAATCGATGAGGAACTTCAACTCGACGAATCCACATCAAAGTACAGGCTCTACGCAGTAGTAGTTCACGAGGGGTTACAAGCAACAGAGGGACACTACTTCGCCTACGTCCAGTCCAATGATGTCTGGTATAGGTGTAACGATAGACAAACAACGAAACTTGCTAGCTCTGATTTTTTGACGAAATTTAGTTTCACAACTACTCCACACATGTTATTTTATGAGAAACAAGAAAACGAACACCACGTCCAGTCATTTACGGGAGAAACAGGAGACATAGCAGAGGAATTGGAAGCAGAACAATCAAACGATCTAGCACAAGTTTCAAGAGAAGCTTTGGGAGAAGAATCGCCAGAAGCGATAGACCGTTTAAGCCAACAATTGTCGAGTCAGCTAAGTATTTCAATCCAATCTCCAACGTCGTCATTGTCAACAACGTTAGCGCCACCAACAGTCGAAGAAAATGCGATTTTGAGCGATGCTGGTCCTGACCTCAGCAATCCACGGGTAATCTCCGCCGTTGATGACGGAATTACGATTCAGAACGACGTGGACAGTATTGTTATCGTCTCAAAAACTCTCGCAGCTTTTAAAGTACAGGTAAAATTGACAGTAGATATGATGTCCCAACGGTCGAGACCAACCAAGAACGTCAAAACAGTAAAGGCCAGTCTAAACGACAAGGGGGGAGTCTGGCATGAAATTTCGATAGGTAGTTCTGGGAATTGTAGAATTATGATGATATATCAACTCATATCAAAAAAGTCCGGAGCAAAAAATACGACGCGGGCTGCCACACTGCGAAAAGACTTTATTGAAAAAATTTTACAAAAAGCCCTGAAAAATTTATCCCCAAAATCGAAGACAAGGCAACACGGGGCAATAGCACTTAGTTTCCCAACACGACGAAAACTATATATATACGAATCCGATTTCCTTGCAGTTGCGAACGAGGTTGATCGGCTCATGAGAGGAACTCGAATTACAGGACAAAAGGGACTCGTTCATCCGCTGCATATTCGCAATGTTTTTTATTACCGAGCTTGTCACGGCCTTTTGATAAATAACTTCAACGATGCTGATAGTTTTTTGCGTTCTCTTATAATTTCTCCCGATGATTGCGGTATACACAGCATCGAATATCACGTAGCGTCAACAATATTTCCAGATGATAAAGGAGCAGTTTATTTTAATACGGAAAAAGCGGTAGAAACGTTTTCTTTAAAAAACGCTAGCAAATCGAACCCGTCGTTTCTCTGTAATTACGGGCATTTCTGGGGTTCCGTCGCTATCGAAAAAGGCAAAAATATTTCGTACGTCCAAGCATATGATCCTCTTGCAAACTTATATAAGCTAAACACGTGTTGTTGCATTGCGACATACGTAATTTGTCAAGGTTTAAAAAAGGTATCGAAAAGCAAAGAATTAAAGAAGGTCCGAAATGAAACGGCGAGTTACGTTGATTGTATACGCGAATCCTTGTCTTGTTTGCGTGCGGGAGTAGCCCTGCGATTGGAAACAGTCCGAACTTTTTCGAATTATTCAGAGTTCATCATTCAATTTCCGTCGCCCGAAGCAGTTAACGATCAAGTTTTGAGTTTTGTAAAACAGCTGATTGAGGATAAGGTGTTTTTCCACGTTGAAGAAGAAACTTGGCAAATGCATTTAGACAATTGTCACATCAATGATCTCAACGGAATATTGGATGATCTCGTGCTTCGAATAAGCAAGATGCACTGCAGTCATGCCAACGATGAAGGAGAAGACGGTGAACGTACCGCATTTGGAATGATGACACGTTCGATGCGTCTGGAGCATAGCGCCGCGAGGATCGATTCGGTGTCCATAGACGAAAATACAGATTTCCGAGAAACCGCGATGGACCAAGATAATGAGATAACCGACGATGACGCGATAAACACAGTGACCATTTCCAGTGAAGAAATCGAGTTCATCTATGCTACATGGACGAAAATCATGTTCTTTTTGCATGGATCTTTGGGACCTAGGAAAAGAATCGATTATAAGATGTTAAAGATATTGTTAAGTCATAAGACTCTTGGTCGTAGTCGAAGTGATAAAGGAACGTACGATTTTAAGGACACGCAGGAGGCACTCACATCATATCGTCGCAAGTTTGGAAACGTCCCAATAACTTTTTATACGTCAAAATATTTTCCTATTCACAGTAACTTGATTCTGGAGTGCATACGATATTGTAAGTTTACAGAAAATACGGCAGAAAATATTTTTAAATTTTGGACCATCACTTATGGTTTGTTTTCTTGGAGACGACGCGCTGGTGAAGTAGACTCAAGAATACGTAACTACGACAAGGTGTTTGGAAATAACCGTTTTATAAAAAATCTGAACGCTCAAGGTATCATCTTCGCATCGGATGTTGCGAGGAGCATGATTTCTCCAAAAACATCTTTTGGAGAAATGGTGCTATCCGCAACCAGTATCGATGATTGTACTTTGAATAGTACCCAGTTTGAGAATGCCCTAACAAGTTGGATTAAGCAATATTATGTCGTTTACCCGCATTATTTGATCAAAGGCAATTCCGAAGAATCTCGGCATTTGTGGTTTTTAGTTTATAATAGTAAGATGTGTGCAGAAAAGAGTCAACTTCCAATGAGCCAATACGACAGTGGAGCATTGAGACGTCTAAGATCACTGAAGACTGTGCAAAATCAATTCCAAAACATCAGTAAAGAAGAACCGACCTTGAAGAGCACTAAAGTAGAGTCAGCAGCACCGTCGCATGTTCAAACAATCGAAGAAACATCGATAGCCAGGAAAGTAAGTAAGAATCCAATTTCCACAACATTGAAAAAGAATTTGAAACGAACGAATAAAACGATCGATACACACCTGAGTACATTTGCTAGGGTAATAAATGTAATTTTAACCGATGCCGAATTTAGATCAACGCTGGACAAGTTCCAACCGTTATTAAACTCAGATAAAAAATCAAAGGAAAGCATAATTGTTAGCATTAGTATATTAAGAGAGATTGCAAGAAAATACAACATGGTAAAAAATTGGAAAACACGGGACTTCAATCGCTTGAAAAAAATTATAGAACATAACTCACAGGGAATAAAAAGTCTTCTTGAACATCGTCAGTCTCTTGCATGTGATAATAATTCTGTAGAAATGAAACAAGCGATATTTTCGAAAACCGTCATAGATGCAGATGTTATTGGTAGTAACCACAGAGAGTGCTTAAAACGAAAAATGGGAGAAACTCTTAGTGAAGAGGACATAGGCGAAAACACGCGATCTCAAATAGGAAGTAGTGAGCTAGGAGTAGGGAGTCCAGGACGAGATATCGAGCATGAAGATTCCGAAGCCTTAAATAGGATAACGTATTCTCAAAAGAAACCGCGAATAACGGAGTATCGCATTCTGGAGCAGTCAGAAAGATTCATTTTGCCAACGCCGATATCATCGACTGCACCAACATCAAGGAAGAGAGAAATACACCCTTGGAGCGCCTATGAAGACGAGACAGTAATCTTAATGATATCAAAACTTTCCGTGACCTATCCTACCAAAGGTCTTGATTCACTGTGTAAAACGATAGCAGAAACAAACGGAATTCTGAAAGAAAATGGAAGGACAATGTGTAGCATTAGATCAACAATTAGACGATTAACGACGCAACCTCACAGACACTTTCTGAGGACGGTATTGGACAAGAACAAGATAAGTAAGTTTTTAAAGAAATTCGGGTCTCGTTGGGATTATCGTTAATTTCTTTCTTAAGATTTTAGCTGCATGCGTGGTAAAATAGGACTAATCACGATGGAAAAAATATTTTTAAAGATTCAAGCGCCGTTAGGATTAATACATTCATTTTTTTCTTAAGTTTTCAGATACATGTGGTAAAATAGGGCTAATGGCGAAGTTCCACTCAAAAACTAACGAACCGAAAGTGTTACCTCCTGGGTGGTTTGGAAATACACTATTATAAACTGCCAAACACTTCAAACACTATTAACAATTGACATGCATAAGCATTTTTTTCGTATTCACTCGCATTCAACGTATGTACTTTAAAATTTGTTTAAAAATAAACAAAAAATATTTTTTGTAATAGTCGCAATAATTTTTGAGGAATAGTCGCTTGCACCCATTCCGTTAAAATTAGACGGTTCTGTAAAATACGTCATGTATCAATGAATTTTGTTTATTAAGAATAGTCGGTATACTTTACATAGCAACAACATTAAGTGCAGCAGTTTCGAAGAAATAAAATACCATTTTCCAATCTTCCAGCGCTTTCCAGCGTTCAGGATTATGAAGATAATCGATCGGAAAATCAGAAATAATCACCGAATTAAATTTATCGATAATAGTCCGTATAAATAACATTGCAACAACACCAACTGCAATTTCGAATAAATAAAATATCATTTTCCAATAATAATTATAATTTACGAACATTTGCACCTCGATATAACTTGCATAAATCGAAATAGCCACCGGATTGGCCATGACCACCTTCTTTTGGACAAAAAACTCTTTCTTTCCTGCATACCAAAAATACCCTCATTATCGTGATTATGAAGATATCGATTGGTAAATCGGAAATAATCACCAAATTAACTTTATCGACAATAGCTATACAAACTATTTGTTTTTTTTTTAAACATTCACCGAAAAAGAAAATATATATATATCGTCGTACATGGCTCTAAAGAACCTTAAGCTTGTTCAGAAAAAGTACTCTAACTCGGACCAGCCAACACTTAGCTCCAATTCTACAACGACCAAAAGTTGCATATTAATATTCTCTATCGATAGGCAAAAAAAAAAAATAGGTGTTTCCCATAGAATAACTCATGAAATGACTTTATCCGTTCCAATCTAAAAAAAAAGTGCTCCAAATCAAACCCATTTTTACTTAGCTCAAATCTAAAACGACCAAAATTTGCGTATTAACATTCTCTACCGAAATGCAGAAAAAAACTCAGATATTTTAGGTAAATACAAAAGTCGTAAAGTAATCTTACACATAAAACTTTTATAAATCGAAAGTGCCACCGGATTGGCCATGACCACCTTCTTTTGGACAAAAAACTCTTTCTTTCCTGCATACCAAAAATACCCTCATTATCGTGATTATGAAGATATCGATTGGTAAATCGGAAATAATCACCAAATTAACTTTATCGACAATAGCTATACAAACTATCTGTTTTTTTTTTTTAAACATTCACCGAAAAAGAAAATATATACATATCGTCGTACATGGCTCTAAAGAACCTTAAGCTTGTTCAGAAAAAGTACTCTAACTCGGACCAGCCAACACTTAGCTCCAATTCTACAACGACCAAAAGTTGCATATTAATATTCTCTATCGATAGGCAAAAAAAAAAAAATAGGTGTTTCCCATAGAATAACTCATGAAATGACTTTATCCGTTCCAATCTAAAAAAAAAAGTGCTCCAAATCAAACCCATTTTTACTTAGCTCAAATCTAAAACGACCAAAATTTGCGTATTAACATTCTCTACCGAAATGCAGAAAAAAACTCAGATATTTTTGGTAAATACAAAAGTCGTAAAGTAATCTTACACATGAAACTTTTATAAATCGAAAGTGCCACCGGATTGGCCATGACCACCTTCTTTTGGACAAAAAACTCTTTCTTTCCTACATACCAAAAATACCCTCATTATCGTGATTATGAAAATATCGATTGGTAAATCGGAAATAATCACCAAATTAACTTTATCGACAATAGTTTGTATACATTGCATTGCAACAACACCAACTGCACTTCCGAATAAATAAAACACCATTTTCCAATAATAATTTGCATTTACGAACATTTGCACCTCGATATAACTTGTATAAATCGAAAGAGCCACCGGATTGGCCAAGACCATCTTATTTTGGACAAAAAGCTCTTTCATTCCTGCATACCAAAAATACCCTAGTTATCGGGATTATGACGATATCGATCGGTAAATCGGAAATAATCACCAAATTAACTTTATCGACAATAGCTATACAAACTATTTGTTTTTTTTTTTTAAACATTCACCGAAAAAGAAAATATATATATATCGTCGTACATGGCTCTAAAGAACCTTAAGCTTGTTCAGAAAAAGTACTCTAACTCGGACCAGCCAACACTTAGCTCCAATTCTACAACGACCAAAAGTTGCATATTAATATTCTCTATCGATAGGCAAAAAAAAAAATAGGTGTTTCCCATAGAATAACTCATGAAATGACTTTATCCGTTCCAATCTAAAAAAAAAAGTGCTCCAAATCAAACCCATTTTTACTTAGCTCAAATCTAAAACGGCCAAAATTTGCGTATTAACATTCTCTACCGAAATGCAGAAAAAAACTCAGATATTTTAGGTAAATACAAAAGTCGTAAAGTAATCTTACACATAAAACTTTTATAAATCGAAAGTGCCACCGGATTGGCCATGACCACCTTCTTTTGGACAAAAAACTCTTTCTTTCCTGCATACCAAAAATACCCTCATTATCGTGATTATGAAGATATCGATTGGTAAATCGGAAATAATCACCAAATTAACTTTATCGACAATAGCTATACAAACTATCTGTTTTTTTTTTTAAACATTCACCGAAAAAGAAAATATATACATATCGTCGTACATGGCTCTAAAGAACCTTAAGCTTGTTCAGAAAAAGTACTCTAACTCGGACCAGCCAACACTTAGCTCCAATTCTACAACGACCAAAAGTTGCATATTAATATTCTCTATCGATAGGCAAAAAAAAAAAATAGGTGTTTCCCATAGAATAACTCATGAAATGACTTTATCCGTTCCAATCTAAAAAAAAAAGTGCTCCAAATCAAACCCATTTTTACTTAGCTCAAATCTAAAACGACCAAAATTTGCGTATTAACATTCTCTACCGAAATGCAGAAAAAAACTCAGATATTTTTGGTAAATACAAAAGTCGTAAAGTAATCTTACACATAAAACTTTTATAAATCGAAAGTGCCACCGGATTGGCCATGACCACCTTCTTTTGGACAAAAAACTCTTTCTTTCCTACATACCAAAAATACCCTCATTATCGTGATTATGAAGATATCGATTGGTAAATCGGAAATAATCACCAAATTAACTTTATCGACAATAGTTTGTATACATTGCATTGCAACAACACCAACTGCACTTCCGAATAAATAAAACACCATTTTCCAATAATAATTTGCATTTACGAACATTTGCACCTCGATATAACTTGTATAAATCGAAAGAGCCACCGGATTGGCCAAGACCATCTTATTTTGGACAAAAAGCTCTTTCATTCCTGCATACCAAAAATACCCTAGTTATCGGGATTATGACGATATCGATCGGTAAATCGGAAATAATCACCAAATTAACTTTATCGACAATAGCTATACAAACTATTTGTTTTTTTTTTAAACATTCACCGAAAAAGAAAATATATATATATCGTCGTACATGGCTCTAAAGAACCTTAAGCTTGTTCAGAAAAAGTACTCTAACTCGGACCAGCCAACACTTAGCTCCAATTCTACAACGACCAAAAGTTGCATATTAATATTCTCTATCGATAGGCAAAAAAAAAAAATAGGTGTTTCCCATAGAATAACTCATGAAATGACTTTATCCGTTCCAATCTAAAAAAAAAAGTGCTCCAAATCAAACCCATTTTTACTTAGCTCAAATCTAAAACGACCAAAATTTACGTATTAACATTCTCTACCGAAATGCAGAAAAAAACTCAGATATTTTAGGTAAATACAAAAGTCGTAAAGTAATCTTACACATAAAACTTTTATAAATCGAAAGTGCCACCGGATTGGCCATGACCACCTTCTTTTGGACAAAAAACTCTTTCTTTCCTGCATACCAAAAATACCCTCATTATCGTGATTATGAAGATATCGATTGGTAAATCGGAAATAATCACCAAATTAACTTTATCGACAATAGCTATACAAACTATCTGTTTTTTTTTTAAACATTCACCGAAAAAGAAAATATATACATATCGTCGTACATGGCTCTAAAGAACCTTAAGCTTGTTCAGAAAAAGTACTCTAACTCGGACCAGCCAACACTTAGCTCCAATTCTACAACGACCAAAAGTTGCATATTAATATTCTCTATCGATAGGCAAAAAAAAAAAATAGGTGTTTCCCATAGAATAACTCATGAAATGACTTTATCCGTTCCAATCTAAAAAAAAAAGTGCTCCAAATCAAACCCATTTTTACTTAGCTCAAATCTAAAACGACCAAAATTTGCGTATTAACATTCTCTACCGAAATGCAGAAAAAAACTCAGATATTTTAGGTAAATACAAAAGTCGTAAAGTAATCTTACACATAAAACTTTTATAAATCGAAAGTGCCACCGGATTGGCCATGACCACCTTCTTTTGGACAAAAAACTCTTTCTTTCCTGCATACCAAAAATACCCTCATTATCGTGATTATGAAGATATCGATTGGTAAATCGAAAATAATCACCAAATTAACTTTATCGACAATAGTTTGTATACATTGCATTGCAACAACACCAACTGCACTTCCGAATAAATAAAACACCATTTTCCAATAATAATTTGCATTTACGAACATTTGCACCTCGATATAACTTGTATAAATCGAAAGAGCCACCGGATTGGCCAAGACCATCTTATTTTGGACAAAAAGCTCTTTCATTCCTGCATACCAAAAATACCCTAGTTATCGGGATTATGACGATATCGATCGGTAAATCGGAAATAATCACCAAATTAACTTTATCGACAATAGCTATACAAACTATTTGTTTTTTTTTTTAAACATTCACCGAAAAAGAAAATATATATATATCGTCGTACATGGCTCTAAAAAACCTTAAGCTTGTTCAGAAAAAGTACTCTAACTCGGATCAGCCAACACTTAGCTCCAATTCTACAACGACCAAAAGTTGCATATTAATATTCTCTATCGATAGGCAAAAAAAAAAAATAGGTGTTTCCCATAGAATAACTCATGAAATGACTTTATCCGTTCCAATCTAAAAAAAAAAGTGCTCCAAATCAAACCCATTTTTACTTAGCTCAAATCTAAAACGACCAAAATTTGCGTATTAACATTCTCTACCGAAATGCAGAAAAAAACTCAGATATTTTAGGTAAATACAAAAGTCGTAAAGTAATCTTACACATAAAACTTTTATAAATCGAAAGTGCCACCGGATTGGCCATGACCACCTTCTTTTGGACAAAAAACTCTTTCTTTCCTGCATACCAAAAATACCCTCATTATCGTGATTATGAAGATATCGATTGGTAAATCGGAAATAATCACCAAATTAACTTTATCGACAATAGCTATACAAACTATTTGTTTTTTTTTTTAAACATTCACCGAAAAAGAAAATATATATATATCGTCGTACATGGCTCTAAAGAACCTTAAGCTTGTTCAGAAAAAGTACTCTAACTCGGACCAGCCAACACTTAGCTCCAATTCTACAACGACCAAAAGTTGCATATTAATATTCTCTATCGATAGGCAAAAAAAAAAAATAGGTGTTTCCCATAGAATAACTCATGAAATGACTTTATCCGTTCCAATCTAAAAAAAAAGTGCTCCAAATCAAACCCATTTTTACTTAGCTCAAATCTAAAACGACCAAAATTTGCGTATTAACATTCTCTACCGAAATGCAGAAAAAAACTCAGATATTTTAGGTAAATACAAAAGTCGTAAAGTAATCTTACACATAAAACTTTTATAAATCGAAAGTGCCACCGGATTGGCCATGACCACCTTCTTTTGGACAAAAAACTCTTTCTTTCCTGCATACCAAAAATACCCTCATTATCGTGATTATGAAGATATCGATTGGTAAATCGGAAATAATCACCAAATTAACTTTATCGACAATAGCTATACAAACTATCTGTTTTTTTTTTTTAAACATTCACCGAAAAAGAAAATATATACATATCGTCGTACATGGCTCTAAAGAACCTTAAGCTTGTTCAGAAAAAGTACTCTAACTCGGACCAGCCAACACTTAGCTCCAATTCTACAACGACCAAAAGTTGCATATTAATATTCTCTATCGATAGGCAAAAAAAAAAATAGGTGTTTCCCATAGAATAACTCATGAAATGACTTTATCCGTTCCAATCTAAAAAAAAAAGTGCTCCAAATCAAACCCATTTTTACTTAGCTCAAATCTAAAAGGACCAAAATTTGCGTATTAACATTCTCTACCGAAATGCAGAAAAAAACTCAGATATTTTTGGTAAATACAAAAGTCGTAAAGTAATCTTACACATGAAACTTTTATAAATCGAAAGTGCCACCGGATTGGCCATGACCACCTTCTTTTGGACAAAAAACTCTTTCTTTCCTACATACCAAAAATACCCTCATTATCGTGATTATGAAAATATCGATTGGTAAATCGGAAATAATCACCAAATTAACTTTATCGACAATAGTTTGTATACATTGCATTGCAACAACACCAACTGCACTTCCGAATAAATAAAACACCATTTTCCAATAATAATTTGCATTTACGAACATTTGCACCTCGATATAACTTGTATAAATCGAAAGAGCCACCGGATTGGCCAAGACCATCTTATTTTGGACAAAAAGCTCTTTCATTCCTGCATACCAAAAATACCCTAGTTATCGGGATTATGACGATATCGATCGGTAAATCGGAAATAATCACCAAATTAACTTTATCGACAATAGCTATACAAACTATTTGTTTTTTTTTTTTAAACATTCACCGAAAAAGAAAATATATATATATCGTCGTACATGGCTCTAAAGAACCTTAAGCTTGTTCAGAAAAAGTACTCTAACTCGGACCAGCCAACACTTAGCTCCAATTCTACAACGACCAAAAGTTGCATATTAATATTCTCTATCGATAGGCAAAAAAAAAAAATAGGTGTTTCCCATAGAATTACTCATGAAATGACTTTATCCGTTCCAATCTAAAAAAAAAAGTGCTCCAAATCAAACCCATTTTTACTTAGCTCAAATCTAAAACGACCAAAATTTGCGTATTAACATTCTCTACCGAAATGCAGAAAAAAACTCAGATATTTTAGGTAAATACAAAAGTCGTAAAGTAATCTTACACATAAAACTTTTATAAATCGAAAGTGCCACCGGATTGGCCATGACCACCTTCTTTTGGACAAAAAACTCTTTCTTTCCTGCATACCAAAAATACCCTCATTATCGTGATTATGAAGATATCGATTGGTAAATCGGAAATAATCACCAAATTAACTTTATCGACAATAGCTATACAAACTATCTGTTTTTTTTTTTAAACATTCACCGAAAAAGAAAATATATACATATCGTCGTACATGGCTCTAAAGAACCTTAAGCTTGTTCAGAAAAAGTACTCTAACTCGGACCAGCCAACACTTAGCTCCAATTCTACAACGACCAAAAGTTGCATATTAATATTCTCTATCGATAGGCAAAAAAAAAAAATAGGTGTTTCCCATAGAATAACTCATGAAATGACTTTATCCGTTCCAATCTAAAAAAAAAAGTGCTCCAAATCAAACCCATTTTTACTTAGCTCAAATCTAAAACGACCAAAATTTGCGTATTAACATTCTCTACCGAAATGCAGAAAAAAACTCAGATATTTTTGGTAAATACAAAAGTCGTAAAGTAATCTTACACATAAAACTTTTATAAATCGAAAGTGCCACCGGATTGGCCATGACCACCTTCTTTTGAACAAAAAACTCTTTCTTTCCTACATACCAAAAATACCCTCATTATCGTGATTATGAAGATATCGATTGGTAAATCGGAAATAATCACCAAATTAACTTTATCGACAATAGTTTGTATACATTGCATTGCAACAACACCAACTGCACTTCCGAATAAATAAAACACCATTTTCCAATAATAATTTGCATTTACGAACATTTGCACCTCGATATAACTTGTATAAATCGAAAGAGCCACCGGATTGGCCAAGACCATCTTATTTTGGACAAAAAGCTCTTTCATTCCTGCATACCAAAAATACCCTAGTTATCGGGATTATGACGATATCGATCGGTAAATCGGAAATAATCACCAAATTAACTTTATCGACAATAGCTATAGAAACTATTAGTTTTTTTTTTTTAAACATTCACCGAAAAAGAAAATATATATATATCGTCGTACATGGCTCTAAAGAACCTTAAGCTTGTTCAGAAAAAGTACTCTAACTCGGACCAGCCAACACTTAGCTCCAATTCTACAACGACCAAAAGTTGCATATTAATATTCTCTATCGATAGGCAAAAAAAAAAAATAGGTGTTTCCCATAGAATAACTCATGAAATGACTTTATCCGTTCCAATCTAAAAAAAAAAGTGCTCCAAATCAAACCCATTTTTACTTAGCTCAAATCTAAAACGACCAAAATTTACGTATTAACATTCTCTACCGAAATGCAGAAAAAAACTCAGATATTTTAGGTAAATACAAAAGTCGTAAAGTAATCTTACACATAAAACTTTTATAAATCGAAAGTGCCACCGGATTGGCCATGACCACCTTCTTTTGGACAAAAAACTCTTTCTTTCCTGCATACCAAAAATACCCTCATTATCGTGATTATGAAGATATCGATTGGTAAATCGGAAATAATCACCAAATTAACTTTATCGACAATAGCTATACAAACTATCTGTTTTTTTTTTTAAACATTCACCGAAAAAGAAAATATATACATATCGTCGTACATGGCTCTAAAGAACCTTAAGCTTGTTCAGAAAAAGTACTCTAACTCGGACCAGCCAACACTTAGCTCCAATTCTACAACGACCAAAAGTTGCATATTAATATTCTCTATCGATAGGCAAAAAAAAAAAATAGGTGTTTCCCATAGAATAACTCATGAAATGACTTTATCCGTTCCAATCTAAAAAAAAAAGTGCTCCAAATCAAACCCATTTTTACTTAGCTCAAATCTAAAACGACCAAAATTTGCGTATTAACATTCTCTACCGAAATGCAGAAAAAAACTCAGATATTTTAGGTAAATACAAAAGTCGTAAAGTAATCTTACACATAAAACTTTTATAAATCGAAAGTGCCACCGGATTGGCCATGACCACCTTCTTTTGGACAAAAAACTCTTTCTTTCCTGCATACCAAAAATACCCTCATTATCGTGATTATGAAGATATCGATTGGTAAATCGGAAATAATCACCAAATTAACTTTATCGACAATAGCTATACAAACTATCTGTTTTTTTTTTTAAACATTCACCGAAAAAGAAAATATATACATATCGTCGTACATGGCTCTAAAGAACCTTAAGCTTGTTCAGAAAAAGTACTCTAACTCGGACCAGCCAACACTTAGCTCCAATTCTACAACGACCAAAAGTTGCATATTAATATTCTCTATCGATAGGCAAAAAAAAAAAATAGGTGTTTCCCATAGAATAACTCATGAAATGACTTTATCCGTTCCAATCTAAAAAAAAAAGTGCTCCAAATCAAACCCATTTTTACTTAGCTCAAATCTAAAACGACCAAAATTTGCGTATTAACATTCTCTACCGAAATGCAGAAAAAAACTCAGATATTTTAGGTAAATACAAAAGTCGTAAAGTAATCTTACACATAAAACTTTTATAAATCGAAAGTGCCACCGGATTGGCCATGACCACCTTCTTTTGGACAAAAAACTCTTTCTTTCCTGCATACCAAAAATACCCTCATTATCGTGATTATGAAGATATCGATTGGTAAATCGAAAATAATCACCAAATTAACTTTATCGACAATAGTTTGTATACATTGCATTGCAACAACACCAACTGCAGTTCCGAATAAATAAAATACCATTTTCCAATAATAATTTGCATTTACGAACATTTGCACCTCGATATAACTTGTATAAATCGAAAGAGCCACCGGATTGGCCAAGACCATCTTATTTTGGACAAAAAGCTCTTTCATTCCTGCATACCAAAAATACCCTAGTTATCGGGATTATGACGATATCGATCGGTAAATCGGAAATAATCACCAAATTAACTTTATCGACAATAGCTATACAAACTATTTGTTTTTTTTTTTTTAACATTCACCGAAAAAGAAAATATATATATATCGTCGTACATGGCTCTAAAGAACCTTAAGCTTGTTCAGAAAAAGTACTCTAACTCGGACCAGCCAACACTTAGCTCCAATTCTACAACGACCAAAAGTTGCATATTAATATTCTCTATCGATAGGCAAAAAAAAAAAATAGGTGTTTCCCATAGAATAACTCATGAAATGACTTTATCCGTTCCAATCTAAAAAAAAAAGTGCTCCAAATCAAACCCATTTTTACTTAGCTCAAATCTAAAACGACCAAAATTTGCGTATTAACATTCTCTACCGAAATGCAGAAAAAAACTCAGATATTTTAGGTAAATACAAAAGTCGTAAAGTAATCTTACACATAAAACTTTTATAAATCGAAAGTGCCACCGGATTGGCCATGACCACCTTCTTTTGGACAAAAAACTCTTTCTTTCCTGCATACCAAAAATACCCTCATTATCGTGATTATGAAGATATCGATTGGTAAATCGGAAATAATCACCAAATTAACTTTATCGACAATAGTTTGTATACATTGCATTGCAACAACACCAACTGCACTTCCGAATAAATAAAACACCATTTTCCAATAATAATTTGCATTTACGAACATTTGCACCTCGATATAACTTGTATAAATCGAAAGAGCCACCGGATTGGCCAAGACCATCTTATTTTGGACAAAAAGCTCTTTCATTCCTGCATACCAAAAATACCCTAGTTATCGGGATTATGACGATATCGATCGGTAAATCGGAAATAATCACCAAATTAACTTTATCGACAATAGCTATACAAACTATTTGTTTTTTTTTTTAAACATTCACCGAAAAAGAAAATATATATATATCGTCGTACATGGCTCTAAAGAACCTTAAGCTTGTTCAGAAAAAGTACTCTAACTCGGACCAGCCAACACTTAGCTCCAATTCTACAACGACCAAAAGTTGCATATTAATATTCTCTATCGATAGGCAAAAAAAAAAAATAGGTGTTTCCCATAGAATAACTCATGAAATGACTTTATCCGTTCCAATCTAAAAAAAAAAGTGCTCCAAATCAAACCCATTTTTACTTAGCTCAAATCTAAAACGACCAAAATTTGCGTATTAACATTCTCTACCGAAATGCAGAAAAAAACTCAGATATTTTAGGTAAATACAAAAGTCGTAAAGTAATCTTACACATAAAACTTTTATAAATCGAAAGTGCCACCGGATTGGCCATGACCACCTTCTTTTGGACAAAAAACTCTTTCTTTCCTGCATACCAAAAATACCCTCATTATCGTGATTATGAAGATATCGATTGGTAAATCGGAAATAATCACCAAATTAACTTTATCGACAATAGCTATACAAACTATCTGTTTTTTTTTTTTAACATTCACCGAAAAAGAAAATATATACATATCGTCGTACATGGCTCTAAAGAACCTTAAGCTTGTTCAGAAAAAGTACTCTAACTCGGACCAGCCAACACTTAGCTCCAATTCTACAACGACCAAAAGTTGCATATTAATATTCTCTATCGATAGGCAAAAAAAAAAAATAGGTGTTTCCCATAGAATAACTCATGAAATGACTTTATCCGTTCCAATCTAAAAAAAAAAGTGCTCCAAATCAAACCCATTTTTACTTAGCTCAAATCTAAAACGACCAAAATTTGCGTATTAACATTCTCTACCGAAATGCAGAAAAAAACTCAGATATTTTTGGTAAATACAAAAGTCGTAAAGTAATCTTACACATGAAACTTTTATAAATCGAAAGTGCCACCGGATTGGCCATGACCACCTTCTTTTGGACAAAAAACTCTTTCTTTCCTACATACCAAAAATACCCTCATTATCGTGATTATGAAAATATCGATTGGTAAATCGGAAATAATCACCAAATTAACTTTATCGACAATAGTTTGTATACATTGCATTGCAACAACACCAACTGCACTTCCGAATAAATAAAACACCATTTTCCAATAATAATTTGCATTTACGAACATTTGCACCTCGATATAACTTGTATAAATCGAAAGAGCCACCGGATTGGCCAAGACCATCTTATTTTGGACAAAAAGCTCTTTCATTCCTGCATACCAAAAATACCCTAGTTATCGGGATTATGACGATATCGATCGGTAAATCGGAAATAATCACCAAATTAACTTTATCGACAATAGCTATACAAACTATTTGTTTTTTTTTTTTAAACATTCACCGAAAAAGAAAATATATATATATCGTCGTACATGGCTCTAAAGAACCTTAAGCTTGTTCAGAAAAAGTACTCTAACTCGGACCAGCCAACACTTAGCTCCAATTCTACAACGACCAAAAGTTGCATATTAATATTCTCTATCGATAGGCAAAAAAAAAAATAGGTGTTTCCCATAGAATAACTCATGAAATGACTTTATCCGTTCCAATCTAAAAAAAAAAGTGCTCCAAATCAAACCCATTTTTACTTAGCTCAAATCTAAAACGACCAAAATTTGCGTATTAACATTCTCTACCGAAATGCAGAAAAAAACTCAGATATTTTAGGTAAATACAAAAGTCGTAAAGTAATCTTACACATAAAACTTTTATAAATCGAAAGTGCCACCGGATTGGCCATGACCACCTTCTTTTGGACAAAAAACTCTTTCTTTCCTGCATACCAAAAATACCCTCATTATCGTGATTATGAAGATATCGATTGGTAAATCGGAAATAATCACCAAATTAACTTTATCGACAATAGCTATACAAACTATTTGTTTTTTTTTTTAAACATTCACCGAAAAAGAAAATATATATATATCGTCGTACATGGCTCTAAAGAACCTTAAGCTTGTTCAGAAAAAGTACTCTAACTCGGACCAGCCAACACTTAGCTCCAATTCTACAACGACCAAAAGTTGCATATTAATATTCTCTATCGATAGGCAAAAAAAAAAAATAGGTGTTTCCCATAGAATAACTCATGAAATGACTTTATCCGTTCCAATCTAAAAAAAAAAGTGCTCCAAATCAAACCCATTTTTACTTAGCTCAAATCTAAAACGACCAAAATTTGCGTATTAACATTCTCTACCGAAATGCAGAAAAAAACTCAGATATTTTAGGTAAATACAAAAGTCGTAAAGTAATCTTACACATAAAACTTTTATAAATCGAAAGTGCCACCGGATTGGCCATGACCACCTTCTTTTGGACAAAAAACTCTTTCTTTCCTGCATACCAAAAATACCCTCATTATCGTGATTATGAAGATATCGATTGGTAAATCGGAAATAATCACCAAATTAACTTTATCGACAATAGTTTGTATACATTGCATTGCAACAACACCAACTGCACTTCCGAATAAATAAAACACCATTTTCCAATAATAATTTGCATTTACGAACATTTGCACCTCGATATAACTTGTATAAATCGAAAGAGCCACCGGATTGGCCAAGACCATCTTATTTTGGACAAAAAGCTCTTTCATTCCTGCATACCAAAAATACCCTAGTTATCGGGATTATGACGATATCGATCGGTAAATCGGAAATAATCACCAAATTAACTTTATCGACAATAGCTATACAAACTATTTGTTTTTTTTTTTTAAACATTCACCGAAAAAGAAAATATATATATATCGTCGTACATGGCTCCTAAAGAACCTTAAGCTTGTTCAGAAAAAGTACTCTAACTCGGATCAGCCAACACTTAGCTCCAATTCTACAACGACCAAAAGTTGCATATTAATATTCTCTATCGATAGGCAAAAAAAAAAAATAGGTGTTTCCCATAGAATAACTCATGAAATGACTTTATCCGTTCCAATCTAAAAAAAAAAGTGCTCCAAATCAAACCCATTTTTACTTAGCTCAAATCTAAAACGACCAAAATTTGCGTATTAACATTCTCTACCGAAATGCAGAAAAAAACTCAGATATTTTAGGTAAATACAAAAGTCGTAAAGTAATCTTACACATAAAACTTTTATAAATCGAAAGTGCCACCGGATTGGCCATGACCACCTTCTTTTGGACAAAAAACTCTTTCTTTCCTGCATACCAAAAATACCCTCATTATCGTGATTATGAAGATATCGATTGGTAAATCGGAAATAATCACCAAATTAACTTTATCGACAATAGCTATACAAACTATTTGTTTTTTTTTTTAAACATTCACCGAAAAAGAAAATATATATATATCGTCGTACATGGCTCTAAAGAACCTTAAGCTTGTTCAGAAAAAGGACTCTAACTCGGACCAGCCAACACTTAGCTCCAATTCTACAACGACCAAAAGTTGCATATTAATATTCTCTATCGATAGGCAAAAAAAAAAAATAGGTGTTTCCCATAGAATAACTCATGAAATGACTTTATCCGTTCCAATCTAAAAAAAAAGTGCTCCAAATCAAACCCATTTTTACTTAGCTCAAATCTAAAACGACCAAAATTTGCGTATTAACATTCTCTACCGAAATGCAGAAAAAAACTCAGATATTTTAGGTAAATACAAAAGTCGTAAAGTAATCTTACACATAAAACTTTTATAAATCGAAAGTGCCACCGGATTGGCCATGACCACCTTCTTTTGGACAAAAAACTCTTTCTTTCCTGCATACCAAAAATACCCTCATTATCGTGATTATGAAGATATCGATTGGTAAATCGGAAATAATCACCAAATTAACTTTATCGACAATAGTTTGTATACATTGCCTTGCAACAACACCAACTGCAGTTCCGAATAAATAAAATACCATTTTCCAATAATAATTTGCATTTACGAACATTTGCACCTCGATATAACTAGTATAAATCGAAAGTGCCACCGGATTGGCCATGACCACCTTCTTTTGGACAAAAAACGCTTTCTTTCCTGCATACCAAAAATACCCTCATTATCGTGATTATGAAGATATCGATTGGTAAATCGGAAATAATCACCAAATTAACTTTATCGACAATAGTTTGTATACATTGCATTGCAACAACACCAACTGCAGTTCCGAATAAATAAAATACCATTTTCCAATAATAATTTGCATTTACGAACATTTGCACCTCGATATAACTTGTATAAATCGAAAGAGCCACCGGATTGGCCAAGACCATCTTATTTTGGACAAAAAGCTCTTTCATTCCTGCATACCAAAAATACCCTAGTTAACGGGATTATGACGATATCGATCGGTAAATCGGAAATAATCACCAAAATAACTTTATCGACAATAGTTTGTATACATTACATTGCAACAACACCAACTGCAGTTCCGAATAAATAAAATACCATTTTCCAATAATAATTTGAATTTACGAACATTTGCACCTCGATATAACTTTTATAAATCGAAAGTGCCACCGGATTGGCCATGACCACCTTCTTTTGGACAAAAAACTCTTTCATTCCTACATACCAAAAATACCCTCGTTATCGGGATTTGAGAGTTGCGAACTGGGAAATCGAGAATTTACGATGTATTAATTATTACGATATATATTCAGCGAGCTTATCACTCAATGAATACAAATAGAATGACCTTGTATGATTCGACATTGCGGAAGTATTTGTTTTTAATTCTTTATTAAATTCCTTAAAAACGAAAGTGCCATCGACTTGCGCATTACCAATCTTTTCAGTTCGAAATGCACTTTTTTATGAACATACCCAAAATATCGTGGTTATCGTGATTTCGAAGTTACAGCTCAAGTAAAGTTTAATTATAAACAAATAATTTTGGAAAAAATATATTCTTAAATCGCATGCAAAATCAAATTCAATCATATTAGTAGATAATTTTTTCAAACGACACATATCCGAATAATCGGATCTAGTACCCTTTAAAAAACGATTTTCGTCCGCCCACCAGTCTGTATCGAAAGGTCTTTTTTTTCTAAAAATATTCACCGAAAAAAAAGTATACATATACCGTCGCATATGGCTCTAAAACCTAAAGAACCTAAAGAACCTAAAGAACCTAAAGAACCTAAAGAACCTAAAGAACCTAAAGAACCTAAAGAACCTAAAGAACCTAAAGAACCTAAAGACTTCTCAAGGGGTTACTGGTGACTTTATGTACTACCAGTCTGTAAAAACTGTTACACCGACTGGGACTTCAATTGATCGGAGCCCCACAAGAGAGTGTTGGCAACTGATATTTGTAGTAATAGGTCAGGTCATTTCTTTAAAACATTAAACTTTATTACTTAGATACACAAAACATATTTTATTAATACAGGATATAATAACTTCGCGTGTGGCTGGTTGGACAGACGCCAATAGACTAACTACAGATATTGCGCTACGCCTAGCCTGTAGCGCAACAGTCACACTCTTACTGCCGCTTGAAGCCGCGCCGTGAGGACGCGCCCCGAGAACCGTGTCCGCCTTACCGACAGACGCTAAATATTTTCGAGAAACGCGGCGGAACAGTGGTCCTCATATTTTATTTCTTTTCCTAGGCTACTGAATTGTGGGTCGAGATTTTTTTCTCTACGAATAAATCCCGAGCCGTGAATAATGGTATATCTATTTGGCTCGATAGAGGAGGGGAAAACCTCGCGGCATAAAACCCCCCTGGAAGAATGATTACACGCTGTAAAAACAAGAAAGGGCAAGGTGTGGATCGTGTGTGCGTGTATGCGTGCACTTGCAGTTAGTAAGGAGTGCGCACCTCCTGCGGATCGAAAGATCTGATTTCGTTATCATATCGCGTCTTTCTGATGGTGTTCAGAACACCTACTTGTTTAAAGTTTTACGAGAAATTCCGTTCGAATACCGTCGACCGATTAAACCGAAACCGAGAATCTAATCCTATCTGAAGCGAATGCGTATTTACCACGACCGAAAAAGTAGACTTTGTTCGCTCGTTCCCGTCCCTCCTTTTCCTGCCCGGGAACCCCCGCCGATCCCACCTCGACCGACCGCCGAAAGTTTAGTTCGCTGCGCGGGAACGATGTGGTGGCGCCACCGAATATCCGTTGTACGGAACAACTACAGCATTAGAGATAGCTCTAGTCTCCGTGAAGCTGATATTATAGCCAAAAATTAACCGGCAGTTTGATACATATTCACTACATTGTATTAAAATATTTCCAAGGAGCGACAAAATCTGCAATTGAAAAGACTATTCGTGTGCCCGTGAAATGTGGCAAGATCCAACGAATGTCGCAAAGAGAAAACCTCGTCGATTGAGAGGAACACCAGCTAATAGGTTTACTCAGATTATAACCTTTGCAGTTGTTGGCGCATTTTCTTCATTTTTCCTCTGGTACACTCACTCGTGAGTATAAAAATTAGAAAATTTATTGACGTACAAACACGTGTTAGCACGTTTCTTGCTATTTGTTTTTATTCGACAGAGAGGCTGGATGGGTTCAGAGAGCTAAAACACGTGTTATGGCAAGAATAAAGCCCAAAGAGACGGAAGAAATTAGGAGGGAAATGTTTGGTGATTCAACTTTTGGATCTATTGTTAACCAAGTCAACGAACGACAATTAGTGAAAGAACTAGCCAAACGTGAAGATGGCCAGAAATGAATGCCAAAGTCACAGTTGCTGTAAAGTGAAAGGAGCCAAAACACAGTTTCACTTGAAATTGGATCAAAGGAAAAGGATATGTCTTTTAGATGCTAGGTAGAGACCTATAAACTTTCATGTACGGAGAACTTGTTAAACTAGAACCTATGTTTTGTCGGATGGTGTTTATGTAATCATTGATAAGCAAATAAGTGACATGTCGAGAAGTGACTCTTCCATTATTTTTTCTTTTCTTTTTTAGACGGTATGACGCTAGTCGGTGGATACTCTTTTTTTTGTAACTCTCAATCTCACTGATAAAAACTCAACACAAAGCTGTTCTATGTATAAAAATCAATTAGAATAACAAGTGTTTTTTTTTTCCATTGCCATTAACAATTTTTTATATTTATACTAATATATTGTACAAGAATTTTTTTTCTTTCTTACAGATCCCACATTTATAAAAAAGAATATAAAGGTATAATGTCAATGTAATGTTTACTATGTTATAAAAGAATTTTTTAACATACAAGTACTTCAATTTTGCAACACGTGTATTGAATTGATTATAAAAACTTGCATCTGTAAAAAAAACAGTATATTGCGTTTGGAAAAAATTTTAAGATTCTTCTCAATCGACCCTATTAGTTTTGTGTATATATTCTTCAACGTTTATTCATATTTCTTAAATGCATTATTTCATTGGCATTCAAGTATTTAATAATGTGATTGTAAGCTAAAGATAAAGTTTATTATATTTAATAAGAAAATGACACAAAAGTGGCATAAAGAGTGATGAAAAAATAATGATGCAGTATTTACTCCACTGATTTAATTATCGTTGCTTTTTCAAATGAGTATTTGCAGAATATACATTGTTTTAATGGTTCAGATATTTTACTATAAGGATATCTTTTTTTTTTGTTCTTTTAGTTATTTATGGAACAAATAAAGTGAAAAATAATGGACGAATTAAAACACTATCAGGATTGTAACAACTTTTAGTGTTATCTGACAGATAAGCGAAATTTGAGACACAATGTGCTTGTACACTTTAGAGGTAATGTCTAGACTTCAAGTTCTCTGTACTTGAAGGAGAATTCTATGAAGAATCTACTTTTGATTATGTAGAATTATCAATTGATTAAAAGAAAGATTAAAAGACAAATTTGTTTTTCTTTGTTTTTTGTTTGTTTGTGTTCTCGGACTTGGTTAGTTTGATGAGTTAGTCGGAGATTACTGAGCGACGACTATTGAGAAAAGTGAAAATGGAAGGTGCAGGGAGAAAAGACGATTGTGAACAAGCAAGTAGAAGAAGTTTGTCGCCCAGTAAAGATGATAGTTTGACAGATTTCAAGTCCCCGAAGTTAGAGCCTCCAGCTCCGATTAGAGCAAGGATAATTATTGATAAGAAAACGAAAAAATCGAGCTCTAAAGGGAAAACTTGTGGTAAAAAAAAGAAAGAAACTGTAGTAAAAGAAATCGCGCAGCCATCCATAGAGTCTTCGTTTTTCAAAGCTGCGTTTAATGGCAAAACAGATGGACACACGTGTCCGTTGTGTATGAAATATTTTGCCGATACGAGCGCAGGTACATCCCATACGAAAAGCTGTGCAGCAAAGAATAAAGTGTCGACGAAAAAATTGTTAGCTGCGGTGGCTTTGCAAGAACGTCAGTCGAATGAAAGAGTTGCTATAGGTTTGCCGGCTGGACCGATCGTGCAACCGAAGGACAAAACTCCTAGAAGACCCCGAGAAGCGGTAATTAACAACCTTAATTAGCAAAAATCAGAGCTGTAAGCCCTCATTACTCAATGAAATGCACATTAATGATATAAATAGTTATCTATTTAATACAGTATAAACAATGTTGCGTAACATTTTTTTTTAATGCAGCGCAGTTTTTTTATTTTTCTTTTCTTCTTTAGAAAGTGTGAAAGAGGGCTTATATTTTTGGTATAATCTGGCGTTTTCTTGAACGTAGAAGAGGAGATACAATTCCATCGTTTTAGAAATTCGTGTATATTATTTGCGGAATAATTTTGGTAGGTTGCAAAGGGCGATCCCGATTTACAGTTGGCTCTCGCCCTGTCAAAATCTCTTAGTGAGAATCAGTTGGAACAGGAATTGGAAGAGGCGCTCTTTCTCGCTGCAGAACATCGGGGTGATGGTCAATTGGTAGGCTTTTCCTCTGATATCGAGAGCAGAAAGACGTTGACAAATTTCGGTTTCCTTACAAACAAGCCCGCCGGAATTTCGGAAGGCCCACCGACGAGGACAAAAAGAAGTAAGTATCCTTCCTCGTAGAGGCATTTTTTCAATTTTCATTACATAAATATGCTTAAATAAGATAATTGATAATCTCGACAGAGAAATTTTATTTTTATATCGTATGTACATTATGTCAATTTTTGGCTTTCGTTCGTCAAACATGTGTCATGTCATCCCAGTGTAATTATCGTATATTGGCCTTTCGATTATGCTACGTCATTGCTTGTCGCTCGTTATCGACTCTTTCAAGTTTTCATTGTTCGATATTTCGCGCGTCTTTTAATGCAAATTATCTAAACCGTCGAGACAAGTTTATTTGATTAACAAAAATATCTGTGTCGATGCCAAAAGGCTCTTTGAATTAAGAAGCAATGGTAAATTAACTCGAACGGGGAACGCGTGAATTAACTTTTGCTTCCTCATAGAGGTAGCTCTGTAAAAAGCGAAAAATAATGAGGAAGCAATGTGCAATTATTAATAAATACATAAACACATGGCGGCCATAAGATAGAAAATGTTATAAACTACTACCACTCTCCGAGATTCAAGTGAATCGACCGAATATATTATTTAGTAGCACTTTGTTTAAATAACAAAAACGTCATCAACACTATTGTTCAATGAAAAAAAAAAACGTGGCAAAATTATTCATTAATAGTATGTAAAATGATTATTTCGGCATCCCAATAATTGTCATTAAAAAAATATTGACAATCAACCTATTGTTATGTAGACCCCTTAACAGAACTTTTATTATAATTTCAAACACTTATGAACCACCGTAATAGCAGTAGTAGTAGTAGTAGTAATATTAGCAGTAGTTTATTTAACGATCCTTGCTCTATGGGCTTAAGAATATCATTACATTTATAAATGTTTCTATAGTACAATTTTCCTATGTCCTCGATCTCCTAGAAGTTATTTCTTTTTCTTCACTCTCTATTCATCTCCTCTTGTTTAACCTCTTTTATACGATTTCTCAAATAGTCTAGTACATCACACAGCACTGGCTTTATTTTATCTTTTAGAATCGAGTTCACACCATCATATAAGCGAGTTTATGTTTTTTCGCATATTAAAAGTAGCCAAAGAATTTTGCTGAACATAAACTTAATAATTAATATTTCGTTTGATTTGAAAAAATAGAAAAGCATCTGGGGCCTACGATCCTACAAACGCGCAGTCAGGAGGCAAGAGATCGTCTACTCACCGAACGAGTAGCCGAGATTCTTATGGGAAACGAAGCAATAACACAAGTTTGCCGAGAAGAAACAAAATTTGCCGTAGTAGAGCCCGTTAAAGAGCAACGAGTTACTTTGACAAGTCGTTTATTAAGGGAAATTCATCGGACTGTAAGATAAATTCCAAATACTTTTCTGGCCTTCTGCTCTTTTCTGTTGAGAGTTCATTTGAAGAATTGCAAATTTTTCTTCGTCCACAGACAAAACGAGTGTGGGACGTAGCTCGGATGCCCACAAAAATTACAGACTTCTACGTAGACGATCTCGCTCCGGTTATCGTGCCGGCCGACTGCCAGCAGCAGCAGCAGCAAGAAAACTCTGAGAATCTTGCTAAAGAGCTTAAGAGCAACGTCGAAGAAAATTGTGAAAATAAAATGAACGCGAGCTCCATTCCTCCGGCGGAATCTCGTCGGCTTGAAGAAAATATGAAAGAGAGAGAAAAAATGTCAGAATCGTGTGAGGAACATGAAAGTATAAACGAGGGAGCGAAAGATCGATTAAAAATCCCCAGCCCGAACAGTATCCACATTACAGACAGACAATACCGCAATACATTGCCAATGGACTGGAGAAATACGCTAAACGTCAGTTCCATGAGTGACGTCATTGTTCTTGTCGAGAACGGTCATATCTGGGCTCACAAATTAGTCTTCTATGTTCGGTGCTCGGATATTTTACTCGATTGCGAGACAAATTACGACGCGAAATTTTCCCACGTTAAAGAAAAGATTTGTTGGCCTCGTGTCGACTTATCGACAGGCCTAGCTTTCCTCGAATTTGTTTACAGCGGTTTAATAGAAAATAATATTAGCGTCTTTAGTGACAATAACGTAACGATTGGAGTAAGACGTTTAGCGAGAAAATACAAAGTGAAAGCGTTGTTCGATTATCTGCGAAGAAAACAGGCCGAGTTTGACAAAGTTAACAACGTATCCGAGCAAGTAGAATCACGGAAATTCAGCGGCGGATTATGTTCGCCGGTTGTGATCGACGTGAATGAGACGCCTAGCGATGCGCTTGAAATTATCGAAGAAAATCTTGCAGAAAATTACGAACGTAAAGATGCTGAAGATCAAAAGTCAGGATTATGCTCGCCGATTGTCATCCAAGTCGGAATAACGCCAGGCCATGTCGGCCAAGACCGGGGCGAATCGTCGGAATCCTCGCCCAGTCGCTATAACAACGACAATTTTTCTAGTACGGAAACAAACGCTAAGATTTTGATTAAAAAAACTGCGAAAGGCAATTTACTACATTCACAAGATACTGACTCAATGAGCGTAATTTCAATAGCCAGCAGCCGCAGTCGTACTTCTATGTCACCGGACCTCTTCGACGAGACTACGGAACAAGTTTCGGTAGATAGTGCAAAAAATAGTGAAAGTAGCGAAATCGATGAAAAAAATCCTGATTTATCGGACAATGAAAACTCTAATCTGAAAATATTGGCTGACTTGATCGGCCAGAACGATTTTTCCCCCTCCAGTGATGTTATTCGACAGTCCGCAGCCTCGTCGACTATTACCCAAGATAAAACCGATGAGAAATCACTTTGTATAGATGAAATAAGCAAATTTTCCTCCCCAACAACGCAGCACGCAGAGCCTCGGAAGTCAAGCGATAATTTTATTCACGAATCTCGCACGAAAATCAAAGACAGATCGCGATCTCAGCTATTCCCGGAAAAACAAAAGAGTAACTTGAGTTTGTTCATTGCAAAAATCCAGAAAATGAATGCCAAAGGTCCTCTAGATTCTTACACAGAGGAGGAATCTATGGCCGAACAACCTGCGCAAATTAGACCGCGAATTAGAAACCCCTTCAACGTCAATAACCTCACCGATAAATCGATTTTAGATTGTAGCGAGACTAATTTATCGAGTAAATTGGGCCGTGGTCGGCACGGAAAACGCGGTCTTAGCGTCTTTGACAAACTAATGGAATCGATAAGCCCGAAGAAAGTCGATCCTAACGAAACAACGGCTTCGGACGACTCTGTTGACGCAAATAAGAATGCGCAGGCGGAAAAATATAAATCTTGCGACGTTGACGACACTCTTGACACAGATGACGAGGACGATACTTCTATGTATTCAAAGTATCGAAAAACTAACAAGCACAATAATAGCATAAGTTACTACAGAAACATGCTGAAAAAATTAGGAAATGATAATAAAAACGATAGTTTCATGTCGCCCGTTGAAAAAGCGATTGATTTAACTCAAGAGTCGGATTATTCGGACACAGATGTGCCGCCGCCGCCGCCGCCGCCGTCGTCGTCACCCGGTCCTTTATCGGGGACTTCGCCTTTGAGTGAACGTAAAATCGCCGACGATACGTCCGGCGACAGTGACTCAATCCATTCGGCAGCAACTGCTATTGCGCATTATAATAATTCAGATGCAGAGCCGGAGAAAGCGACTTACGGAGTAGTTTTCTCCGATAAAAGAACCAACAATCACGGCGTGACGAAAGCCACAAATTATTCGCAGATTTCAGACACAGGCTCCGAAAAATCCAGCGACTCTGATGATGCATCAACCGAATCGCCTTCGAGTAAAAAAACTAACAATAAAGACAAATCAAAGGATTTAAGGTCTAACGAAAATTTAAAAAGGAAAAAACAAAATGCGCCTTTAAATTCCATAGATATTTCAGCGAAAGGTGTCGAGTGTTTGAGCAACTCTTCTCGACATTCCAATTACGATTTGCTAGAAGGCGACGACGAAATATTTGCACGGAGCTGGAAAAGTAGAACGCCAAGTCCTTTATTCGAAAATTCTTCTGCTCCCCCAACAGGAAGCTTCTCTTCTGGACGCAAACGAAAAAGCGTAGTAATCGAAACAAAGTACGATAACTTCAACAAGAATAAATTAGACGACGACGAGGACGACGTCAAATCGTCAAAGGGCACAAAAAGTCCCAGAATCTCTCCGGAATATTCGGATCTCGATGTCTTCGAAATAGACGAGGAAATGTTTGCTCAGAGTTTGAAAAAGGCGCGCGTTTTACACCAAAGTCCTTCACCTTCGGCGAAATGCAATTTTCATTATTCGGACAATTCCATATCTTCTCGAGGAAACCGAAGGGTCGAGAACACGAGTTTCGATCAAGATTTGGGAACGAAAAACTTGACAAATTCCACGGAATACCCTGATATCGACGTCGATGATTTGATTACGCAAAATCTAAGAGAGAACGGTGAAACGTTTCGCAGATCACTTACTCCTTTGGGAACTCGTAGCTCCGATTATTGTGAAAAAACTGCGTCTCATCTGCGCCGCAGACGATGCAGCAACGGCGAAAGGGGGAAGACACCGGAGATCTGCATAGATGATTTTGGACCAAATAAATCGGATAAATCGTCAGAGGGTAGAAAGAGTTTGAGAAATTCACCGGATTATCATTACGAGATATTCGAACCGGACGATCGTGTATTTACGCAGAGCTTCAGTTTACCGCGCACACAATCACCGTGCCGAACGTTCACTCCTCTGCCAAATTGTACTTGTACCAGTAAAAATAATAATCCCCGCTCGACACTAAAGTCTCCCAGTCCAATTGTCATAACATCGAGTCCGGAATTCGATATAGATGCTGAGATAAACTTTTCCAGTCATGAACAAGATGCAGCTAGCAACAAGGAGAATTTATTTGCAATTGATCGAAACAGTCCGAGAAAAAGTTACGACAATCTTGCGCAAGTTATTTCTCCGACGAACTTGGAGAGTTCGGCTCGATTTATCCAAGATTATGTCGAAAACCCTGTGGAAAGGGTTATTACTACGTCGAATCTCGAAAGGCCGATGTCTCCACAGCCGAGTACAAGCTGGAAATCTTCTGGTAATCACGGAGCGTCCACAAATTCCGCCAAGACTCCCTTGGTGCGATGGAACTCTATGCCGGCGACGAGTTCTTCATCGTCTCATGTTGGCTGCAAGAGATCGAGAACGCCGAAGCAGTCTTCCAGGCTTGTAATGTCGCAAGATGTCACGCCTCCTGTAAATTATGATATTATGGGCACACCAGAGTTGAAGGTATGGAAAAGATTTTATATATTCTTTTTAAATTTATAAAAAAACTTTGTTATACTTGTACTTGATGATGAATAAATTGCTTGACGAATATCGCGTATTTAAAAATCGCGAGAGGTGCTGCTTTTCTCGATTGTCAGGAAATACTGGTTTGGAGTATTTATTTTTTCAGAAAGAATTATCGAAATACGGCATAAAGCCCCAGTCGCGAACAAGAGCGCGAAAGCTGTTGACTCACATATACAACGAGTTGCATCCTCTTGTCTCAGTGTCACCGGTGGAAAATAAATCGAGCAATCATATTGCTTTGAGCGATGAGGACGAACCGCCTGCAAAGATTATTGGTAATCGAACTTCCGAGGACTCTGACTACTCGGATCGAGAAATACCGTTATCGCAGGAACGGTAATTTTTAGAGTTCAATAGTGTTAATTGCATGATAATTAGTTATGGATATCAGGAGAGGCTCGATGCAAAAAAAAAAGGGTAATGCCACTTTCTTGATGTGAAATTACTTCTTGCTGACGGTCTTTTATTTTACGCCAGTAATGATACAACAAACAAACAAAAATATATATATATATCCCGATCGTTTTTCGGGTAAGTGCCCTCAACGTTGATATAACACACAAAAAAAATTAGTTAAACGTTCGTGATTCGTCTTGCGTCTAAGACTTGTTTCTTTTACTTCCCGGTCTCATCACGCACCGGCGTATCGGTAACGACTCTCCGCTCACTCCCTCGTTTCGGAGACGTTTCCCTTTTATTTCGATTCGATTCACTCCGGAACTCTTCGGGTCGTCACCCGAACGGAGTCGTTTGGCCAATCAGCTCATTTTCAGTAGCTTAATGTTTAACAATATTTTGTTGGATTGCTGCACAAGTACATTTTACTCACAAACGAGTGCTGCAATTACCGATATCTCTCTATAATTAAAATTCATAAACAGGCCATAACTTTTGTTGACTTGAAGCGTATATCTCTTAGCGGAACGCGTGCAGCAAACATAATTCCAGAAGAAATGGATTTTGCTGGTGGTGGTGGTGGTAATACTTCACCCGAGGACAGCGAACAAACGAGTATCGGCAGCATTAAAAAAGCTTTTAATGCGCTTCTCAAGGAGGACAAAGAAATGCACATTAAAGTGCTGACCTACGAGCCTCTGCCACTCGAGCTGTTGTATTTGATGCTGAAAACAGGAGGTTTGAAGTGCAAATGCAAGGATTTGATGGATTTTTTGGACGAAGAGGTGAGGTGATTTCTTCAGTTACGCTTGTCAAATGTATTATTCAATTAATTTACAATTTTCTACATTATTTTTAGTGCATCACGTTTCAAGTACAAAGTCAGAGAAATAATGCCAGGAGCCGAGGAAAAAAGACTGCTCGAGGTAGAAAGGGAAATATGAACACCCAAAGAAATTAATATTCGATAAAAACGGAGAGGGTCAATCGTGTTCCGTCAACGGACCAATGTCAATAATACTATTATCGTTTTTTGTTGTTGTTGTTGTTTTTTTCTTCTTCTTTTTAATGCATTCAGATAAATATATATGCCTAAGTAAATATTTGAAAAGCTTTCTCTTCTTGCAAATTCCAATTGAAAAGTTTTTCCGTTCCTTTTACATTTTTTAGCTGAATAATAATTTTGGATTCGATAGTTTAGTAATTTACGTTATAATGTATTTGATGCGGCGTATTTGGGACTTGGATTTTAATTACGAGGCCCGGCCCGTTTAGTTGCTGTAACCCATCCGGGAAATTGGTACAGCGATTATGCCAAAGCGTTATCGGTGCCGTACTCTGTCGGTCTTTTTAGCAAAAAAAAACACACAGGTAATCAGGCAACTAGTTTGCGGTGAAAGAGCCCCGCTTCATCGGCCCACGTGATAGGCAGTTACTCTTTTTTATATTAAAAAAATTTGTCGGTATTCAATATAGAGAATGGCTTCGGGAAAGTTATCCCTTGCAGGCTGAAGTAATGGTTAATGCAGTGGTCGTTTAGACAAAAAGTGTCGGGAATTAAATACGTCAATCTGTTATTTACGGTCAAACGCAATTACGAAGCTTACAGACCGCGCGGGAGCTGATTGGAGTTTTATTTACACATTAATTATTATTAGAGCTGTGTTAGTTAATAGTACTCTTCGAGACTAGGGGAAAAATGTAATGTACGCATGAGGTGCGGGAGGTAAGAAGCAATGAGCTTAGCACGGAATCTCCATTATTATGGTTATGACGATTTTGTTTCCCGTGAAAATGAACAGACTCAAAATCATCTACAGCACAGTAATTATTATTCATTAATCATAATTTCTGCAGTTTAAAAAAACAGTGCTTCCCCTGTGCGCATAGATTGTGCATTTGGCCTGCTGCGCATAGCGAAAGCGCATATATTGCCCATACAAGCAATAATTAAACTCAACGGTTTTCGTTATTCCGTTACCAAGTGGAACAAAGGGCAAAGAGCATTGAGCAGCACAAGTGATGATTATCACAACGTGGATATCCGAAAGAGGTAATTAAATACATTTGATGAAAATGTCTGACCGTGCAACATTGAAAAACGAGGCTACGGTCTACATGCGAGAAAAGAGAATTTTGGAGAAAATCCAATCACTAGCGATCGATCACTCGATTACGTGTTTAACGGAATCGTCTTATAAACCGTTGATACTCGACTTTGAGGTAGACCTCATTCTCCTCTTCGATTCATCGAGTAAGTCGCGCTATGTATTTGCAACAAATAAAAACAATAAATATTCAATGCTTGGAAAAATGTATTGAAGAAAAAAAAAGAAAAAAAAAAAGGTAATGATAATTGCAGTGACTCTGTACCATCACTTGGTTGAGTATCCGGCGGACGGACGACGGATATTTGAAGAAGCTTTAATCGATGCGCTGACGAGTTTTTTCGACAAGAATAATCGTCGGTTTCGTTTTTATATTCAGCTGCTCTTGAGATGCAATTTTTTCGACAAACTCGAAAACGCTAGATCCTCATACGCTATGAGCCACAGCTGCCTCAGTGGCGCGAACCACTATATTCTCACGAGTCTAATGTACTCGCGATCCAACGACAAGTCTAACGTCGCTACGTGAGTTTATCAAAAAAATGTTTTATCGAAATATCACCGTGATTTATCACATACAGTCTTGGTTGAAAAGCCAAATTTTATAAAAATTGCGGGTACTTGAAACACACAATAAAAAATATAAAAACAAAAATCAACCTGTATATCGTTCATTTTCAGTCATAATATTACAAAATAGTTATCTATAATACAGCGATAAAATGATTAATATTTCACGCATTTCGGCAAAGCTTAATATTTTTGTCTATCCGCGTGGCAGATTTTTCTGATTTTCCATTCTTAATCTATTCATATTTCATTAAGAATTTTCTATTTTTAAAATTTATTATTTATCTTTTTTTTGTTGCTAACAGCATCTGTGTGCTCTACCGTTGTGCCGATTCAACTTGTAACGGGCACACTGGAATACATAGATCTATGGAAGAGCTTGAAAACATAGGACACGGCGAGTGCGACTACTGCGGCAAAAAATGTATCGAGGAATTGTCCGGAAGAGGACAAGTTCGCAAGATCATGGCTAAATTTATGCCTGCCAAGGCGTTTGGTCAATCGGAAGTAAAGACACCCTATCGGGCACTGACTTGCTCGATCACAGGTTATTTTTTATCACATAAACATTGCAACGAAGTTTTGTTTCAAATTTAAATAAATTTTGTTGAAAATGTAAAAAAAGAAAGAAAAACATTGCATTGTCATTTTTGTAGCTTTCACAAAGCCAAATTCGATGAGCCCAAATTCCCTTGTAGAGGTAGCTTTGAGAAAGATGTGGAAAATGAGGAAAGAAAATGAGCGAATCCCGTCTTTACGAGCTTTTGTTGTTGTTGTTTTTTAGATCCTTTGGCAAAGGAATTGGAACTCGGGGATATGTATAACATATGCGGTCGTCATAACGGGTCTGTCTACGATATATGGGGTTTGAAGCGCACTAGTTTCTTCAAGGCACCAGCAGTCATATCCTTTTCCATCTGCCCACCGAGTATTCGCGCTCTGATGGCATCTCTTAGGTAATACAACTATCGATAGTCCATTTTACTGCAATCGTTGGTAGAGCTATTGCCGAGTTTATTCAATTAATTTGATTTAAACAGCCAAGCAGAAAGGAGCGATCCATGGACTTTTGTGAGGAAACTTGCTCTAGAACTTGGTTGTAGAGTGTATCGACAAAAGGCCGCTGCATCTCTAAAAGTCGGCCTGCTACTGAGTTTAGCTTCTCTGGTAATGCAGAATGCGCAAGGCCTTTCGCCCGTACTTTACTACCTTAACCGTTTACTCGCCAAACCCTATTGTCATTGAACAAAATAATTCAAGAACCGTTTACCGTATCAAAATAGTGAAATGATAGGAAACGAAAAAAACAAGGAAAACTCGGAATTTTTGGATGATCGTTAAGAAAGATATTTTGAGAAATTAATTTTAAAAAGGTTTAATTGAGTTACGATAGAAAAAAAAAAAACAAAATTAAAAGAGAGATTCGATAGAAATGAATAAACCTGTTTTCAAAGGGAAGCGATAGATGTGCACCCATTCTCTGCGTGGGTTCCAATATCGACATTCTAGAAGAAGACGTAATGTCATACGCAGCTAAATGCGCTGATAGAAATGTCCTCGTAACATTTCCCGTTAGTGGTACAATCGAAAAAAGCAACGAAGACACGTGGCAGCACAGCGGATCTCTCATGAAGGCTAAAACAGGAGTTTGCAACGTTGGCAATTGGAAAATGCTGAAATCCACTTGGAAAAAGGAAATTCTGGAAGGTATTTTTCTAAACCAAAACTACTTAGAATCATTTTTCATTTGATATTGATGATAATGTTGTTGTCGTTGTTTTTTTTTATCAACGAATTGACTAAAATTACCTAATTTCGTGAGCGAAATGCGGCCGCGAAACTGCTCGTTTTTAACCTCTGACTCGCACGCACGCGCAGAATCCAGTTTCATTATTACGCGGTAGAAAGAAAAACTATTGATTCCTACACGACGGGAGTAATGAAAACCACCGTACAGCACCTGCGTACAGGTTATTGGTGAAAAATAAACAATATTTACGCCCTTTTTGCGAACACGGAATGTCGTTCTTTTTTATTTCTTCGGGTGATTTCTTTCAACAATCGAAAATCATGCACGATTTCAGTCCTCGACAATGGTTATATCGCGACAGGACGAAAGAATGAGAAAGCTCTAGCGGGCAGCGGGGATATGGAATGTCTTCCACAGCGGCTTCCCCTGAAAACGGCGATCTGGACTTATTATACCTGCAAGGAAAACAATGGCCGTGATAAATCCGACTGTCCAAAAGATCTAATCAAGTAATTGCATTAAAAATTCACTAAATACCGGCCAGCCTCAAAGGGAATTCATACTATTAAATCTTATCGTTTTATTGTAGCTTATTCGGAATACCATTTTACACCAATGGTAATGAACATAATGAAGAAACTATCGGCGAGTGTGTAGATTTGATGGTAATCGCCATCACTAAACCCAACCAAATAAAACCGAATAGGGTCCCACGTGACGACTTGATCGAGGTTCTTACAATTTATTTATATATTCCGAGCTTAATTAACGTCAATGTCTTCATTTAATAGCGCTGATTCAAATTTTTTTTCCGAGCTTTGTCACACGGCTAAAAAACTGAGCGAAGAGAACGCGCGTTTCACAATTCTGAAGTTCACTGTTCTCGAATTCTACCCCAGCGATCGATTGCGAAGGACAAGTTTGCAATAGGAAAATTCCCCTATTTTTCGATCGCTTGCATTGATCAAAGAATGACAGAAATGAATTACGCTATTTAAAAACGGAAGCTAAATTATATTTTTAAAAAAATTATTCAGTCTACACATGAAAATAAAATCGTTGTATAATAATTTCAATCTAAGCGAAGATTTATTCAGAATCAGCAATTGCAACTTCGCGAAGAATAGCAAAATTATACCTTGTCGAAACTATTCTGCCTGGGATACATGTGATTATTAATTTATAATATTCGATTTATTTAGTTTCTCAGAATAGTCAACGCTATTAAAGTTACGGTCGCGGAAGATGCCGTTAAGTTAATGAAAGATTACTTTGTGGTCTGTAGAAGAGTTAGAGGCGATGATTTTCCAGCTCAGTCAATGACATTCATGTAAGTCGGGTGCTTAAAATATATATATATATATATATATATATATATATATATATTTTTCTTTTCGTTATAGGACTAATAAACTTGAAAAGTAATTGCATGATTATCACTAAGATTAGATCTAATATTCTTGCTCTACTCTTACTTTCCTCAGAACGACACTGGTAAAGGCTCACGCGAGACTCTGCTTGAGAACTGAAGCAACGTACGATGACGTCACGGCCGTAATTTATCTCTACGAAGAGTCGATGTTCCACTTGTATGGATCTTCCTTTTCGATGCGTCCTCCTTTTATGAAACAGGGAGAAGATAAGATCGAAGAAAAAATGAAAAGCTTCGATACCTGGTTGAAGACGCATTTGAAAACTCTCGTACGATGAAACGAAAGATAAACGTAATAATTATTTATTCGAACTTTGTTTTCCATTAGGAAAAAAATGACAGCTAGTTACTTAAGTAATACAGCCAGCATAGTTGCTTTTTTTTTTTAAATAAACTATCTTAGTATACATAGCACAAACGTGAGCGTTACTACGCGGTTGTTAATCCGCCTGTAAGTTTATGGCATAATACAAAAATAAAAAGCTTCACGTATTTATTGTAACTATTGGGGGTAGTGCCGTTTTTTTTTTTTTAAATCTTTATTATTATTATAATCATCATTATTATTAATATTTCGTTTTTCTCCACGTAAGGAAACCGTTTTATTGTTTCTCGGCAGGAGTTTTGATTCAAGAGCCTCGGGCAATAAGAGCGTTTTTCTCAGGCTCCAGGAATTCAGTTACGATACCCGAGACCATTTCGCTCAGGATCTCCTTCAGTTCCTCCAAATTTCTGTAAAAAATGAATAAACACTGTGACGCAGAGTTTGCGAATGGCGAATTTATGTGAATCTCGCCTATTTGCAGGAAGAGATCATTCTCGATAAATATCGCGTGTTTCGCCCGATAAGATTAATAAGAGGGATATCGCGATGTTTACAGATCCGATAGCACCGTGATATTGCCCGATGGAAAAGCGATTTGTGGAAAAAACTGACATTAAGATTTAGAAATATAGTAGAAACACTCACTGCTGACTGGGCGATGCGCACAACTCGCTGTAGTATTTAATCTTTGGTTCTGTGCCGCTCGTTCTTAGAGTTGTGACTAAACCATTCTCAAAGGTAAATGTTATCATCTGACTCGATTTTGAGACCGGAAGAACAGCCTTTTTGTCTGGTTTCGTGTTGTCATAACCACTTGTTAAATCCCGCACTCCGCTTATCACATATTTTCCGCCGAGGATGCTAGATGGATACTGCAATTAAAGAAGCACAAACATGAACGTGTAAACGATTTGTCCGGCTTAAGGTATTTTTTTAAATAACTGTTCTTCCACCGTAATTTTCTTGTTTTTCGTTGCTGTTTTCAACAGGGAAAAAATTAAGCTACATCGACTTGATGAACGGTTACGGGTGTTAAAATAAACATTAAATCCATACAACCAAAGTATTGATTTATTTGACAAACATTTGCTCCAGCCAGCGATGATATCTTTGAGTTTGGTTGTTTTTATTCGATATTTGTTTGATCGCCCGTGAAGATCGATTTAGTCGGGGGAACTATATATTTTGTCGGTGTATCTAACCCTTCCCTGGGATGCTCTTTAACCAAACTTTTACCCGACGTTGTTTTCAATTCACCAAGTTTAATCGATAGATTAATTTCAGTAATTTTTCCTTGGAGAATTGTTTTCTTCTGAGAAATCTGAGTGAAATTTGACATATTGTTCTGGTCGTTAATGTATTAAGAAAATAAATATATTTCTCTCGATAAAAGCTGGCGAAAAAACTTACGAGTTTGGCAGCGACGAAACTTCTTTGAAAAACGGGGTGAGAAAGTACAGAGACTGAACGACCGGTATCGCCAAAACAATAAAGAGAAGTGGCGGCACAAGCGTCAACGATGTGAGAAGCATATCCGTAAATTTGTTTAACCAAACAGTATTCTTCGACATATTCGAGATACTCGAAATAATCGCGCGACAACGAGGAAAGCAAAGCAATTTTATAATATTGTCGTATTTATATGTGGACCATCACCAGAACTCTAAAAAAACTCCTTTGTCCGACGATAGTATTCAGTATTTTATGGTCAAAGCGGGGCGCAGTCGTTGGAAACAAAAAAAAAAAAAAAGACATTTAAACCAAAGGATAATATACAAAAAGTCCAAGTTGCGTCGGAAAAACCGAGTCAAGTCGCACTGAAGACGACGGCAATACTGTTGGGTGCTAACACCGATGCTTCGTCATCGCGAGGCTCACGCGTTGATTATACGTATAGTTAATTTCACAAGATAACGAATTGGTGGGAAGTCGTGTAATATTGTGTTGGTGCAGAATTTCCTTCGAATGCGCTATCATTACGAGAAGAGTCGCGTAGCGTTTATTCGCTATATCATGCGGTATTACTGGTTAGTAGTTGACCTTGCGGTTGCACGACCGGCCGAACCGTTCACCGCTCGCTTAGGACACACATAACACCGCGAGGAGAAATGCTAATAAAAAAGAGGGCAACACATACCGTGTTAGGTGTTGTCGCGTAATTCCGCAACCGTTCAAACATGTTTCTAATGGTCACGGGATCGTGGCATATCCAATACGAGTTTTCGCTAATGTGTCGTCCGTAACTGAAAAGATTACAGACAATTAAAACATCATTTGCGGCGTTATAATCGAAAAACCCTAAAGTCTTTTTATTTATTTTTTCTTTTCTTTTCTTTTCTCTTCTCTTTCTCTTTCTTTCTTATTCAACTTAAAGCCTACTCACTCGGTGTATATTTCCTCTAGCTTGTCAAGTAACGTCAAACCCATGGTTTCTAGATAAGCTGCCATTTCAGCGACACGCACTCCCGCGCTTATTCCATCCTTATCAAGTACCCTCGGGCCACACATAAAACCTATAGCTTCCTCGAAGGCAAAGAGCACGGCTTTGCCGTTTTTCATCAATTCCACGGTTCTGTTTCCCATCCACTTGAATCCCGTTAAAGTTTCCTTCAACATTCAAGCAAGATTGGTGTCGATACTTCGTATTCAGAGTACAATTTTTTTTTAGTAATATGTTCGGTGGTGTTTTACCAATTTTGTGAAAATTCAACAAAAAATATCGTATAAAAGAAATATTAATACAATTTTGTCCCCCGCCCTTGAGTATTGTGACAAATGGGTGTGTTTTTTTTAACCGAGGCACTCGTAGATCTTACAGTCTCCGATTAGATGGTAACTTCAGGGTGTATGCTAGTGTGCAATAGTCCGAGAATGCATAATTTTTTTTACGAATATTTTTTAAAAAATTTCATCAATATTTTCATTATTATTTTATGATATAAACTTACAGTGCTTATGATAATATGTTTATATATTTTAGCAAGTTCAAAAAAAGTTTATATTCAACTGAATTCCACAGAGAATTGTTTAAAAAAAAAAAAAAAAAAAAAACAAGTGTTATGACGATCGTTCATTTACTTGACGACGTATCGAATATGAATTCCTCTGTTTTCGAAATGATTTTTGTAAAACTTTATGACGTTTATTATCGTTCAGGAATTATTTAGAAATTTAAACACGTTTCTGTAGAAGAAGCCGTAGTTAATTGTTGTAAAACGATAAATATTAATTGAATTATGCGATAAATGAAAATTAAATAAGACGATGGTGGAAGTTTAAAAAGCTGTACGAGTTCCAAAGATATTTGTCATTGTGACAAGTTATTCGACAAACCTCGAATTTGAAACCTTCTTTTTTAGCCATGGAGGATAATATTTTGCTGGAAACTGTTGAGGCTAACATGTAAGCATCGGCCAGCTCGGCATCGGGATGACGGACTCGATGTGTGTGTAACATCCACCAGCCTAAAAGTCCTCCGAGTTCATTGCCACTCAGTACATGCCACTCGTTCCTTAATCATCATATTTACCATCGGTTAAGTAGACCGCCGTTCGACTCTTCGGAAACGTTTTCTTAAACTAAGACAATTACAGAGACGTACTTGCGGTTTTTAACGGCACACGCGAGCCGATCTGCGTCGGGATCGTTCGCGAGAATGACCGTCGAACCGTGGGCCTCGGCTGTTTTGATACTCAAATCAAGAGCGCTTTTGCCTTCTTCCGGATTCGGAAATTTTACCGTCGGAAACTCGGGGTCGGGATCCTTTTGTTCCTCGACAACCACGAAAGGCTGGAATAACAACAACGACAACAAAACGTGTTATGTACTTCAAGTTACGTAAACTTGAATTTTCAGAGAACATCCTCCCGTTAAATAGGGGAAAAAAAACCGGCTGCACTGGATTTTGACTTGCATGCATAAAAACTTAAAATCTGTTTAATTTTCGATGTAATCCGTCCAATCGATGCAGCGATATCTCGGAAAAAATTAAACAAATCCCTGGGGCTTTTTTTAGTCTTTTAAAGATTTTTCACAAAAATTTCAAGGCAAAATTCTCAGATTCAACATCACGATGTTATGCCGGATGTAAAAGTATCAAAGAGGTTAAAAATATATTAGCCATTATTTTATCGTTAATTACTTTCATCATTTTAGGACATAATTTTTTAATCAACTCCAATAAGTTATAGAAAAAAAAGTAAAAAATGAAAAAAAATGACGTGGCCATGTACAGTAATAATAATAATAATAATAATAATAATAATAATAATAATACCTTAAAATTGGCAATGTTGAATGCAGCAACCATGTAATTGAATCCAACACCATGCATAGCCGAGTAAGTAAACTTCAAGATGGTATTTTGGTTAACCTCAGGATATAGTGAATTATCCTTGAGAATTGGATAATAGGATTTCATAACGTCATCCAAGGGATCTTCGAAAAGAGGGCTCTGATAGACAGTTTCGACGTTCCACGAACTTTCGAGTGGTTCCAAATTCGTGAGAATGCTCTTTTGGATAGCCTTGTCGTGGGGTGATATTATTTGCGCTCCATTTTCCCAATAAACCTTGTAACCGTTGTCTTCTTTCGGATTGTGGGAAGCAGTCACCATAATACCGGCTGCGCACTTGTATTTCAATACACCAAAGGGAACAAACGGAGTCGGGCATACTTTGGAATACATATAAACTCGAATCCCTCGGTTTATAAAAATCGCGGCTGTTAGTTCGGCAAACCTAGGAATCGTGCAGGAAAAAAGAGGTGAGATAGAAAGAAATAATAGTATACTTATTATGCTGCAAGGGAGAGAAATACGTGATTTTTGCCGAGGTCCAAGTTTTTTGGCCGAGCGAAGCGCGCGAGTGCAGAAATCACCCGTGGCGAAAATAACGCTCCCTACCGTGCACCCTTCGTCTACTTTTCCTCTATTGCGTTAAAAAATAATAACCACATTCTGTGCAACGTGCGACAAGGACGAAAAAATTGCTCATTTTTAACCAATGATGAGTATGCATTTCTTTCCCGTTCGGTAGTAGTAGTAGTAGTAGTATAAAACTGAATTGCGCATGTATACGACTCAAAGGTTAAGAATGAGAGAGTATCCGCGCCCGCTTTACGTCCACGAAATAAGGTTTATTTTACCGAAGGTGAGAGAGAAAAAAAATCCGTAGTAATTAGTCGGGAGTAGAAAATTAAAAGAGCGTTTAGCATCTCTGCAGTACGAAAACCCTAATAATTGTAACACACGACAATTTAGGCAAATTAAAATTAAAATTGCGTTAAAAAATTGAAATAATAGGGAATTATTTTCGGATTTTCACACAATTATTTATTCCCTAAATAGCTGAAATGAATTACGAAAAATAAATAGACAATCAGACGACTTTTTTAAAGGCATCTCTATTTTTGTTGGATTTCAAGCGAAAATGAATTGTCGTGGCGTTGAAGCGGGCATGTAGGTTACCTCTTGCTATTGTAGCGAGCGTCATATCCTATTACTATTCCCTTATTTGTTAGATTCAAGACACTGTCGTTCAAGTGCTCGAAAAGCCCCTGACCAGTTTGCACAATCACGAGGTCGTTCATCTGATTGTAGCCTGGTCCCATTCTTCCTCTGAGGCCGGCAGTACCAAATTCCATTCTCTTGAGGAAGAGATTTGATAAAACTTTTTCATCTCCATCGCTGACAAGTTTTTTCACTTCCTTATCGGCTTCAGCGTCCTACAACCATAGTGTTTTCATTATTTCCATAATGTACCACATTTATTTATCATATCGTATTTTGATGATGATGATGATATACTAGTTTTGCCAGTTGGAATATTTTGTAGTGACTCGCACTGTACGACTGCGTGTCGATAGACGACATAACGACAACGCGCGGTTTACGCTCTTTGGCGAAAATCGATAAACCGAAATCTTACCCAGAATTAATTAAAAAAATTCCCGCCCATCCACCATCGTGAAAATCATTGATCGGAGATGAATCTCACCATTCGCCTGATAACGATCACCTCGACCAATTTGTGTAACAAGTGTGTCCGAACTACCAGTGAGGTCGATTTTCACACTCACCGACATTAAAATATCATCATTTTTTGCCATTATAGCACTCGACTCGACACTAGGACGTCGTGCGAGTGATGAGCCAAAAATTTCGAAAAATTGTTTAATTGTGCAATGAAGAAACATTCTTTCGGCATGAATGTAGCTTTTTTTAAAACTTTATTTTCGTAAAATTATTGAAAAGAATTTTTTTTAATTAACACTCGAGTCAATGTTATTTTTCCAATTTTACCTCTATTTATCTCAAATCGCTACATTCGTGCCGCAAGAATTCTTCGTTGATATACAATTGAGCAATTTTTCGAAATTTTTTTCCATATTATTTAGAGGGTTGTGAGAACGTATGTGTGAGTGTGTGTGAATATTACATCTATCGTATACGCCGATATTAATCCCTCGAGCCTCAAAGCATAATTTTTCTTATTCAGCCCACAGAAACTGCTAATTCTCTAAGAGGATTAATTAAGTAAAATCCGGTCTCAAAACTCCCTGCTAAGAATAATGAAAAATCATTCGAATTTTTAACTAACTGTTAATTTTAACCAATGTAATTATCAAACTAATTCATAGAAATTAATTTGCATATATATCGGAAAAAAATCGGCACACGCTTTATAAAGCTATCAAGAGTGACAAAATCAGTAAATTTGTGGTAGATTATATTTGGATTAAAAATTAAATAACAATTTATCACCAATAAAAAGAGAGGAAATTGCCTAAGATGTTAAGTACGATAGTATAAATAGTTGAGTACCCGGTTCCAAGCCAGCCATTCTTTGATCTTCTCATCTAGAACAGCATTTCCGGTGTTCACTTCCTCCACAGTCATTGTTAAGATTCCTGCCTAAAAACAATTATTATTGTTAAATAATGTTGACTCTCCGTAAGTGTAAACACGCAGCTGGTTACTCGTTGTTTTTATGCAAAATAGAGATAAACAGGCTTTGCATTAGTAAAAAATGAACAGAGGTATCGGCATCCATTATTTTTTCAAACGACAGATGGTATTAAATTATTTCTATTATCATTTTTTTCATAATACTAGCCTGCAGTGTTTATAAAGAGATGTTAAAAAGTGGAAAACCAAAAATGCAGGAGTTATGTTATTATATAATGCATTGATTTTTCTATGCATTATATAAGCATTGTGTCCATTTTTTCAACATCATTTTCATCAAATTTGCCATAGATCTTTTTTTCAGCTATCATTAAAAAATGTTGTCATTTTTTCATAAAAGCTGCAAATAATGTTTATCCAAAAACATAACTAGTAGGTCCATTATAGGATAAATGTTTATGAAATTACATTTTTAAGTTCCCAACTCTGCAGTTGTACATTTTTAGAATTGTTTGTAGAAAGTTTTATGCATCAACCCCTTAGGTTTCTTGAAATTTTTGTACTGGCATCAAACAGCTTGGGATTTTTTAAATTTTTAACCAATATTTTTGCACCATTGCAGTAATGATTTTTGAAGGTCATGCAATATTTATTTTTACATCATGTATATCAATTTAACACGAAGTTTAAAAATCACTATGTCCAATCGGCCGCTCTCTCTCTCTATATATATATATATATATATATATATGAAACTTGAAGGGTCAATTGACATTAACTCCTTACAAGTCACAAGAATGTCCTCACTCGTTGTCTCAGTCGCGTTCGGGTACGTCATACGCCGTAGTGACTTATAAAGGGTTAATGAGGGGCAATTTGTATTACAGCATGTCCTTAACCTAGAGAAAACATCGATAGCGAAGGATTTGCAAAAAAAAGAATACAATACAAGTTACCATGGCCGAAGACGCCGAAATATTCTCTAGTAATCCTAAGTTGTAATGTACATAATGATTTTGCCACGTTGAAAAAAATGCCTTTTTACGCGGACCAAAAGTGCATATTTGTCGTAAAATCTTATCGCTTGAAAAACTAAGATATTTATAGACGAGTATTCAGTAGAAATCGCAGGCAGAAAAATTCAACAAGTTTTTGAAAAGTCACCTAAACGCTATACCAAATGTCGCTCTTGAAGTTGAACAATCATCGTAAAGATAACTTTTACGCGCATGATAACTTATAGATTAACTTGCAAAGCGACTTTTAGTAGCGATTTAGGCGACTTTTGGACAACTCGTTGAATTATGCTGGTGCCTGGGATGTTGGCCCGGCTTCCTCCTCCTTTGCATTAAAAAAATGGTTTCACGATTTATTATTGTTATAATCGAACTACGAGCACTTACAGTAAAGTCTGTTAATGTATATCACTCTCGTATCTCGCAATGTGACTGCCACTATCCTCAACTTTTCTACAACAACGCTGTCGAAAACAGACAAGTTCTAGCGAAATATGTCGAAACTGACGTGGACCGCGATTCCAGCGTGCCTCTTATCTCACATGCGCTTACACCAAAAAGAAGAAAAAAATAAAGAAGGGGGAATATCGTCGTTTATCTCGTGAAATCTGACCTCGTAATGCTTGATATTCGTGATCGAATTCAGCGGTACAAAAAAAACATAGCCTCGATTGCGAATTAAGAGCCAAGTATAGTTACATTAATTTTTTATTAACACACAATTATTTTTTTGTACTATTTACTACATCAATGATGTGCGTATGATCATTGACGTGTCATTGACATTTGAACGCGTTTTCATAACCTCAACGACATGAAAACACTCGTCAACACGAACGCACCATAAATACTCTTTGTAATATTCATTAACATGTACGTACACGAGACTGTATCAGCTGTGAACTGTATCCAAGTGTTGTTGTTGTTGTTGTGCTGTTGTTGTTGTTACTCACTCGTCACGAAGGTTAGGTGTCGTTGATCGTCACCACCGGAGCTGCTATTGACTGGTAACGTGACGCAGCAGCAGCAGCCGCCAGTCACTTCGATGCAGCTGTCGTGCCGGCCGGTCGTCGTCGCGTTTTCTTCAAAAATCCACTCTTACCTTTTCCTGAATAAAAAAAAAAAAAAAAAAAAAAAAAAAAAAATAAAAAGAAAAAACAGTCGCTCTTGATGAATACAAAATAACAACAACACTATTCAAAGATCTCGTGTGTGATGATCAATACAAGAGTTGAATCTGACATTTGAAGAGGTAAGTAAAGGCGAGTAACGTGCGTAAAAGACGTAAAATACGTCTGTTCGTAAATGCTTCGCAGATCGCGAATCCAGTTAACGGAAGGAAGCGGGCTGAGACGCTTGGCATTCGAAGGATGAAGCAATTTAACGATCTATCGTGAATAATAATATTAGGAGAGAAATAGCTGCTCTTTTCTCGGCAACGGATCGTTGTACGGCTTTTAAAGCGTGCGTCACAGACGAATTGATGCGCAGGGCCCACGCGGCGGCGGCGGCGGCGGCGGCGGCGGCGATGATTTTGACAATAATGCCCCCTCTCTTCTCTCGTCTACCCGTCGAGCTCCTCTCCCCTTCTTTTGTCCAGCAGGTGGTAGACGTAGACATTCCGCTTGAGCCTCTGTTTGCTGGTAGGTAAGCGACGCAGCAGCAGCAGTAGCAGCAGCAGCAGGAATCAAGCGGAAAGTGATGGACAGTGAGACACACACGCACACAGTGTATGCATTAAGCACAGCATTGTTCCTTGACCTCTCGAAGAGAGAGCCATGAATCTCGCGCGAGTTTTATCGTCGAATTTTCATTCGTCAGAGACTCGATATTCACCAAAAAATATATTACCTCATTGAGATATATATATATATATATGTATATCAATATATATATTAACTACAACGACGTTCATGACATGAGTTGGCCAACGTTTATCTGATAAGACGTGACCGTCGTACGTGGAACTACTCCACGGTGTTTGTGGGGTGCCTGTTGGCCCTAGACCTCAGCATTATTGTTATCCACGGTTTGTAATTCATTTCCACATTTTTCAAAATTTACATCGTAAGTATATCAATATTTTGTCGCTTGAATGATCAAGTGATAGTTTATTGGGCTAAGCAGTGCAGCAGTTGTTAGCTACTCAATGGACATGTAACATCTGTGCTATTTTTTTTTTTTTTTAATCTCGAAAGCTACAAATAGACATTAGACAAGTCGCAATGTCAAACAATAAGTAATTATGGTCAGTGGGTTAAATGGAATTAGCTTGAATAATTAAGAACAGAATGAGTCCTAATTGATTATTCGTTAGGAATAATAAGTGCAATGGACAGTGCAAAGAATATTGTCGTTTGGTAATTTCTTTATGCATATTTTCTTTAGTATAAAAAACAATACATTATAAAAATTGTTTTAAAAATGCAATGAAAATCAGGAAAATGCAGTGGTTAGCAATAAATCATTATTTTTCCTATTATCTATTTGCAAATTTTCTTTTAATAGCATTTTTAAACAACATTATGTGGGATTTTTTTCTTTTTTTTCATTGTATATATTTTTTTACCATAGGCCAGGAATAATGAGTTGCAAATCGTACTGTGGTTTTGTAATATCTGTATATATTTTTTCTGTTGTATAAGAAAAAACATGTGATGAAAATTATTTTTAATATGCAACGAAAATCAGAATAATGCTGCGAGTAATAGATAATTATTTTTCCTATTATCTGTCTCCCCATTTTCATTTTACAGCATTTTCAAACAACACTAATGTGCAAATTAATTTTTTTCTTCATTGTCAATGGGACAATTATATTTTTTTTTTTAGTGTCCCAGAAATAATAAGTGCAATGTGTGGTTTTATAATTCATTTATGTATATTTTCTTGTGCATATACAAGAAAGGATTGCTTATATAAATTTCTTCTATTCTTCAGCCATTTGCTAATTTTCTTTTCATGGTTTTTTCAAATCGAGTTCTGTGGACATTGTTTTTTTTTTTCCATCGTTATTAAGAGATATTCATACTTTTATGAATCTTATAGCAAAAAATGTTTTAAAAAGTATTAATACCAAATTGTTTATGGAGTAAATAAAAATAACAAGTATGTCTAAAAGTACTACGCAATGCATCGCTTGTTACCGACTCAATGGACATATTGCGTGCCATCTGTGCTATTTTTAAGGTGTAAGGCGCATTGCAAAGACGACTGCGATTTTATAATTTATTTATATATATCGAGTAGATGTATTTTTTTCATTATGCACTTTTTTTTTTATGATTCAATATGTGTGTCTTTTATTATTGTTGATGCGAAAGGAGTTGGTTGCTAAAGAGATAAATCAATAAATAATAGTTTACGGAATAAGAGATTTTATTGTCGTAAACAAAACTTGTATGGATTTTTATAATTTTAGGGAGTTGTAATTGCACCTATTAAATCAATTGGATAATGAAAAATGCGCTAGTTATTGGATATTGTAATTAAACTACCAAATAACTTTAAATAGCTATTGAGGATTTGGTTAATTTTATTAGATTTTTCCCCCGAATAATGAAGAATCTTTGATTTGGATATTCTTTTCAGACTTGCGATACAATGGATATCGGAGTCATAAAGATAGCGGAGGACAATGACTTTGAGAAATTGAAACGTCTGTACGATGACAATAATGACTGGAAATTGGATTACAATAAACCGGATTTGTCTGTTTGGACAAAGTCTGTACCTGGCATAAGCTTTCGAATGGTCAAGGTAATATTATTTCCATTGCTTTCTCATTTTTGTCCAACATTAAACTGTTATCCTGGTAAATTAATTGCAGATAAGAACACGATTTCCGGATGTCATGCCAGAAACATTGTACGATGTTCTGCATGATCCTGAGTACAGAAAAGTATGGGATACTCATATGATAGAATCCAAAGATATAGGCTTCTTCAATCCGAATAATGATATCGGTTATTATTCCAGTGAGTGTTTTTTTATTTTTATTATTTTTTTTTTAAATTTCCATGCATTTGTGCTTTTTTAATATTCATCATTCGGTTCTTAATCCAGCAAGTGACAGATACATCGATTAACCGATCGATAGTGTTATTGCCTAACCGATTAATAACGCCATTTGACTTTTTGATGATTCAATTGAATGGTCAAAAGATAATTTCATTATTGCTCACTGAATATTTAAATTTATCACTCGATCGATATTACAGTTTATCGATACTTGAATTATTCACACTCAAATAAATTATCCAAACTATAAGTTAGTTTTCGATTAATCCGCCAGTACACAATCCAATTTCCGGACCAATAAATCATTCGATTAATCGATGATTAGACACTTTGATTGGAAGGTCAATCGATTTGTTCACTTTAATGGCTAACAGATAATTCCATTATCGCGTCGTAAAATAATTCAATTTATTGTCCAATCGACACGCTAATTATGTGTCCAATTGTCAATCAAATAAACTATCCCAATAATAAAGTATACTCTCACCACTTGTGTGCCAACTCGATAACTCGATTAATTGTCGAAATCAGAATCCAATTCGGGAGTTTAAATTTTATCTTCGTTACCAGTGGCCTGCCCATCTCCTTTGAAGAATCGCGATTTTGTCCTCCAACGTTCGTGGCTGGATACCGGAATGGAACAGCTCATTCTAAATCATTCGGTATTTCACAAAGATTATCCACCGAGAAAACACTACGTCAGAGCAACGTCGTATCTTACAGGTAAAAAAAATTATCCGACGATCTCATGCCCCCCTTTTTTTTCGTTCAAATTTTCTACATCGGTGATTTTTTAAATAACCGATACACTCACTTACGCTCTCCGAACGAATTGTAACTTCAGGATATGGTCGGCTATAGTAATTCCGAAACTGCCTAATTTTTATCAGATTTTTTAATCGGTTTTCGCTCGTTTTTTTTTTTTTTTTTTTTTTTTTTTTTTTCGTTTTGTTTTCAATTCACGACTTTGTGAAACTTGAAATTATTATTTATGTATGGTGAAAATTGGAAAAAGAGGAGGCCGTCTCGGAATACTATACGCTACCATATCCTATAGTTGCAATGCAATTGGATATCATACAAGGCCCACAAGTGTATTGGTCATTTAAGGAGGGTGGATACCCAACTCAAAATGATAAACATGCTCTCAAATTTTTGGAGGATATTCGTAGATAAAAATTACATCTCCATGCCAAATTTGATGTCAATCGTCTAGATGGTTATCGAGAAATTAATTATTGAAATTACACTCTTATGCATGGGCAACATAGCGACAACTATACGCACCTTCAAGGTTATGCTCGAAAGTATAATAAAAATGATAAACAATGGTTGATAACAGAACCAAATCATTTCTTGTTTTTTCGAAAAGAACTTTTACGAAGACCGAAATGATTCGTCTGCTTGGTTGCCGAGAAAACGTAAAAACAAAACTGCTGGAATAGTACAACAATGTACGCCAGTGAAGGCGCGTCACGGACCTCTCTCTCGCACACTACCTCCCCGGCAACCGCGCACCTCCCCCCCCCCCAGAAAGACGGTATCCACCCTCCTTAAAGAATCACCAATAACAATACATAATACTTGATTAAATTCAAGGCTACATCGTCCGGCCTTCTCGTAACGGCGATGGTTCTGAGTTAGGCTACGTATCGCATACGGATCCACACGGAAAACTTCCCGTTTGGCTAGTCAACAAAGTTACCCAAATATTTGCACCAAAGGTAAAGTCTTGCAACAGTTGATTCCATCTTTAAGCTCTGAGAATCCTCTTTTATTGCAACGACATATATTTTAGATGGTAAAAAAATTGCACAAAGCTTCGGTGGGATATCCCGAATGGAAGGAACGAAATAATCCTCATCACAGACCCTGGCACTCGCCGGAACAGATAACAGCCCCTCGGATACGAGTGGAAGACGTGAGTTACAAAAACAAGAAAGAAAGAAAGAAAGAAGAAAAAAATGCATTATCAAGTCTTATTTACCCGCTCTAGATACAAACGGCATTATTCTTTTTTAGTGTATCAAGTCGGTGGAGGAGAAAAACATGAAGAACCATTACGTCGACGAATCGGATTTCAGAGAATCATCTCATAAGGAAATAATGAGTATGGACAGCGATTAATTACAGGATTACCGCCTAACGTTAAGAGAATTCGATAGATTTTTCACTAGGGAAGCTTTGTACGCCGCAGAATAATTGGTCGGATACGAGAGGAATGCTCGAGGATAGCGGAGGTGGCAGCGGGCGGCGATGAAATTTGTTACAGCCATCAAGTTCGATCGATTTAGAGCCAGAGTTTCAACGACATTCCATTACTTTCGAACTCGAGCTATTTGTTTTTTCTAAATTTCATTAATTATTCCATATCAATTTTTTTTTTTTTTTTTTTTTTTTTCTTATATATATAAAAACATTTAATGATCAATGAGAAAAATTATTTTTCATGAAAATGGCATTTCTTAACTTATCTATGTAGCAAATTTACCTTTCTTCGGTTACTTTTTGAATTTGATAACGCGTTAGAACATTCGAAATATTAAGTATTAACGTCGGATTATATAGATAATAAAGAAACAAAAAAGTGAGTTTGAAAGTAATAGAACTGTTACAACTCTGTATAGAACGTTATGTTTTTTCTTTAACAATCTCGTCATATACGTAGTACGTGAAAAACAGTATAAAAATACGGCTTTGATGTAAGTTTACGACATAGTATTAATAAGGCCCACCGGCATATCCCTCATCACGGCTCTTTCACGCCGCTTTCGAGATGCTACATTGCATTGGGCGAAATAATAACGTAAACGAGTGGCCTGCGCATTACCAAATAATTATTCTTAGTTATATATACTATTCTGCCGTTGACTCTCTAGCAAAATGTTCGTTTTATTACGAGTTCGTTTTGCTAGAAGTTTGATGATTTTAAGAAGGAAAAAAAAAGCGGTTAAATGCGTGCAGCTGTCGCATATATACATTTGGTGTCTTCCTTCGTACTTATTGTCTCTCTCTCTCTCTCTCTCTCTCTCTCCGTTTAGTATTATTATTATACTATTTTACGAAGCCCCATCGGTGCTTTGGCGTGTTTTTTGAGCCAATTTTACACGGAACGGCAGTTATCAATTTAACCTATTTCATTAATAAGTATTTCAATTAATACGTGTAAACTATAAGAGTCCACAATGGTCCTACGAGAGCACAAATTTGATATTCGCCATCTATTACGATGATTATCGGAACGTAGAGTGTAACTGATTCCGTCGCTCTTTTATCACACCTGTGCGGAGATGGGAGGCCATCTGCTTAACAAAAGACATTTTTTTCATACTTGATTTGATATACATTATTTTGCGAAGGTAATTTACAGAATCTGTGACAAAATCCCAACATTCAACTTGATAATCGTATAAATTAAAGTTTGTGTAGCAGTGGCAGTCAACAGCGAAGATAAAGTAAGATTGTGGCTTTAATTTGTTAGAATCATTGTATAACTGTATCGCTAGAAATCAATAGTAACAAATTGAAGAACAACAATTAACAGGATGCCGTTACAGAGGCTGTAGATTTTCTTTTTGTATAATTAATATTACATAAAATGTGTAATAGGTTAACAAAGAAAGACTATTTCAATGCATAGAGCAATGACGATTTTCGCTCCTGTGAAATTATATTTTGGACAATTACGTAGTTAATGTTTCGGGTCTTCTCACTCTTGATCGATATATCACACGATTTTTTCATAAGACTAAATTTTAAATATAATAATGAGCTTTACTGTACATCCGTGTACAGTTTCGTGACGTTGAATTTGCAAATAAGGGCTGTGCATACAATAACAAACGGATGAAGTTCAACTGTTTGATTAAAAAAGAAGAAAAAAAAGACGTGCAGTTCCTCTATATTCGTTGTTTCCATTGTCTCTGAAAGTAAAACGCGAGCTATGTTGTCTCCCATAAGCAGAGCGACTTAATTCGCCTGTCCCATCTTCAATGACTGCACAAAACTGCATCAGGTCGGTTGATAATAGTTGTTGAAACGTTTGCTATAATGTTGGCTTTGCTCGTGCGCTCGAAAAAAATATAAATAATTACACAAGACACACGTGATGCTTGTTGATGCATTTAACGGTTGGTATACACGATGCACGACTTTTGTTTTGTCAATTATATATATTATATTAATATATATATATATTATATATATTATATGTATATATATTTATGTATATATATATATATACATATAATACATATTATAATATATATATATATATATATATATAATAAAATATGTATTGCCGATTTAAGGCTTGGTGTTAAGCACTAAAAATGCATTAAAACGTATACCTCTGTAAGATTAGCCGGTGAAGAAGAAGAAGATATAGCAACAACAGCAAAATGTCTCGTGGCTCGCCTTAATAGCTGTGCGTTCTTGTTACACACGCAATTATAAGTCTGTACAGCGCTGTACAGTGCAATTATGCCTAAAATGATCTCGTATACCGATTGACGCTATCTTATATAGATGAAATACACAATCCTGCTACCAGCAATTGTGCACTCTAGTCCATTGAATATAGTCCACAGCTCTATATATATATATATATATATATATACACACACATACACGCCTCTTCCGTCTTTGAGAATAAGACTTTTTAATCGGAGCGCAACATCAAACATTCTGCAAATGCATTTTATTGTGATTCCTCAATTTTTGTGGGGGCAGTATTTGCCGCATACGCCGGCTATTTTATAATTAATCATGGCACATTGTATATACTAACGATAGTATTATTTACGAAATATATTGCATTGTTAAAAGTTTAATTTCTAAATGTTTTTCTTTTCTTCAAACTCACAAATAGTTCTAAGATGCAACTTTTCAGTCTATATATTCGCAAAATAGTTGCACCGCACTTTTAGCTTTGTTTTAATGGAAATCTGTGTGAATTTTAGAGCTTTTTATATGCTTTTGGTTGAGATATTTTAATGCAATGAAAATAAAAACTTGATGCGTTAATTTTCTGTAGATTTTCATGAAATTTAGTATAAACTTGAAATAAACATAGTGCAGAATTCGCCTGATGCCAATACAAAATTTAGCTCAACGAAAAGAGTGAAGAAGAAATATTTCTGCATAGAAAATTGGAAATTCAGTAATTTAATTTGTAGTCGAAAGTCCAATTGAAACTCTTCGAGTGTTACAGCTTTGTAATTTCGATGCACAATTCATTAAGAAAAAAAACGAAGCATTTCAATATCTCAGTAGCAATAGTCAGAATCATCTGAAATTTTCAAATATTTCAACTTTTAAACATGTTCTCAATCAATGTATAATTATGACCCGGGTATTGAACGATTTTAAGGATTCCAGTAATCTCGAACATGTACACATTTTCAAAAACAGCTCCCAAGGTGATGTGCAACTACTCGGTTGGTATGACGAACTCGTAATGAATGCCTTTCAGAGTCCGTATCAACTGAATGAGATGTGCAGTCGGTTCTCTTAAGCAGACATTTATTTGAGGAGATAAACACATATTTTTAAGTAACCACAACTATGGAAAAGTATAGAATACATTGAACTTGGTTTCCTCATAGCGATGGATTTGAAAACTGTTAAAAAAATTCAAAAAAAAAAAAACAAAAACAAAAAGAACGAGGAAGCAATATGCAAGACTTTGGCTTTTTCCTTGTTCCAAAGGAATCACAAACTAAAAGTTTGGCGAAATTTTTCGTTGTCAAGAAACAATAGAAAAGAATTCAAATTCTTATACAATTTAAGCCCTTCTACCGATGTAATGGATATTATTTTTTTTACGTACATACAATTAAGGTCTACTATGTCAAATTTTGCAAAAGTTTATGTGATAACGTATTTTATTTATTTTTTTTTGTTTAAATTTGTAAATGCATAAAATCTTAACCGTTTAACCGATTTCGATGAAATTTGATACCAAACAAGCAACCACGAGTGTATCTGCACTTATGAAGAACTATTTAGCAAAAAAAGCCATAATTTAACGGAGGTTAGAGTGACGATGCTCTTTTTTGTTATTTAAAGTCAGATCCGACTTTCGGTTGGAAACGTACATTTTTTTGTCAAGAAGTAGAAGAACGTTGCGCGTTGCTTCGTTGCGGACTATTTTTCGCCCCCCATACAAAGCTTCCTCTATGCGGAAGCTAAAATTGATCAACACACTTGGTGATATTTTACTATTGAATTAACTTGGTAATACTGAAAAACTATGTACAAATTATTATTCTTCATGAGAATAATTTCGTTAAAGCGAGCAGCAACTTAATGTGGATAAATTAACAGTAGTATTTTCATGATGAATGCTCAGTTGATTAGCATAGATCGACAGGACTGCTCGTTAATTCGGTAGCGCATAAGCGCTAGAGATAAGAATTAATAAACGGTAAAAAGTTGCAGCAGATGGAAGAATATCGGAGCTTCCAGTATTGTAATTAAGCGGTTTTATCTAGTGACTTTATTGTTATTCTTGCAGTAAATTAATAGACTCTGTGGCGAAGCTGCAGTCATAAAGATGCGATTATTGTCGAGAAGAAGGATAGCTCGGAGCATCTTCCTCGGATAATTGCTACACGCTCCGCCCCGGCATAACTGATACTACACTGGTGGAACGTTTTTCTAGAGCCGTCCAAGAATCACGAGGTGGTGTTGTAATGTTTTTTTTTTTTTTTTTTTTTTTTCATTTAAATTCTGCACGTGCAGTAATTTGTTGACTCGCGACAATATTTCGTCGCAAATCGCGCAGACATGAAACTCTTGTGACAAAGCGATTTTTTCTCATAATTATCGATTTGTTAATGAGGAGGCATCTTTCGCTGGAAAGATGTCTCGAAAAGCAAGCCCTCAAGTATGATTTTCCGATCAGTGGTCTCGTCGTGACGTCTATGCCGCGTCTGTCACACGTTGTATTATTCAGATTATTACACAGAGGATTATATCATTTCTAGTTTCTTACTGTCTGGCTTATTTACTAAGTAGATTAACTCCCGAAATAGATTAATTCTTGATAGAAGAATCTCAAAAGTTTCGATATTCCACTTGATCGTCCAGATGAAAGTATTACTATTGTTATGATTTTTTGTCTGGATTTGATATTTTGTCGACACGAAAAAATATCAAAATCTGAAATATTTTCACAACGATTTTCTTCATTTAGCTTCTTTTTATAATTCCTTAATAAGTAATAAAATACTTTTTGCGATTGTATAAACTCGATGAATGATTTTTTGCTCCATCTCCATCTTATTTGCGATATTATACAAGGATAAAACGAGAAGAATTGTTCGATTACGACGTTTTAATACCCTACTACGATTTAAAATTTCCTCCTACAGATTACGAATTGCTGCAATCCGTAAACCAGTCATTGAAACCAAGCAAAAGATTTGATTCTAGACAGTTAATATTTGTGTATCATTGAGGTTTTACAATCATCGACAAAGTAGAGCATGTTAATCCTCTTAACAGCCGTTTTATGCTTTTATGACGCTGACAACGCTTGAAAACGCTTAAATCAAGAATAAAAGGAAGAAAAAACGTGAAAGAGGATAAAGAGATGGCGGCGGCGGCGGCGGCGGCGGCAGCAGCGCCCCCATCTTTACCTAGACGTTTGACGTTTATTATGACGCGCGGTTTAATCCAAGACGATGTGCAAGATATTCTCAATATGCTTCTTCCCCGTTAAATGTATGCCCCATTGGCGTAAATTCTTCTTTATATTATATTCTCCACCTCATTTTTCATTCTACCAGCTGCAAGTATACTCCGCGCACAAAGATTCACTTAGAAATTCGCGATACCGAAATAGCTTCATCCAGTTGGCATGAGCATTTCTCTCTTATTACCCTTTTCGCATTTATATTTTTTCATCTTTAAACAAACACCTCTAATTTTCATGAATATATAGAGTGAAAAACATAATCTCATTAATACTTGTTCCTCGACACTATATACTATGCCATTGGTGTGAAATAATTCCATCTCTTTCGAACGCACCACACACCTGTTTCCCACATAATAACTATACTCAACTACGCAAGCGCCACGGCGCAACATTATCTCCCTCCTTAGAGATGTACTACTGCAAGTCCGGCGGCACTTGGCGCACCTGTAGGATTCACTTTGAAATTTGATAGCGCGTTAAAGCCCGCGCGTCGTTGCACAAGCTGAGACATACCGTAAACGACCCTCGGGAGATCTCGAGGATCAATAAGATCATTCGGCATAACCCGTATCCGCAATCCGCAAGCTCACAAAATTTCATCCCTTTACGCGGCAGATAACGTCGACGAATTTTCATCATCTTCTCGTTAAGTATTCATCATAGTTTATCGAAAAAACGACAAGAAAAAAAAAAAAAAAAAAAAAAAAAAAAAAAAAAAAAAAAAAAAAAAAACAAAAGAAGAAAAAACACGTAAATAAAAAAACCGATTATTAAAATCAATAATTTTTCTTGTTCTCGTATAGTATAACACAGTGAAATTAGCTATAAGGCGTTGTGCTGGTAATGATAGAGAACGCGGCAAAACTATTGATCCATTCCATCGGCTATTTATTCCTCTGCGGCTTATTGTATAGCGAATCGTTAATATACCGCGACTCGGAAAGAAGAACGCGTATAATTGCGTTATAGTACTCGATGCGATTTCCGATTGTCAAGGGCAAGAGTCGCCGCGAGTCAAACCGGTCAATTGATACAAGAGGAACCGGCAATTAATAGAGAAACGGATTAATCGGTATAGTTTACGGTACGGTAGGAAAATATGTATATCGAACAAGTGGTCGAAGTCAGTGAAAACAAGAGCGCGAGTGGCGATCAACAAGGACCAACAGACTCTGCGATTGATCGGCGGCCAACGCTCGTCGTTGCCGATGGTGGTTATGCACGAACAAGGAAACTGACCGTTCCAACGATAAACGATCGTTCGGTTCTTCGGGAAAATATGGATAAGAGAGGAAAAAATTCTGATGCGTCAGAGGCGACGACATTCGTGATCGGGAAAAAAAAATCTTCGGAACTTCTGGAAAATGCAGTTGAGGATGTAGTCACGGAGATGAAGAATAATAATGGGGAGGAGGAGGAGGAGGATGGATATCCGAAGACAGGATTGTTGGACGATTTTAAGAGGGTCAATGACGAGAACAAGGACGATGACGACAGTTTTGATGGAGATAACGATGAAGAAGGGAGTAGTAGTTCCCTCTTTGTCAACAAGATGCAGAGCATTTTCATACGAAGAAGCACGATTGACTGCGTGAGTTTTTGATTTTTAATTAATTATTATAGTCGATCTAATAAATTAACGTGGAAATAATGAAATAGTTGTTTATCAGATTTTCGAAAGGATTGAAAAGAGTGGAAATAGAGGTGGTTCTTAATTAACGAGATACTAGGATCAAATTAACGGAATAAGAAAACATCAAGTATAGAGTTTATGGTACTAACCAGTGGAATGTCATTTTTAATTTGTCAGTTGTAGTTTAATCTTGAAGAGATTAAACAAAACAGTATTTATTAATTTACGGGAACACGTATATACCAAGTTTATATAAAGTTTCGTACTCGTATGAAACTGTGCTTGGTTATAACAGAGGCAATAGTTGAGGATACCGCGAAAATATTGTGCCGCTCGCCATTAGCGGATTAGTGGTACTAATGAAAAGTGGTTTACCGTACTTAGGAAGGCGAGGCAGAGGCGACGGAGCTTCGACATCCCGATAAGTGGATTGCCAAAAAAGGCATAGGCAAAGGCAAACGAACGAGAAAACTTAAGAAGAAACACGCACTTTCCTTCTTCGACACTCTGTTATCGCTATTCGTCGTCGCACCTCTCGTCATTGGACAATGGAGGGGCATCTGGGGCATGATGGACATTTACAAGGATCAGTAGGTTTGAAATTATAATTAGCATGTCGAAAAATTTACACGTTTCAGAATGCCCGACCTTGACGCACTTTGTTGTAAATTCTATTAAATTTTCTCTACAGGTTAAAATAGCAGCTATGAAAATTCAGTTGCATGGATAAAAAATTTATTAATTAATTTATGAAAAGATTTTTTTTAATCAAACGAGGCAAATCCCATGAAATATTGGCAGTGATGCTGTTGGTGTAATCGGCTGTAGTTATAAATTCACAGATATGAATCGGACTTTTTTGAATATGCATGAGGCGCGCGCGCGGGTATCGATCGGCGGAATGTTGCATGCTCAAGAGCAGCTCACTATAAGCTATATCATAGAGCATTGCTCACAGTGATTTGTACCATATCTACGACGTAGATTAATCAAAACTTTTCGTTGCAGTTTGCTTTTTCAATGATTAAATCGTTAACGCTTCTTCGTAGTACTCGCTCCATCCAAGGCTGCATCTACCAATAATACTACCACGGTGTATTATCGATAGATATACATAAAGGCACTCGGAGAAATTCCACAAGTCCTGGCAACTACAAAGTCACAGTTATTCATTTTTAATCGATGCTTCTTTCGGTTGTTTTTTTTTTTTTTTTTTTTTTTAACCTTTCCGTTACAAGTTCAAAAAATCCAATTTCATTTTTACCGTTACCCAACGGGTATTATGTTATGGCCGAAAAACCGAAATTGCAACGACGCTGTTAATTTCTATGCAATTTCTCTCGTGAAAGAATCGATGGCCCAAAATTTTGAGATGTTGTTCGAATAACGATTTCCGAAAATATTTTGCAGTTTTCCAGCATGGTTTTGCTTCATTGCGGGCACCGGTCTTCACGTCGTCTTCGCGATTGTGAGGGACCAGCTTCACGGAAGTGTCGTGGAAAAGTGGAGAACGTCCAATTGGGTCGGTCGTGTGGCTTACGATTTTATTCGACTCGTTTACATATACGTATTTTGCGTGGCTTGCAATGCCCATTGGAGGGGTGGCTGGATGATCTTTAGCGAATATTTCGGCAGCAATATTGCGTGAGTTGTCGTATCATCATCTTTTTATAAATCCTCCCCCCCCCCCCCCCCACCGTCTTCAACATCTTTCAAGAATCTTTTTTTTTAACACGTTGTCGTGTGTCAAAAATTCAATGTTTAGCCTGTTGGGATATGTTTTGCAATGTTGACGGAATACTTGAGAATATTTTGAGGTTCGTCCGAAAGTCGCTCACTGGATTTCGCCCATATGTCACCGGCATGAAATAACGATACGATAACGTGACCGAGAAGGATTGAACGATTGTTTTTTCGAAAATCAATATTAATTATCTAATAGATGAAAAGACGAATTTTGAGACTGCTGAACAAAAAAATGACTCTTTGAGGGGCCAAAAATACAAAAACACAAAAAATAAAAAATGTCATAAATGGTAATTGTTGATAATGAAAAATAATAATGAATTATTTGGATTGATTATTCGATAGGGTCGTGAGCTTATTCACGACATTGTTCGCTACTGCACTGCTGATTCTGAGGACTTTTCGAAATCTTCTAGCGCCACCCTTCATCGTAGTAATCGATGAGCCTGAGCGTGTCTTTAACTTTCCAACGAGATACAATGTGGTGAGTAAAGAGTTTTAAAAATTAATTCAAAGACTCTGAAGCTAAATCATAAACATCTTCATTACCCACCGTAGACTTATTTTCTACAGCAAAGAAAGCACATTTCATCAACGGTTCATTAGTCGTAATTATCGTAGACCAGGAAAGTCGACGACAAGGAGCGCATGCGTCGACGTTAAAGTTCACGGACAAATCAACCATGAATTTAGGATCGTGCCGTAAAAATGTCGATAGTTGATCAATTATAGACATTTTTTTTCTACTTGCACATAGATTATATGACACTTAGTTCTTCCTTATTTTATTATCCTTCATATATGTCGTATATGTATAACAAGTGGCATTCCACACCAAGTGGAGCACCTCAATTTATCATGGAGTCAAAAAGAGGTCATACATTTTCTTAAGTTGCTCAAGCTCTCACGAACGTCCTCAAATTATTTCAGGACACTTTGTTTGTTAGCATGGTATTTAATTAATTTTTTTTTTCTTTTTTACCTCGCTCTATGTTCCGAAAACCACCGATTGTACAAAAAAAATATGTTTAGATGTAATATTCCATTTTTCAATAAAAAACATTTTCATAGCCACCCAGAATAACTTTCTTTTTGCTGTGAAAAACCATTTTGAGATTTCTGAAAATTACTCAGAACTTCCATTATTATATTTGTAAACTACAAAGAAAATTGGCGCCATGGCAAATCCATAATTTATCAAGATTCGATAGAGTTATCGGCCAAAAAATGTAAAACTACCATTTGCGTTTCACAAGCGTGAATATCTGCATCTTTGACCTAGACCTCTTTGACTTATTTTCGTATGATTATTTTGAAGAAATCGATAGTCGAGGTGTACCGTCTGTAGGTCTGCTTGAAGGACGTTGTCCTTTTTGCTTCCACCTAGAGGAAGCTTTGTTTTCATCAAAACATTTTTTTTTTTTTTTTTTTTTTTCGAGGCTTTCATGTCGGTATAAACAAAATGGTCTAAAAAATGAAGGAAAATTGTCTTGGAATGTATACAGTGTATAAATTATAAGTTTAATTGGCAGCGAACGAAAAAGGGTAAATAAACCGTAAGGGTAGAAAAAAAATAAATTTTTTTTTTTAGTTTTGCTGTTATAGATATATTTTCTAATAATCGAATTACCATCCTAGATAGATTTTTTTTTCTCAAACGAATATATTTTTAAAAGTAACAATTATTCATTAATTCCCACGTGTATGGGAAAATGATACAGAGATAAGATTTTTTCCGGGCCAGCAAATCGTTTGATAAAAAGATAGTGATAGAGCTTGTTGGTAGCCTAACAAAAAGATTAGTCAAGTATAATAAGATTTTTGTTGGCACAGCAAGACGATTTGTAGGGCTAGCGAATTTATTTATTCAGGCTAGCAAATAATGTAATGTTATCAGAATTTTAGCAAAGGATTTGTCAAAAGCTTACCTCTGTGTACCATAGGTATATTTCCTATTAATCGCGACGCATCGAGTGGCGAATATGAAGAAAAAGCCAAGAATATTTGGCAGGTTTCCATTTTGTATATACGGGTAACTCTCGCCGATATTTCGATGGAGGCGATGGATGCCTGAAAAAATAGTGTTGGTTGGTAGAGCTCTCGAGAGTGCATTGGCATTCGCATTGGGGAAGCGAAAGATGAATTGGAAGGAAGAGGCGCGGTACACGGATGATGCGAGTCACGGAGGTTTTTTAGTGCGCCTAATCATCTCGATACACTATGGCATAAAAGTGGCGAGTCAAGGTGAGAAGATTGTTGAAACCGAAGCTTGATTGGGACACAAAAAGGTGCTGATTAGTGTCGACTCCGGACCAACAAAGGCATGGAATATCCCGGCAGGAAACGCCACTCAGAAAAATCATGGCTCAAGGTAGCCAATGCTTCGAGCTGCTTAGCACACAAGCATTTGCAAGGAGCTTTCGCGCCGGCCGCCGCCGCCACCAGCCTTAACATCCCGAATATTTATAATTTCATTAATTCTCTATTTTTACATTTTTATTACGCACGATTAAACTCGAATTTTAATCTTACATTTTATACATTTCCTCTTAATCAAATTCTCTAGTTGATACTTGACATCAACGGTGATGTTCCGAATATCGAACGACAGTTGAAATCTTGCCAAAATTCATCATCGGAAATGATTCACTTTTTATTATGAATTAAAACATAGCCTCGAAATAAAGAATTATTATCAATTTGTGGCAATCGAAACTGTTTGATAAAGAAAATTCGCTAATTTCTGTGAAATTAAGAGTATATATCAATTTCTTGGAATATAACGATAAACTTTGAAAAAATATACTCTATATTGTTAACCGTATTTTTAGTTGATGGAGCAGATACTTGGAACATTTGTTTACTCAATCCCGCAGGATATCCGCTCGGAATGTACGTATGTATGCGCGAAACGTGAGGATTGCTGGTCAATTGTTTTACAAAGAAAGAAAAAAAAAAAAAAAAAAAAAAAAAAAAAAAACTTTTCAAGTTCAATGCGATCTGTAGATGTAAACTGTCTTTAGGCCTGTTTAAAGCTTCAAATGATCTGTGAGTGATAGAGTACGATGGCTGGTTGTAATGATTAGCCAGCCAGCCAGCCAGCCAGCCACGTGGGAGGGAGTCTTTGCGGGGAAGCAACAAAGAGCAAGAGAGACAGAGTCAAGTGAACGAAGCGTGCAAGTTAGATTCGAGCATGGCGAGGTATTGGCGAGGTGTATGAGGCACATGAGGTAGCAACTCTCTGAGGCTGGAGAACAACGAGGGTAGGGGTCCTCCTGTCCTGTGCTATTCCGACGGTGACGATATGCTCGTTCACCACGAGCATTGCAATAGTGTTGGTACGTGCTCGACAGTTGATAAAAGATAGCGCTCCCGGACAAGGGATCCAGTAGTCACTGGCTGGCCGACCTGTCGAGCCGCTTGTCTGCTCGACCACCGTCCAAAATCGTCGCGCGGCGTTTCTTCGGAAAGCTCGAAATTCGGGAGTTTGCGATAATTCTCAGTCGTCGAGTTGCTCAAAACGAGCCTCGACGCTTGAGAAAAATAGATCCCCGAGTCGAGAAAAAAAAAACTGCTGCGGACCGTTTAAACGGATGGTCCGAGGCATCGATTCTCGATTGGTCAGCCGTACAAAGGAAAGGGGCGGCTTAGGTGGAAGAAGAAATCGGCGGATGGGGTTGAAGGAAGAAACTCGTTGAAAGTGGGAAAGCGGGTGACGATGCGAGGTAGCGCCACTCGGCGGAGGTGCGAGGACGCGAAGAAAGGATGGTGATGGAATAGTTGGAAAAAGGAGCTCGGGAAAGGTAGGAAGAATGATGCGAAGCGATGAGCTGCGCTGCGGCTGCAAGTAAAAAGAGAAATCTCGGGGTTGGCGAGAGCGGTGAAGATCAGGAAGAGGACGAGGAAAATAAGAAGAGCCGGAGGAGGAGGAGCAGGAGGAGGAGGATGGTGGAGCTTCGAGCTGGGGTCGGTATGGCCGGTATGGCCGGTATCGCCGGTATCGCCGCTGTCGGGCTCGACACGAGGCCATCGTCCAGCCGATTTCATTACACGATTTTGACGTTTCTCGATGCCGTTTTTTCGGCAACCGTAGCGGCACCCGCGGTCGTTGGCTACTGGCGTGGGACATGGGGCCTCTCGGAAATCTATATCTATCCCGACGATAAGGTTTTAGGATGTATGGCCTCGGTTCTCATCGGCTTCACCGGTCTTTTCATCTTCAATCTCGTTCAGCATCTTCTCAACGACATTCTACACCCCGACAAACACAGACTCTCCTTCTACATTATCTCGAGGATCTATACTTCGATATTCGGGTTTTGCTGCGTAAACGCGTGGCGCGGTGCCTGGCAAGCGCTCGATCTTTATACCGAACAAACTTCGAGTACCGTGTTCGCGACTACCGCGGTTAGTCTTGTCGCTCTCGCTATCATGAGGACCATTAGGAACTTGTCTGCGCCGCCCTTTTCACTTTGTTTGGATTCGGCCGCTGGATACTTCCAAGTTCCTACTATGTTTCGCGTCAATGTGAGTAACTCCAAAGTGATATCATCATTTTAACATGTTGCCTCTAATACAAATTTATTTATTACAAAAACAATGCAAATTTTACTGTCATAAAAACAAAATTCACTTTTCCCGTGAGTGTGTGTGTGTGCGTGCGCGTGCGCGTGCGCGTGCGCGTGTGTGCGTGTGTATCATGCCATAGGTAGACTGAGAGAAGAGTTTGTTAACTATTAACAAATGTCAGCGAGCTTCATTTGCGTCAAGCAAATTTTATTTAGCTCAAGTGAGATTCAATAAGAATAACTAAATGGTTCATTTCGCCATATTTGAACAAGATTTGTCAACTGTAAACAAATGTTCAAAAGCCTTTCTCTCAGTGTAGAATTAAACTAGATAAAGGCACGAATTCTCGAGATAACAAATTTGGTTCGCAGGTCAATCTGTCAACATCTTTTCATCGTCGTCCTCTTCTTTTTTAAAAAAACTTTCAACTAAATTTTTATTTTGATATTTCTTTCAAACTCGTACGACCATTCCAATTTTTATAAGATTTCACATTCCGTTTTTTAACGACTTGATGACAAATTGCCATCGTTTCAACACGAATTGAGATTTCACGGACAAAGAAGATTGGTCGATATTATATCTCAATAGAATCGATAAAAAGTGTTAAAAATTAAAACACTTTTTTGCAATAAATACATATTTCATGTCGAATAGAATCTTGAACATTGGTTAATTTTCTTTTTTTGCACCTTCCTTAAAGCTATGTGCAAGTGGTTTTTCTTTTTTAGAGGGTTTTCTTTTCATTTGCTTATCGATGTGGCGTCTGAGATGATGGAAATCTAGGCGCCAAGCCGGCAGTTGTACGATATCCGCTCGAAAGGATGTCAATATCGACGGTTATCAACGTCTCAAAATGACAGATCGGCTGAATGAGACCGTTGGTCCGATGGCGGTAATCGACGGAAAATCCGGTCATGCGTAGAGCTTCTCACCTGCACAAAGCTAATTCTTTAACGAGCGAATCACTTGCACTCAGGAAACTTAATACGAGAAATGAGCATGATTATTTTTCATTTTTATTCCGACATTTGTCGGTAGGATATTTTTATTATTTGGCAATGCTCGTCTATCGGTTTTCTTTAAAAGCATGCATTTTGTAAAAAAAAAAAAAACAAACAAACAAATATTGTCCCAACAATTGTTTGCATGCGCTATTGTCGTTGTATGCGTAAACGAGTGTCAATTTAATATACTTAAGAATTCCAACTACTCGTTACGTCTGAGCGCTCTCTCTCTCTCTCTCTCTCGCTCTGTTTATTTCTTTGTTCCATAAAGAATACAACTGCCGCATGCATATTGCGTAAACAATGAATATTTTATCAAAATGAAGAAAATAAATAGTAATTTTTCACATATATTTTCTTAAATATAACATAAATATCAAATAATGGCCCATTACGGTCTCTGTTACTTTGGTTTTTGTCAGATTTTATGTTAAAGTTTTATGGTAAACCTTTTGTTGCTTCCTCATAGAAAGTTTTGGTGAAATTAATTTTTTTCAAGAATTTCTCGTCGGATTCCGCAAAACGGTGACAAAATGATGGATCGAACTGAAATTTTGTACGCCGGCAGGGCAATTACACTTTGTTTGCCAAGATTTATGCGATAATGAAACCATTCGGTTAAAGTTTTATTGAACTTTGAATTTTTTAGTCTATGAGCCAAACAGATATTTACAAATAAAGTAACGAAGGCAATATTAATATATTTTTTAATTGGCGTCGAGTCGCTATACCGCGACTCTTGATGTTTGAACGACGATTGGTATGGAATTTGAGCTAAATCTATAAACCAATTTGGATTTTAGAGAATTTTTTATTTAAAAAATAATCGTTGTCGTTCTAACTCGAGAAAATGTTGTACAGGGATGAATTAATATTCGGCAATAGTGAATATGAAATTTGGTCAAGATCGCTTTGAAAAGAAAAAAGAAAAAAAATCCGTCTGTGCCGTCAGAATTTTCTAGAGTACAACTGATTTTTTCATACTGATTGTTTGAACAAAGATTGTAATGTCGAGGGCCTTGCACACTGCTTCCCTATTCTCGCAGCTTTCTCAAAGCTTTCCCTATGAAGAAGCCAGCAAATGTGGTGGTCGACATGTACTCGCTCGTAGAGATGACAAAGATACTTTTGTTTGTACCGAATCAATTGGTAAAACGCAAATAAAATTCAAGGAGACCGGAAGAATAATGAACGCGAGCACATAGAGAAAGAAAACTAATTTGGCAAAGTGAAAGTACCGTGAAAGTGGGGTGATGGTTATGTAAGATACGAAACGTCATAAAAACTCGTCTCGAAAACAATAATATGAAGGATGTGTGATTGAATTGGTATCGTTATTTTTGGAACCATGCACGGTTTGGTTAGAACCACGGAATTGATAATCATTATGAAAAAACATGTGATAAAATAACGTGAAAAATATGATGATCAACTCGTGATGGATTACACAGATGATTTCCAGATTCTTTATTGACACGAGTTCTCTGAAGCATGAAAAAAAAAGGAAAAGAAACGAAAAAAAAAAAATTTCCTGAAATAACCCATCTTCGAGTGCTCCGATGATTAAGCAAATGACATGCATACAAATAAGAATATCTCAACACGACATTGTTTACGTAATTATTTTTGTAACATTGGCATGTGCTTTAAGCGTGTATGTCACGAATTTGGAGCACATCCGAGTCCAGCAGATACCTGTTGACTCACGATAAGATAAGAAACTAACGACGTTGAATAATTCCCAAAAATTCGTACGACCGATTTGAAATTATTATTCGTGTATTCGGCATTCGTTCGATTATATCGAATGAGCTACTGAAAACAGCCTGTCGAAACTGCCGCAGGCAGATCAAAACGCTAAATATAATGAATTTGTTTTTTTTAATGATTTTATTTGAAAATTCACTTGTGTCACTGTGTCGACTAATCATTTTTCACCGCCTATTCATTTCTAATCCATGCAACCTTTTTGTTTCTTTTTTAAATTGTTTTCTAGTTACGGTTACTAAAAATAATAATCGCATCATCGTTGAAATGAATTGCGTTACTTGTCAAATGATTATCGGTAAAAGATGATGGTACTTTGTGAAAAATCTGACAGCGACGACCTATACATGTACGAGTTGGTTGTTCGGAGCTCGTGGCACGTGGCCACGAGCACCACCATCACCAAAAGTACACCCTTGTACATAGTTTGACGCGTCACAGCGCTGTCATCGCACTGTCACATACCGCAACTCATTTTACGTTTTTTTTTTCTCGATAATTCGACGATTCAAGAACAGGCAAGAAATGGCCTTTCCTTGATTCGTTCATTTGTGTATGGAAAATTACAGCTCAATGGATCAAATGGTTTTTCAGTTATTTCAGGTGATTGAAATTTCAAAGAATCAAAGTCTTTTTCTCCATGTTTTCGATCCTTCCGATTGGCGTAACATGAAAATCTCGAAAAATATGTTAATCTCAACAAAGCTTCCTCTGTGTGAGGAAGAAACAAAAGAAAACATCGCCGCCATCTACCCCTATTAACGTTACCTCAAGTTTATCAATTGAATTTTTAAAAACAATATCAAACATTTGTCGGAAAAAGCAAATTAATAAAAAAAAAATAAAAAAATTAAAAAACACGTTGAAATGGTTGTTGCATACCGGCGTGAGTAATAATTTGGATTAATCTGTAAGCAAGCACTCGGCAACCGAGATAAAAAGTCAAGTCTACCAATTGTTGTTACAATTAGAAATCCATAATCGTCCGTATAGCGGACAAAGTCTCGCAGCAGACGCTCTTTCGCAAGGGATGGCCATGGATAATTTTCATTCAATGAAAATCATTATGGCTATTAAATATTAAAATTCAGTGTTAAAAAATAATTCATCAAGATTTCCATCAAGAGTTTCATAATAATTAATCATAGCTATTTGTTTTAGAAAGTTTTCAAAATACATTTTCATTGGATCAATGTCCATCCTTAGTCTGTGCTTGAGCAAAAACAAAAGAAAAAAAATTTTCTACCGATGTAACGGAAAAAAAAGCATCAAAGATTAACCGTTGGTAGTAACAAAAGCTTTTTTCCTTTATCCACCGAACGTCATTCCATTTAATTGCCATCGCAATTTCTCATTAACGCGCGTTATGGTTTTCACCAATTATTTTGCATTCTATATTATTTCCCTCGTGAAAACGCATTCCCTTCCTACATATATATTATGATGAAAAATTATTTATATCAGTGAGGAATTTTATTCACCCGTGGGAGCTTTCTGCTGCTCTTTAAAGAGGTTCAATGTAACCCGCTCGGCTAAATACTAAATTCACATTTATTCCACTCAAGTAATTACTACACAATAAACTATTTAGGCTCCGATTCATAATTACCTTTACAATTTCCACATCCGTTGAGTTTAGCCATCACCTAAACTCGGTTTAACTAATACAATCTTTGAAGCTTGTTTCCGTTATTCGCCGAATATTTATCTGCAAAGACAATACATTTTTCAATTTTTTATAATAAAAATGATTATCGAAAGATTTCACATTAAAAAAAAAAAAGTGGAATATATTGGTACTAGAATTAAAATTATACACGCTCCGTCGACAAACAATTCAATTCACGTATTTCGGTTAAAATCGAACGCAAAATATCACGACATATATATGTTTATCTTTAAATCTCTTTATTGATCGATAAAAAACGCGCATTTAGGATAAATGTAATTGTGAAAAATAGATAAAAATAAATGGTGGTCAAGTTGAATTATTGAAAAAAAGGGCAAGACACCGACTCCTCTAGACCTCCCAACTCTGCACAAAAGCAAGTCGACAGAAAAAGTCGACACGAATGACTGTAGACGCAGGCAACTCAACGTGTGTACAGTCATTCGTGTTGACTTTTTGTGTCGACTTGTCTTTGTGCAGAGTTGGGAGGTGTAGAGGAGTCGCGGTGTCTTGCCGTATTCAAATATAAATTTGTTTTTCGAGTTTCTTCTTGCGTGAATAAAGAAGTGGTATTTGTGCGGATAAATGATCTACCGTTGATTATCGATAAATGGGATCGCCGTGTGCAAAGTAGAAGGAAAATAAATGTGGTGAGAATGAGCGACAGACTGGCTCATATACACAAGGCACAGCCGAGTATAGACGCTTGATGTATCGATGAAAAACTCTTTTGGCTCGCAACGTTTGCGTTTGCGTTTGCGTTTGCGTTGCGAGTTGGCGCGCGGTGTTCTATATTATCTATATACTACTATAAGAGTATAAGAGTAGTTTCCGGCTATCTCCCTCGATCGTCGCACCCACTACCTCTGTATTACTACGCTACGGCTACACAAGACCCTAAAGAAGTGTAACGCGTGCACCGACGACACTGCCAGTTTCACACAGCTGCCAGTTGCATCCGTCTACGCGGAAACTAGCAAACACATTCGTATTTACCATTTCTTATTTATAAATTCCCAACAAAAACAAGCAACAAAAAGAAAGACGTACTTGTTTGGTATTATTGGAAAGGGCGGCTCGTCTGAAGCTAGATGACCAGTACGTCGCATTTAAAGGAGGTCAACGATCGTAACGTGTTCGAATTGTATTGCGGCGGATGACACGAGGCCGATTGGAAGACGACGAAGATGCGAGTGTCCTGCTTCGCTCGACAAATCTTTTGCACCGAAAGAGAGAGAGAGAGAGAGAGAGAGAGAGAGAGAGAGACAATGACCTTTACTTGAGCCCTCTGATGCGCGCTATTGCCGGATAACATTGTGACAGCTATGACACGATCGCATCGTACTACATAATTCTCGACTCGATATTACAGCATGCATCGCTCGACACACTTGTGCCGCGGCCAACATTTCTCCTTTTGCTTCTTCGTAGAGGGCCCTCTGTTTTCGTCAACATTTCCTTTTGTTTTTTCTTTCTTTCTCAAAGCTTCTTCCATGAGGAAGCCAAATTTGCTATAGGTGCACAAAATTCCAATCTTGTTTTTCTTCAAATCATTTTCATTCCTTATATTTATAATATCAATTGAAAGATATTCTAATAATTATTACATATTATCAGTTATGATCATTGGAGACGAGTTTCCTCCAAAAAAACCCTTAACGATGCAATAATTGTGAATAATAAAAGTATCAATTATTGACATTATTATATATTATTATTATTATTTGTTGTTGTTATTGACAAACGGAGAGAGACGCGAGTGACACGAATGATTGTTTAATCTGATCCGATAATCAATGCGCAAACCGATATTTCTATATCCATACCGATAATGAAAATTGATTCCACGAATATATTGATATCACGAATTGAGAGATGCCAACGTACGCAAAGGTATTCCGCAATTTGGACAGTCAAGAGTATCATAAGGTTTATTTTTACTTATCAATCGCGATAGTACTTTGCTTCTTCAATTTTCTTTCACTATGATTTATCGTGAGTTTTATGGAAATTTTTCTAGATCCGGAATCACGACAACATTTTTATAATCCAATAAGATCTTAACGGGAGACGCGCGACGGAAATTACTCGGCCGGAAATATCAGCGATTGCTAGTTTTATTTATTTGCAACATAATGACAATTTATTTCATTCTCAATTTGAAATAAATACCTGTGAGTATATATGTGCGGTATGTGTGTGTATATGTGCAGGCTTTCGAAATTTCAATCACATGTAACTCAAGAACCGTTCAACCTATTGAGCTGGAATTTGGCACAAAAGTCTACCAGCAGTCCGTCTTTAATTGTTATTTCTTTTTAAATTAAAATTTATGCAGAAATTTATATTTCATAGCTTTCTGAATTTAAGAAAAAAAATACGTCATCGGTTTAACATTCATCAAATTTACGATATTTTGCTAAATAGTTGTTTCATAAGGTACATTTAATGTTATTCAAAACAAGGATGCAGAATAGAATCTTTTATACATTGCTTCCTCGTTATTTTAAAATTTATACAAAGTTTGAAAATTGATCAAGATACTCGATGAGAAGGAAGCAGTATGCAATTTAATTGAATTCTAACAATTTATTTATTTGTATAAGAGAGGAAATAATTGTTTCAGAATACGAGAGATTGGTCGCTGTACATATTAGATTGCGCGTTCAGTGTCGGTGTTGTCGGAAGCCTCGTCGTCTTCGTATGGAGAGGAGTGTGGGTTCTCTTCGAAATCCATCTTTTCCCAGAGAACCGGGAATATTCTGCAATCGGTTCACTTGTAAGTATACGAATAAAAACAACGCTATTTCCCCGACGCATTATTATTAATATATAATAATTAATATTTAATAATTGATAATTGAGAATTAATAATAATAATGGATACTCGAGTCGAGATCGATTGATTCGATTGGGCGGTGTAGAGCTTTGTTTTTCTGTGATACTTTAGTCAGGCCGCGAGAATGACTACTCATGCTAGCAGCTATAATTTTCGCGATAAAGGGACCGATGTAGTGTCGCACATTGGTTGATTGATGAAAACAAAAACAAAAAACACTCGCTATACAGTCGAAGCCCACTGAATTCAGTTAATTCAAAGTCAAATTAACGATATACGCGATCGAGCGATACAGATCCGCCAAAGGTGAGTTTCGAAGAAAATTCTCGACACCTATTGCCGATGGGATAAAAACCTGAAAAGAAAATTAAGCATGTAAGAACATCAAGCTGAAAAGATTGATTTTCCGTATAATGATAATTTCAAAATGCTGTTGACAAATTGATGAAAAACGTTTGTTTTTTAACAAATCAGCGGTCGAGTACATATGTATTTTTGCAGAATAATTTAAAAAATGAATGAGCCGATTCGCGAACACGATGTAAGAATTGATAACTCGATTTTGAGCAACTATTCGTCCCGGTGAACGCCGCGCGACAAAGAGCCCGTATGAAAAAAAAAAATCTTCCACACGTGCATGCGTGATATCCTCAAAGTTCTACGTTAGTGGCTAATGGTTCGATTATATAATTGAATATTCGCCAATTGCATGATTGTTGAGAGGCGCACGACTGACCCGTATCTCAATATGTATCCTACCACCGACGACTGATATATCCTATTATAGTACATATATACAGAACGCCGCCGCGTTGGCTAGTTTCACGGCGTTTGTTTATCACACGTAACATTATACAAGAATTTATGAAAACGAAATTAAACATCAGTTGCTTGATTTATAAATAAGTAGGATTTTTTAAAACTTGCTATTTTGGAACAAGCTTTTTTTAGCATATAAAATATAAATCATTGCGAGTTAAGAGAGTCAGATTGAAACTGGTGATATTCATTGACAGGGCCCGAACTATTCACTATGTTATTTTCAATCAAAGTTATCGTCACTCTTTATTCACAAATTCTCCTTCGAACTTCAACATAAACGGTGCTCACCTAACTTGTCCTATTTAAAGTAACAAAACAATCAGAGAGTATCTCAAGAATCAAGATAATCTCATCGTATCGGATGAATTCTTTTTATGTACAGAATAGATGCATAGATATTTGGAAAAAATTTCACCACCAGTTGCGGCTACTCTCGCGACATTTCTCGTAGTTTGCCACATTTACAAATAAATTAAAACCAGGTAAAATTTGAAAAGTTTTGGTAAATAAATAAGGAAAGTGAGTTTAAAAAGTAATTGGAAAGTCGTTGTGTTTAAGGGGTGCGTGGCAAATCACGTGGAAAGCCCTGACGAACTTGACACTGTGGCGTCGTGAGCTCTGCGCTATATTCCAACGAGAAATCTTCCATCTCAAAGAGACCCAAGCGACTTATCTTAAATAAACGCTTAATGCCCATATATCATGTACGTGACCTCACTCGATGATACGTTGACCGGAAGCGAGCCACGTGCCAGAAAGGCCGCACGCATTATCCCTACGCACTCTCGAGTGTTACAGCGAGAAAGAGTGCTCATCCCCCCGCCCCCCCCCCCCCTCCGCCCGCCCCCTCGCCGCTATACTATAATATAAAGCTACTCTTCCGGATGGACGAAGGAAGCGCTATACGAGGTATAGCGCTTCCTTCAGCAGCTTCACTGTTGAAAAATTTTCCTCATCAGCTGATATATTTCATTTGATACACGAATGCAGTAAAATTACTAATTTTTACAAGTTTCATTAGAAGCTATTCCATCTCACTTGCATATTAAATTTAATATACCTGTTTCTGTAAAAGTGTTTCAAAACAAACTCTTATAACAGGTATAATAATTATTTTTAACAGGGTTTACTTCTTTACTAGCGCGATTTTCGTTTTTTTGTCCTTTGGTCTTAAATCAATTCTATGCTAATATATATATATATATATTTTTATCAGCTTTGAAGTTAGCGGTAAAGTTCACAACGCGGTACCTGCTATAAATGTTTGGACGCTGCAGCTGATGTAATTTGAAGATTTTTCCTTCTGGAAAGTTTGAAATATGCTTATCTTTCGGACTAATAAAATAGCGAGAATTTTTGTTTAATTTTCTCGAGTATAAAAGCAGTTTTGCGGGAGATATAGCAGTAGAATGACGAAAGAAGCCAACTATAATATAATTAGCCAGGACGAATTCGTGCAGAACGCTGCATCACTTAACTTGGAAATTGAAAAGTTGGCAATTGTCCGTTTACCAAGAAGCAATTATTAAATAATAGGACCAACTTGACCGTTAGTCAAGTAGGTTAATATATCTGGTGACGGTTTCGCTGGTGACACACAAGTGAATATGTGCACTTTGGAGATATCGTATCGCGAGGATCAAGTCATTGCATTATATACGTATAGAGATGAGAGCGCGAGAGATTTTCTTGCGTCGAACTTGACCCCTAACGTTGGCGCCCGCGACTTAATTTATCCGTTTATCGGTGTTTAAAGATTTAACTTTGTTTCATTTTCTCGTCGTAGAATTAATAGTAAAAAGTCTCGTCGAGATTAATTAAATGAAAGATGGAATCTGATGTCTATGAAAGATTTCGTGTGACTGGATATTATGGAGAATTGATCGAACAAGTTGAATGAATTTGAATAAAGTTTATTTGAATGAATTCTCGCGAGGTAAAATGGAAAAAAAAGATATATTGATTATTTGGTTACAGATAATAGGATATATAATAGTAGCGGTGACGTTTTGTCTGCAACCACTGATGAGATACACTTGCGCGAGACTCGAAGGCCTACCTCGACTTCTGGCAGCGGACGCGTTCTTGCTTCTAAGCTTTCTCGGGACCGTGAACGTTTGGCGAGGAATCTGGACCATCCTTGATCTTTGGCTTCTGCCCGATGATATTGAAATGTCCTGCTGGATCACCCACGTCGGTTGCTTCGTTTTTCTCGTTCTTCTCAACTGCAGCAATTCGATACTCGTCAGGGGTGTATATATAGACGCTGAGGAGGAGGAGGGTCGATGCGTTGTCTTCCCCTGCCACTATCTTCGTCTCTTCTTCAAAGTACGTACAAATAAATACTCTATCGTTCAAAATCAAAAAAGGTTAACAAAATTCCGTTTTTTCTTTTTTTTTTAATCTCACATCAAATGCCAAGTTATTTAATTGGCTGCATACGATTCTGTATAAAAATTCAACTCCATATTCCTGTATAAATATTATTCGATTCTATGAAAGCCAAATTTTCGACATTTATATAAATTTCTTCAAGCCTATATTGCACGCGATGCTCGACATTGAAGCCTAATTATTATTATCGATTATTAATGATGTATAATGATAAGCGAAAACTGAATGGAATTTGATAAATTATCATCGGTAATCGGTTGTCGAGGGAAAGCACAAATCTAACAGATATCAATTGATTTACAGATCGAACGCCAGAAGAAGGAGGCAAGGCGACAAAATTTGGTAGCTGCAAGCAAAGAAAGCCAGTGCCGCAAAGAGGGCAACGACACGAAAGAGGCGGAAAACGAGACGTTGCTGAATTGTGCAAACACGATGCCTACAATTATCCCAGCGAATCCAGATTCTCTTGTCTAAACAACAGTCCAAATGGATATTCATTGAGAATTAATGAAAAATCAAGTGTACCGCGAGTGTCGTCGAGCCAAGGACTATCGGTTGTGCAAAAATTAGTGATCCCTCCTCCGTCGAAAAAGTCGACGACTTTACTACCAACATTCTAGCAGTGACTGTGGCATTTTTGACAGTGTCAAAAACAAGTGTATTCGACTAAATCGAACTTTTTCAACGGACCAAACAACGAGCCAGCAAAAAAAAAACTTGGAAAACCCTTGCTAATGTGTTCTCGTGTGAGCCAGCCAGTGTTTAATTATTAAAATCGTCATACAACGAACAGCACCGGCGAAACCAAACTCACGATCCAATCGGGACAATAAGCGAATATTAATTATACCAAGTTATTGAATTTTAATCGCTAATTATTAAGAAAACAAATTATTTTTAGTTGGCCATATTTACCGATGTATCTAAATGGCAGGACAAACTGTCGGGAATCAGTCTTAGAGCTCTATTTATGAAATTAATTTAACAAACTACGGCAGCATATCGAGTTATCAAGCATTTCCGTGAATAAATTGCATCGATACAGTTTCAAACTGTTATCGCCATGTTATATTTGTTATACATTTTGTGTAAAAAGTGCTTTTCAGCCTGGGCGAAGAACACGTCCCTTAGCTTTTCGATATCACCAAATCTTCCAAATCTTCCAAATCTCCCGAAATCCAACCGTCGGAGGTTGATTTACGATTCAATTAAATTGAATGATATTTTTAAATGAAATAAATATCTGTTGACTTGATATATATTTATTTATTAGAATATATGTTCATAATCATAAATATATAATGGGCAAGCATTTTTCCGAATGCACACAAATCCAGTCCAACTATTTTTCATACCAACGAGATTTCCTTGGGATTCTGAAAAGAAAGGATAAAATGTAAAAAAATATGGCTCAGACGGAGATTCGGATTCGAAGGCACAAAGCCCCGTCCTGCACGTCTAACGAAGAGAGACCTTGGACAACAATGGTAATAGGTTGCACCCGATAAGCCGGATAATTTATGAATTGGCGTAACCTTCTCCCCCGCATCCTGTACAACCTGTAGTTTGGTCCTCTTGTACAGCAATTACGGGGACGTCACGACGTACTAATAATTAATTAACTGCAATAATGACGGGACAATGCCGACGGGTATGGACAGATGGGAAGTGCTCTTAGTTCGGAAATGAGCGGGCGCCCTCCTGGCCTACATTTTATATTTATAATATACCACTGTACACACAATTGACTTCTCAGGATCTGCACAATAACTTGTTAAACTTGTCTATTATTCCAAATTATTCATACTTTTTATTTTTTAAACACGATAATAATTTAACAAGAAAAACAGGACAAATTATGCACTTTCGACAAACGCACTAAAATAGAGTATTGAATATCGCGGGAAAATGCGAATAAAAGCTCATATCGTGATTTGCGTTTGTGTAACTTGAAATTTAACATGAAATTTTTTAGCAGGTAGTTTTTAAAATAACGAATAAAAAATAGCATATTATTTTTCTACACTGGCGTCAGTCCGCAGCCGGTAGCCTGTCATCTCTATTTTTAAGTCGTATTTTTCGTCTCCTTAAAGTCCCCCTCTGTGCTAATTAGCCATTAATTCTCGAAAGCCCCGAAAAAGAAAAGCCTAAAATCATAAAATGTAATCGAGTAATGCCGCTAAAGGGATATTCTGAAGAAGAAAAAAATGATTAATCTTGAGATTTATCGATAATTAGTAATTTTAATAATACGTAGCAGGCGGCGAGGAACGCGTCATAGGATGTTTAGGAGGCTGAAATGTTGGACGATCGATTGCCAATCAATCGCCAATGGCCTGTTGGCCCTATGACCGCGAGTGGGGCGGTCTATTTGGGGCTTCTCGATGTCGTAGTGCAATTCGAATCAGTCGGCGACTTGTATCGACGTAAGGTGAGGCGGCGACTGCTCGGGACGAGAGGAAAGCGATACAGAAGAAAGGCGAAAGGCGAAAGGCGAGAAAGAGGCTGAGCAAAATCGGGGATAAGTCGAGTTGCGTGCGACTGTTCTTTCGTGATTAAGAAAAACAAGAAGAAAAAGCAACGATCTAGCGAAGGTGTCTGTGAGGGTGGTGTGCGGTAGTGATTTGAAGGTGACCCCGATCGAACGAGGAAAGGATGGCAGGCGGTGATCCTCTTCAGGAATTGGTGTCCGTCGAGTTCGAAGTATTCGGCAAAGTACAGGGTAAGCACTGCACATACGGATAAACAGTAATGAGGACACAGCGCGACAAAGGCCGCGGTGGCGGCCGCGACGAACGCAATTTCAGGATTACAAATAAATATCCTTTTTCATTCAATTAACAGTATTAAATTATTTTTCAAACTTGACATTAAACTTAAATAAAATAATCAAGAACCTTATTATCTCTCGTTTTTACAATCAGTCATAATTACTCAATCTAAAAAGTGTTTTCGATACTAGAATGTGGAAATCCTATCGAGATATCTTACAGGATGCCGTAGTACATTATATTGGTATCACATATCGTATCACATCTCTTTAATTATATTTAAACTGTACTAGCTTGTAGATATTACAAATCCACCAATCATCTTGTATCGTTTATTTCCGAGAGGAAGTAATATCATTTTTTCTTGATTAGCCGCTCCTTTCGCTCGAGCATATATTTCGAATGAAAATACTTGATTTTCGAAGAAAAGTACGGCATGTTTTTTTTTTAACCAGTCTAGTCTGAATGTCTATCTAATAAATTACTTGGGTAACTGGCCCTTTTCTGCTAACCGAATTTCATTTAAATAACGAAGAAAAAAAAAGAAAGAAAATATTCACAGAAATGTTTCGCACGTCCCGCCTTCTCCGTAACTCTCATTTAATTTTCATTATTTCTCTCTCATAGGGTGTTACTTTCCGAAATTCGTTCGAGACCTCTGCACGGAGTTGGGTATCAGCGGATGGGTGAAAAACAGTAAAAGTGGAACGATAATGGGAAAGATGCAAGGTCCAAAGCCTTACGTGGAACAAATGTAAGTGTGAGATTTCTTCCCTCAAGAAATTCGCTTATATCGACTATTGAAAATATTTCATGAGAAATATTTGTGAGGGGTGAGGGAGTTGCAGGGAATCTTTTGTATTCGGCGCGTTGCGAGCCAGTTGGCGACCTCGGTCCCAAACTGGTTAGTCCGAGCCATTAGGTCCAAGACTGACTTTAATAGCAAACTCTAATGGAGTAATGAGATGGTATACGTCCACCACCACCACCGCCGCCACCGATCACCATGAGCATCGCTACCGCCTCCTTCCTTCGTGCTCACCAAACTGTCCTCAAATTACTTGCAAGATGCAACCGCCGCGACGTCCAGTGAACGCGCGGGCTCTTAAGGGCTCCGGATGATAAACTGCGCTCAGATTATCCGTACCCTCTCGTGCAATGTTGAATAAATAGAAAATATCAGTGTGACCAAACAATCGAGCACACCACCGTTGACGAGCACGGAGAGTATTCAATTGTCGTCGTTATTCCCGCGACAAGTGGGTCGCGAACTGGTCCACTTAGATCCTGTGATGTTGCCCCACTTCTTTGCTTCATATATTCTGGACTAATTCCAAGTTACCTTCAATGTAGAGTTTATTCTTGAATTACGTGATGCTTGATATTTCATCCAGGCTTCGAGAATCACTCTCCACAGACTATATAATCTCAGCTTCTCTGGGTGATCCCAATATATAATATATAATATAATAGTACAAGCGAATGTTTGAGTAATTCCAAGTAGGAGAGCTCTGGCAACTTTCTCTAATAGTATATTACGATACAAGTGGAGAAAAATGGGGCTTTTGTCAAGTGGAAGAATATAAAAACTACGAAACTAAACTAAAGAGACATCCACCACGAGTACTTGCAGCAGCATCGACGATATAAACATTTCTGCATCTTCTTTGCCCGATTGCTACGATTCGATTATTTCAATTTAGAAAATGTATTTCCTTATCGAATTAAATCCTCCGCGATTTTGCCACGTTCTCAAGGTTGATATCTACTTTTGCTCGCTCGCTGCTATATCTCAAACAAATTGTCTGGCTTGTCCCCAATTAGAAGTTCGTGACGAGTGATCTCGAGATATTTCAAGAACAACAGCACGCGTGGCTTTAACAAGGTTTTTGTCGCGTCTAGCCCGACTGATATCGATAATTACAACGCGCTCCGCTATTTACTAATCCGATATATACACCGAGACAACAATAACAGTCCTGTCTGTCGGCGACGCCCACGTCACGCCACATATCGGCTGACATCTTCGGTGATTGTCGTGCAGTTGCAGATTTTCGTCTACTTAGTATAAAATATCATTTGATAAAAGTAATAAATCAGTTTGATCTGATATCCGAAAGAAAGAAATACAAAATTCATTACTTTTCGTAAATCTCAAGAAAAAAAAACACACACACACATTTTTGCAACACTCAAAGAGCTACGCTATATGTGAAATGAACATTATTCTAGCAACAAGAAACTAATGAAAAACGATACATTAATATGTTTTTATTCAAAGACAGCAATAAAGACAAATTAATGATAAATAAATTGGTTTACTATTATCATATATGTGGAAAAAAAATGTTTAAAATAAAATTTGATATCCGTCGTATATGTTGAAATAAATGTTTTCACAATACTCGGATAGTGATGTACGCCTTCGCAGAATGAACCATCCAACAAAACTTAGGACGGTATTTTAAGGATTTACAAAATTTCAACCGCAAACCAACGCAACTTATCGGTTCATAAAGGGTTGATCTTTGGTCCTTCGACCGTCGGTTCTCTAAGGAATCACCTTACCCTTACCCAATTTTTAAAAACATGTTGTCATGTCAATTTTTATGTTTAACCGTTTGGGATATGTTCTAAAATGTTGACAGGATATTTGAGAATTGTGTGAGAGCCTCATTCGACGGATGAATTTCACATAGCCACCATTTAAAAGTGACTGGGTTGATTTGACCCATGTGTCCGACCGACATAAAATTCTACGATAATGTGGGAAGGGTTGAACGAACCGAACAGATTCTGAATAACGATTCATTCGTGTATTGCGTTAGTGAAAAAGAATTAATTTTTCTTTTTATTCCAGGGAACACTGGCTAACAACAGTCGGCAGTCCCGGCAGCGAAATCCACCATTGCGAACTCACGAATATCGAGAACATAACGAGGCTCGGATACCGAGGGTTTTCCATACGTTTCTGACGTGGCGGGATACGAAAGGTCAGAGACACCTGTTGCATCGAGAAATCGATCCAGGATTCACATCAGAGACGCACGAAGGATTCAAAAGGAATCCAACGACTATGCTATGCAACGCTGTGAAACTATCCGAGAGCTTTTACAGGACGCTTTTTCAGCAATGACATCAGTAAATTGACTTGAACCGCGTGTTAATACGACTATATAGTGTATATTTCTTTATCATGTACAGATGTTGGTGAGGAGGAGGAGGAGGAGGAGGATGGTAGGGGAGAGCACGGAACGTGTATATCAACCAGTCCCTTGTAATTAATCCAGAATCGCGTTGAACCTTTATATAATGTAAGAATAAAATCAACGAGGAATAACCAAAGGAACATGCATCGATAATTTAATGCAACTTTCTATCTTGATGAGCCTGAAAATCGCACAATTTTAGAAATTGACTCCTCAAAAACAATTCAGTGTATTGTTCTTCGTTGATGGCAGTTTTGTTTATACATTGTTCTTTCTACTGCATGTAAATTTTTACTCTTAAAATATTTACAGTGTGGTAGTTATAGGGTTTCGATGGGCAGTGCTTGAAATAAATAAGTTACATTCTTAAATTATACAGATATGTGCACAAACTAGGCTAACAGCATTAAAAAAAAAAAAAAAAAAATTTCTTTATCATAGCCAACTTTGCGCATATACTTGTGCAGTTGAAAAATCTTTTTGTTTTAGAGCACTTGCAAACAAGTATTCAACTGACCTCGTCGAAAAGCTGTTTACCTAAAACGCTCACCACAATTTTCAACATGTGTAATTCGAAAATTACATATGGTAGAACAAACATGTACTAAAAAACCTGCCAAAACTTAAAAAAATTCACCGAATAGCTTTTATAAGATGAATTCCTAAAAAATTACCCATTTGTGAACCCAACAAGGCAGAAAGTTTCGTTAAGTTAAGAATCTCTTGAATATTATGGTCAATGAAAAGCTATCGTTATATGTATGGATAGGTATGTACATAAGTAAATATATAATGTTGAGTAGTAAACGAGTTATCGACGAAACTTTAACTTAGCTATATCAACAAAACTCACGACTTGCCGCGTTCCTCTGCAACGTTAATTGCACAATTTGGATTTATTACTCTAACCACAATGTGGAGAATGTTTTCTTCGGATATTCTGGATGGTAACGTAAGCGTATCACAGTATTCGCGAATATGCTCACCGCGCACCGTTTTTTTTTTATCACGTTTTCCCTTCGTAGATGAACGTCGCGTCGAGCATCTGCTGAGCGAAATGGTAATTGCTGTGAGTTTCTGGCAAATAACGCGATACTCTGCGAATCAGCTGGATCGTTTCGTCGTTTGAACAGCTCGTCATCACAGCTCCCGTAAAATTCTGGAAAATATTCCATATTTCAGATTATCAATTTTTTTTTTTTTTTTTTTTTTTTTTTTCAACGGACAATATTTCAAAAGTTTGTAGCGAAACTGGGCAACACGGCAATGATATTTTCCCCTGATTTCTTAGCCATTTCATATTTACCAAGCCTTCCAAATATTGAGTGAGTGTCGGGCTTATTCTTGAAACTTCTTCGAGTAGATCCGGTGTTTTGGAGAGGTACGCCATCATTCGTCGCCCCGCGATGGGTAAGAGACTAGCACCGAGCGATTCTGTATCACTTACAGCAGCAACGACCTTAAATGATATGCATGAAAGATTAAGTAATAAAACAAATCATTATCGAGAGCTAAAATTGGACATTCGAAAAAGGAATTTTTTCCTCTCACCTCCTCAGCCAGTCGATCAAATCCATTAACGTAGAGCTGGCAGACCTGATGTATCCTAAGTTTATCATTGTTGATTTTCCAAATCGATGCGAGAGTCTGACATTTGCTCATCCAGTGAACCGCCTGACTAGAGCTCAGAGTATTGCCCTCATTGGTCTCTTGATGAATAGATTCCATTGAGGCGGTTATTACACGACAGAGGAAGTCCGTTCTCATGCTGTCACGTTTGTCGTCCCGGTACCACGCCAATATCGCTTTGTCGGTTATGTCTTGGAAGAAATAACGTGACGTCTGTGCCAAGGGAAATAAACAAATAAAAACACACACGCACACGCACTCACAATCATGTTGCGAGTAAGATTGTATCCGATATCATTTTATTGTTATGAGACGATGGAGTTAATGATTAAGATTAAGAACATCTTAGACCTACCTCATAGAGGAAACTTTGGGAGAGGTGAAAAATATAGTAGCAATGTCCGACTTTGCAGCCTTTTTTTAACAATAAGTTTTAAAAAACTGCATTGTTACGTACGTGTCCAAAGTATCGGCCCGTTTTTTTATCAGATGCGTCAAAAGCAAAGACAGTTTAAACTTGTCAAATTCAAATTGCTATAAGATCCGTAGTCCGTTATCCAGCTGTGCTAAATTTGATATCCCGCATTGCTGAATATTAGATAATGCTTGTAGAAAATTTGAGCTCAATCGATCCAAGTTGACTTGAATTAGAACGAGAACATCGATATTTCACAAATTCGAAAATTCGATAATATCCGAACCGCTCTATAGATTTATCTCAAATTCAATGTGTCCTTTTACATTACTTAATTTATTAACAAGTTTCGAACTTATCAACCAAAAAATTTCGGCATCTACATAAACATAAAAAGGCTTTTAAAATCTGACGAGATTGTTGAATTTTTTCGGAAACTTTTACAAAAAAAAAAGAAAAAAGACAGAGAGAGTTGCTGCTCCACCGACGTATGAAATTTCAGTTTTAGACGTTTTAGAAGATTTTGAGTAACATGACACGAGGACAAAGCTTCCTCTATGAGGATGCAATGAAATAAAATAAATAAATGTCCTAGAATAAAATTATTTGATTTTAATGAGTTCTTAATCGTAAGTATCATCGTCTCATTAAAAAAATATTTTTCCGTCGATGTTTGAGGATTTTAACTTACCACAGACTCGAATAAATTGCCCATCGGTTTACTCAGCTTCATATTAAAATGCGCCATCATGTGAAGAACGTTTGCCAGCTGAAGGTGCAATAGAATCAAATCGTACCACGCGGGCGTTTGCGATATAGCAAGAGTCGCGAAGGCCTGCGGTCCCGTCTCGTGACCTTCCCACAATTCTTCGAACTTTACTGAGCAATTTCTTTCCGCTTCAAGTACCTCCGCCTGATGATTAATTCAATCGAATGTCGATAAATCGTCCATTGCGTGCAATACTTGAATGAATTTCTCCGTAATTTCTGGCTCTACTTACGTCCAGAAAAATATCGAGAAAACTAACGCAATGTTGCAGCATCATTGTTAGCTGGATGTCCGATAATCCTGTATCCTGCATGCACAATCTTTCTTTCGGAAGCTTTCCTAGCTTGTTCATCAATTTCGCGGCGGCTTCCATTCGTCGTTTGATATGCAGTGTCCACAGCAGGCAGCAAACTCCTGAAATTCAAAGGTACGCTTCGTTTCTTCTGAGAATTTTAAATTACCAGCAAAAATAGTGAAAACAAAATCCTGCTGAATCGTATGGAAAATCATTTATTTTTCTTGGATTCAGACTTGGCCTTAATTTTCTTGGATTACTTTTAACAAGTAACAAGTACATTTTGTATAACTCATATTATTTTAAGCGAAAATATCTCTTAAATTTTAATTAAAAGCGCAACGGTTTGAAAAACATTTGCCCTTTTTCAGAGCACTTTTTACATTTTACAAATTTTCCAGAGGGATCGTTATATATTTTTGAGAAAACTTTTATACGAAAAAAAAGCCCCTGAAGATATTTTTAAATAAACAAAATTTATTGACACGTCTGTGGGTTTCCCGACCGTTCATCAAAATTCCCTGATATACGCAACATTCTTCTAATTTATCCGGTGCGATGACCATCGCGTTCGACAATTTGAGTTAAAGATTCTAAAATATACTTATTAATGCTCACCCTGACGCATCGGCTTCATGGGTATTTGACGCAGAACTGCAAGGGCCGCCTCGAGGGCTTCGAGATTGGTAACATCTCGGCTCCACGACATGACAAATTCCCAGCACAAATTAGCGAGAAGTACGCTACTTGTTAGGCTGTATGGGAAATGCCGCTTCAGCAACGAAATTCTTTCTGTAATTCACAACGCATTAATTAATTATCGAAAGTGTTTTTTTTTTATATATATATGGGTGATGATGGGTGATGATACGATCATTGACTGATTTCAAAAACCTCGACTTTTTTCCGTTTCTACTTTCAGATTTCACCGATCCGACTTCCGCTCGAAAAAACCAATCTAAATTTTTTTTAGATAGGCCCTCGGTAATAAAATTTTTATTAACGTTCCTGTGACTTTTACAGATTATCGTGGATGAAATAATTTGTATTTTCGACATTTCGAAACTGATTGAAAATAATAATAATAATAATAATAATAATAATAATAATAATAAGAGATATTGAGTCTGTCGTGGGAAATGAGAAGTGCTGGATTTACTGGAACTATTCGTTTCCCACCGTCAGGCAAATAACAACTAATAAGCCTGACATTGTCGTCTTCGACCACGAGATGCACACCATCTTTGTCATCGAGTTCTCCGCTCCGGGCGAGACCAACATCGCCAATAAAGAAGACGACAAACGGACGAAGTATCAGGATCTACTTTTTGAGTTGCGCGGGTTATACCGAGGATACACGGTCAAACTGGTGGTCCTCATAATCGGCGTTCTCGGCGGAATGAAACCATCGTTTGTCATGAACTTAAAGATCATCTCCGCATGTCGTCAGAAAGCCGACTCACTTGCGGGTCGAATGCAGAAGGCGATCATTCTGGGTTCACTCCGTCTACTTAGGTCACACGATTCTGGACTGACCTGACTGCTTACCTCCGGGTTGGAGGAGCAGTCAGGCAGAATGATTTTTTTATTAACCCGCCCCGTCCTGTAGGTGAGTCGGAGCCGTACGGGGCCGGTCGGGCATTTTACGAAACAAAAAATACACAACAACAATAATAATAATAATAATAATAATAATAATAATAATAATAATAATCATTGCCTGCCAGGATGGCGTAATTAACACGCTCGTCTACCAGAGCCAGGTGATGGGTATGCAGGTCCCTGACACACGGTGCAGGGCCTGCAAACGATCGCCAGAGACACTCATGCACATACTATCTGCATGTCCCAGCTATGCGGTCTCTGGCTATATCCATCGCCATAATGCGGCCCTAAGAGTGTTGTACTACCACCTTCGACACTCTTACGGGGTAGACGAGACGCCACTGCTTCCCTACGCCCCTGGAGATATTGAGTCCGTCGTGGGAAATGAGAAGTGCCGTATTTACTGGAACTATTCATTTCCCACTGTCAGGCAAATAACAGCCAATAAACCTGACATTGTCGTCTTCGACCACGAGATACATGCGATCTTTGTCATCGAGTTCTCGGCTCCGGGCGAGTCTAACATCGCTACTAAAGAAGACGACAAGCGGACGAAATATCAGGATCTCCTTTTCGAGCTTCGCGGGCTATACCGAGGGTACACGGTCAAGCTGGTGGTACTCATAATCGGCGTTCTCGGCGGAATGAAGCCGTCGTTTGTCACGAACCTTAAGATCATCCCTGCCTGTCGGCAGAAAGCCGACTCACTTGCGGGTCGAATGCAGAAGGCGGTCATTCTGGGTTCGCTCCGTCTACTTAGGTCACACGATTCTGGACTGACCTGACTGCTTACCTCCGGGTTGGAGGAGCAGTCAGGCAGAATGATTTTTATTAACCCGCCCGTCCTGTAGGTGAGTCGGAGCCCTGTGGGGCCGGTCGGGCATTTTACGAAACGTAATAATAATAATAAAGCCGTCCCAAAATACTATACACTAGCATATACCGAAGTTACAATCCGATCGGAGACCGTAAGAGGTCCGCGAATATGTAGTTCTTTAAAGAATCACCCATGTATGCGAGAAACATATCTTGCCTAAAACATGAGCCTGAGCACTGGCGTCCGGATTGGCCTCGCTTCCAATTTCTACAGACATCGCCAACAAGCTTTTTTGGTCTTCTTTCGGTATATCTACAGCGGCAGCCGCCTCGTCGAGAGTCGCTGTTGTTTTCAGTGAATCAACCGAAAGCTGCATTTGATCGAATTCCACGTCCCGAGTGTCTATCAAACGAGCTGGATCGACCGCTGCGGAAGAAAGCCATTTCGCGACTGTCTCTGACACCGAGCCTACCGAGGAAAAAGCAAACTCTATATATATATTCATCTCGTTCTATTGTATACTCGGATTAAATCTATTTTAAACAAACCTTTGCCTTTGTTGAGAATAGCAGCCAAAGATATGTCTGCCTTTTCGAATGGCAGAGCAAAAAATTGAGTCGTTTCGTCTTTTGCAGGTTGCTGGCTAAAACATATTGTATCTATTGACGTTTAATTTTTTTTTTTTTTAATGGAAATATAACTGGAATGGAAACTAACGAAAATTCGTCTTTCAATAACAGAAGACCGTTATGGAAAATGTATTTTTACGTGTAGTATTTTTCATTGATAAATACAACACTTAAAAATACGTTTTTATTTGTCCGAAATGGTTATTCTGTTTTTCTATAAAAATTATAATACTAGAATATTAGAAACCTTAGAATGGCATTGAGAATAGTAATGTCTTCAAGATTTCCTATGAGTTCCGTAAATTGACAAGTATCTTTGCTGACATTTTCCCACTCGCTGGCAGAGCTGTGCATTTCATCCTCGGGCGTGACATTGGTTTTCGATGTATTTTCAACGTTATTGCCGTTATCGGTTTGGCCCTCATTGTCGCGCTGTTCGTTGCCGTTGTCATCGGTTACTCTTTTCAAAGCCGAATCTTTGTTTTTCTGCAAAATCATAGCTACCGCTCGACACGCTAAAGCGGCAGTGAGAGCTTGAAAGGGTCTGGTGGATTCCGCGAGGCTGGAACGTGCATCGTTCCACCAGGAAGAAGTTTCGTTGTATTCGACGCCGATCTGTTGCTCCGTATTCGCTAATTCGCAGACCGCGTGCAAAAGCTCCGTAAATCGTTTGAGCTCGATTTCCAAAGGAGCTCCGGGCCTTTTGTTGAGCCAATAAGTCAAAGCAAATTGCATTAGCGTCAATGGTCGTATGTTACTCATTTCCGCTGCAATTTTCCATTGGTCGGTCGTCTCGCTCGAATACATCCAGCCTTGATAGATCAACGATGATATCTGATACTTTCTCTCGTCCGTTACGTATTTATGGAGGCCTATGGTGCTCTGAATGCCAAAGTCGAAGCAAGAAAGAAATTCCAAAAACATGCTGCCATCGTCTTTGAAGGTAACGCGACTGGTTTTCGGTTTGGAGCATTCAAAGTCGTAAAGAGTCTTGGATAATTTCAGGACTCTTTGAATTTCCGTCTCTGATGTATTCAAGAGAGAGGCTAGGTGTTTGGCGTCTGGTATTACCTCGGAAGCTACCGTACTGTACTCCGGAGGACGATCGAACTGAGATCGGACGTATTTGTAGAACGCTATAGCGCGATTCAGCTGCTGTGCCATTTGGTGAAGCGTTTTCGCCGCGGGCTCCAACTCGTACTCATCTACGTATAATAATAAAACGATTTGATACAACCATAAGCAGCTGTAAAATTTGAAACATTTTTTTTTTTTTTTTTTTTTTTTTTTTTTTTAGGTTCGTTTTTAAGAAAAAACGCAACAATTGTGATAAAAACTAACCATATTTCGAAAGGACATCGAGAAAGCACGTCGCAGCGACTCGCAAAGCCTCGGGTATGATGTGTTTGCTTCCCATCAGCATTTCCAGTATTTGAAGTCTAATCTCATTGGTTTTTATTTCCGAGCATACACTAGTTACTTCATCGACCAATCTATCATCGTCAAAGTCTTCCTCCCTCATAAAACTCTTCAATTTCTTTAGCAGGTGAATATCTCGCGCCCTTTTACCATTTTTACTGCTTAAAGCGTAGTGAAACGGCACAAGAATCTCTTTTAGACCTCCAATCGGATCCAAAAAGACGCAACCGTATTGCGCCCGATTTCCAGCCGAAAGGACAACGTCGTTTAAACCCAATAAACCATAATTCGTATATAAGAGTCTGAAACAACAAACTCGCATTCGGTTTACGTTCGCCTCTAGGTCAGAACTTATTTGTTCTCGATCGAAATATTATTGCGTAAGATATAAACGTACCGGCCGTTCTTGCTCGCGGAAAATGTCGTTATCTTTGTGCCTTGCTGTATTGACCAGATATCAATAACGCCCTTTTTCGGAGCGTATATCGCGAGGAAAAGTGCCGTCCTAAGGCTACTTTTGCTCTGAACTTTTGCTCCAGCTCCAGCGATTCGATGCCTCTCCTCGACAACTTCGATCCATCCGCACTGCGCGTCCCGATAACCTTTCCACATCCTTAAGGCAATTCCTCGTCCGTTATCCAGAAGAATTACTCGACCCATAGCGTCATTCACGACCGATAATGCTTTGTTCGGGCTTATAATTAGACAATCGCCTTCTCGCATTACGTCGCTCAATCCAAACCGGCACGTCATCGGTTCTGCCGGTTCTTTGTCCGGTCCTTTTGATTTTTCCGCTATCGACGATTGCTTGGACGATCCTCGAAACCAGCTACATAATAAATTGATGAATTTGAATTTTTTTTAAATCGGGACTCGCGCATTGCTTCTAAATAAATTTCCTTTTTATTCATGTTATAACTCACGGTACTGCAGTGCCTATTTTGCCAATCGCATTTGCCAGTGTATTGGCCATCGCGAGAGCAACATCCGATAATACCGGCGCAGCTCCGCCTTCCAGGGCGAAGTGAAAACCTACAAATGGTCTTTTTCCCACGGCCATTATCAGGTTGTGTTGTGGCGGACTCGATCTGTACGAGGCGTTGTATCCACCGCAGGTAGAGGCCGTCATGAGGTGATCGAACGTATTGACGGCTGATGTACCGATTACTTGACAATCGTTCACTATATCCTGATCCTTGAAACCCCATTTTTTATACGCCAAGCTCGTCGCTGGTCGCTTGTCGTTGCAATTTGCTTGAACTGCAACCAAATATTGTTTTGACAATTATTCTAATACAATAATTAAATGAAAGCTTTCGGAAGAAGGTAGAAATCATTTTTTAAAAGGATTATTTACATGTTATTTCTCCAATTACACATTTTTCTTTATTTGTTTTCTTTCGTGTCTCGCTTGTCTTTTAAGGACTAATAAAGAGTATTTTTAATGTTCCAAATGTATTACCTCTAGCTAAATGATTTCTGCAGGCTCTCAATGTTGAGAACAGAGCAAAGCCTGGTAAAACACACACGACACTTTTGTAAAGAACATGCAACTCTTCGCTCATTCCTGTGTGGCCTACATGTCGAGGTGGCGAATGAGACTGACACTTTATACCCAGAACCGGTTCATTCTCCAACTGTTCCTCTATCAACAAAGCGCCTGTCTGTAATGGAAATGCAAACGACGAATAACACTTTGCAAATGTCAAAATAATCAATTCTTTTTTTTTACTTTCCTAAAATCAGAACTTACCTCTGTGTAAAACCTAAGATATCCTGTATTCAATCCTACCGCGATGCATGTCCAATCGGGGGCACTTACGGCGCTAGCCTTTGCCAATGATATAAGCGGAAGACAAGCGACACTGGTAATCCACTCGCTGGAATACATATTTGGATTATTACTTTTAATACAAATTATCTATTTTGAAAAAAATTAACACTAAAAAAAAACATAGATCATGTAAATATCATAAAGCGTGCAATTGAAAATATTGAGCTACCAATTCCTTAATAAAAATGAGTCGAGTGTCAATTGATAAATTATTGTAAATAACCCAAAACCCAAGAATATATCGAGCGTTTAAGCAACAAGGATGACCCGTCTTTCTCCCTTTAAATTCGACACAACGAGAAGACCAATTTTTTTTTTTTTTTTTCTTGTGCTATTAAAAAATAATAATAATAGAAGCTTACTTCTCATCAGCTCCTACGCTCCCGCTCCATATTGTGTGAAATTTATTCTTAACTTCTCCAGGCTCTTGAGAATCCCATTTTGCTGAAATAAAATATTTAAGGAACATTTGTTCTATCATCGCCGAGCGAGAATAAAATATTGCAAAGAATCTTACACGCTAGAATGACAATATTTGTGTTAATGGCCATTGCCATGATGTCACCGGTGGATGACAAAGATATAATAGTGTCTTGAAGAGGCAATTCATCCTTGGGAACATGATCGACTGAAAAATCGAACGTTTTTAGGTCTCGAAGGTATGATGTTAATGGTATAAAAGTCGTTGTAAATTTTCTGTCATTTTTTAGGTGAAATTTCTCACGTTTGACATTTCCATCTCCGAGCAGTCTCTCCTTAACATCATGAGGATCAACAAAGTACGCAATTCCTTTTATTTGGCAGGACATTTTTCATTGTTTACGTGCACGTGCAGCAAACAAACCAGCTGGTAATCAATCAAAAACAATGGAGGTTTCGCTACTGCCACAATTCGCATACTCTGTATCGCAGCACTTGTGCTTTTACTATACGCTAAAAAAATGAATTCGTCTGTACGTGAAGAAAGGTCCGCGATTTGCCAACTCACACATACGCAACAATCAGCTGTCCGACGACTCGTCGACGTGAGGTGGTGGGTAGATGGTACAGTATTCGAGCAAATTACAAGCTACCTTATGCTGGATATTCACTAGGCTTGCACAGCGCTTCTGCGCCACTATCTCCGGCCGAGTGCAAGTGAGATGTCAAACACGCGAAAACACTTGTGAGATAAAATTCGAATTTTTGCCCAAAAGCCTGCTTTTTTCAACCCCTATTTATATTATTGGTCGAAAGAAAGCAATCGTACCAGAAATGAACCTGTTGCTATGGTGGAATCGAGAAGTACGAATATTTCGATTTACAAGGAGATAAAGCCCTTAATAACAGTGCTACCTGGCAGAGAGAGAGAGAGACAGGAAGATTTCGTAGCGACTTGGAATAAGACTCGATGGCAGTTTTTTTTTTTAAAGAAAGAATCTGTAAATGTTGACAAAATCAGCTAGTATTAAAATAAACGTAAATTAAATAAAAGTATTTCTCTAATAAGGGTTATTAATCGATCTCGCGTTTAAGTTATCATAACTTCTGTTATTGACGGGTTTAGCTTATCTTAGATAATATAAGTGATAATTTTCTACACAATGACAAAACATTTGTCGGCACGATGTCGTTAGGTGCTTCCAAATGTGTCGGCATTGTGACGGCACGGGGGGGGCTGATGCTGCACTGAGCTCCCACGGGTACGTCGTGCCAATGCAAAACGTGTTGATACCGTGCGGGCACGCCGTGCTTAGTCGGCACGCCGTGCCGTCTTAGCTGCTATCTGGGATACTTGGCGTAAGGGAGTTTCTTATATCCTATAAAAAATCTTCTCTGAGCCAATTTGTCTACGGAAAAAAAAAAAAAAAAAAAAAAAAAAAGTTCCTTCATTACTCCTCTATCATAGATCCGTTAATATAATGTATGTTAAAGGCAGCCCACGAGATGTTGAAAAACTCACGATATTTTAATTTTATTGTTAATAATAATAAGTATACATTTATACTGGCCTTCGGTTGATTATAGTATATACTGAAATATAATACTGCAGTTTATTATATTAGATTTGTTGTTTTTACGAATGAGGAAAAGGAGAAGTAAAAAGTTGTTCCAGCCATACATATATTGATAGTAGTGGGGACGGACAGTTTATGCGGTTCTCTTAACTATAAAGTAAAAATAGTTGCATAGACTTGAAATTAATTGTCGCCGCTTCATAGTTACCGACGACAGAATTGTCTCTGAATGCACAATCACGATGTACGTACTGTGGCGTGTACCGTAAATACTCATGTATTCTCAATGCGCCTGTCAGTTGTTTCGTGGAGAGAATAGCGGGATCGTTTGAAAAAGGAATTATCGTTGCCAATATGGATGTCAATAGTTATCTCAACTCGTGAGGAATCTGAAAAATCTTGTAATTGCTTTGTAATTGCAAAAGAGTAGACGAGAGTGCTAACAGAGTTAAAGCTATTATCAATGATTAAAATCGCGAAAAGCCGACGTGTGAAGAGCGTGAATATGAATATATATCATCACAGTTCAAATTAAGTATATAGCTGATAGCGCAATTGACCGCAGACGTAATTTTTCAAAGAAATAAAACTTTTCTATGAACAAATATTTTAGACCGCTCGAGTAATTCAATATAAACTACGATGTACTTACCGAGCGACTTAATATCACGTAATGTGTATCTGTCACTGGGTTTCGTAGAGAATAGCGGGATAATTTGAAGGAAAAAAAATGAAAAAAAAAAAAAAAAGAACAAAAAACAAAGAAAAACAAGTAAAAAAAAAGACCGTTGCCAATATGGATGTCAATAGTTGTGTGAACTCGTGTGGAATCTGGAAAAATATCGGAATTGTCGCGGCAAAGGAGTAAACTAGAATGATAATAAAGTTAAGTACGAATGATATTGGCGATTATAATTGCTCATAGCCGCAGTGTAAGTTGAAGAAGAAGAATATATGTATGTATAAGAAGGACGTTGTTTCCAGTGAAAATGGAGTACACGTGTTTGCCGTAACGTCACGTGACGTAGACTGTCGTCAAGGAAAATTGCCGCTTACCCTCATTGTCATTGGCCGAAATAGCGAGTGCGAGCCAATCGTCGGCTCCGTCTCTCCGCAATGGTCCCGACAAAACGGTACAGCCATCTTGTTATTATTTTCGAAAATCTTTAGGTTGGGTTTCGGAACGACGTAGAGCCCGAGTTTTCCTCGTTGTTTGTCGCTTGTCGCTTGGCGGTGATAAATAGACACTCGAGGGTTAAATAAAAAAAGGCTTTTCGGATGAAATTGAGAGCTCGTGGACTCGTGAGACAACGGCCTCGGTGGGTATCTTCATATTCTGAATGTATATCGTATCGGTGACGATCGCAAAAGAGCGAAAACGGACACGGCCGAGAGAACGTGAGAGAGAGAGACGGCGAGCGCAAACGGCCGAGTGTGTGAAACGAGGAGAACCAAGTTGGTAGCGCGCGGGAATCGTCGCGGTTGTGTGTTTGACCCTTTTGTGCTTGTGAATTCTATCTCGGATAATATCGTGATTGAACGTGTGTTTTTTACCGCTGAGACGTGAATCTGTGTGTGCCAGGTGGATGAGGTACGTTTTAATCCTTCGTTGGGAATCTTGCTTCAACGGCCCAGACACGACGCAATCGAAATATAACCGAGGCTGCCGCCGCCGCCGCCGCGGTATATTCTCTTCGGGGCCCCCCTTCCAATATCTACACTTTCATCAACACCTTTTTCCGCAGATACTTCTTTTTACAAGACAATGGCCTTTTCTCACCAAGATCTCTACGGCCTTGGCGGCAACATTCCGAATCCCTTCGACCTTATCCTTCGACTCCTCGCGCGAAATCCTCTTGTTGCACATAACCTTCTTTGGGATTGTCAAATGTAGGTTAAACCGAGCGGTCGCAGTGCGGCGAGTTGTGCCTGCCTGCCTGCCTGCCTGCCTCTCTTCCCTCCAGCACTTCCCCTTTTTAATTTCTCCCGTGCCTCTCTGCTTTTTCATCTTTCCACTGTGCTTCTTACTTTTTCTCAACATTTCACCATTAACTCTTTCACCCCTTCCGCATAGATCAATTATTTATTTTTATTATCCCTATGAGCTCTGCGCTTGTAAGCTTCTATTTTCTAAACTCATTTTAAAGCATTTCACTTACTTTTTCCTCTACTTAATTCTTCCATGCTTGTCTTTCTATTCAATTTATTTCCACCGTCTCTCACAAATTTCATCCGTACTCGTCTTTGTTCTATTTTGCAAACTCAACATTCAGTAGCGCATCTATGTTTTCATCAGCTTTTATACTTTTTCTTCACATTTCACCAAATGGCTCTTTGATACTTGTGCTTAAATTAATTGATTATTCAAAAATCTCATAAACCTCCGAGCCTGTAATATCTCATTACTTAGGCTCAACATTAACTTGCACATTTATCCTTTCTTATTGCTCTATCCTTTTTTTTCTTTTTTCCACTTTTAACAAGTTTTTCCCTGCGCTTGATTCTTCATCGATGCTTAGATAAATAGTGCTTTGTGCTTTTGTAATATCGTATTTTGCTGGCTTAATAATTAGTCACGCATTCATTGTTCCTTCTTGATTTTTCATTTGTATTTACAAAACTCTATGTTCCAATTAAATCTTCTCCAAGCTTCCGCTTAGACAATTGGAAGTTTTTGCTTTGCTTGTCCCAGCAGTCCCTGCTTGTCCCAGCCTCTATAATGTTTCTATTATACAGGTTGGGACATTCGGTTTGTGCAAATCTATTATTAGGAATGGTAATGCCAAAAACATCGCTAAGGGCAGATTCTTTGTGTTTTTAGATTGAGTTTGTGAATAATAAAATCATCTAAGGCATAATGGCAACTCTGGCTGAACAAGCATCCAAGTTGCTGGACTTCAACCAGAAGTTAGATATAACGCTACTAGACAACATAGTGGGATGTATGTATACGGGTATCGGAGAACAGCAGAGAGTGGCTCAGGAGGTGCTCACAACGCTCAAGGAGCATCCTGATGCATGGACCAGAGTCGACACTATTCTAGAGTACTCGCAGGTCAGTTTGTTAATGTATCCTGCGTAATTTTATTCTCCACACATACATTATTTTTATATGCATTTTGTGTAATTGGAATTTTTCAAACTCTTACGGCATATTTAAAAAAAGATGTAAAGGAAAAATATATTAATAAATAAATAAATAAAATGTTACTTGTATATATTGGAAAAAATGTGCATATTGTACATTTTGTATAATTCAAATAGATACCATAAATGCACTGTGCTATCCTATAATAGGCTTGTATTTAGCCTGTGAGTTACAATCTAAGTAAAAAAATGAAATAATAATTATATAAGTTTAAACTGTATAAATTTTAAAAACAAACATACTCGACAAGACATTATCTATATTCATGGCTATTTGATAAAAATTTATGTCTCAGATATATATATATATATATAGAATGTATAACCTGTTATATACAAATATTAAAAGATATATATTTTGTTACTTTCTCATTATTATTATCATTGATATTATCCCGCTTAATTTTTATCATCTGTATTCTTATCACATAGGCATATTATAGTTGATTTAAACTTTGAATTTCTTGCTTTTGAAAATGTTATACCGGTGTATATATATTTTTGTTAATATTATATATTTTATTTAATATGCATCGTTGATTTCAGAACCAACAAACAAAATACTATGCGCTACAAATTCTTGAGCAAGTGATAAAGACACGATGGAAAGTACTTCCGAGAAATCAATGCGAGGGTATAAAAAAGTACATAGTAGGCCTGATTATAAAGACAAGCAGTGATCCAGAGACCATGGAGACTTCCAAGGTTTATCTCAACAAACTTAACATGATTCTTGTGCAAGTGTTGAAGCGAGAGTGGCCAAAGAATTGGGAGTCGTTCATTCGCGATATAGTTGGAGCGAGCAAGACCAACGAGAGTCTGTGTCAGAACAATATGGCTATTTTGAAGCTACTGTCGGAAGAAGTGTTTGATTTTTCGAGCGGACAAATGACTCAGAGCAAAGCCAAACATCTCAAGGACACTATGTGCAGTGAATTTTCACAGATCTTTCAGCTGTGCCAGTTTGTCATGGAGAACTCGCCGAATGTTCCTCTCGTCGCGGTGACCCTCGAGACGCTACTCAGGTTTCTAAACTGGATTCCACTGGGTTATATCTTCGAGACGAAGCTCATTACGACTTTGATATTCAAGGTTAATTTCTCGAATATCTTTTTATCTCGTTGCTATATTTTTGTCAATAATCTAGAAACAAAAAAAAAACGTGTTTATCCTTCTTTTACAATGAGTGGGGGAGGGCAGCCTCAACGGATTTTTTTTACTTTCTTAAATTGAAGTTGCAACGAATTTGTATGAAATTTACAAAATTGTAGATTAACCAGATTTTTTTGCGAATTTTCGTCTAAATCGGTCATGAAACATGAGATTATTCGTGGTAAAATCACGCTCGACAAACCATCGTATGGTTATTAATTTCTATGTCGAGCATGAAATGTCTTTGAAAATAATGTTACGAGTCAAGTTTCGATTTTACAAGTATTTAGCCGACACAATGCTGTCTAAAGTCTCTTTGAAAAACACGAAAAATGTTTCTCTAAATACAATTGAAAGCAACGAGTCATTGATTTTTGTCCCTCTTTGCAGTTCTTGAACGTACCGATCTTCAGAAACGTGACGTTAAAGTGTCTGACGGAAATAGCGGCGGTAACCGTGACCAATTACGACGAGATGTTTGTTCTGCTTTTCGCAAATACGATGCAGCAGCTCGAGCAGATGTTGTCCCTCGAGACGAACATACGCGACGCATACGCGATCGGTCAGGATCAGGAGCAAAATTTTATTCAAAATCTCGCGATGTTTCTCTGCACGTACCTCAAGGAGCACGGTCAGTTGGTGGAAAAGAAGCAGCTCAACGATGTGCTGCTCAAGGCATTGCATTATCTCGTGCTGATATCGGAGGTCGAGGAAGTCGAGATCTTTAAGATATGTCTCGAATACTGGAACGGCCTCGCCGCGGATCTCTACAAGGAAAATCCCTTCATGACGTCTACAACCTCCCTCTTCATGGCGAAAAACAATCTAGCGATTCCTCAGCGACGTGAATTTTACTGTCCGGTGTTGACCAAGGTCCGTTACATCATGATCAGTCGAATGGCCAAGCCCGAGGAGGTGTTGGTCGTTGAAAACGAGAACGGGGAGGTTGTGCGCGAATTTATGAAGGACACGGATTCCATTAACTTGTACAAGAACATGAGAGAAACTCTCGTCTACCTCACGCATCTCGATTACGTCGACACCGAGAGGGTCATGACGGAAAAACTCCAGAATCAGGTTAACGGCTCGGAGTGGTCTTGGAAGAATCTCAACACGGTAATTGCTTCTGATTAATCGAATTTTTTTTTTTTTTTTTTTTTTTTTTTTTTTTTTTTTTTTTCCACCGAGGGATTTAAACTTTGTGTAGAATTAGAACACGAGTAGAGGAAAAAAGGCCGACCAATTTGTAATACCGGCCAGGTTGATTTTCTAAAGTTACCAACGTAATTTTTATAATTAAAATATACGCAAGTTACGCAAATCATTTACAACACTTGTCGCTTAAATATTCACATAAATTTGAACAAAAATCATGTCAATTGAAAAAAAACATTTTTAAATATGTTCTTTCTCTATGGCAATAAGCATCCAACTATTGCATATGATCAATAGGAAATTTCCAGGAATTTACAATGTCCGAGATAACCGGCAAGATTAGATTGTTCATTTTATGAAATTCAGGAGCTAATATCAAAGATCGTAATGGAGGGGGAAAAAAATGGAAAACTGGCCGGAAGAGACGTAATTCAAGTTGATCGATAGATATTCCGTTTTTTGTTGTTGAGCTATTTACTATATATTTTAGTAAATAGAGAATTCGGCCGTTTTATCTCTTGCCTGTATTATTCGTTTTGTCGATCCAGTTGTGTTGGGCGATTGGCAGCATCTCCGGAGCGATGCACGAGGAGGACGAGAAGCGCTTTCTCGTGACCGTAATAAAGGAGTTGCTCGGCTTGTGCGAGCAGAAAAAGGGAAAAGACAACAAGGCTATAATAGCCAGCAACATCATGTACGTCGTTGGACAATATCCGCGCTTTTTGCGAGCACACTGGAAATTTTTAAAGACAGTTGTAAATAAACTGTTTGAGTTTATGCACGGTGAGAATCCTCCTTAAAAATTCATCCCGAGACTTTTGTTTACTAATATTTGTAATTACCACTCGCGGCTTTTCGTGTGGTTTGCCCGATAAAACCAACACCAATGTACTGACTATGTATCGATGCTGTTCCACAGAGACTCACGACGGTGTTCAGGACATGGCGTGCGATACCTTTATTAAAATCGCAATGAAGTGCAGGCGTCACTTTGTAACGACACAAGTCGGCGAAGTAATGCCGTTCATTGAAGAAATTCTCTCTACTATTAGCAGTATAATCTGTGATCTGCAGACACAACAGGTATCCAAAAGCTCTTCTGCTTTCTTGCTCTCTATAATAATTTCTCACAAATCTCAGTGCTTCTCTTAACGTCTTATAATCTCACATTGACAGGTTCACACATTCTACGAAGCAGTCGGTTATATGATTAGTGCCCAAGTCGACGCGCTCGCGCAGGAACATCTAATCGAGAAGTACATGCTTCTGCCGAATCAAGTGTGGGACGATATAATCAGTCAGGCGTCCAAGGTAATTTAACTGAATTTACAGACTTTTTGTGCTGTAGTTTTTCCCATTGTTTGATCAGAACGTACAAGTTCCGAACGAACAACACAAAACTTAGTTACTTGACGTTTCTTCGATGATGATGATGATGATAATAACAACAAGTTTCATTTCCCTTGCTCGGAACGCCAAACTTCCGAAGGAAATACAGTTTGGCCAGAACGTCCAAGTTTTTAAGGGACGACGATGTATTTGCTTAAATTGTTATTAAAGCAATAATTGGATTTATTTCGTATTACAATATTGGCGTAAAAGTGAAATTTGTTGTTCTCTGTTGTACCAGAATGTGGACGTTCTGAAGGATCAGGAGGCTGTAAAGCAGCTCGCTAGTATTCTCAAAACGAACGTTAGAGCGTGTAAGGCCCTCGGGCATCCGTATGTCATGCAGTTGGGAAGAATATATTTGGACATGTTGAATGTTTATAAGGTAAGTTAGTAATTTCTCAATGATTCACACCGGCACACCAACTTTGTATGTGATAATTTTTCATGTTTTCTCGCAGGTTATGAGTGAAAACATAAGTGCTGCGATAGCTTTAAATGGTGAGACAGTGATGAAGCAACCGCTGATTAAAAGTATGAGAGTTGTGAAAAAGGAAACGTTAAAATTAATATCAGATTGGGTGAGCAGATCAAACGATCCACAAATGGTACGTTTTCACTGGCATGTATTTTCGCTTCTTCATTTGACGTGTAATGTATTTAAATAGTAACCAATATCGTGTTGTTCGTGAAAGGTCTTGGAAAATTTTATCCCGCCGCTACTGGACGCCGTACTTTTGGATTATCAAAAGACGAACGTTCACTGTGCTCGGGAGCCCGAGGTGCTCAGCGCAATGGCCACAATCGTCAACGAACTCCAGGGAAATATCACGAGCGAGGTGCCCAAAATATTCGACGCTGTATTCGAGTGCACCCTCGAAATGATAAACAAGGACTTTGAAGAATTTCCCGAGCACAGGACAAACTTTTTCCTCTTACTGCAGGTAATTACATTATTTTCGTCTATATTAAACTCGTTGCGTTTTCATAATAACGTTAAATCGTACTTTGTAATTATTTGTTGAAACTTTAGGCAGTCAACGTCCACTGTTTCCCCGCGTTCCTTTCGATACCACCGGCACAATTCAAGCTGGTACTCGACTCTATAATTTGGGCCTTCAAACACACGATGAGGAACGTAGCGGACACAGGACTCCAAATCCTCTATCAGTTACTCCAAAATATCGAGCAACACGAGCAGGCAGCACAGAGCTTCTATCAGACGTACTTTACAGATATTCTTCAACACATATTCAGTGTCGTGACCGATACATCGCATACCGCTGGTAATTCCTATTTCCGTTTCCCTACAAATTTCGTTACACTGACTGTTCTTTACACTGACAATTCACTCTCGATTTTCTTTCAGGTTTGACGATGCACGCGACTATACTCGCTTACATGTTCACACTTGTCGAACTCGGTAGAATTCTCGTTCCCCTCGGTCCTTTGCCCGACAACAGACTTTACGTTCAAGAATTTGTCGCGCGATTGCTCAAGGCAGCCTTTCCACACTTGTCCGATAATCAGATTAAAATAACGGTTCAGGGATTGTTCAATCTCGATCAGGATATACCCGCTTTCAAGGAACATCTCAGGGACTTCCTCGTCGAAATCCGGGTAAGGAATAGTCATGTAAAGCGGCAGCCTCCTACGTCCTAGTCAAATCAGTGAGAATTTTTCAAAACCCTTTCCTCGTTGTTCAATTTATTCTTTTCACGAGAGATTTCTCCATCTGCATCTCTTCTTAATATATTAATATAATCACGGACATGTTTTAATAGATAAATACAATTCTTTCATGGAAATGTAGTTTCAGCACTGCGTGTTAGCTGTACCCTTACTTTTTCCAATCCACATTCAATGAATTTTCTTTTCTATCATATTTTACTAAACTTGTGTTTACTGGCAAAACTTCCGAAGCCTGGTGACATTTTAATCGCTCAAAGATGCTCATATTTTTCATTTCTTTTGTTAATGACAATATTTAGGAATACACCGGAGAGGACGATTCGGATCTTTATTTGGAGGAACGCGAGACAGCTCTGCGAGTAGCCCAAGAGGAAAAGAGGAGGCAACAAATGGCCGTGCCGGGTATTCTTAATCCTCACGAGATGCCCGAGGAGATGCAGGACTGAATAATCATCGACATACGCAATCCAGCGACAACAGAAACAGCAACGATCCTCCTACGTGCGCATACGAGCGAAATACATGTTTTCGACGTCGTAGGTACTATCGTATCCTTTTACCTGCAACTATCCTTACCATTGCTGCGTCAACGAGAACCACTAATGCTACGATCAATAAAATTATATGAAAAACGTGAAAAACCACCTCCAACAACACCGCTATGCCCATACTACTACTACTACTACTACTACTACTACTACTCTACACGTGACAGATACATTTATTATTACTATAATAACTTGCTAGAGCCGACGAGTGTAAAATACTGTGCCCTTGTTAAGGAGGTAAGCCCGAAACGTGGTGACTGTTTGTCTGTTATAGGAATTTTTATTGAAAAACAAAAAAAAAAAAAAAAAAAAAAAAAAAAACAAAAACAAAAAAAACAAACAAATATGAAAGAAAAAAACAGAAGTTTATGTTTGTGGGTAAAATTTGAGTGCCTGCTTAACAATGCTATTTCATGTACACTAGAGACTATATTTCTTATGGAAAATTAGTCCTAATAAGTAGTATGAGAGTAAAACACAGATTAAAACGAAAAATAACAACAAAAAGTGAAAGATCACCCGGTAGCGCTAAGAAGTCTACTGCCAATAAATGCTTCGTTTCGAGTATATTGCGAGAGGCAGATGGAATTTTTGTACTCGGTAAGACGTTGAAAAAAAAAAACAAAAAAAAAAAAACAAAACAAAACAAAACAAAAAAGTCACGTTTCAAATCCCACAAGCCGACGATTGTGCATTCCGATGGGATCAATGAGGGATTCCTCCGTTTGCGTTTGACCGGAAAAACGGCAACGCGATGACTGTGATTCGACGTGTTTGTATCTCATGGTTCATTCAAATTTAATTATATTAATTCAATTAAAGTACTTTCAAACTATTTGAAGTACGAGATTTTCGCTATAGGCCTCCCATATGCCGCTAAACCTTATGAACTATCGGTTATTTTTTTCACGCCGTTGGCTGAAAGCGGCGAAGAAATAATACAGACGACAATAGCCGTGTTGTAATTATCGGTTGTCTTTGCATTTCTCAGTCGAAACAATTATATATATATATATATATATACATATACGTATATATATATATATATATATATATATATATATATATATATATATATATATATATATATATATATATATATATATATATATATAATATTAGCGCGAGGGAGGAACGATATCGAAGGGCTGGAAGAGGACAGAAAATTATTAGGGTGTGTCTCGCAGCTACGACGAGTCGTAAAACTGTAAATGCATTTTCATATAAAATTGAAACGTTTCCATTGAAAATTTTCGTTCGTTATTACTACTCTTACAGAAATTTCACAAATTTCTGATTATAGATGCTAGTTGTTTTGTTCTTTTCCCAACGAGAAACTCTCCAATTGCTATTCGTGATTTTGAGCAGCAATTTTTCTTTTTCTCCCTCTGCGGCTCGTAAACCGCGACGAGAGACTCTTAACCCGTACTCCAAGATAATCATTGTCATCTAAATATGTAGAGGCCTCGTTGAAGAACGGCATTTTACCCGGCACTTGGTAAATTACTCCAAACGGAGACTTAATCGTGTGGATTCGAGTTTCTCAGTCTGCCAAAACGTTGAGACGCGCTCCTTGCTTTACTTACTATACGTTGTAATGAATAATCTTGAAAATTTGTTATTGAAAAAAAAAAAAAATGCGAATGATTTCGCGAGAATATTCTACCAAAAAAAAAAAAAAAAAAAAAGTTGCGCCAAGGTTCGAGCTTGCCTCCGCATCACCTTTCAGAATTGAATTACTTGCACGGATATGTTTATAAGAGGAGCGTAATTTAGTCAGTGGTATTGATTGACTTTTGTACTATACTATACCATAACATTATTTTTTTGTTGTTTATTTGTTTTCCAATAGAGGATACACGATTGTGACTCCGTAAACTCCTCCTCGACGACGTTAACGCTTGATGAAATTTCTTACCGCCCATTAATACGTATAATTTCCAAGAGACAATCGTTTTTCCAGCATTTCCCGAACCTCCCTCCCTCCGATCCCGGATTTTCCTGAGTCCCTTCGCCCTGAATCTCCGCTGGCTAGGTCGGTACGAGATCGAGATCTTTCTATAGATAGTGATACTCTCGCGCTTCGGTTATTCTATGGAATATTTATACGAAAAGAACAACAACAAGAGAAATACAAACAAATATTGTACTTTGTAGTTTGTCAGTAGCTCAACTTGAAGCTTTTGAGCCATTACGTTTGAGTATTATGCGACTCAAGTTGTGAGCCGAGCCACTGGCAAACGGAGCTCTTTCGTGGGTTTATAGAATTAAAGAGAAAAAACAAAAGGCAACGCCGTTTATACTATTACCTTTTTTCTCTTCTTTAATTTTTTTATCACTGTAAGTTGTATTCATTTGCTACCCAATTTTTTCAAAGGCGCTAATTCCGTGATTTCTGCGGGTGAGTATCGCGCTGTGTGTGCTTTTCCACTGGTTAAACAGCGGCATAGCTGCTATTCTTTAATGGCAATTTTTTTTTTTTTTTTTTTTCTTCTCTCTCGTTGGAATAATTCTTATAGTCCTCTGAAGGCTGTCGCATACGTTTTTACAAAGTATCGTCGCTACGATAATACAACGATTGACATTGTTTGATCGTGCGGTATAAAAAAGAATGAATAAAAACCCGCAGCAGTTATAAATGTAAATAGATACGGTCGGTGGCAAATAAGTACAGCTAAGATCACGCATATTGTAATGTTTATGCTCTTGTAGACGGTGAAGAGAGGAAGCCACTCATTTTTACGTAATACCGGTGTACACAAGAGGGGGTTCTATTAAAAAAAAAAAAAAAAAAACTAAAAAAAAAAAAGATAATTGACAGTTTTATACGAGGCATTCTTCATTAAAAGTATTATTATTAAACGACTGACCTACAACACAGCATTTCTTAATATTCCTCGGTGAAAAGCTCCGAAGAAAAATAATAAAAATCCATTTGCTGGGTGGAATGGAACAATTTAATTGGACCTATCTTGGAATACCATGTGTGGCATTTTAAACTTGAAACTGGGCGCACGTCCTGGTATAATAGCGATGAAATATTTTGAGGAGCTGTATGTGGTACAAGAAAATTTTCTTAATTCGATGAGCCAAAGGAATTCGCAATGTGCAAGACTACGTGAGTTCTCCGATCGTGTAAAACAGCTGCTTGTCCGTTGCTCAGCTACGAGTAGAGTTCGCAGTTCGATAAGACAGATTGGGATAATAATCCAGGAGATCATCGATCGGCTGATTTTTGTTTTTTTTTTTTTTTTTTTTTTTTTTTTTTCTAATTCCAATGGATCACTCTGCACTAGGCTAACGAATTTTCGAGGATCGTACGTTTGATGGTACATAGTTATGGAATAGTATGTCATGTATGTCTGAGTGTGTGGGTGTATAAGTTAAGAATTCTATCAGTTATTACCATTATAACGACAAAAAAAACAACAACAAAAGTATGTAAAGAGTTTAATAATACTTACTAATAAAATTAAAAGAACAAAAAGAAAATTGTAGTACCTTTGAGGGAAAAACCAGCACCATGTTTTCTCTGCCCTCTCCTCTAAATCGTGACTCACGGACTGCCATCAGTTTTCAAATTATTTAAATTAAATGTTTCTATAATCAATATCTCTAGAATATTTTAGAAAATCGAAAACATTTCGAAAATAATATCCCACTTCGCGTTAATTTCATTAATAGTAATTATATATATAATTTTTAAGTATTATGATAAATTTCAGCACAACGATGAAAGATTGTATATGTTTTAAAAAATTGCGCGTAGGGGGTCTTTTGTTTCCATTTAAAAATAGCGGATCTTTGTTGTTTTTTTTCCCCAAATTCTCCCACCTGTTCCAATCCGTATTATTGAAAGACGAAAAAAAAGCCCCGACATAAAAATCTATTGAAAAAAAAATACCGTTAGCTCAAGCTGATGCGGTGATGTGATCTTTTGGAGAAAAGGCGAGAAGTAACCGATTGTGTCTAAAAAGTCTACAGTCAGTATTTGTCATCTTTTGCTCAAAAGATCTACAACGCTTTACAGTTTTGTCACCGACCGAGTAGTAACACATTATCAAGTCGAACAACGGACAATATTATAAAACCGTAGGAAATAATATAAATTTTGTATTCGCGCGAAAAGATGATAAAAACCGGAAGTTCCAGTGGCAGCTAGTGTGACCCGCCCCTTTGTCACCGCCGCCAGTGTCGAATGTGCAAACTACAGAAAATTCAAAGTCTCTCTCGAGCGACTCTAGGGAAAATCGGCCGCCGCCGCCGCCGCCGCACCGATAGATGCCGTGCCGAGAGGGGCACAAGCCGCCAATTTTCGCAGTAATAATTCACGAAAATCGTAATAATCAAATCACCAAACATGTCGAATTTCGATCACAATATTTATAAGAACGATCCGATTCTGTTGAAGAGCTACGTCAACAGACGTTGCTCGGTGACAACGACGGACAAGAGCATTCATACCGGCGTCGTTTACACCGTTGATCCGGTATCGGAAAGGTTAGTTTATTCTCATAATGATAATGATGATTGGCGGCGGCGGCGGCGACGGCGACAACAACAACAACAATAACAAAAACAACTCGCTGTTGCAGCGTCGTCCTGTTGGAACAAACCGACAGCGATAAGCCACGACTCAAGGTCGTAAGCGGCCACGCGGTTCAACAGATCGATGTAATATCCGCGGATGAAGCGGAAACTCCTCGACTCTTTCAACAAACAACCCTACAACTGCCCGAGAGCTTCGTCGCAAACAGGAAGAAGGCAGTGATGAGTCTTCTGGTGGAAAATCGATTTCCCGTTACGGAAAACGACGATGTTCTCCAAATAGAGGGCATTGTCTCCATACACCCGCCTTACAACGCCGAAAATTGCGTTTCGACCAATCCCATTGTTTTAACTAGGATTCATGGCATACTTTCGCAAATAAAATAGTAACACTTTGGGCACTATTAATAACAGTCGATACATTATTTTACATCGAAAAACTAATTTAAATAACTTGAAAAACGGGCCGCTCTAGGTATGGATGTATATTTATAAAAATTTATAAAATTAATCTAAACTTAATTTAATCATCAAATTTTAATGTAAACCCATGCCATCATCTCACTTTGCAAATTTCAGTTTTAATTATTAGATATATAATCTTTGAAACGTGCATATTTCGGTTTTTAATATCTGAAAACGCGTTGAAAAAAAAATCTATATATATGAAAATATTTGAAACCGGATTTTTTTACAGGTTAAACATTTTTCCACACAAGAACTAATATTTTTTTTTACAAAGTTTCGACATTTTTGCGCAAGATTATAAAAATAATTTTTTAGTTTTCATCTGTATTGATTTAAAATAATGGAAAATATACAATTAAAGGAAAATGAGAAAACGAATAATATTTGGCAGATCTTCGCTTCGTATCTTATGTAAACGTTCTTGAAAAATTTTAATATGTATTTTCATACATGTATATAGATACTATATGCGCGCTACGTTCATGTGCATTTTTTATCGTCACAATTCGTAGTTGTTCCACCATAGACGACATATTCCTATATTCCGGGCTTCTTATTGGCGATCGCCGTCATTATGATTTATTAGCGGCGTGCTAAACGTGACAGATAAGTGTTGTTTGGTTTGCTTCTTCCTTTGTTCGCGATAACGAGTAGTAATATATAAATGCGTTTGTATCTTTAATTCGTCTCGAATCAGAAAAATTGTGAAATTTCAGTAAATGACCGCACGCACAATTTACAATCGAATTAAGTTGTGAAAATTACGCGGGATAACCAAAAAAAAAGTGTGAATTCTATAGCGAATTTTAATTACGGTTGAAAATAACAACGATGAGTTTTCGCTGGGCAGAAACAAATGCCGTTTTGGACGGATTCTTCGAATTGCTCGCCTGCACAAAATGGTAATTCTATAGTATTTATAGAGAAAATAAAAAAATGCATTATTAATAATCCAATCTAACGTTAGATAATCCAGTAAATAATTAATATTTTTATTGTATATAAAACAGGCTTTTAATAGTGTACACTTGTTTTTATGCAGCAAAAAACCACCAGAGAGGCCAATCAAGTTTGTCATGTGTGGCCACATGTTCTGTGACACCTGTTGCACAGAAACTACATCCGTTTGCATGAAATGCAATATGCATGTGGGACCAAATGAAATGCAGCCATATCACTTGGTTGCACAGTTGATAAGCTACTGCCAAAATATCAAGGAAGCTATAGCAGAGATGTACAAAGAATTTAAATACTATCTTCCACTTCTAATGGATAATCCTTCAACCTTTTCTAGTCCAACTACTTGGCGGCAATTGGCATTTAAAAACCATATAATTCTCTTAGATAACATTTATTGCAACCAGAGTTGTAAATGCCAAATACTTGTAGAAATAATGACGATGATACAATCAGCTCTATAATTATCATTTTACAATAATAACATGTAGCGATTGTAATACGATGATTAAACTTTGGGATGGCCGCAAAAATTATTATTTTTCAATAAATAAAGTCATGGTAATCCTTTTGAAAAAATGAAAAAAAAAAAAAAGAAAAAAGTAATGCATTACTTATTTCTTCCATTTTTTCCACTACTTCTTGGAATATTAAAGCGAAAATTAGTATTTTTTACAGCTATTCAAATGTTTAAACTCTATTTTATAATCACTACATATTATTATTATGAAATCATAATTACAAAACAAATTGTGCTGTAAACTATATTTCATGAATTAATGGGGATTTAGAACTCTGATTGTAACAATGGCAAAGTATTTAGTAGCTTTATAACACGTTACTGAGTGAAATTACCATGAGGTATCACTGAAATTGTCATGAAAAACAAAAATAGAAACGCTACAGATTGAAAAATAGATATAGCATCGTACATTTTTTTAACCACTGTGCTCTTGGCAAATTTTTGAATTACATTCAAACTTTTACTTTATGAGCTGTCAAACTATTTAAGAAATGTATAATTTTCCAAATCCAAATATGACATCATTCTTCTCTAGAAAGTTTAGTCATGCAACTTTAATTTAATTTAATTTTTGTTTCCATTACTTATTTTCATTTAATTGTCAGTGACAGTGGGAATAAGCGGAACGATAAAGTAGTAAGAGAAATTGAATTGGATGCTAAAAAAGTTGCAAGGAGTATAGCATCGATGATTAACGGAGACAAGGAAAAGGATTCACAGTCGGAAACTCCCGGATACCGAGATCCTACACAGAACTCGCCGTGTCCAGAGGAAGTAGATTGGGAGACTCCTGGTTACAGAGATCCTACGCAAATGAGCAGGAGTCTTAAAGATAATGATGTAGAATCGGAAACTCTTGGGTATAGAGTTCCTACTGAAGCGAGTGGAAGTTTCAAGTGTAGTAGTGCTGCTGATTCGGAAACTCCAGGATTTAGAGATACCACGCAAATTCCCCGGAGCGGAATAGAAGGCGATTCGACGGAAAAAATTTCTAAAAGATTAGCTCCGAATCCAAAGTCACTGAAAAATAATCGCGTAAAAGACGCAATGGACGGTGAAATTTCTGTCTCTGTCGACGGAGGTGCAAATAGCATAATCTTGGAAAGTATGGAAACAGCAGACGGGGATCAGGAACACGACGCAGTTTCAGTCGATAATTTTGCGAAAGATTCGACCGGCATATTTCGAAAAAGCAACGCAGAAATTTCCCAACGTAGAAAATCGTTCAGCAACGAAAATTTCGAGATGATAGCGGGCCAAGCGAGTAAAGCTCTAATGAATGACAGCGAAGCGATATCGTCTCAAGCACTGAGATGTGTGTCTGACGATCGAAATTTAGAACATCGCGAATTCCAAGATACTGTTCCAGGGAATTCCAAAAAAAATGTTGATGAATTCGCCATGGAAGATGAAGAATTAAACACAGTGGAAGTATCCAAAGCGGCCGATGAAAAAATCATTGTCACAGAGACGTTAGAAGAAACGGCAGACAACGGGAGGGTGATTGCTAAAAAACGACAGCCGAAAAGTATTAAGAACTTGGAACGAAAAAATGTATCGAAAAAAGCTGCGGAAAACATAGCAAAGATTAAACGTCGTCCTAGACATACCGATATATCGGTTGTTCCGAAAATAATGCCGAAAAATGTGAACAAGCGTAATCCTAAAGGCGAATCAATGTTGCACACAGCTTGCGTAAAGGTAGATGAGTGCTTATATCGATAAAAACGTTTTTTCCTTTGTCTCAATTAGCTCTGTACAGCCAACTTTAAGCGAAAAAAAGAGGAAAAAAAAAAAAAAAAAAAAAAAAAAGTGCTAAAATAACTTTAGTTCGAAAGATCGGTTAAAGTCGGTGAAACAAGTGCTAATCGAGGTAATCTTTCGAGGGTGATTAGTTTTGTACTTTTATTATGTTAGATAACTTTTGTATCGTAGGGCCAAGACGATTATGTAAAAGCTTTGCTCGAGGCGGGTGCCAATCCCAATACAAAGGATAACGCCGGCTGGACTCCACTGGTAATTTTCTTAATACGCCTATGTTTTTATCAATTGATCATTATCTACATAAATATCAATGAATTTTCTTCGTTTCCTTGAGAGCAAGAGGCTGTGACCCTTGGTCATCGAGAAATATGCAAAGTGCTCTTGGAATCGGGAGCTTCGCCAAACACTCCGGGTATGGATAACAGGACGGCGTTGCATGACGCAACGATAAACGATAGACTTGAGCTAGCGACTCTACTCTTGCGATTCAATGCCAACAGAGACGTCTACGACAAATTTGGCAAGCGACCAATGTAAGATCTCTGAAACGTTGCTCTTAAAATTCATTTCCGTCGTTTGCGTTAAAAGGCCGACTTTTCGTGTCTCTCCGCAGCATTGTTCGTTAATATTTAAAAAATCATAAACTTTCGTTTAATGAGATCTAACGATATTGGAGCCGAAAACGTACGAAATTTACGTTATTGCGGTCAGTTGTTAATTTATTTTTAACCGAAGCGGAAAGATCTCTTTTGTACATTGTAAAAATATGCTTCAACCGTGAATAGTAAAACAATGCGAATGAAGGTTAAATTGTATTAATTCGATAATTCATTCAGAGACTACGTTGAGTCGAATGAGATGCGAGCGCTGCTGCTAGCCGATGAGAATAATATCGAAAAATTGGCAATGTGCGAGGCTCCGTGGATAAATTCCACGTTGGATCACTCTGTACTAACACCAAACGCAAAAGTCGTAGTTCTCTCGTCGAATTTGAGCAACGAAAACAAAAAGTTGCTTATGCAAATAGCTTCGCGAATCAAAGTTGCCGTAGCCACGAGCTTCAGGTAATTGAACGAAGAATTATCTTTTAACTCGTCATTTCTCCATTTCAATTATTAATAAATTTCAGGCCTGGTATTACTCATGTTGTTGTCGAAACAAACGAGCGTAACATCACAAAGCTCAATTACACTGTGATGCTCGCTATTCTTGAAGGAAAATGGATACTCAACAGTCAATGTGAGTGGGGCTATATTGTGTCACACAGGAAATTGCTACGATAAATAAAATGTTATGATTTATCGCAGGGATTGCCATCAGCACGGATTTAAATGATATATCGGAAATTGATCTCGAGATATTTCAAGTTCACGGGGCACCGAACCCCGGAACACCGGAGCGTTCTCGTCTGAACGAGGAAAAACAAGTGAGATTTCAAAGAAAGCTAAAATTCTTCTTGAATTTCCAATTGTCAAAATATCCACCTACTTAAATATCATTTTTTCTCTCTTACAGAATCCACGTTTATTCGATAACTGTTTTTTCTATTTTACCATTGGTACGAGGGCAACGTGGAGCTATGGGGAATTAGAGTTGACAAAGCAGGATTTGACGAATCTAGTCGTTGCCGGTCAAGGCGAAATTCTTAATCGAGAACCGGATCCAGAAGACGTGAAAGATTATAGGCTAACGCCTTTCCACGTAGCCAACAATCCTATGCACGCCCTTCATAGATGTTCCCATTACATAATTTATATGCCAGGAAAGGATGAACCTCGTGTCAAGTATAATATGCCACACATTAAGTCTTTGCCGCTTGCCTGGTTCTTCGAATGCATCGAAAAGTTCGCTCTGGTTGATCCTATCCTCATGGGAATATCGTGAGTCTCTGATCTGACTATTTTTACAAAATTTTATGCGGTTGCGCCTAGAATAATGATATTTGATATATACTTTTTGTTAGACAGCTTCGTAGATTAGTTAAACTCGGAAACCTTGGAAAACTTGAAGATCAAATCTGTATCAAATAACTCTCGAGTGTCATTAATTTGTTTACAATTTATATAAATATGTGTAACGTTATACAATTTTTAAATAAATTTCATAGTATTTTCAATTACGACACCGATTCCCGTACTACCCATGTTTTATCTTTACCGACTGATTCGCGTGACGTGACCGTAACGCGAGCGCACGCGTTACGGTCACGTACCTTCTGTCGGGCCATCTCATGCTCAGTCGGCATCAAAAACACTCTCCCAAATGACTATTTTCAAACTGCAAACATTTCGAGAGAAATAAAATTGTCGTACGCTACGAATGAATGTTTATTTTTATTAAAATATCTATCAATGCCGAGAGGAATGCCATTTATCATTTTTCTCAAATATTTCTCATTTGAAAATTGCCTTCGGGACAGTTTGTCATACCGACGATTTGATCGGTATTTCGAATCACCTTTAGTTCTCATGACAAACAATAAACTTGGGAGAAAACCTGTTCGGACTTGTTGATTTCCACTTGAATGAAAATTCTATGTGATGATTGCAGACACCGTGTAATCTCCGAGTCTCGATCGTTTCATAATCACACAAGCCGCGTTTGATCGTAGCCGTGGGTAAAATACAGAAAAAAATATCGGAAGAGCCTCTCCCGCGTACGGTATCGCGCACATTTGCGGCTCAAGTACCGCTATTCTTGTTCGTATACGCATTTACGCGCTCACGTTCGAAAGCCTCTCGGGCTTTCCACATGAATAGAAACCTCGTCGCAACGTATCTCGAGTTTGACGTATACACACGGCGCGTATTCGAGTCTCTACTACAGACTCGAATATGAGTGAAAAAGCGAGCGAGTGTGTAAAAAAAAGCGAGAGACCGCGCTCGATCAAACGAACAAATCTCGCCCGGCGAGCAATCGTACAGCAAGTGTCACGTGAATAGGAAGAATGTTGTCAATCCTATTGCAGTAGACGCGGCGACGGCGGCGGCGGCGGCGGCGGCGGCGGCGGCGGGCGGTCCTGCGATTGTTACAGCTCTATAAATCCTCGTGTCAATGAATAAAAGAAGAATTTTACAAACATCATAACATAATCGTAGTTGCTAGCATAGCTTCGACCGACGTTGCGCTATGAGTTAAAAACAAGAAAACAACAACAACAAAACGCTTGAAAGTTACTCGGACAAGAATTAAATCTTCCCATAAAAATACATTGAAAATATTTTGCCGTTCGAATAACTATACGAGTATACGATAATATTATGCATGTTTTCGTGAATAAAAACAGAAATTCGAGACAATCAATCTTTATAAATCCTTTTAAAAATTACTCTTTTTCTAAGAGGTAAGTATTAAAATCTATTCAAACACAGAAGTATACTAACGTGTAGTTGTAAATGTAATTAAAATCGAAAATTTTGCTTATTGCATATTGCTTTCTCTTTACATATTTATAACTTTTAACATCGGCTAAACATATACATAATGAAAATCACGATCGTGTCAAAAAAACAATACGGCGGTATAAGGTTGTACTTTAGTGTTGTGAGAAAAATAAAAAAGAAAGAAATGACACATGGTACACGCAAAGCCTGTTGTAGAGGATGTAGAGGCATGAGGATGTATGAGTGAGAATAGGCATAGGTAAACCAAAGAGTCCGTCCGAGCCCCTCTTTCCCTGCAGCTCCCTCACTCTGTGCCGCGAGCGTCCTTTGCATCGTCGCTACGTCGTCGTCGGCGCCGCCGCCGCCGCCGCCGCCGCCGCCGCCGCCGCCGCCGCCGCCGCCGCCGCCACCGCCACCGCCGTCGTCGTCGTGCCTCGGGGTCCGCACCCTGACCCACAAGTGGGGCCCAGTCAGTCAGGCGATGAAGCCCCGAACGATCAGGGTTGCCTATCTCGCGATCGAGTGACACGTGCTCGAGGATATACTCGCCAACGACTTGACGTTACAGTCAGCTGTGTGACTTGTTCGACTATTAGATCACAGAGGAGTTACATCCTCGCAGACCGGCTACACAATGTTTTCTCTTTGTGCTATTCAACGGGCTCTGCTTCTAGTTGTTTGTCTGCTTTCCACAGTCGGGGTATCGGCACAGGACGACGACTCGTTGGCCGGTAGCTTCTTGTCAGGTACTTGATAATATACTTAATAATCCACCACCGAAATCTTTATTCCGCTACAATCAAAAAACCAACAAATCTCTGATCAAAGTGTCTCTTCTTCGCCTATTCGTTATAAACAAAGTTGCCAACTTGACGTTCCGCCGTTATTTTATTCCATAAATTAGATCGCTGGCTTGACAACACTCAATGTTGTTATTTTATTATTATTTCAAGTGTCGTTTGCTTGTAAAAAATCTTTCATTGAATTCACAAAAACACTGGATGATGTGCTCTTGTGCCTGTGCGTGAGTTTAATGTGCAATTTCCCTCGATCATTTTCAACGAGTACTCAGGCTCGCAGCGGGGGGGTGTTTTGCGAAAAAATTTAACGAAAGTAGCGATATTTTCGCGAAGCAGCTCCTTACGTCGAAACACCCGCGGTAATTAGAAATAGATGTTTTTATTATTATTATTCTCAAGAGACAAAAGGGTTGTTGCTGTTTCGTACTTTTGCATCCTCATAGAGGAAGCTTTGTTTTCATGGATTTTTTCTTTCTTTCGAAATCTTCATGTCAGAGCATTCAAAATGGTCGAAAACATCGAAAAAAGTGCTTTAGAAAAATCGGACGGACGGGTATGTAAAATTCATTCTACCATAACTCGTCAACTACTCGACCGAATCAGCTGAAATTTCAATGCCATGCATAGTACAGTACTGGCCATTATTTACTTGGTGTTAATTTAATAAAAATCCATTGACACATAGCATTTTTATGAAATTGTCCAGCTATCGGTCTGAAACTGCGTATGAAAATTGAACAAAGTGATCCGACCTTTGGTATTAAATTTGGGCAAAATCGGTGGAGCGGTTAAGATCATTTATCAAGTTCAAAAAAATTGACGTCATTGTATAAACTTTTGCAAAACTTGAGATAGCAAGAGCAAATTTTATGTATAAATGAAATAGTATTAAATCACTATATTTATAAATAATTTAGGGACGAACGATATAAAATTTGGATTTTTTAGAATGTTGAATTTTCAAAAAAATTTGACGTTATCGCTGAAACTTTGGCAAAACTCGAGATAGCGAGGCGAAATGTTGTTTTTTTTTACATCGATGGTTCAGCGGACGCCGGTGTGAGAAACAGGAAGCTGCGGATACATACCGTACGCTAACACTTGGATGTAAGCAGCGATGCCGGAAATCCCCGGATGAGGTTTCGAGAAATAGAAATTCCATTCGATCGTTCACGATCGGACGGCACGGTGTTATAGGTAGAATTGCAAAGGATGCGACTGTCCTACTTACTTAGGTGTCTCTCTGCAATGCTATACGCTGTTGGGATCCGTAAGAAGGCCGCGCGGCGCTCGTCGGCTTAAAGTTACACGCGCAACGGTATATCCTTATGCCGAAGAGGAAACTTTAACGGCGGAATAAAACAACCTTTGATAATAACTCAAAGTATGAAAAACTTGAGCTATTTCTCAACTCGGCTATTTCTGGGTAAACCGTGTTTTTTTTCTTTTTTTTTTTCTTTTTTTTCCAATCTGAAAACGTGATAATTAGTGCAAAGTTCATGGAGACATATTCTCCAGACTTTATAACGTATTCATTTGAATATTTCAATTATCAACGACGGATTATAAATATTAATAAGATCTTCTGGTAATTTGGGATTGACACGATTTTTTTAAATTGTATTCAAAATAATTGTGTTTATTATTTTATTCGAATTTTCTTTTGTAGTTGCTCAAAAGTGGCAGGAGAATACGACATAAATAATAACTCCAAGTGTGAAAATTTTTAGTGATATACTTACCTGTTTCTCGATTGATTAATACTATTTTTTCATGCATTTCTTTCTGATATCGTAAAAATTAGTACAAAGTTAATGTAGATTTATACGGCATGCTCGAAATGTTGACTCAGTTTAAATATTAAGAATCATTGAGCAAAATTTTATTTATTTCTTCTAGTATTTATTGAATCGAATCTTTACAGTCTTCGAAATAATGTATTGTATTAACTTGTTGATTCGGTAATTAATTGGAATAGTTGACAAGTCTATCGCTACTAATTCCGAATATTTTAGTTTATATTTTTTATCATGGTTACACACAACTTTCGAATTTAGTATTATGCACAGACAGAGGGGTTGGGTTCTTTTAAATTGCTTTGATATATACAACATTTATCGGTATTTCATTAGAATTAAGATAATTTATATCAATACAAATGTAGTAAAGGAGTGAGATTTTTCCTTTCGAATATTTTCGTATTCTACATCGTTGAAAATATGTTACTGTGTTAATTAGTCTTATTGTTTGCCGGTAATAAATTTAATACTTTGACTACAATACAAACATAGTAAAAGAAATCTTTATCTAGTCACAACGTTTAGAATTGTAGAAACGAATATTTCAAATACTCGTTGATTAATAATAATTAACGATTAATTTGGAAACTTTTAATATGATTTTTATTTTCTATGTCGCGCCATAAATGAATCTCGTTCCTTAGAAATATTTTTATCCGAATAACTTGAAGATTTACCGATATACCACACCATATATTTTAGTTTATTATTATACGAAGCATTGGGTAGTTGGCGTCTCTTGTTCGCGGTACGACATAATTTGTTGTAAAAAAAAAATCACGGATCGTAAAACGAAAGTTACTTTTGTTAAAAGCAAGATACGACTTTGTGTTATAACCGGTTGTAATACTCGTGATAGGTAGACTCATGGGGTGGCGATAGCCAGACCCGAAGTTGGAACAACGTGAACGACACGCCAAGTCGTAAAAAAAAGACGACGACGACGACGACGACGACGAAGAAGAAGAAGAAGAGAAGAGGAGAGGGCGAAGCCGACTTACGACGCTTATTAACTACCGTTACGTTTGTTTGGGCCGTTATACCTCTGCCGAAGTGAAACTGTTGGTGCGGATCGGGATTGGCTGACTGACTGATTCGCTGATTGACTGGGCTCTTCCGAATTGTATATCTTCACAGCGCAAATAAGCCGATAATTAAGCTTTCGTCGTAAACGTTAAACTACACACAAAAACGCCCTTATGACTTTCGTTTATGCAACTGATTGGCGTCTCAAACGTGAAATCATAATAACACACTGTAAATAATGATTTAACTCTGAAACAGAAATGTTTGCTGCTTTTAAAATCGTACTTTTACCCTACTAATTCTATTATTTATTAAGTATCGATTTTTTTGTTAACAGCCACTTGCTCCATATGCGTATTTTTACTTTATAGACGGAGAAAAAAATTGGTAATACCAACCGAATGTGCGGTTGCGGGTGGCGAAATAAAATTAATTGGACATGTATATTTGATTGAACGAACCAACGCATAGTTGATTTTCACTTTTCCTTAATTCACAATAACTATTATTTCGTTGACGGAACAAAATATTTCTTTCGCCACCCGCAACAACCGCATATTCGATTATTTTTTTTTCTCAGTGTAGAAAATCGTCACATGGTTTTCAAGAACTTGGCGTCAAGTTAAAATATGCATTTATATACCGTGCAAATGATTTTTATTATTAAATATTTCATAATAAATAAGTAACTCGATTTATGAACAAGCAGCCGTGGATATTTAAAAGTAATGAAAGTTGTGATGATTTCTGAAGAGTCTCAACTAGAAAATAACACCGTTTATTCGCGTTACAATCCACACAAGAGGTACTTGCCTCTTTTGCGTGACCAATAAAAATACTCGGCTTTATTTGGAAACGAAGAAATATTAAACGAGTTTAAGCATACGCCAAGAGTACAGTTATTTTCGAGGTAATGGACACGTTTTAAGACGATTGGGCTCTCGAAATGGAAACTATAATGACCTTCGGAGTAAAAGAATTATGCCAAGTCTATTTTTGAATCTGTCAAAAGGATTAAAATGTATTTTGTTTCGCATAAGTAATTATTAAATTTAGGTAATATTTTGTTGACTGAAATAATCTTCTCCACACAAGGATTATCGGTAAGTGGAGTTGCAAAAATTCTTCACTTTTGGTATTTGGCCTAAAGTTGATATTTCAAATTTCAAGGCTCATTGAGCTGCTTAATTTGCCGTTGGAATTCCAAGAGTCCGTACGATGAAACTTACTGGTTGTGGGCATATACGGGTTCCCGCCTCTCGCCTACTACTATACATCAAGTTCAAGTTCAATAATCTTGAGATTACCGAACGGAGGCGAAGGGAACTACGGGCGAGCGAGAGAGGGAGACTGACTGCTGGGATTACGTATGCAGGAATTTCTCTCCTTTGGTATCTCTAGTCTCGTGTAGCTCTCGGTTACCGTAACAATCCGGTCACGCTGGTAACTCAAACGGGTAACGTTATACTGGGTGTCCGAAAATCGCAGCTACGTGCCTCACACTGTCGATCTCGTGCATACAATTAACGCATTTTTTCCCTTTTTTAATACGACGAAGAAAAAAAACTCGAAAGAACACAAAAATAATTTGCCGCTGCTTACGGTGAAAATGTGAAGAAATTCACACAAAAATGGTCCATATCTCATTGGATCATCCACAACATTTCATAAGATTTCTTATGCGGCAAAAAGCATTCATTTATTAATATATTCTACTAGAGAATGACAGAGGTCATTTTTCTTTGTATCAACAAAACTTTTACACTATCATTAGAAGGGGATCAATTTTTAGTAATATTTTTGGAAAATTGGTCAATCGCTCTAATACCAAATACCCAATAACAAGCAGTTGGTGAAAAAATCCGGAAATAGACTTTTGAATAGACTCTTGTAAACAAAAAAGCTCAACTGCTTCCATTGTGTCGGATTGTGAGCAACTATGTATTTATAGGACGTGGGGCGGATTTTCATGATGATAGCATTTGTCAGGGATCCGTGGAGAAAGCAGAGGTCCAGCAGCAGCAGCAGCAGCAGCAGCAGCATCGTGTAACGAAAGCTACGCTTCGCGTGGGATTTTCGGCTCCCTTTGATTAGCTGTTATTCTCACAGCAGGGTTACAAGGCCGTGTGTTGAGGTTCGATCACCTGTCCTGTCCGTCTTGGCAGGCCAAAGAACTTGCCTCATCTAACGGCATTCAAGCGATTACCATTGAGATTACGTGTACACTATAATTGCCGGTTGGTCGTCGCGAACGTTCAAGTCCGAGAGTGTTAGGATTATTATATACATATAGAGTTAGAGAGACGTATCTGTTACACGGAATATTCACTTGCAATATTGACTAGCAGCACGTAAATAATAGCCTTGGTTAAATCAATAATTCAAATAGAATAATGCATTTATTATGGCGACTTGTATCACCCGATTTCAATCGCCGGATGCGAAAAGCGATTGTAGAGCTACGTCTTGTAAAAAGAAAGTGCGAAAGGCAAGATAGCTATCTGGGTAGAGAAAAAGTCCAACTGCACTTCCTGTCGCGTCGCCTCAGGCCTGGAGAATCGTCTCTCATAGCGAGACAGAGACAGAGCTACTGCGGGCATACAACATAGTTGCTTTACGACAATCTTAACGATCGGTAGCTTGTAGCTTATTACTTTATTCTATAATCACCTTAATTAATACTTTCAACATAATTGCTCATTCTTTCAGCTATTATTTTCTACATTTTTTTGTTTTTATTTCATCGATCTTTTTTTCACAAACGCAGTTTAAAAACATCTGAGTTAATAAATACAAAATAATAAAATACCGTTGACGCATTGAATACACAACATCCAACATTAATTTGCAATAGTTTTACAATAATTAGAAGAATGCTGTTTGTGTTTAAATGAAAGATTATTTGATTTGTGTTTAATAATGGGTAATAATTATAATTGAAAAAATGTGGAGTTTTGAAATGGATTTGGTGGAAATAAATATAATATAAGAAACGAATGGAGAGTGGAGTTACGTGAGTTTGATTGATGATTATTTTATTGTTGTTCCAGGTCTGTTAGATTCCATAGCAAATACAGCAAACAGTACAGACTGTCCAGGAGTTTGCGTCCACGCGCTCGCAACGTTTATTTGCGACGATGTCTTGGAGGACGTTCAATGTCCCACCGCGAGTATGCGTTGTTGTGTTAATGGACCGTTGAACAGCACCGAGCCGTCGGAGAACGACGTCGACAATGTGACGTCGGTAACGGAAGTTGACACTACGACGGTATCAACGACTACGCCCTCGACTACAACAACCGTAACTACTACGACTTCCACTACTCGGAAACCGACGACAACGGTACTTGTGCGCCTCGACTGAATAATAATTATATTATTATTAAATCGCGCGATTAGTACACAAGAAAAAACAAGAATTTCCATGAGTCACCAATTTCATTTTATTTATATTTTTTTATAGGACAGCCAGAAGGATGGATCTTCGAGACCGTCTCGTGAGTTGACTTTTTCTTTTTCTTTTTAAATAATTAGTGCATTCGAACTCTTGCCATTTGTTGACTTATTTGATAATTGATACGATGTCAATGATTTTTTAGAATGTCCTATTTTAATACGAACATGTATATACATTTTATTAGGAATTAATCATAAAAGTGGTATTTCTATAAAAATTGATTTTTTAACTACTACCAAAATGAAAAAGTGAAGCCATTATTTTTTCATTATTCTTTATCCGTGATTTTTGTTTAATGGTGCTTTTAAACCTATCTGTGTGATAAATATTTATCTTTACTAAAATTATTATACTTGCATAACTCCGGTTAACGATGAAACAACGTTTTAATGTATTTTTCTCGAATTCCAGTGATAAAATGCTCAGGAATTTGCATAGAGGCGAGAATAGCGGATTATTGTGAAGCTGTGGTGAAGATAGACTCGCTTTGCAAGTCGGGTCAACTTTGCTGCGTATCTCGCGACTCTTTTGGCAACGACCCACCTCCAGAATTTTATATAATTGATCATTCCAAGGTCAATTCAACTCGACACGATGACAAGACCAATGACCGTGGCACGAGCACGCCGACGACGACGACGACGACGACAAGTACGACCACGAGACCGACTACGACGACTACTCAACCAGCTACGACGCTATCAAAGCCAAAGCCTGCGCCTCAAAAACCTTGTAAAGGCGAATGCGTCAACGGACTCTTTGCTCTTTTCTGCGACAATATTGACAAGGACGCAGATTGTCCCTCCGATGGCTCATGCTGTATAACTTTACCACCGCAAAAAGTGGTAATTCACAATAATAATACATTTTTATTAACAAACCTGTCCATCATTATTGTTGTTTCTTGTTCAAAAAAATATTTTTTTACACAAAAGTGGGTGACCTTGTCGTAGAGATTCGGAAAGACCTGTTCTTGAATAGAAATGGCGTTAAGATTACTGCCATCCCTATTCTAACAAGCGAGAGGGATTCTTGAAATAGAAAAGAAAAGAAAAAAAAAACAGCAATAACATTTATCGAGGGTCTACAATTTTATCTCTGCCGTTTTGTTGTTGTTGCAATTTTCATGAGAATTATTAGCCTCGGTGGAAATTTATAATCACAGTTTATTTTGTGTAGGAAAGTACAACGACGCATCGCCCGGCGACGAAACCGCCCCAACCCAAATTACCACCTTGCCGAGGATTTTGTCTCATAACCATAATGGCTGGTTTTTGCAAAAGACCGAACAAAATAATCACGAGAACCTCAACGTGCCAGAGCGGTTCCGTTTGCTGTGACGAAAGCAACACCCCTCCTGTAAGTGTTTTTTTTTTTTTTTTTTTTTTTGCCAATTCTTTGGACACTTTTCATACAAATAAAAACGTTTTTTTTTTTTTTTTTTTTTTTTTTTTTTTTTTTTTTTTTTTTTCGTACCTCAACGTGACTGTGATATTATTTTTTAGACGCAAAGACCAAGGCCGCGGCCTGCACCTACAAGACCACCGACCACAACGATGGCTCTGCCGCCCGATCCACGCCCCGAATGCCCCGGTTCTTGTATCGTCTCGTATTTGTCGTTCACTTGCTTCAGTAAGTAAAAAAAAAAATCTAAAAATATTTGAACGTAAAGAATTGAGAAGATTTTTCTTTTGGGGAAATCGAGACACCCAAAAAGGGTTTAGGAAAATAATGTTTATCGATAATATAATTGCTTTAGGAAATACTTGAATTTCAACTTCTTAAAAAGCACTTGAAGCGGTAAAAATCTAAAATATCGTACAAGAGGGCGGATAAAAAAGAATAGTTTATTTCCAGGGAATGCCGAATTGACAAACTTGTTCAAGTGCAAAAGCTTCGGTCATCAGTGCTGCGCACCAAAATCGTTGATAAGAGAGTTTAGTGGAAATAATAGTGACGCAGTTTTGAGTAATCGCAACGACACGTATAATTCAATTCCATCGAGGCCATACACCACGACGCCACTCAATTCGTTGACTTGTAAGTAGTGACGATAAATAAAAATAAAATAACACTTCGAGTACGCATTATATGCAGTGTGAAAACATGAAATTTCAAAGTAGTCTTGTTCCGTCGAGCAAACAAATTTTCCAGAGGGGCTTTTAATTTTTTTGAGAAAACTACGGCCCTTTGTATATTTTCCCGAAGTATCTTTAAGTTTTTTTGAGAAAATTATGCCCCATTTATCAAATAATTTATCAAATTGTTCGCAAGAGTCGTTAAGGTACTTTGCCTCATGTTACAAATATCCTTTGACAATTCACATATTTTCCATAAAATTCGTCTGGTAAGCCTAGGCCATTGAACGCTTTGAAAGGGCACTTTCTGATGGAAAAATACTTGTCAGATGTTTTCACAGAAACAGTGGATTATTATTGAGGTAGTAAGTTGTATATTGGATAGACATTTGGATAATTGATTGATAGATGAAGTTAGCACGGTACAACCACCGTCGCTGTCGCCGTCGCCGGCGTTGCTAAATCCGACGACGCTCTCAACGACGACGACCAAGAGGCCAGTCTACAGCAAATACGTGTGCGGAGTAAAAGGAACGTCCAGAGGTCCCGTTCAAGCTCGTAGCGAGGATCGAGGAGCTCGAGTTGTGGGTGGCGAAGACGCTGATTCGAACGAGTGGTGCTGGCAGGTTGCGCTAATTAATTCGTTGAATCAGTACCTTTGCGGCGGTGCTCTTATCGGATCTCAATGGGTTCTCACTGCTGCTCACTGCGTCACCAAGTAAGTCAAGCTGCTGCTGCTGCTGCTGCTACTACTAGAAATTTCTCAATTCTCAACTCGGTGAATTTCTTTATTCGCTCGATATCATTTGAATTTTGCTAACGAACAAAAAAGAACCAACGGCCAAATACCAAATGTTACACCTATAATGGCTATTTTTTAAATGTCAATCAAACGATGTCTAATCGATAACATAACAAATTGAGCGTTTGGCCAAACATTTAGTGCATACTGGTAATTCGACAATTTTTTTTTATGTCATACTTTGCAAGCGTTTATTTTTATCAGGTCACGATGAGAATATAAAAGTATAAAAAATGCGTTATTCGAAAAAATAATTAATCGGAATTATTAAGAATTCGAAATGGCGTGAAATTGTTAATTTCTGCACTATAATTTTTGGTTTTTGATTAATTTGTATTAAAGAGTTTTCGAATTTCTAATGTAATTATTAAATGTGCAGCATCGTGAGGTCAGGCGATGCAATCTACGTTAGAGTTGGCGATCACGACCTGACAAAGAAGTACGGAAGTCCCAGCGCGCAAACGCTACGGGTTGAAACGACTTACATCCATCACAATCACAACAGTCAGACACTTGATAACGATATCGCGTTATTAAAACTCAACGGGCAAGCGGAACTAAAAGACGGTGTTTGTCTCGTTTGTTTGCCAGGCAGAGAAATCAGTCATTCGGCTGGCAAAAGATGTACCGTTACGGGATATGGATACATGGGAGAAGGTATTTTATCAAAAGTCGCGCTGCTCGTATCTTGGCGTCAACTCCCATATGGAAGAAATAATGTATATCCGCTTATGTATACGAGATACATATACAACTGTTTGCCGCATTATATGGCTGTCATTTATCTATTGCATATCCTCAATTACTTAGATATATAGCAAAATCTATCCGAGGTATGTAGAGGATATAGAATTTTTCTCCGTGATACATTCACGCATATAAATTATATATATCCAAGGTATACTTTATTTCTATGGAGGCTGTTGAATTAATTGTTCCATACGCAATAGCTGCTCGAAAATCAACGTGAACATTCATTGATAATATTGATATTTCAGCTGGTCCCATTCCGTTGAAAGTTCGTGAAGCAGAGATTCCGCTAGTCAGCGACGCCGAGTGTTTAAGAAAAGTCAACACAGTCACCAAGAAAATTTTCATTCTTCCCATAAGTAGCTTCTGCGCTGGTGGCGAGCCGGGAAACGATGCATGTCAGGTAAAAAAAAATTCAAGACTACTAATTCAACGAGATTGAGATTAATAAATTATAAAATTAATTAATTGGCGTATCCGAAGAATCTCTGAATAACCGAAAAGCGACCGCTCGCTATATGGAGCTCGCTGGTCGCCGCCGCCGCCGCCGCCGCATGTCGCTTCTCATAAACATGGAATACCAGCTAGTCGCTAAAAACCGCTATACGCTAGATAAAGATTTTTTGTAAAATTATTTAAACTTGATATTTTTGGCTTTCAGGGTGACGGAGGTGGACCTCTAGTTTGCGAAGACGACGGATTCTATGAGTTGGCTGGTCTCGTGTCGTGGGGCTTCGGCTGTGGCAGGGTCGATGTTCCTGGTGTATACGTTAAAGTTGCCGCGTTCATAACTTGGATAAACTCAATCATATCGGTGAATAATCCCGTCAATTAAGTTAATAATGTTTTATCGTTTGAATGTTGGTTCAAACTTTAACGATCGATGCAATAACTCATCGGTGCATTGACTCGAACTCGTGGATATATAGTTTATCCCTCCTCTTCTCCATTATCTTTCCATTCATCCATCAATTAAATTTAATTGAAAATTACGCGACACTCCGTAGCATTATTTATTGTCTCACTGTATGTAGTACTACGACAATCGTTGCTCCACTTTTCACCTTCTATGAATGGTGAGCTTATTATTTTCTTTCTTCTTTTTTCTTTCTCTCTCCTTGTATATTTTTTAAGATATTACGAAGATGCGACAAGGTTCGTTGACGCATTTACAATAAAATTATATATATATATATATATATATATATATATATATATATATATATATATATATATATATATATATAAACCGTACGCTTCGGCTCTTTGGCAGAAGGATTCATCGTTGACGATGATATCTTATCGTCATATTTTTTTGTACGAATCCTTGCGCCACTTTACCGAATTTATAATTTTACTGTTACAGTAGGAAGGGTTTTCTTCTTTCGAAGCTGCTGAGAGGTGCAACTTGGATGCTCGTGATTTCTCGGTGTAATATTACTTTGAAAACAAAACTTTTAGCTTCGCAAGGCGAATCGTTGTTTGACCAAAAAAAAACACAAACGCAAAACAATAATTTCTCAGAGCGGTTAGCTGCGGGAGTATAAATAAATTGCTTGACCGCCACTTCGAGAGAAGAAATATCTATGTGTAGTTTCTCGCTTTGTATATTAGCGCGTAATCCTCGCGAAGGCAGTTTGGAAATTTTCTAGGAATTCTAGAACCTTCGTCTGTATTTTTTTTTTTTTTTTTTTTCTTGTTTATTTTGTTTCACCAATCGCAAAGAATAAAACGATTGTAAATTGCGGCGCCGATTTTAGTCACTAAGTTATTTAACGTTTCTTTAATTCATTAATTGTAATACAAACTTTTCAATTTAACGTATACACGTTTTCGTCATTTTATAACAAAAAACAACCAGAAAAAAAAAAAAAAAAAAAAAAAAAAGCTACAAATATTTTAGACTGACTACAATTTTAGAATGTCTAATTGCGATGATTGGCTCAAAATTAGTGATACTTGGGTGCAAGTGAATCAGAGTACATACCTGTAATATTATATAACGTCAGAAAAATAAAAAGTCCTGTTTGACAACAACACCAATGTGGGTAGGTCATTAACTCCATGAAAAATCTCACAAATCATCGAAATCTACATATTTGTGCATATACATAGATCTTGTTATTTAATAAAAATAAAAAAACGTGAGAAACATTCACTTTTAATAGCATTGTCGTTCACTTAAACGTGAGTTAAAATAAAAAGATTCTTTTTTTTCACACCGTTTGCGGTTATTAATAATATATGGGTGTGCCGTAGTACGTTGGTATATATATATATAAAAACACATTTTGTATTACATGCAAACTCTATGAGAATTATCTAACAGTAAAATATCTAAATGCCGACGAAAAAAGATGACACGTTCGGATGACTGAACAAACGTGCCGTTGTTTTTTTTTTCTTTTTCATTTTTACAATGCTTATCGACCGTTTTATATTAATTATAACTTCCCAGCACGCGGCGATTCGATATTTTTGTTTTCGACAAACGTAGTTTCGAGGGTATCTTTCGGTCCGGTTTTGCAAATTCGTCCTCACCGTTTTCCTTGTTATCGGTCTGAAAGCATATAATTATTCGATTATTTAATGAAATATATCTTTATCATTCGCGATAGCGCCTGTTCAATGAACGGACGAAATCAGTTTCAATGAAAATTTCACAATAAATTGCGAGAATAATCAGACGAGTACGATTTTTCGTTTATTCTTTAATCCATTAAGTACATGTACCTGCATTATTATTTAATTTTTTTGTTTTATTTTTTTCATTTAGAAATTGGTAAAAAATTTTCACATATTTTTATACAAGCTGGAAAAATTTAGTCATCTTTACTAAATAAATGTTTATCTAACTGAGTAAATGTGCATTACCTTTATGGATATATCGCACTCGGAGCGAGTACTGCTGTCGAAAGAAGGCCTGGTAATTACTGGTAAATCTGAAGCCGAAGCAGACCGCACCAGAGCGTATTTTTTCGAATCGCTGTTTTTGACATCAAGATATTTGGACTTTGATTCATTGTAAGGTGTCGAAGTGGAGCGAAGTTTCGATGGGGAAGCTGGAGAACCTCGCCTGCGATTGGGGCTTCCGGATTGTCGCTTCAGCGTAACATCTGTACTGATGATGGTTGAATCCTGCTACATTCATAAAGATACGTTTTTACGATAATCCATCATTACTAATAATGTATATACATTTGGTAAAATGTCTATTAATTTTTGTGTTTGTTTCCTTGTAGAGGAATCTTTGTTTTCACGATTTTATTCTTTTGTTTTTTTCTTCAGATTTCTTACTAATTTCAATTTCACGACTTAATATGACTTTTGCTTTTGACGCCACTGACAAAAAGGGCTGAAATTTTCGACATGGTTTTAATAACGTGCAACGATATTTGGTACTGAATTTGGTGAAAAAAAAAAAAAAAGTAAATAAACTACCGAGGCGTTAGAATTTTATGGAACATTGAACCAATTAGAAATTAGTAAAATAAAAAGGACAAAATGAGAAACCTCTTCTTCCTCCGATCCTTCGGACTGGTTCCTTTTCGTTTCACGGAATCGTCTGACGATGCGTTCGTGTGGCGACGTGACCACCAATTTTCTCGGATATTGAAATTCTCTTTTAGCAGGAGTCGATCCCGTCGGGAGGTCTCTACGCAAATCTTCAACGAGGAATTTGTCGACTTGATGCTTCGTCGTTCGCAATTGTGCTGTTATCCTGTTGTTCCATTCGGTGGATTCGACGCCTTGATTTTCGAACTTACGGCTCATATCGGTAAATGCCGTTTGGGCCTTGTGTCGCTGTTGCTCCACGATCTCGACGTGATTTACGCTCGCGTCGGAAACGATTTTTCCCAATTTCTGAAATATAAATATTCAACGTTTTATAAAATTGTACAATCAAAAGTATTGTATTTAACGGTGATTTTTAAAACTTACATTGGTGCAAGATACGATCGAATTGCGATCCGTTTCTGTTCTCTTGTGAATATCCCGAGCATTGCTCTCAACAAGATCTTTATACATATTAAACGCTTCGCAGTTGTTATTGATTCCCTTTTCCAAATCGCGAACCAATACTTTGCTGTGGTTTATCGTATCGTCCGCTATCTCCCAATTCTAATTTTTCCAAAAATTAAAAGATAGAAATTCGTAAAAATATATATCCAAGTGGATATTATTAATCGTATGTGAATGGTTTTTATTTAAAAGAATACCTTTTGCATGTCGGAAGCGATGCCGCTCTTAATAGCGTCAACGCTGCTGTGAATTTCTTTTTCGAAATCTCTCTCTCCTTTGACTCGCTTACCGCAATTTTCCTCGGATTGCTTGCCAATGTCGTTGCATGTGTTTTCAGCGCGACTCAATGAATTCGTAATTAACGAATCACGGCCTTCTTCCTCTTTGCTTAGACTTTTGAAATGGTCCATCAAGCCTTCTATCGCCTAGGAATTCACGAGAATTCATATAATTTTGGGATTACAAGAATTTTGAAAATATAATTCGCGCCAAGTCGGGATAAATGAGGTGTCGATCACCGTAAGCAACACCAGAAAGTACAAGATAAACGCAAAACGTAAATGAAAACAAAGTACTAAAAATGTGTATTTGAAATGTTTGTCGTGAATGTTAATAGTTATGATGTAACGAGCCCATTAAATATTTCAAATTATTGTAAAAGAATAATTTATCTAAATTACCAATTAATTATTGCCGAAAAGTGAAAATTTTAATTTTTAAAATAATAATCATAGTTACTAAATTGAAATGAATGAAAACTGGAAGACTGAAAGTAATAACAAAATTACCTGTGTAAAATGTTGTGAAAAATGTTTTCGACTCTCTTGAGCTTGTGCCTGCGTTCGCTTAGTTGTTTCAATTGATTCGCGCATCTCCGCGATGCTTTCCGATAAACGATCGCGGTCGGCCAAAAGGGTCTCGCAGAATGTGTTGGTTGAATCTTTCACGTACGTCAGCAAATCATCCATTTTCTTGGCGTTTTGTTCATTAACGATACGAAGATTCTCGGCTATCCTGTTTTCGCACAACTGATGCACTCTCGACGCGATATTTGTCGAGATTTCGCGTAAATCGCTCGTCCGTTCTTCCGTCATACGAGAAGCATCGTTAACTCGAGCCTCTACCCATTTGTTCAACTCGTCGTACTGTCAATATAAAAATAACATTTTGTCGAAAAACAAAGAAACCCTCATTTTAAAGCCTATAGCAGAAAGGTGATTTGCGCTTACCGATGAATGGACGTTGTGCTCGAGTTTATCGGCTATTGCGCGTTCGTCCTGCACAAGATCTTTCGATAGTTGCACGGTTGTGTCGATTCCTCGGCTATTTACAGCCGCTTGAGCAACTAAATAATATATTACATGTTCATAAATATAATTGAATAAATATTAACTATTTAACGGAAAAGCTCTTTTTGGATGAGAGAAAACAAATTTATCAACTACTCGATACAATAAAAATTGATTTTTAATATAGCAAAAATGTCTCTTGCAAAAATGTCATTTTTCATCAAATTTTCTCTCGAAACAATATTTTTTTCTTCAACGGAATGAAAATTTATCATGCGTCGTTTCTCATGGCTTTGTGCTCAAGTGTTGCAAAATTTTCATATAAAAATTCAAAAACATATTTTTCTAAATAGCTCATTCTCAAATGTAGCAAATATGTGTAGTGAGCAGCAAAGGATTAAATAACACACTGGAAAAATTCGAATTTTGTGGCCACTTACGAATTTGATCCTTCATCGACAAACAGAACTGCACCAAATCCTGCGTATATCTTGAGAGATCCTCCTCAATATCTCCGAACCGTTTCTCTATACTTCCACGAAACTGTTGCCCGAGATTCTCGTTTTCATCTTCGACTCGTCTAATGTTTAAAAATATACATATATCGATTGGATTAATCATATTCATCGAAAATAATTTTTTGCCAGAAATTGTAAAGAAAAAACAAAAAAGAACATACTTTTTCCGGAAAATCTTATCGTGCAGTTTATACGTGTCATCGGTTGCGGTATCTGCGACTTTTAGGAGTGTCTGAGCTTGCGAGTAAAGAATCTTTTCCGTCGTCGCATGTTTCTCCATCAAATGTTTGTGAATGTCTCGATCGAATTGCGTTTTTTGCAAACAACCTTTCGTCGATTCCAGCGTGTTCTTCGTTGACTCCAGTTGATCTTTCGTCTCGAATAGAGCTGTAGTTCTTATCTCGAGCTCCGTTTGTAGGTCGTTAAAGAGTTTCTGGAACATAAAAAACAACTAAGTATAACGAAAAATATGTTGAGACAATCATATGTGTTGGGTGATTGTCATATTCATAATTTTTTATACGGGTTTTTTTATACCATAAATAAATAAGTGAATAAATACGGTATAGAATATTTACTTCTTTGTTGAGCGTAGTCTCTTCCAGGGCTTTTATATGATTGATCTTTTCCTCGATCTCTTTACCCTGATACTCGATGGTCGACTGCATTTCGTTGTAATTATCTTGAGCGAGATATACACCATTTCGTTCGCGGGTAGCGAGCAAATCTCGTCGCAGTCTTTCTATCTCCTCCGTGTATTCTTTGAGCAATGCTTTCTTCGACAACTTTTGATTGATTTCAGGCCGATTCGTAATATTCTTAGCGCGATGTGCATAATCCAAAGTGGATAGAGTCTCTTCCAGGTTTACGCTGGCCGGCGAAACGGTTGCGATTATCGAAGTCTTGGTTCTCCCTCCCAGAGACTCTTGTAGAAGTCTCGTTAATTTCGATTCGCTATAAAAACAACAACAAAAAAACACGAAAAGGTTTTCGATTACTGTGACTATGTAGAGAAATTCTCATATCGAAATATGACTAATTGGAAGAAAGACAAAAAAAAAACAAAAAAATTATTTTAATTATTTTCATACCGATACGGTATGTGAGGAGCTCGTTCCACAAGAGCTGTGATCACTCGACCAAGAGTCAACAACGACTGATTTATATTTCCAGCTTCCCTGGCTCGACGATCGACGGCCCCGGACCTTCCCACGTTTTCGCTACCAGCAAGATCCACTAAATTCAATTTTCCAGTCTTCAATAGTTCCTCTCCGTCCACGGTATTCTCCTTTATGTGCACCGTAATCGAAAATACCGTGTGCGAACGACTGAAATTATACATAGGTAAAATAAACAATATATTGGCGACGTTGTCTAGAACTAATCAATTTTCTCGACTCGATTAATACCTGGATTGTGCATTCATGAGCGTAGCTGCTGTTTGCCTTTTCTCAGATCCCTTCTCAAGAATTTTATAAACCTCGCACTTATTGTGCACCGTCACCTCTTCCAGTCCGTGAATTATTACTGCTCCTTTTCGCGATGCATCTTCATAGAGCCTGACAATTAATTACAAAAAAAATTATTTTTTTTTCTTAATAACTAGCAGTGCAAACATATATTTACCTGATTTTCGATGCATCGTCGGTGGGTGACAACAGATCAAATAGCTCTTCGTTGTAAAGTTCTAGAAAACTGACTCGTACAGAGTATTCCTGAGCGTCGAGTGTACGCAATTCGTCAAAGAGATGACTCAGTGATCGGGGTATGATTCCAGCCTGTGTGTCCTATTTATGAATGAAGGAAATTTTTTTTAATTTACAAGTAAAAAAATACATCCATTGCCGCGAAGCCTTTTGCAAAAAAATCTGAGCACTTTGTTCCTGTCTAATTTTAGGCATATCTTTTTCTAAATATTTCCATTAAATTTTAAGTCTGCAATTTCTATTATAGCGTGTTTCCTTAATCCGGACTTAATTTTATATAAGAGATTTTATAAGTGCAATTTTGATGACTATTAATTACTTACCTGCCATTTTAATAATGAGTGATTATTTAAAAATCAATGTTTCTTTTATCAAAATGACCCTAGCAATGATTATATAAAATATTCAATACAGTACAAACTAATCCAAAGCGATCTAATCCTTAAGAGTATATTAAAGTTTTGGCATAAAAGAATAATAATTATCGGATGCTTACACTCTGCCAATGAAGAGCAGGGTCATTGCCGGCTCCTTCCATGGTAAAAGTTTTTCCTGTACCGGTTTGGCCATAGGCAAACACGGTACAGTTATAGCCAGCCAAAACTTCATCGAGCAAGGGACTAACAACGGCATTGTATACATCAACCTATAGCGGTGAAATGAAAAAAAAAAAAAAAAATGAGAAAAAAACGAAAAAAAAAAAAAAAAATGAAAAAAGTTTTGAAAATCAATAAAATGATGAAATTGCTGCTGCTATTTAACACGTTTTGTCATACCTGTTTGGATCCAGGTCCAAATACTCTATCGAACGTGAACTTTTTAGTTAGTTTGTCCTGTGGGCGCTCCTTGACAACAATTTCCTTACAGGATGTGACATCCAAAACGGTGACCGATTTACTGATTTTTTCGGCATTGTTAGTTGGTCTGTGAGTAAAAAAACGTAAACACGTGAATGATGCTGCTGCCCATTGAAGCTTACGAAATTGCGTTTGTCGAGCGATATTAAAGATAATTTCTATCGAAAATTGGATTTGTTTGGGACGCGGCGCATGTAGACGCGAGATATTTGTAATTAATGTACTCTCACCTGACTCGCACGAAAACCTGAATGTGTTGATTTTTGTCCTTCTTGTTGAGCCTTGTCTCGTTCATTTTCACAGCTCGTTTTTGTTATTCACGGTCCGACGACGTTTGCTTCGATGTAAATTCGTAAATACGGGAGTTTATCTCGATCCACAAAACACGATACTTTTCCCTCGTTTTCTCAACGGCTTCTAGTCGCCGCGTCGTGCTATCCAGTGCTATCCAGTGAACCAACTGTCCGTTGAAAAATTTGAATCGTGTGTTTCCAAGTCCGGCCGCCACTGCGCGCGCATGCGTTGCGTCGCCGTAGCTTTCATGCGCATTCCCAATGCGTCGGATGCTGTGGAAATATCAACATCAACGAAGCTCCATGGAACAGTATACGTACATATGTATCTATAGAAATACCGGACGCGGCGCACCAAGTATCAATTTTCGGAGTGGGGCCAACGTCGAAAGCAACTTCAAAGAGGTATACTCCTTTCCTCCTTTCGTGGAAAATGAAAATAGCAGCTTTCACGAGACCCCCAACTTATTTTTCAACTCTGCACTCTCTATGTATCCTCTAATTTATTATTAGTTTGATATTTATTATTTTTTCGAATATTCTGCAATATCGGTAAGAAAATATATTAATATTAAATAAAGACACACTAAAGTCATTTACACAAAGATTCGGTACAAAATGACACAAAAATCAAAATGATGAGCCATCATTTCCAATTACCTTTTTATCGCAGTTTTTATTATGTATCGAAACTGTGTAGAGAAATATACATCTTTCGTTTAGAATAATATCTTGTAAATTTATTTTATAAGAATATAGTACAATAATTGAAGAAAAGTGTGGCTTATATTAAAATACGCATAGAATAAATTATCGTACCGAGCTAGTTTCAGAAAAATGGGATGGTAAGTAATCATCACAACCCGATGATGATGATGATGATGATGATGATGATTGCTGCTCTCTCCCGGCACATTTTTATGACGAATGGCGCGGTTTTCGGTATTTACATATTTTAGTGATGCGCCTACAGATAATTTCGTTCTAGCGGCGAGATTATGCGTAATTGTGCTCCATGAAAGAAAGAAGAATAGTTGTTACATACTATCTCTGCCGTTATATCATGTCCTTTTTGCTCTTACGGCCGAATCTCAGTTACGCGCTATTTCGCCACTAGGAAAAAGATATTTTTCAGCAGGCGTATGATAAAGGCTGGTACTCACTTTAATTGCCTCTTCTGGCGCATAGTGCCGCCGCATTCTCATGCGCGAATACGAAGGTGTAATGTCAGACATCGGAACCAGTCGGAACCACCACCACCACGCAAGTGTACTCGCTGCGTATGATGTGACATTTAACCTCGAAAATAAAGAGATTACGATTATTTGTCATCGCAAGAATCGAGAGACGAGGCTAGAGTCTCGTGTCAAGTGTAAAATTCTCACCATAGGGTAAAGGTACGAAGTCACCAGAATCTATCGACGACAAGCAAGCCGGCAAGCCGGCAAGCCGGACATTCGTGTTCTACGACTTATATCTCCGATATGCAAATATCGATTCAACTATAGTGTTGTTTGTTGTGTATATTTGTGCAACAATAGGAGCAATATGTTTATCAATAATTATTAATTACATTTTCACAGTCTTTATCGATAGGATATGGATGCCAGTATCCATTCCTCCGAGGTTGATCCAAAGTATCTACTGGGCCAGCTTAAAACAGCAAGAACAGAGATCAATAACTTGAGGTAAGAAAGAAAACAATTGTTTAAGCCTTATTTCGATGGTACAATGATATTTTACCACTTTTTTTTTTTTTTTTTTTTTTTTCCTTGTACAATATTATACTGATTTTTTAGGCAACAAGTGAAAAATCTTAGGCATATATTGGACAAAGATGTAGATGGCATAAAGCAAGCTATAGGGTCGTACGCAATTGAGAAAAATGCCTGTTTGACGCAAAGTCGCATAGCCATGACCAGCGACGATAGAGGCCAAGCTGGTACAAGTAGCGAAAGCGAGGACTGTTTAAAGCTGAAACCAATTGGCATAATAAAAACAGGCTTTCCCAGCAAGAGAGGCACCCCTAGACAACCTATCGTATGCAAGACAGCTTCGGGAAAAGTTACTCTCTTCAATTCGGTTTTCACTAATCCTGAGCATGCTCTGATTGGATTACAGGACTTTTCGCACATGTGGTATGTCATACCTCTGAAATGATTATAAACAAAACACCAAATAGTCCATGCTATTTTATAAAATCCTATTGAAATATATTTGAGCTCATAGAATTGGCACAAATCCCTTTTAAATTCAATCGTTTTGTATCCTAATCCTAATGAGTTTTTTGTCATTTTAATTGGCTTAAAGGGATTTAGGAGACTAAATTTTCAGGAAAAGGACGACATTTGCAGAAGCTTTGGTGTTTCGGTTATGAGTTATGAGTTTTTTGCATAATCATTGAATACTTATTTTCTAAAATGTATTAATTTTCTTATAATTAAGAAATGTGAATGTGAATTCTTTGGTTTTTCAGGATACTCTTTCACTTTCACCGAAACGACTCGACTCACGTGCGTGCAAAAGTCGCACCGCCGAGATTGAACGGTGTGAGAACCGGCGTATTTTCCACGCGTTCGCCGCACAGACCTTGTCCAATTGGTCTTAGTCTCGTAAAAATAATAAAAATCGACAGTCACGAAATTTACTTCGAGGGAGTAGATATGGTGGATCAGACGCCTGTACTGGACATCAAACCGTACATTCCGCAGTACGACAATCCATTGCATATCGAAAAAATGATGACGAGCAGGCCTTTGAGAGAAGACGGCTCAAACGGTAGCGATAATTTGCTGGATAGAACGAGAGACGAGACAGCAATGGTCGTTGAGTCTGGCTCGAATTACACAGCGTTAAGTCGTTCCTCAAACAGCGTTAGTCTCGATTTTAATGAAGATTCTCACGAGGAGATCCTGTGGGATTGTTGTCGCGGCATCGCCGAGGCGAACGGCGAGGGAGAATCGTGTTCCCGAAATGCGACAATTTCGCGAGACGAGGAAATAGCGTTAAGGCTGCAAGCTGAAGAATTCGAGGCCAGTCCAAATTTCGAAGATTACGCTTCCCAAAATTATTTCGCGTCGCCGGATCTAAGCGCGGAGGAAAATATTCTTGCGGGAAATGCATCTCTCATCGGTAATCACGCGAGTATCGATTTAACAGGACAGAATCTCGAACGGAGCTTTGGCTCTCTCGTTCTCGAGAGCCGGACGTCCGCGACTCACTCGCTTCTCGACCGAAACTTGGGCTCGCTTAATCCCGAAATTCTCAATTCCGAACCGAGACCCCAACACCAAGAGGAAGACTATATCTCCGATAGCGAGATGCCACGAAATTCAAGATTACTCGACGGCGCGGACGGACCGAGCACGATTTGCGGTACCGACATGGATCTTATTCACAGACGAGCGTTGAACTCGAGACCCGACAATTCGCCCGTAAGAATGGGCGTCCGAGAAGCGCCCGATGGCGAGGAAGGTTTCGAATCTCAGCCGTTGACGCCCTCTCAAACCGTAGCGAATATTCACAACATAACAGGCCCACCAACCGCTACTACTTTCCTCGAAGCTACAAATCCAACTTCCGTCACGGATAACAGAGATACCAGAGGACAACACGGCAACTTTCGAAGCGACAGCACCGGATCCTTCGAGGTACGAGTTCCCGAATGGATATCGCGATCTCGAACAACCGCGCTTTCTGTTATTTTTAACGAACGCGCTTTGGCACAACTCAATGAAATATTGAATGGTAAAGCCGACGAGCAAAAGAGCGCTATTGAGAGCGTTTTAGGACAGGATCCGCGATCGGTTTACCTTCGTCAGAGATGGGGAAATCAGTTTTACACGTTTTTGATTCACGATTTACATATCAGCTGTAGATTCGACGATAATAGGGGTATCGTCACGGTGTTTCAGGTACGGCACGCCGGGCGTACGTGCGAATGCGGTCAACCCGAGTGGCAATGCCTCGGACACACTCCATTATCATAAAGCCTATTTTAAACTCTATCAATTCAATCTCCAAATTCCAATTGATACATTGAAGAAAAACGTTGCTGTAATTTTTAACTATTTAGCTGTTACATCTAGCTCGTTAATGATGGATTCAATGTCTCGAGATTTAAGGATTTACGGTACAGTCCCGCCAAACGTGAGTTTCAGAGAAAATTTAACCAACATTTCCCGATGGAATAAAAATCTGACAAAAATAAAGCATGTGGCACTTTTAAGTAGTTAATTATTCTGTAATTAACCCGTCAAATTGGTTGAAAAATCAAATATCATGAAAACGATTTAAAAGTTCAAACATAATTTTAAAAAAATTAAAAAAAAAGAGACTTACTATCTAGAAACTCTTGACACAGTGATATGCCGAACGTTTAGTCGTTCTTTAATTCCAAATACGACTTTGATGACTTTCTAGCAAAATATAAATCAGAACCCATATACCACTGGATCAAATAAAACCACAGTTAGTTAGTTTATATATATGATACACGAAGGTCCAGTCGATTTCGCACTGATTGCAACGTAGAAGTTCCTATCCGTCAAGTCCAATTATATATATATATATATATATATACATATATACATAAACACACTCCGATGTAATTTAGAAATTGAGAAACATCCTTTTTATATAGCAATTACGTATGTACCTCGTACAATTGATCCTAATGAGCGAAGCCCGCGACAAAAAATTCTCGCAATTCGTCACGCGGTAGTTAATTTCCGAGACAAGTTCTGATAACTATTAATTCTTAATCTATGCGACTGTTTTTTTTTTTTTTTAGACAAATTAATGAAAGACAGTTACGATAATAATAGAAAAGTTGATGTAACTATGAAACCAGTCGCATGAATTGAAAATTAATATTAATAACTAGACATCGTGGACATAAATGAGTGATCATTATTTGGGTCTATCACGATTATTTCAATGTACCATATAATTCTTTCCGTGCAATACGTATGTAATGTGCATCATTTAAAGGGTATCTTGTCACAGAGATTAATTAAATTAGCGATCATTTGTTGAGTATATTTGAACGCGAGATTAGTTGTCATGGAACCTCTGAATAATTGCCTGTATAAATGTCTTTTAATGTTGAAAAACTTGGGTAGCTTTGATGCGTGTTCGAGGTAGCCGGCTAAGAGGTTTAATAGACTCCGGATATGTATATTGTGAGAATAAAATATTTATACGAATTGTATATTATTCGATGAAAATAATTCATTTGCATCGACAAAAGCATGGTACAAATTTAATGAGTTATCTAGGTGTACATTCGTATCGTGGCGTCTGCACCTGCGGAAAATACCCACGGCTGAATCGGATGGAACATAACATCGAGGATTCCGAAATCGTTGAAGGCTTCATGGTTGCAAAGTCGTTTCAGCGGGACGATCAATGGATTTTGCAGAAGATCGCTAAAAAAAATGAATCTTCATTAGATATATGATCGAAAACGTCGGAAAAAAATAAAAATAAAATAACAACAACAATTCCTACTTGTAAACCATTCCGTGAGAAACTATAAGACCTCTATCGTCGGCACCAGACGCGAAAAGCGGATAACGCTTGTGGAAGGCAACACCGCGAACTCCAGTACCGTGCAATCTCAGAGTCTGGTAGGGTTTTGTGCTTAGATCGAGATCAAACCACAGCATTTTTCGGTCGTACGTTCCCACAAGAAGATTGTCTCCACCTGTGGAAATAAAAATTAAATTATTCCTTTTCGCTTTTTTAAGAAAAGGGAGACAAGCAACAAATCAGTGATATTGGTTGCTTGGCTGCTGGTATTATAAAAAACACATTCACGATTGTGTCGAAAAAAAAAAGAAAAAAAAAAAAAAAAAAAAAGTATACCTAGAACTTTCCATGTTGGTACCTGACGATTTGTGCACATGATGAAAATTCCGTTACGAACGGTAAATGACGTCGAATTCTTTATACGCATTAATTTTAACAGACTAAAAAATTGTATTACAATGAATCAAAGATATTACTCATTGCTGTAAACTTACCAGGATGAATTGCCATTGTTGATATCCATTGGGAATTCGATAACAGTTTCTTCACCATTTCTTGCTTCACTAGATCGTAAACGCGCACGTTTTTTTGCGTCTGAAAAAAAAAATAGAACAAATTATGTCAATAATTGGCCATATCTCGTATTTCTTTAAAGCGTTAAGAAATAATTGTATTATTTTTTACAGCAACAAATAGGAAGGGTCTGATGGGATGGAAGAGTACGCATTGTATCAATCCCTTAGAGCGACTGAAAGGGAGCTGCGAACGTCGTTTTGAAAGTTGATTTATCAGAACCGATCGATTCTGTCCTTCGGGCATAACAGTCGCAAAGTAATCGCCCTTTGCGTGCCACGTAACTTGTTTAACCATTTTTAAGTGATTCAATATCACCCTAACGCCCTTTTGCCAATGTTCTTCGTCAGCCTGTTCCCATTGGACGGCAGTTTTAACTCGTTCGCTCACTGAAATACAAAGTCATTAATAATTCCAATCGTTGGACAAACTCGTCCTCCTCCTCCTCCTCGTCGTCGTCGTCGTCGTCGTCGTCATCGTCGATTTTTTGTTTACCTAAAACTTCACTTTGCGGTATGATTTCCAAAAGTTGATCGGTTTTCGTAGTGATTAGATGATCACCGACACCGGGATTGATAAGAAGGACCTTTTTCTCTGCCGCCACAGCTATCAGCGACATCGCTTCGTTCGGACACCAGGCAACGCTTCGAATAATACCACCGCAGGGAATAGTCTTTACGCATCTGCCGGTCGCTACTTCCCATACTGTGAAAATTAAAAATTATTTTTATCATTTAAGATTTAGGAAAATAAATCGTTATTAGGATTAAGTATTAATTTACAAATCAGCGTGGCGGATTTTAATACAAATATTTAATACAAGTTATTAAGGGATCGGAGCTGGATAAAAATTGGTGATATTCAACAAAAAGACTTGACTCTTTTGACTCGGATAAAAAAAAACATTTTACTCTACGGGGAAAGGTCTAGCTTTTGCATGTAACCTAAACTAAAATCATGTAGGCGAAAAGTTTTTTGATAATTGCAAAATTTCGAATAAAATAGGATTTAGAAGAAATATCAAGACTAATGGAAATTGTCTGTCTTTTAAAAATAATCTACCTGGTAAACTTACTTTTCAGTGTGGTGTCATCGCCACCGGAAGCGATGTATTGACCTCTCGATTCGACGGTCATACTTCTCACCATATCCGTGTGACCCTTGAAAACCATCGACATGCTTGTAGGGAATGGTTGCAAGTCCTTCGGACTTGGTAATTGCGGTACCAGAGATTCCGGATCGATGGTAAGCCTCATTTTCAAGGCTCTCGGGCAAAGATACAGATCCAAACATCGTTGGAATCGTTCTTTGATGTATTTCGGGTATGCCGGAACTTGTCGCAACGAGCTGTATTTCTCGGGAATGAAATGAAGTTTCCTCTTCCACGGTGTTGTTTTTAGCTTGTTCCATTGTCGGAGTTCTTTCTTGTCGAAGAGATACTCGGGCGGAGGATTGTAGCTCTCAGCGTGACCGGGCAAGTGCCTTTTGGGTGCCGGTATATGCTTATGAATTCGTCGCATCTCCTCTGCCTGATCGTCCGACTGCCAGAGCATGTAAAACTGAGGTCCCTTGTTCTTCGCTTCTCTCTCCTTCTCCATCTCCGCTGAGGACTTTATCCAACCCATCTTCAATGCATGCACGAGTTTCGAAACTTTTCTTGCCTCCGGCTTTGACGGCAGAAAAGATCGTTTGTGTTCCGGGAATTTTCGGAGTGGCATTTTCATCACCTCCGATGTAAACCATTCGGCCCATGGCTGTTAAACACGAAATAAAGAAAATTCAATACTTATAATGACATATTTAAACACTTGTGGGCTTAAAGATCGTAATTGGAAGGATTTTCATTTAGGTAACATTTAACCTTGAAAAAATGATAAAAAGACTTATGAAAAATCAAAAATAATCAAAATATCGATGTTACGAACTATACTTGATACCCAAAACAGCCGTTTTAATGCAGGTTTTACTATTATACTGCAGAAACTGAATAATGAAAAATTAGACTTACGGCGTATTCGTCGAATTGGGCATCAGGAATTTTTCCCTTTTGTATCCTTGTGATGAGCTGTATATCATTTTCGCTTAAAACAACATCTTGCCCAGTCTGGGGGTCCTTGATAGTCCTCCAGAAGTCAGGATCCTCCATCCGTTTGAGGAAATTGTCCAATTGATCTCCCTTCTCAGGCTTGACAATCCTCTTTCCATCCCAATTGTAGCCAATATGTGGATATTCATCGTACCAATTCATTGGCACATTACCAACTGTATTACGAATATCTTCCTCATCCGAACTGTCGTTTTCATATTCATCCAACACTTTATTGCTTAATGCCACATCGGTTTCTTCTTTTTCCTCTACTCCATTATTATCGAACTTTTTATGCTTGTTTTTCTCATTTTTTCCTTCAACTTTCTTAGTTTCTTTACTTTTTCTATTATTTTGTGAATTTGGTTTTTTGTTCCATTGATTTTCTTCTACCAAACACTTTGACTTTAGTTTATTTTCTTTAGATTTTGCAGTGGCAATTGATTTTGTTTTTACTCGTTGCAAAGGCACTACAGGCTCTATGTCTTCTTCCGATTCTTCTTCTATTTCTGAACCAGAAACATCAGAATCTTCTTCATCCTCTTCATCATCATCATCATCGGAATTTTCCTCTTCTCTTTCTTCTTCTTCTTCTTCTTCGCCAGATTCTTCTTTATCCTCTTCCGAGTCAGTTTCAAAATGTAATTCATCATCTAAAATAAAGTTTAAGTAAATTTATTATTATCGAAATACTGGAAAATAATGATAATGATATCAATGATTTGCACAAAACACCACAGAAGACAGAATTAAATGTACCAATCGCAAAATATATAACAAACAATATGGAAAATATGTTTAAAGAATTAGCTTTACCCAAAAAAGGCTTGATTAAAGAATATTCTAAATAGTCCAGTGTTTTTGTTTCTATTATATATAGTTTTTAACTTCCATTTTCTTTTTTTTTATATTGTGGGTTTAAAATGTTGTTAATTCTTTTTTTCTACCTCGAGCGCTGCATTCTAGTACACTATATATTTCCATTGACATCCAGTCATAAAGATATACAGTACAAAGGGCTAGTTTTTTGTTAATAAAAATTTGGATATAATAAAGCTAAGAAAATAAATATTCATTGAAATTCATTAATTCATTCATTCAGACCTTCGTCATCCGATCCAAAAACTACAGGATCTTTCTCAGTGTCAGAGTCCGCGGGATCTCCTTCCTCAACTTCATCATCCGAGCTATCAACTGTGTCGTTAAATTCGGCATTCAGTAAATCTTCTGCGCCAGAATCCTAAGAAATAAAGTAATTGTAAAATGCAATAAATTTGTGTAACCCGTTTGCCAAGTACTGTGGTGAAGCGCGAGGTAACGAGGGAAAAAAAAAAAAAAAAAAAAAAAAGGATTACATACCTCTGCCGAATCGCTCTCAGGTTCTTTTGTAATATCCTCATCGTTGATTTTGGGTTTGACAACACTCGGCTTCCTTTTTCGATTGTTTTTCATCGGAGGAGACATTGTCGATTGATCTCACATGGAAGTCCGATGGTATCAACTTACTTTGAGGTTATGTACTAGCGGCATCACACGTGCAGCAAGCCAGCAATATCAAGACTGGAATGGTGCGTTTTCATTAGGTGAAAGCTGCTGCGTCAAAAACGCCAAAAACGAGCGACGATTGGTCATTGGTCATTGACGACAGAGAGAAGAGATCGCGGCGACGGCGGTAAATGTCACCGGTAATCTTACTTACCATATTTTTTATCGTGTGGCTTCTTAGTGATGATTCACAAAACAAAGTTTGTAGAAAAAAAAATGACGGCATAATACGGTAAAAGTACCGTATTATTACAGTCATTTTATCGAAAATAATAATACCGGTATTTTCACATCTCTAGATGAGACCATATGATTTTATTACCAATGTGGTCATTTTTAAAGCGGTCACGTACCGTTTTTTAACGGTAAAATTATCGGTCATATTTACCGCTCACATCTCTACTCGCTCCTCTTCCGGCAATACAGAGGCGCTCTCTATTTTCACTCTTTATAGTTTTTGTTACCGACCGAGCAGTAGCACGTGATATATCTTAGGAGCATGTGAAATACCGCAGTCGGTAATAAAAACTGTAATGAAATTTTTTTCTCGTATACCGATATTTTACAGCTTCGAAAAGATTTTTTCATCGTATGCTCAAGTGATATCCGCATTCGATGAAACTCTTCTTGAAGCTGTAAATACAAACATGCGTTAAAAAAACGTTCCTTAGTTGAAAAGTTGATAATTATTGTGCAAGACTTTGAATTTCAAATTTCTGCAATAATTATTCATAACTCAGATAAATTATTCTTTTTCAATAAATTTTTGTATTCAATAGGCTTAAGAATTCTTATTAGACACAATAGGCTATTACATAAAATAAAAATTACAACTGTATTGTAATACTAAATGTAGCGAGTTAATGGTCATTTACAATTCTGGACTGTCCTAATCTATCAACAGATATCAAAATTCGGAAAGTGCAATCGTAATAAAGTTGTGCTAGAATCGATTTAGAAAAAAATACAATCGGGACACACCTACAAAAAAACTAACCGGCGTGGTTGCGTTCGCTGTAGTAACCGATAGTACAGCGATTTAGTATATACTAAAGCATAATAGAATCCAGCAGTGTGTATATTAAACATAATTATCATTTTTTTTTTTTTTTTTTTTCTTTAATACTTCGTTGGTACCTTTAGATTGCAGTCCCAGACTTATAAAGATAGATGCGCATTCATTCAATGAAAACGTAATTAAAGTACTTTGTGTATAATATACCTACGGTTAATTATTATGCAAAACTTAAAATTTCAAATTACTGCAATATTTATAAATAATTTGGATGAATTATTCTATTTCAATAAATTCTAATATTCTTAATAGGCTTAATAATTCTTAATAAGGCCCCGGTAAAAATAAAGGATAGAAAACAATTTTTTAAAATCCTGTCGTTCCGAATACGGACTTTGGTTCGCGAATTTACGAAGTACTATCATAAAATTACACTTGAAATTCTATATGTTTCTTCCATATCCTATAATATTAGAAATAATATAGTTTGTGTATTAAATTTAATAATAAAAATATACCACCGTAGGAGTAATATTAATAATATTACATTTTTCATAAAAAAAAAAAAAAGTTTCATCCACAAATCTTGGGATTCAAGTATTTATCGTATTCAAGATTCATTATGATAGACTTTCTATAGCTGTGAACCGATGGGAAGAGAACGAGTCAATCAGCATGAAATTATTGTATAAATGATAGAAAACTGTTTCATTTATATCAGGGTTTTACGAGAGATTATGATAATTCTTTCAGTCTAAAAACATACGATTTATTCCGATATACTTTGTATAATTGTGAGACGATAGAAAATTATAGAATCACTCTATTGATGCCTCTTTGATTTCGAACGATTAATGTTGAATCATATATTTACGATATAACACGATACATCACAAACGGACTAAAATTTACAAGAGACGAAACGTAAATTCATTATAAATCCGTATACAACAACAAAACAAAATAAACAAAATATTATAAATCCGTTGGTGTATCATCCATACCGATAACGTGACTATCGTATTTAACCCATACGATAGAATGATGGCCATTCTAGATTCAGAGGTTCCTTATTTTGAAATTCGCTATTTTAGCCATTGGCTATTTTGAAATCCGCTATTTTAGCCATTCGCTATTTTGACCATTTGCTATTTTGGCAATTCGCTATTTTGATCATTTGCTATTTTGATTGTATTTTAATAAGATCGGGGTGAAAATAGCGAACAGCTGAAATAGCGAATTTCATAGTGATGGCCATTCTAGATTCAGAGGTTCCTTATTTTGAAATTCGCTATTTTGACCATTTGCTATTTTGATTGAATTTTAATAAGATGGGGGTGAAAATAGCGAATTTCATAATGATGACCATTCTAGATTCTCAGACGTTCCTTATTTATCCCTACCCTCAACAGATATAAAAATTGAAAAAGTGCAATAGTAACAAAGTTGTGGTAGTAATTGACTTAAAAAAAGAAGAAAGAAAAAAAAAAAAAAAAACAACAATCGGGACACACCTACAAAAAAGTAGCCGGCGCGGTCCGCGATAGTAAACGATAGTACAGCGATTCTATATAGTAGAGAGCATAGTAGAGTCCAGCAGAGGATTTATAGGTATACCAAAGTACAGGTGTAGTAATATATACATGTAGCGGGTGTGTATATGAGGGTGCGCGCAGGCTCCGGATCGATCGGGTATCGTCATGGTTACGCCTTTGGACGATCTCTCACACCGAGAGGAGGAGAGAAACGTAGAGCACACAGTAGAACACCAGCAGCACAATATCACCACGGGGACTTGGCGGTTCGCGCAAGGCAAACCCCTGATGCGCCTGGTGGCGATTTCGTGCGTCGAAAACTTAGAGCGCCGCACAAATCCTCCTCTTCGCTCGTTTCCCTGTGCGCATCTCGCCGAAATTCACAAGTATATACACATAAATCTACTACAGATATACCAACCAATATACTTACACACAGAGTAAAAGCTCGTTGGGTGTAACACTAGTGCTCGAGAACAGGGCAAATGTTCAAAAGATATCGTAGAAGAGCGAACAGCGACGTCGACGACGTTACGCCGCAAGCTTTTCCAGCGTGTCACCGCCGGTGTCTAGAGCAGCGCGCGCCAAGTCGATTACCCGCGATATCTCGTCCTCGCCGGTCTCCGCGAATCAGACATCTAACCTCTTAATTATTTATCATTAACCCAAAGAAAAATAAATAATATAAAAACTAAAAAAGAAACACACTGTTTTGCATATTTGTTGGGTGCGCAGAAGATACTAACACACAATATAAACATATGTATATAGTAGAGAAGGATGCATGATAATTTTATTCTTTGCTAATAACCGTAATAATAATAATAATATTAATACACGTTGTGACTAACTCGAGAAAGTGCATCGAGGAAAGATCGTGTTAAATGCTGAAATAGGCGTGAATAAAGGAGGAGAGGACAAGAGATACATGTATATATAAAGAGAGAGAGAGAGGAAATGAAATTTATGAAATACACCGTAAAATTCACATGTAAAACGTGAAGGATTTCGGTGAGCGCGTAGAGGATATAAAATACTAAACATACGCACATATATATAGTACTGGAAGATATGTGATGATTTTATTTACTGCTAATAACCATAATAATAATAATAATAATAATAATAATATTAATACACGTTGTGGCTAACTCGAGAAAGTGCATCGAGGAAAGTCCGAATTAAATGCTAAAGAGAAGTGAATAAAGGAGGAGAGAAGAAGAGATACATGTATATATAGTATATATAAAGAGAGAGGAAAGGAAAAGCGAGAAAAAAAAGTGAAATGAAAAAAATACACCGTAAAATTCACATGTAAAACGCTAAAGATTTCGTTGGGTGCAAAAGTACTACACACACACACACACACACACATATAGTACAGAAAGATGATGATACATATGATGATTTTATTCGCTGATAATATCAATAATAATAATAATAATAATATTAATATTAATACGCGTTGTGGATAACTCGAGAAAGTGCATCGAGGAAAGACCGAGTGAAATGCTGAAAGAGGAGTGAATAAAGGAGAAGAGGAGAAGAGATACATGCTGTATATATAGTATATATAAAGAGAGAGAGAGGGAGGAAAGGAAACGCGTCGGACGTCGCGGGCGCATCGCGGGCGCAGCGGGGATATTGACATTTTCGGCTAGGGGCGCATTCGTGGACCAGGCTCTTGCCTCTAACGCCGTGTGCCCCGGTGTTTGTGCGAGACGAAATATTATCCCTCGCTTCTTCTCTCGCTCATCCCAAAAGTATCCATGCCTACCACTTGGTTTTATCTCGTGTTACGTCAAACTATAACAACGCATTATTATACACTTGGATAGTGGAAGCCGACGGTATTGTATGCACGATAATAAAACAATAATAATAATAATAATAATAATAATAATAAAAATAATAAAAATTCATAAATACAAATGTTATAAAACGTCTTTATACAATAAATAACAAAAATTACTGCGTAGTGCGAAAAAAATAGTGTCGGTGGTGCGTTGCTCTGCTGGTGGCCATCTTCTTATCGTTTTCTCTCGGCGAATTTTCGTATCTCGGTGGCGCCGGGGTGGAAAAAGGAGAGGGTTAAAGGTGGGTGGGGTGAAAAAAAAAGAAAAAAGAGGGCCGCAGTACGGGGTGCGGCGTCTCGTCGTCGACCTCGACGTCGTGCTCGACAAAATATTCTTCTATAAGGAAATTACGAAAATCTGAGGAATATTATCGCGTTGAGAAGGAGGAAGATTTATTATTTATTGAGGAAAGGAGTGGTGTGTGTGTGTGTGTCTGTGGTTTGATTTTTGCGGTGGAAAAAATATTTAAAAAAAGCTGTGGGTTATGGAAATTTAGTGCTGAACGACCCCAACACGCACTCTGTCCTCGTCTCACTGTATTTTTCTATCTCTCGCTTCGCTGTCTTCTCGGTACGTCAACCACCCCTTCGTACAACCCCTACGCCCTGACATCGGCCACACTATCCCCACTCCCTTTTTCCTTACTGTCTCTCTCTCTCTCTCTCTGTCTTTATATATATATAAATATATATATTATGAGGATACTATATGTACTTGTACATGGGTAGCCAACACACCTTAACGATAGAATATATAACGTAGCGTTCACTCGGTGTTATTGTGCATCGCATCCCAACCCGATATGGCGATGTGTCGCGGCGGTTGAGCTTTTCCGACAACGCACCCAACTTCTCTTCTCGAGAATGATGTCGTCGACCGTAAGTCACTCTCGTGCACTCTTCACGTCGATTTACTTTCCCTCTTCTTCTTTGAATCGTTCGAAAATACTGATTTACCGAAAAGTACTAACTTGAATATCGACCGGTGGCTGTTGTAATTACAAATTTTTAAAAAATCTTTCTTCAAGTCGATTTCCTTTCCTTTTTCTTCTTTGAATCGTTCGAAAATACTGATTTACCAAAAAGTAGTATGGATATCGACCAGTGGCTGTTGTAATTACAATTTTTTAAAACCTTTCTTTATGTTTTACGTCGTCGACTGTAAATTCGTGAACTCTTCATGTCAATTTCCCTATGCTTCTCTTTCAAATAATCCAGAAATATTAATATAGCGAAAAATATTATCCTAAATATCGACCAGTGGCTGTTGCAATTAACTACACGTACTTTTTTTAACGTTTCCTTATTTTTTATGTCATCAACCGTAAATCATTCTCGTGCACTCTTCATGTCGATTTCCTCTCCCTTTTCTTCTTCTTCGAATCATCCAAAAATATTAATGTAGCGAAAACTACTAACCTGAATATCGACCAGTGCTTGTTGTAATTACACCATTTTTTTTTTCTTTCAATTTCCTTTCTTTATGTTTTATGTCAAACACTGTGCCAAAAGGTTCGCCGCAGGATTTTTCTGTGTTGTGATTTCCTGTGAATTCATCGTAATAGTGTCGTCGGTGCTACGAGAGAAAAAAGGGCGGAGCAGCAATTGCGGATTTCTATTGGCATTGTTACTTTTGAAATTACTATTGGGGTTAAATAATTGAGTGGATAACGATTGTAAATGATTAATTATACTTTCCATTATGCTTTGCACTAATTATTAGTAAATTGTTTGTTTGAAAAAATGAACAAAATTTCCATCAATGTGCAAAGTTATTTTCGAGCAATAAATAATCGAATTGTATTTTTTGCTTTTTTTTTTTTCTCAATTTCAATTCTTTTTTGTATGACAAAGCAAATTTGCAGATTCGAATTTTTCCTTTTTCAATTTAAAAACAAAAAACGAGATATTGAATTTTTCATAATGCTTTTCAGCAATTTTATCTGTAAATAAATTTCTTAAGTGATTAAAGATTCAATCAACGTTCTCAGACATTTGCAACTAATAAATAATCTGACTTTCTTTCATTAATTATTGTTTTTTAGTATATAATATCCAGACTTAATCTCTAATTCTGACTTCTTTTTAGCTATAAAAAAAATTATTAAATATGTTTTTCAGTGATTATCAGTGAATAAATTTCTCCAAGGAATTACGAAAATTAATGAGCAGAATATCTGCAAAATCTTGAGTTATTAATTTTTTGTGTAGTGAAGTAAATTCTGAATGTAAAAACGAAAACGCTATAAATTCTTAGCTCGATCTCTTGCTTCTTTTGTGAAAAAAAAAAGAAAGAAAAAAAGAATACGTCTTTGCTCATACTTAGTAGTTAATCTCCGCCCGGAGACTGCACATCCGCGATGCAGTAGCGGTGCTGCCTCTTTCTCTTACTCTCGCCGGAAGTGTCCGTGATCGCGACCGTTGACATTTGCAGTCGTCCTTCTCCTCGAGGCTCCTCCTTCTTCGTCCTCCACACCACCGCGCCCTCGTCCACCTCCTTCTCCCAGTGTGAACGACAGTTTTGTGCGGCAGATTCTAAATCCTCCTCTTCTATGATATCCCGATTCCCAGTAAATTCCGTCGATTTCTCAATCTTCAACGACAAGTTTCATTTAGTCCATTATCCTCTTCATAATCGGGTTCATTTTACACTCAAGCCCAGCGGTATTTTTCTCATCTATCAAAAAATCATCGTGCTAATGAATTAATCAAAGTTCGATACTTATTTTTGTTCACTGTTAAAAAACGAAACTTTAGAAAATTGCATATCGTACATGCACCAACTTCGAAAGGACAAAACTATAAATATTATCGTCGTGTCTAAAATAATTGGAGTGGAGAATTTCGTTAACCTGTAAAAATACTTTTGCATTACGATTTGCAATAAATTAATGTGAATATAGCCACAAAGAGTGCATCTAGTTGCGTTGTCTTCCAAAAATTCTTTATATGCATTTACGAGGCCCTTTAAATTTCGATACAAAAAAAAAAACTTCGGTTCTTAAATACTAGAATCTTAATAATAAAAATTAAAAGTGTCTAGATTAATGGGTATAAAGAGTTAAACAGAAATTTATGAAAACAAAAAAAATTAGACACAATTTAGCGTGCAACCTTTCGTTGCGTTCTCCAAAAATGCTTTGTATGCATTTACGAGCAGTGTTGTAAACTTTGCTTAAGAAATAAAGTTTTAAGTACAACTCGTCTTGCAGTAATAATTCCGCATAAATAACCTGCAGCTTTTACGAAATGATATGTGAACTTTTGTATACCTGAAAAAAAATCTCATTTTCAATCAAGCCTTGGGAAAAAATGCCGAAAATATGGAAAAGTACAACCCTCCATTATTTTCGCAATGCATTAACTGTTTCTCTCAATTTTTTCAAGAAGATTATCATGAAATTGAACTGAAAATTAATATTTTCTGCAGCTATTCAAAAGTTTAAACATCATATTATAATCGCCACATGTTAATGTTATGGAAACGTAATGATAAAGCCAATTATATAATCAACTATATTTTTGTAGAAGAATTAGAGATTTACAACTCTTCTTACCCTTTAAATTTCGATAAAACGAACATCGGTTCTTAAATCCTAGAATCTAAATCATAAAACTTGAAAGTGTCTAGATTAATGGGTATAATGAGATAAACAGGAATTTATGAAAATTCCAAGTAGACGTATAATTTACGTCTACTTGGACAATTATATCATCGACTATATTTCTAGAAGAATTAGAGATTTACAACACTTGTTACGAAGCCCTTTAAATTTCGTTAAAACGAACATCGGTTCTTAAAAATCCTAGAATCTAAATAACAAAACTTCAAAGTGTCTAGATTAATGGATATAAATGAGATAAACGGGAATTTATGAAAATTCCAAGAAGACGTATAAAATTTAGCCTGTGAAATTAAGTGAATCAGTGATTTCCACTCCGTGCGTTGGTAAAGTGATTCGGTATAAGGGCTCGAGTATTCCCAGAGTGCAGCAGCAGCAGCAGCAGCAGCAGCGATGGTTGGTGGCGGTAGCAACGTTAGTGGCCAGGCCAAGTCTCCATATTCCTACGATCAGACATTCGAAAGCTTTTTTTTTATTTATCCCATCGAGTATAATATCAATCGTGCCGTGTAAATAAAAGAAGAAAAAAAAGGGATTACGTGTTACTTTGAGGTTGTGTCGATTTCGGGAGTTGTTCGTCGTTGTGAGAGCCAAAGGTGTTGAGGAGTGTTCATCATTCCGTGAGCCCGGGCTTCCGTGTGCAGTTGAACGTTAATAGCAACGATCCCGCGCAAATTCCACGCCCATTCTCGCCGGACTAAAGGCCCTTGGTAGTTCGCAACAATGTCCAACGGAATATTGCCCTAAATCCATCAAGTTAAATCTCTGTTTCTAATCGTGTTCTTTTTTTTTTTTTTTTTTTTTTTTTCGTACGGTGGAATATTATTTCAATGACTGAACGTATATCATCTATACATATAGATATGGACGTAGCACTGTATCGTGACCTCCCAAGTCAACGAACCGTCGATGCCTCGACGCCCGGTCACACGGGGTGTGTATCGCTCGGGCAACCTCACCAAAGGGGAGGGGAAAGGGGGAGGTTTTAGATCCCGCGTGAAATAACGACAGTGATGGAAAGAGAAAGAGACTATAGTCCTAATACTTGAACAATAAGGGGTGGATTAAAAAAAAAAAACGCAGTGTGACATTTGTAAATAAATAGTTGAGATAGTGATAATTATATGGAAAATATATTTACCGTTGACCCATTAAACTGAGAATTTTTTTGTAGGTCACCTACAAATTTGTTTTTCCTTTGATTTTGCAGCCTTTTATAAAAGAATCGATTGCCTTAATGTTTGAAAATAATTATGAGCTGTGCATAAGTGGGTGGTATCTTGTAATGTTATACGTTATTCAGTAAATTATTGCTTAACGTCTGTGTCGTGGTAAAAATAAATTATAGACACTGATACAGATCGATAGAATTTGAATGGGATTTAATTGTATGTTATCATCTCTATCTCGTCGGACTTTGATAAATTTATACAAATTGAATGGTTATTAGTTTCCTATAGTTTTCGTTTTCTATGGGTTAAATACGGTAGATACGTTATCGTTATGTATGTTGCACCAACGGATTTATAATATTTTATATTGAATTTACATTTCGTCACGTTGTAAATTTTAATCCGTTTGTGGTGTATCGTGTTATATCGTAAATATATGAGATTCAACATTAATCGTTCGCAATCAAAGAGGCATCAATAGAGTGATTCTATTATTTTCTATCGTCTCACAATTATAGAAAGTATATCGGAATAAATCGTGTGTGTTTAGACTGAAAGAATTATCATAATCTATCGTAAAATCCCGATATAAATAAAACAGTTTTCTATCATTTATACAATAATTTCATGCTGATTGACTCGTTTCTCTTCTCATCGTTCCACAGCTATAGGAAGTCTATCATAATGAATCTTGAATATGATAAATATTTTTCAATCCAAAGATTTAAGGATGAAACTTTTTTTTAAATGAAAAATGTGATATTAATATTACTCCTACGATCGTATATTTTTATTAAATTTAATACAAAAATTATATTATTTGTAATAATATTATAGGATATGGAAGAAACATATAGAATTTCGATCGTAAATTTATAATTGTACTTCGTAAATTCGCCAACTAAAGTCGATATTCGGAACGACAGAATTTTTAAAAATCGTTTTCCATCATTTATTTTTACCAGCGATATTTATTTGTTTGATTTTACACTTTGCAGTCTTTTATAGAAAATTCGGTTGCCTAAATATTAAAAAATAATTAGCTGCGCGTAAGTTTGTATCTTTTTGTAATGTCAAGTTATACGTTATTTAGTAAATCATTGTTTAACGTCTGCATTCAAGTTTCTGGCGTTCCACCAATTTTGTCTCTGTCTCAAATCACTCTATTTATGTCGGGAGGATTTATCTTCCGCACAACTGATATTTTATTTACAATAATTGCTCGACTAGTTTCCTTATGAAAATGTGTAGAGTGCACTGAAAAAAAAATGTCATTGATTCAATAAATCTTTCGTTTGCGGGCTGCCAAAAACAAGAGTCATCAACTTAATTTGAATTCTAATTCCTCCAATTCCATACGAGATCGAAACGATAATTCTACAAATAAACAAAATAATATTTTATTATTTCAATGTTAAATGGGATTGAATGAATAAAAACTAGAGTTAATTCAAAAATACTTCTTTTTGGCAGCCCGCAATAGAATTTTTTTTCAGTGTGCAAACATAAACAAAACAAAAAAAAATTATGTTGCACGTGACTTACGATAAATCAGCTACAATAATAATGATTAGCCTGATATTTCTACCTTGTAAAATGTGCTTCAAATTCGAGGGTCAAAAGTACATATTTTTTCCTATAATACCAGCAGCTAAATCAGTGAAATATTATTTATAAATATCCCTGATTTTCATCTCGGTTAAATTCAAGTAAAATATACACAAGATTCGCTCCTAAAGTATGAGACTTATATTTTTGTAAAAAAAAAAAATAAATAATACATCGTTCTTTAAAATTTTCTAATTTTTCCTGTTGAAGAAAAAACAAACTTAGATCCTTGACATTGATTTTACAGAGATCGATCACATCAACGTTATTTTTATTTTTGTGAAATGAGAAAAAAGTGATTATTAATAGCGAAAAGTGTGACGAGCGATCGATATAGCAGTTAGAGCGAAGCTCGTTGCACCCACGCACGCGATACGTGTTACAGGGGATCCCAGAATGTCCACCGCGATAAATACACTTTTTTTTTCTTCTTTCATGTCCGGCTTTTGCTGTAATTTTATACCCATCTTCTAACGCCTTCTTTTATCATTACATTTTCTCGTAATCAGAACCTTCCCCTTTTTTTAGGCGTTTATGTTTTACATCTTACGTTTTTCTCCGCTTTTACGTTTTACATTTTTTTTTCGCGTTTACATTTCACGTTTTTGTCCGATTTTACGTTTTACATTTTTTTTTCGCGTTTACATTTTACGTTTTTCTTCGCGTTTACGAATAATTACGAGCTTTCCTTCAATTCAATCTTGTTCAGTAATGTGTTCAAAATGTACACGACGTTGATTCAACTGAAAATTATGAATAATTTTTTTTTTTTTTAAGAGAAAAGAAAAAGTAGAATTGAGCTCGTTTCTACACTGTTAAAAATGTTTCCAGATTTACATTACCAGAAATTCTATTCATCAGCCGATATATTAAATTAAATACACAAGTATAATAAAATAACAAATTTGTATATTAAACTTCCTAATTTCCATAGGATTTATAAAAAAAAGTATTTTAATTTTACATCTCACTTGCACATTAAATAAAATATATCATTTTCTGCAAAAGAGCTTTCTTTATCCATAATGGAAATTTATAATAATATTTTTACTTTAATCTGTAATATTTTTCACGTAATCAGAACCTTCTACTTTTTCGCCTAGGCCCAGAGTTGTAAATGCCTAATACTTATAGAAATAATGATGATGATACGATCAGCTCTATAATTATGATTTTATATTAATAACATGTAGCGATTGTAATACGATGATTAAACTTTGGAAGGGCTGCAAAAATTATTATTTTTTAATAAAAATTCACGGTAATCTTTTTGAAAAAATGGAAAAAAAATAATGCATTAAGAAAACAATGCATTACTTATTTTTTCCATTTTTTCCATTATTTCTTGCAATATTAAAGCGAAAATTAGTATTTTTCTCAGCTATTCAAATGTTTATACCCTATTTTATAATCACTACATATTATTATTATGAAATCATAATTACAAAACAAATTGTACTGTAAACTATATCTCATGAATTAATGGGGATTTACAACTCTGCCTAGGCTAAACTATAATTTTATGTTTTCCCTCCCAATTCGTGAGTGATTACGTACTTTTCTTCCATTCAATTTTGTTCAATGTATACACGACGTTGATTAAATTACAAATTATGATTTTTTTTGTTGTTTTTTTAGGAGAAAAGAAAAAGGAAAATTGGGCACGTTTCTATCGCTGCAGTTGTTGGGTTCGCCTCGTGCAGCTAGCTCTACATACGCCCCGCCCTGGCTCGCAGTGAACCCTCACTCGATCGTTTAAACTAGGTCGTCTTTGTTTTGAGAATTCTCTCGGATCTAGCTTATTTCATTGGAAGTGATATAGATGAGCCACTGAATTACTACTAAGTTCAATGATGTAAGGCTTCGTCGTAAAAGAGATTATACAACAGGACTTGAAAGAGTTTGCATTCCTTCTGCTAATTTAAAGAAAAAAAAAAAAAAAGAAAAAAAAAAAAAACACCAGAGGCAGCAGAAAATTTAAAAGGGACAACATAAACGATATTTATCGACAAACTTTTCATGTGTTTGGCTGCTGTTGTTATGAAAAAAAAATGTTCCTTTGATCCATTAAACAAAGAATTTTTTTAAGGTGATAAAAACACGTTAAGTTGGTCACCTGCAATTTTTTTTGTTCTTTTCGTTTTGATTTCCACACTTTTATAAAAGAATCGATAGGCTAAAATTCTTAAATAATTCTCACTTGTAGAAAAAAGTTAAATTTTTCCGACACAAGGGTATATTTGTGATAGAGGTATAATTAAGGTTGTACGATAAACTTGAACAGAGATTTGAGGAATAATTTTGAAAATAAATTATAACTTTAACAATTAAAAAAAAAAACAAGAAAAAGCTACACTTATGTTGTAAGGGTAAGGATTGTGTATAACTGAGAATTATTTGGTAAATATTCTTAAATAATTTTCTCTTGTGGAAAAAAGTTTAATTTTTCTGATACGAGGGTATATTTGAGATAGAGGTATAATTAAGCTCGTACGATAAACTTGAACAGAGATTTGAGGAATAATTTCGTAAATAAATTATAACTTTACCAATTTTAAAAAGAACAAGAAAAAGCTCTACACCTATTCTGTAAGGATAAGAATTATGTACAGCTGATAATTATTTGAAAATATTTGGCATACTGGTTTTTGTATAAAAGTGTGCAGAGTGTAAAAATAGAGAGAAACGTATTGTCGATAAGCCACAACTCGAAAAAAAAAATGGCCAAAACAAGTTGGGTCGAGTAAATGATCTGCGGCAGTGTAAATGTACTTGTAGTCGAATGTTTTTGCTATCTCGTAAAAAATTCTTTATTCAACGGGTCACAAACAAACATGTTAAATAATTGATGAATATCACTGATTTTGACCTGAACCTTTTCACTTTGTTCGCAGAGCAAGTAATACATGTCTGAAACGATGGATACATAATACAGTATTGTAAAATAAATCGATTACTTTACGTTTATTTGCTATTCAGTAATTGAGTTTTTATAAATAAAAAATAATAATTCGCAAATGTTATTTAGAGGACGATCAAAGCGATTGAAATTGTCGACCTTTTTGCTTTAAAAACAAATCAAAGTCCGAATAAAAAGTTCATTCAAATTCTATCGATCTGTATCAGTGTCTGTAATTTATTTTTACCAGTTCACTTCATTTCTTAAGAACTATTTAGTTCATTAGATACAAAAATTACGGTAACTCGAGATCGTACAGAAGTTTTTTTTTTTAAATTCAAAATCTTATAAAATCTGATAAGATTCTTCAATTTTTTTGTAAATTTTTACCAAAAAGAAAAACATTGCTGCTCAGTATACACAATGGTTGTAAAGAAGAAAAAAAAATGTATTTAATAAAAAAAAAAAAGTTTGTGTCAATTTCTGCCTCACAATGCTTATTATCGCACTTTTTGTTGTTGTCTTTATGGCTTAAACTCGAGGAGCTGACCTAACAATCGACTATGCCAAAGGAATTCACGGGCAAATAATATTTAGAGGTGTCTCAATCGCGATCTTTGTTTTTCAACAAATTACGAATTAAAATAATTATAAAAAAGTTAAGCCGCGCATTCCGTATAGAAGGTGGATATTAAGATCAGAATACATACTTTTGCAGTAAAAAAATTCTCGAAATAAAATAAAAAATTCTTTTTGACACACCCTAATACACACCAGAGTTGGGCAAAATTGTAATGGATAATTACAAAATACAAATTACTGGAAGTAATTGTAATTATTTTGAAATCCAATACAATTACAAAATATAATTGTATTTAATTTGAAAAAAAAATTACTTTCAGTAATTGTAATTGAAGCAGTAATTTCTGACTCAAGTAATTTTAGCTGCCCAACTCTGATACACACATACATACACACACACACACACACACATCCATACGGACATTTTTTCTAAACCACTTTTCTCTATGTTTTAGATGATTTTGAGTACCCTGACATAAAAATTGGATGAAAAACGAAAAATGTTGGCGAAAACAAAGCTATAAGGAAGCGAAACAATGAAAAAGGTCCGGAAACGTCCTCACATTTCCGCATCCGAGTTTTTATTGGTGAATGTACATGTGATGAGATGATTCCATGGGAATAAGTGAATTCGCTTGATGTAGCTGACTTGTTCGGCTGGCACTCCCCAATGCAGCTGGAGCGAACGGACGAGGTCGCGATGGTGAAACACCCACCCTTCTAGTGGCCGCCCTACAGTCAGGGGTTACAATGTCTGATCGTAGGGGATGTTGAGAGTCAAGTGACCGCGCAGTCAACGAGCTTTTTTGCATTCTGTGGTTATCGAAAAAGGGAATGAAAAATAAAATCACATTGCACAAGATTTTCTGCATCTGGCCAATATTTTAAATAATTAAAATTCGTTTCAACAACTACTTCTTTTTAACACAATGACGGATGAATCGAATAAAATTCATTTGTATTAAATAAGTCATAATATATATTTATTCCTTCTAATTTTGGCCTAATGGTAGGATTTTATTTGGATTAAATTGGGCTTATTTAGTTAATTGTAGTTGAATCAAATATGGGATTTATTTTAGTCACAATTTTATTTTATACAAATAGATATCGCACTTGATTTATAAATCTATTGGAGTAATTTGTGGGTGTAAAATACTTGGTCTATATTTATTTAATTCAAATTAATTGGGATTGAATCGAAGACGAGATTTATTTTATTCAAATAGATATCGCACTTGATTTATAAATCTATTAGAGTCATTTATGGGTCTGAAATACTATGTCTATGTTTATTTAGTTTAAATTAATTCTGGTTGAATCAATTATGGAATTAATTTGATTCAGTACACAATTTTATTTGATATCGGACTCGATAGAAATAAATCTATAAGAGCTTTTTCTGGGTGTGAAATACTTTGTTTCACTGCTGTCTATGGAGGTAATCTTTTTAATATGCTCAAATATTTTAAGGGAGGGTTCAACCCCTCGAAGATGAGGCCGTAGTTCCCGGAAAATATTCCCAAACTCACAGAGTCTTCGCCCTTCCCGTATCTCAACTTGTCGTCGTCAGCTGTGCGAGATTTTACACGAAGCTTCGACTCCCTTTAATTCGTTGATACAGTGAAATACGAAAATCAATTCAGCTAAATTTATTTTTAATTTCGAGTCGTTTTCTAATAGTAGAATAATTATTTCTGGGGCTCTATAACTGTTCACGATCGGTCATCTTTTTAATTAAACTTTAGTGCATTAAGCGTTTGAAAAAGAGAAGCTCGGATCGCTTAGGAGTACCAAACTCTCTTTCTTTTTCGACCATTATAATAGACTCCATATCACTTTTCAAATCTACAAACCATAAAAATGGATTATTGGCTGCTAATTGCAAATTTCGAATCAAGGTTCGGAACAAAATTTTAGACACTGAAGTTATTTAACATTGATCTTTCAAATTTATTGCTGCTTAAATTTTTCAAACAATGGCGTACTTTGTTTTAGATTCGTTTTGAAAGTATCATTTATAAAATAACAATTTCCTTGCAGTTTGTCAAAAACATATTCTGTAATTTTCTCTACAATAACTGTAATTTTCGTTCTTAAAATTTTATTTGTAGAATTGTAAGTTAATATTTTTGTTGTTGTTGTTGTTGTTGTAAGTTTATGTTAATTTAAAATTTTGGAATTTGTAATCTGTAGAATTGCATAAATACAAAATTACGATTCTAAAGACTTAAGGACATTTCTCTGTTATGTGGATCGTTTGTTTACTCTTCATTTTGCGACAAAGATATACTAGATAAATTTCACTGTAGCTACTAATAATTTACAACTAAACTAGAACAAATACGCGATTATGTCGCAAGCTATAATTTTGCAAAGTAATTTTGCAAGGTCAATGTCTAATTATTGATATTCCGAGATATTTATATTCAAAAAACCATATAAATTGCACTTTACATTATGTGGCAATTGATGGGTTTAAAAAAAGATCAGTTCATCGATCATTTGTTGGCTAATTGTTCGCCTTTAATTAATGATAAAACGTGGTGAAAGCGCCAATCGTTCATTTACAAAATGAGAAGGCAATGCCAGATAATTCGGGTTACGGGTGGATTCCGGATTAACAGAGATTCGTAACATTCTGGTAGCTTGCTATTCGCCAAGCTCCGCCGGAAACGGCAATATTAGCCACTCTCAACTGTACTAGACATATATATATATATACATATATACATACAATACTAGTGGCCCACGATTGGCCTCGATTCTCGAGCATGTCAGCATTTACTTTTTCCCTGCTCGTATCGATTATCGAATCGAATGTCAATTGCCAACTTTTCTCTTCACTATATTCCAAAGATATCTACTAACGACTTTGGAAAATATAATAGGGATCAGATGTTGCGAAAAAAAAAAAATAGCCTTTTAAGAAGCGATATTTGTCTGTAATTGTTGGCTGGTATTTATATTATAAATGCTCGTACAGTTACAGCGATTAAAATTAAGGAAGGAGTCAGGTTAAAATCTGTTTTATTCATCAATGAATATTTTGATGTTATCTTTTGATTCGTTAAACAAAGAATTTTTTAGAAGGTTGCAAAACCATTTGGCTCTTGTGCAATTTGTGGTTTGTTTGCTCTTACATTTAGTACATTTTTATTGAAAAAGTGGTAGGCTAAATATCTCCAAATCATTAAAACATTTGAAATTTAATGTACAAGTACTGTCAATTTTTAGGCATAAACTAGTATACATAATTTAATATACAGATGTAATATTAATCTATGCTATGGTAACTTCAATAATTTAATTCAATTTTACTGTAAAAATATTTATTTTTTTATAATTTGCTTTAACTTTATTGTAAAAGTATATTGATTCATTTAAGAATATTTGACCTACCAATTTGCTTATCAAAGTATGCAAAGAGAAAAAAAAGTTTCTAGACTCTATATTCAAAAATATAATTCCAGTAGTTAAATAAGTGGGTATTTATTCGAGATTATCACTGATTTTGACATGACTTTCTGTAAAATGAAATCTCATTGTTACGCGTAATTGAAAAATTAATAAAATTTATCTGCTTACAGGAATGATGCCACGGAGGAGCTGATAGCCTCGGCTGCCCGCAACGATGTGACAATAAAGAATAAGCTCCTCCTTCAATCCTCCGATCGGAAAAAGGAAATAATTTCCGATCAACTGTTATATCAGTGCTTCCCATAAACGAACGAAAGCGCAGCGAGAGTTTCGCTTTATTACACTTGATCGGTGCCAAATATTAAATGATGAATGTTAAACTATCTGCAACAACCAGAGAAAAATAATACATAGCCAAAAAATCATTGTAATCGAAACGCCAAAAATTCTGTGTCAAACATATATTAAAATAGAGAAATCAGGAAAACGAAGAAAACGAAGAAATCGAAGAACAATCGAAAAAAGAAGATGAGATATTGATGGAGACTCGATCACGCGGTTCTTCCTATCGAGTTAGGCGTCAAGAGGAATCATTGGAAGAGGATCGTGAGTGAGTGAAAGGGGGCGAAGAAGAAAGGGGCGGGGGGTGGGGGGGAGGGAGAAAAAAAAAAAAAAAGAAAAAAAAAACAAAGGAGAGAAGCAAGTAGGAAAGGGTTATTATATATATAAAATGGGCAATAAGCTGTCCTGCAGCTGTGCACCCCTTTCGAAAAGGGGGTATCGGGACGAAGATTCCCCTTGGCAAACCTCTGCAAGGACCGGAATGAGCGGAAGCGGAGTTCACAGGAGTGATACTGGCCACTTGCTCAGGTGCGGAAGCGTAATAGAGAAGAAGAGGTGCGCATACCATAACCATTCAACCATTCCATTCGACCATGTAACCTTCTCTCTATCGACATTTTATATATTTCTCTATTGTCTCTGTGCCCTTTTGTCTCACGTACCAACTTCATTGTGAAAATTATTCCCAATTCTATTGGAAATATCTCGTACACAAAACGATCGATCTTTATCCCCTATTATTTAATCCTGTTTAAAAGCTGTTTGTTTTTTTTTTTTTTCACAACGATGGAGAGAACGGATTTGCCGTAGATTCGTATATGAGGCATTCTCTGTCAGTTCAGCCACTTTTTTTTCGACCCTCTCAGATCTATCCCATAAGTAGGACACATTTTAGTACCACTTGAAAGCACTCTTTCTGAATTTTTTCAGATTTTTTAAACAATCCATTTGGGAAATGTATTTTCTTTTACTATTCATATAACTTTGATGGAGTAAGTCTGACAAAAAAAATACATGTATAAAAAAATGTTGTTTTTCACTCAATTTTGTAATACAATAGGTCTCCTATTTTTATTCGTGTTGCAAAAGCGATATTCAGCAAAAAAAAAAAAAGTTAAACAATCTTTTTCATTCATTCGGACACCTTCGATATTACTCTCAATTTTTTATAAGCCGTAGGGACATGTATAGAACCTACAAAAAAATTGGTGTAGTGGGCATCGACTACTTGAAGGATTCAAAAAAGAAAGGAAATTAATTAAATTTATTTAATTGTTTTTTTTATTTTTATATATTTTTTTATTTCACTTATTTTTTGTTATTCCGTCAAATAATCGATCCACTGAGCTACTTGACGTGTAACGACGACACGGCTTTCAGGGTTTACATACAGTTATTCGTGCCTATAGCCATTTATGGGATCAAAAATTTTGGAAAATATTTTTTTCCTCCTTGAAATAGTCTATGCCAATTTTTTGGTATGCTTTTGACATATCCCTGTAACTTGTATGAAATTGGCCATGATATCGAAGGTGTCCGAATGAGTAAAAAACATTGTGTAACATTTTTTTTGCTGTAAATAGCTTTTGCAACACGAATAAAAATATGAGACATATTGCAATGCAAAGTTAATTGAAAAACAACATTTTTTGTATGTGCGATTTTTTTATCAGATTCACTCCATCGAAGTTATATGAATAACAAAAAAAATATACATTTCCTAAATGGATGGATTAAAAATCGGAAAAAATTCACAAAGAGTGCTTTTAAGTGGTACTAAAATGTGGCCAATTATGGGATAGATCTGAGAGGGTCAAAAAAGAAAGTGGCTGAACTGACAGAGAATGCCTGACATGAGGCATTCTTTATCAACTGGGCCACTTTTTTTCGGTCGACCTCCCGGATATTTTTCGAAATTTCTCAGTTTGTTGTACTATTTGAGATGGGTGTTTGTGATTTTTTCAGATTTTTAAAGGGCGCCGTTCAGGATTTACGTTTTTTTTTTAAATATCACTATATCGCAGAAAATATTAGTCTCTCAAAAAATTCTTAACAACATTTACTTTTTCATTTTCCATCTAGTTTCGAGTGATGTTAAAATCATAATTTTTTCAACGGAAGAAAGTCAATTTTTCGCAAAAAAAAGCAATGAATAATTTTTTTCTACGCAAAAAGCATCTTGGATTCCGGTCTACATTTTACAAGGTGTTTCGCATTGTATGAAGATTCTGAGAAAAAAATCCCAAAGTGGAACCTCCAATTCTTAGGCAGTAAAAAATAAAAAATAAAAATTAAAAATTAATACATTTTTTCCTGCCCGTTTTTTTCCGAAATATTTGGCGTAGCCCGTCGTCCGAGGAGTTTTATTTTATCTTTTGGAAATGTGATGAAATCCGCTAGTAAGGAAATTCAAAGTGACACCTCCGATTCTTAGGCGGGAAAAGATTTATTAATTTTTTTAATTTTAATTTTCAATTTTTTACTGCCTAAGAAATGGAGGTGCCACTTTGGATTTTTTTTCTCAGAATCTTCATACAATGCGAAATACCTTGTAAAATTGAGACTGGAATCAAAGGTGTTTTTTTCGTTAAAAAAAAATATTTATTGCTTTTTTTTTTGCGAAAAATTGACTTTCTTCCGTTGGAAAAATTATGACCTTAACATCACTCGAAGTTAGATGGAAAATGGAAAAGTTAATGTTTTTAGAAATTCCTTATTATGAATTTTTCCTTGGGACAATCAAATGTTTAGTTTGTTCAATAATCGTTAGATTCAGTTGTCTAAATTTTATTTGCGATAACCAAAATATTTGTTATACCAACAAAAAATACATTTGAACGACGGTGTACGATAAATTAGTCCATTCAACTATATTTTTTTCTCAGTGTACATCGAAGAACGGTAAAATAATATCAGTGTAGTTCTGCTTTAAAAATTTCCGGAAAAAAATAGTACTTTACGATACTAGTGCGTTAAAAAATGTTCCGATGAGTTTTGCAATCACACGAGTTGAGAAATTATTTATTACACGAGTGTCGTACGAAATTTTACTTCACTCGGTGTGAAAATGAGGATTTATACATGCGATGCGTGTGTAAAACCGCGTTTCTCGCACCGAGTGAAATAAAGGAATTAATACGTTGAAATACGTAGTAAAAAGACAATTGAAAACACTGAGAAAATATTCCAAGTTGGAGCCAATTGAACTAACTTTGCGGCAGAATTTTGTTATAAGAAAATTTAATTGAACCAATGAAATTTGGTTGCCTCAATGTTAATTAAGTTGCTTCGAAAAAAATCCGGTTGGCTTGATCGCTGTTGATTTCCTTAGCGTATCGTGTTTTTTTTTTTTGGTCTATGGTCCTATCGTATTCTATCGGACTTTTTAATCAGAGTTTAATACCGGCCAAATTGATTTTGATAACTTGAGCGCAATCATGTTTAACTGAGTCTTGATTTATTTAGTTACGTGCGTAAAAATAATACAATTAATCATAATTTTATTAAGCAACAACTATATTAAGACTTTTGTTTAGGTGACCAAAATATTTTCCTTATTCTCAGTTATGCCGTTCTCTTCTAGTATAAATTGATGATAGCCAATTCATTCCACTCGTATATCTAAAACTTATCTTCCTTTCCGCACCAAGTCGATGCATCATAATTTCATAGCACTTATTACCTCGCACTGACACTGTACCAGAGTTTTAAAGCTCCATTATTATATATAGCTATTATTTTGCATCAGTTATCAACAGCTGTTACAACAACAAAAATTACCAATTTTTTTTATAAACTCTAAGAAAAAAAAAACGTTTTCTTAAATTATCGCAGAATTTCTGTCGAAAAATAAATGAGGACATTATCATTTTTTCGGGCTACTTTTTGTGAAAGGTTGTTGAAAATTATTCTTTTTCTTTTTTTTCATTGGCTCAAAAGTTTAAAGATTTATTGATAAGCAATCCAAGTTTTCGTTATTAAATAATTATAACGGAAACAATTTTACCGTAAATTTATATGTAAAACATTAATGGGCCCTTATAACTCTGCACCGTACTTTGTTTGTCGCTTTTTTTCCCTACTTCGTGACACAGTCCCCTCATTATAGTCTTCTGTCACTACATACCGGGCGCACGATCTTCTCTCTTATTTCTACGTTTAATATTCCGTATTTTGGTATTTGTGTGACGCTTTGCACGATTGTTACAAGTTTATCGAGATAAAAAACAAAGTGAGACTCTCACAGTGACATTTGCACGTACTTTTGTCATTGAAAATATGTTTCGAATTTGATTTGTCTTCACGTGCGCGGTTAAACAATATTTTTGTACTTAATTTAATGTTCGATATAATTAATCGTTTCTATATTTTAATAATTTGAAAAAATGGTGTTTCTTTGCGTCCGACTAAGGCTAAGCTGTTGCTGTCAATCTCCTATTTGCTTTATCCTAATTAATATGTGAAACAGTTGCATTGTTGCTAATTTCATGAGTAATTGCAGGCTATGGGCCGAAGTATTTCACGTAAGTGCGAGTGGCGCTGGAACTGTAAAATGGCAACAAGTATCCGAGGATCTCGTTCCTGTCAACATTCGCTGCCTCCAGGACACACCCGAATTGGTCTTCCATATCACCGCTTACAACAGTCAGGTGGACAAAATTCTGGACGTGCGACTGGTGCAACCAGGTATATCCACATGGAAGAAATAATCGCCGTGTGACTAGGGGATCGTTTGATATACCACCAATTTTTTTGCTGCTGCAATAAACAAAAAACAACAACAACAACAAAAACGTGCAAAGTTGCAAATTGTTTTTTTTTCACTGTTTTACACATTTGACACAGCCACTTCTATGGGAAAATATGTTTCTTGATTTTGGCTTCAGCATAGAGAAAGCTTCGTTAAATGTGTAAAACAATTAGGAAGCAATTTGCAAGGTTCTACTTTGCAGGGTTTATTTATTTGCAAAAGTTTGTAAATTCGGATCTTGCCCGTTGCTTCTGCATTTTTCACCCATTCTCAAAGTTACCACTAGGAAATATGCTGACCAAATTTGGCTTTCTCATAGAGGAAATTTTGAGAAAGCTGTAAAATGCGGAAGCAATTATGCGGCCCGATATTGCGAACTTTTTATTTTATCAAGTTTTAATTAATTCAATGTTCTATAATATTCTAACGCCTCAATTGTTTTTTTTTTTTTTAACCAAATGCGGTACCAAATATGTTATTACATATTTATCAAAAGTTTGAGCCCTTTTTGTCAGATGCGTCAAAAACAAAAGTGGTATATAGTCGGAAAAATTAAATTGGTATTGAATCTGTATTCCTTTATGGATCTTCACCAAATTTAATAAAAATAAGATAAATGGCAAGACAATTAAATCGTTACTTTTCGCTTCAGGTACACGAATTGGCCAAGCATCCGAATGCTTCATCTACTGGAAAGACACGATGACCAACGATACGTGGGGACTGAATTTTACATCTCCAATTGATGCCAAACAATTTAAGGATTGTTGTGTGAGTACGGCGAACGTTCGATTCTTTCTCCAGTTCTGCCGCTTACATCCTTACTTTTAATGTATTACGTTCTTAAGATAATATACATCCATTTACTACAAATATAATAAAAAGAAAAAAATATATTAAAGCAATGGATGCTTTCAAGTTTTAAAAAATCTGTGATAACAAGAAACATATTGCGTAATTATATACAAATTTTCGTATTGCTTCGATTATTCATCGATGTAATACTTAATTTAATTTAAACTTGGACCTGTTGATTAATATTATATGGACATTATAAAAACTTGCATTAGGATAATCAAAATGCATGGATATTTAATTTAAAAAAAACGTCCACAAACTATCGCAGCGTTCTAATATTTCGTCTTTATTATTTTCTTAGCCGTAGTAAATAATTCGTGGAAAATGTTTCTCTTCAATTGTAACGGGCGGATTTGTTGATTACCTGTTGAAAAATAAATGAACTCATGCTTTCAACGTTTGCAGACACCTTCGACAAAGACACCGAGAAAAGCCGCGTCGTTGTACTCGTTCAAGGCCGAACAAGGGGGCAAGCAAAAAGTAAAGACGCGAATAAAACCATTGTCGACTCCGGCATCGCCAAGCAGATCAAAAGCGACGCCTCAGTGCACGTGTATGCCTCCTGAACAATTAGTCAGAATGCGAACGCAGGATCAGAGACAGCGATGCAGTATGTTGATAAAAAAATATATTTTTTACTTCATACCTCAATTTCAAATGTTACCCAATTAAATAGATATTTTTTAAATGTTATTTATTAACGGATTTCGCCCTTTATCCTATCGAATTCCTATTTCCATTCCTATCGGATTTATTATATATAGTATTCAGAATGTAAAAACAATAAGAAATTGTAAGCGACATATAAAGTGCTTTTGGTAACTTGTTGGAAAAAATTCATTGTTTCGTGGCTAAAAGTGCATATTGTTTTCTCATAATCAGAGTTGTAAAACCCTAATTATTTTTTAAAACAAAATTCATGCTACAATTGGCTTTGTAATTATGTTTTTGAACAGAGGCAAAAAATATTAATTCCCCATAAAATTTCATGATAATCTTATTGAAAAAAAAAATTGAAAAATACCGTTAATGCATTGCTAAAGTAATGGAGATCTGTGGTTGTCGATTATTCTCACAATTTCTTCCAAAATTTAATGAAAAATTCGATTTTTCTTAAAGCTATTCTCAAAAGTTCACATATAATTTTATAATCGCTACAGGTTATCATTACAAATTCGTAACTACAAGACAAACTGTTCTGTTAGCTTTACATCGTAAAGTAATGGGGAGTTACAACACTGCTTATAATACCGTCAGTCAAATGAACGAAATATTTGTCGACGAGTGTCATTGATTTTTATCCGACTCTTTCCTTAGTATATGGTTTTTTAGGGAAAAAAGAAATTAAATTTTTTTAAATAGTTTTTGAGAGGTACACGAGTAAATAATGAATTTATCGTTTTATACAGATGCCTCGACGTTACCAAGAACCACAGGACGCGTGTTCGATCCGGAAATGACACCGGGACGTGACAAAATAACAGCTGCAACGTCGAGTGCCTCATTGTACGACAACGTAAACAACGCTAACGATACACCGGGCAAAGTATCCAAGGCCGGTGATTCCTGCAAGCACAAGGAGAAACAAAACGAAACGTGCCAAACATCAACACCAAAGACTGTGAATGCTTCGACTGGAACGGCCACAGTTGGTTCGCAGGTACTAAATAATTCTGACAAATATTCGAAATAAATTCAACGCAGGAAATAAATTCAGGCAAAATTAACTGAAATTTAATGTTCATTCGCTGATGACATTAATAAAAATATATATTCTTTTGCATCATTTTTGCTCGATGGCAAAAGCATTTAACTATGAAAATGAGCTATGGGAAATTTATGGATTTTCAATCTTCTTCACACTTTCATGACATTAATGGTAACCCAAAAATTTCGAAAAATTGTTGAATTGTACATAAGAAGAATTCTTCCGGCATGAATGTCATTTTTTTCTTGTTGAAATTAATGAAGATATAATTTTGTTATGAAAATAATTTCGAAAAATTGTTCAATTGTACATAAGAAGAATTCTTCCAGCATGAATGTCATTTTTTTCTTGTTGAAATTAATGAAGATATAATTTTGTTATGAAAATAATTTCGAAAAATTGTTCAATTGTACATAAGAAGAATTCTTCCAGCATGAATGTCATTTTTTTCTTGTTGAAATTAATGAAGATATCATTTTGTTATGAAAATAACTTCAAAAATTGAAACTCTAATCTATGGCATTTTGCTAATTTCACGATTATCTTAATGTGCTATATCCATGCCGGGAGAATTCTTTTTATGTGCAATTGAGCAATTTTTAGCAAATTTTTCGGACTACCGGTTATCTTAGGAAAAAAATGAACAAGTGTAAGAATCCATATATTTCCTGTAGCTTAATTTGCAATAGTCACATGCTTTTATTTATTTTTTTTCTAATTGTACACATGTTATTCTCTCTCAAAACTTTCCGTGTATTTTTATTGTAAATGAAATTTTGGAAATTATCCAAAAGTTTTAACATATTTTTATATAGGCAGTGCAAGTTATTATTACAAAATAACAATGATGAATATGGTTTTTTCAAAAAACATTATTTCAAAAAGTAGTGCGGCATTTTTTTGTTGCAAGTTATTGTTGTACGATTTTTTCAACACCCGAATTTGTCGTTATAAGAAGAAAGAAAATAATTACTGGCTTTCCATGAAACAAGATGACTGTTTTAATATATTTTTATAAACGGTGCAAGTTATTATTACAAAATAACAATGATGAATATGATTTTTTCAGAAATCATAATTTCAAAAACGTAGTTGTGACATTTTTTCGTCGCAAGTTATTATTGTACGATTTTTTGAACACACGAATTTGTCGTTATAAGGAGAAAAAAAAAGTTATTGGCCTTCCATGAAATAAGATGACTGTTTTAACATATTTTTATAAACGGTGCAAGTTATTATTACAAAATAACAATGATGAATATGATTTTTTTATAAATCATAATTTGAAAAAGTAGTTGCAGCGACATTTTTTCGCTGCAAATTATTGTTGTAGGATTTACTTAACATCGAAATTAGTCGTTGTAAGAAAGAAGAAAATTGGCTTTCCATGAAATAAGATGACTGTTTGTCTGTTGAAATATAAAGATCGATAGTCCGGAAGAGAAGGGCACAACTATTTCGCCGAAGAAGGGAATGAAACAGCATCAGGATAGCGCAACTCAACAGAACGGAAGTGGTGAACGTGAAACATTGAAATCGGAGGGTACACAAGCGGGCGGTACGTTGCAAAATAAAATGATGAGGAAGGAACAGTTGCATCACACCAAATCGGCTGATTACACGGAACTCGAGATGCAAAATGGCAATATATTTAATATCGTCAACAACAATCACAGCGGTAGAAAATCCAAGAGCAAGAGTACCGACGACATGAGAATCGAAAATGCCCAAAATGGTGGAATAAGCCTCGACCCAAATACACTGAAAAGAATGCTCAAGCCAATGTCGAGCATCGATAGTCCGGTAACGTCACCAGAAATGACAAGAAAACGTCACAGTCATCACAGCTATCATTATCATCCAAACAATAACAATCAGAAGTACATTGGTTCTGAAGCGGAGAACGAAAATTACGTACATCCCTATCGAAGCTCCTACAACAACAAGTTTCAAGGATCGAGAAGCGTTCACGACATGGGACGCCAGTATCCCGGTACAAAGGGTTACTATCGAAACGATATTATTACTATTTAAATTTTCTCGAATATTTATTTTCTACGTTTGAACTTGTTGAATGAAGCTAACTTTGTTATTCTGCATTTTTCCTACTATTTATTTACTCTTGTTACATTAATTGTCGGTTAAACATTAGATGATGATCAGAGTTTTAAACCTCCGTCATTTTGAAAAAATGATGAAAATCGTATAGAAAAAAATCGTTTCTATACGATTTCACAGGATTTCAAGTTTATTAAAAATGGAAACGTATGTATGATGTATTATAAAATAAATAGAGTATTCGTACATATTTTTCTCATAATATTTCAGGAAAATTTGTTGTCTTTGCAATTATTGAAAAGTTATAAAATTGATTAGCCCATAAATGATTTCATTAAGTAATGGAGTTTTTCAACTCTGTTTCTCATATTAGAGTCACGCATTTGTATTGATCGCGACGTTTCATCAATTAGAAGACATCTCATCGAAAGTTGTAAAAAATTAGACGTTATAAATTGGCTGATGAATATTGCACACGCACACTCAATATAGCATATCATATTTTGATACTTACACGGAGAGAACACAAGTATAAGAATCATTATTGTATAATTGTGATAATTTTGGTTATTACTGGTAATCTGGCGATTTTTCCAACATCTATCAATGTCATTACAGTGCAAGAATATACGATTGCTTAAAAAATCTCCAGACTGCCAAAATAAATCGGCTTTACTATCCAAATTTAGTAATAAATACTAGATTCTTCTCTTCGTGTAGAGGCAAAAAAATAACGTTATTCATTTAATTAAAAACCATCAAGAGTAATTATTTATTTCATACGATAGCCAAGTTCATAAATTTAGTTTACATAAATTTACATAGAAATGAATCCGTAGAGTATAAAAATCATAAAATTTCGATAGTTTCATTAAGACGATTGGGTCCAATGAGCAGTGAAACTTAATAATGGAACTATTAAATACACTAAAAAAATTCATTATGAAAATTAATATACTTTCGTCAGAAGTTTTTATGCACAAACCGGTATATTAATTTTTATATTTTTATATTTTAATATACTACAAACGTATTGTAATATTATCATAAAATTGTTTATTAAATTTAATATATGGGTTTATGCATAAAAACTTTCGATAAATATATATATATTAATTTCCCGAACTACAATTTGAATTATAATGCTCGAGTTTTTAAGCATCAATGTTAATATAGGGCTACAATTTTATTCAAGTTATTGCTCATTGCTCGAATCACCTTATGTCAAATAGTGGTTACGAAAATAGAAGTAAAATAGTCATCATTTACCATTTTGCACCATTTCGAAAATACCTGCACGTGGCATTGTCTGCTCTGTCTTAGGCGGCAGAGGCAGGATGTACTTAGATTTGGAACGTAATCGGTGCACAGGTGACATGTCCCCACCGTCAGACAACGTTATCTTCGACAATCAATGCTATGCGACGACACCGAGCTCGTCGAATGGCAATTCGGACATGGAACAGCCTAATCATTGTAATTCTCGCCGTTGTAACGGCGGCGGAGGAGGCGGCGGCGGCGGCGGCGGCGGAGGCGGTGGAGGGGGCGGCCAAACATATCAACAACAAAACATGCAGTCGGTTTCAACACCCGGAAGTCCAACCAGCCGTTTGCTCCTCGAGTATGAGATGCATCTGCGAAATACTCTTGCCAAGGGAATGGACGCTGAGAGCTACAGTTTACATACTTTTGAAGCTCTCCTCACGCAGAGCATGGAAAATTTGGGTATGATCAACATTTATGTATTCAATTTTCATCTTTTTTTCAAAATAAGTGACAATCACCGACAGATAATTATAGTACCTCGATAGATTTTAAATCGTGGCTTTTTCTAAAGTTTTTTCTTTTTAATTCTTCTTTATTCTAAAGACTAAAGATTTTAAATCGTTGCTTCAGAAATGAGATGAGTGTTTTTGAGTTTGCATACTTTTGAAGCTCTCCTCATGCAGAGCATGGAAAATTTGGGTATGATCAAAATTTATGTGTTAAATTTTCATCATTTAAAAAAAAAAAAATAAGTGACAATCACTGAGAGAAAATTATAGTACCTCGATAGATTTTAAATCGTGGCTTTTTCTAAAGATTTTTCTTATTCTTTTTTTCAAAATTCTTCTTTATTCTAAAGACCAAAGATTTCAAATTGTCGTTTCAGAAAAGAGATGACTGTTTTTTTGACGTCAATTTTTTTTTTTTTTTCAAGTATGCAAGTTTTCAATCGTTATACGGAAAGTGACAAAATTGTATATTATGGTCAGAGTTGTAAATGTCTCATACTTATAAAAATAAAGATGATGAAACAATCAGCTCTATAATTATGATTTCATAATAATAACATGTAGCGATTATAATACGATGAGTAAACTTTTTAACTACAAAAATGATTATTTTTTAATAAAATTTCAAGGTAATCTTTTTGAAAAAATAAAGAAACATAATTACTGCTTTAAGAAAGTAATGCATTAATTATCTCTGCCATTTTTCCACTATTTCTTCCAATACTTGAGCGAAAATTAGTATTTTTTGCAGCTATTCAAATGTTTACGCTCTATTCTATAATCACTACATATTATTATTAAATCATAATTACAAAACGAAATGTACTACAAACTAGATTTTTCATAAATTAATGGGGATTTACAACTCTGATTATGATATAAGAGAGGAAAGTGAGTTTTTTTTTCGAACGCAAAGTTTGTGCGCAAAAATTATCCGAGGTGTAAATCGCGTTCCTGGCCGTGTAGAATACGATACTTTTTTAATCCGATTTCGCTAAAAAATAACCAAATTTCGGATTTGCAAAAAGAACGCAAAAGTTGTTCCTTTTTAACCAATGACGATTACACATGTGCAGTATGGTTTATATTACTCCCGCCAGGCAGAAACGAACCTTTTTTTCTTCCCTAGGGAGTAATGAAACGGGATTGCGACTGCGTACGCGTCAAGGTGAAAAATGAGGTTATTTTAATGAAGTCGAGGAAAAAAAAAAAAAAAAAAAAAAAAAAAAAAAAAAAAAAAACAGGACTTTAAAAACTAAAGGGTAAAGTGGAAATGTTTTTATATTTTTATACTGTTTCGATATTATTAGGGGACTCTAATTTCTCTTCTGAAAATGCTTATTTTACGGTCTTTCGACGTACCAAAAACGTTACCAGAAGCGAATCTCTCAGTTAATCCTATTACAATTTTATCCCGGAAGTGACAATTTCCGAGATAAAATAATAATTCCTCGATAGATTGTATATCGGAATTCTTATCTAAAGTATGGCACAGAGGAGAACTTTAGGAGCATTGAAAAATTCAGAATAGAGATGAGATATTCTCGATTTTAAATCGTTATACAGAAAGTGACGATTTTTACAATATTTCGACATTGAAAGAAAAAAATCGGTATCCGATATTGTCAGGGCATTTTCATCTTTCGTCTGAAACAGCTCCTCTCCATTTCTAAAAAAATTCATTTCTCAATGATAATAGAAAAACCATTGCAACTCTTTCAATAAATTTACCAAATAAAGTTTGTCAGGGAATAAATAAATAAATTTATCCTGGAAAGAAAAAATGAAAACGAAGATATGTACTTTAACTTGTTTATGAGATTGTGGAATCAAGGACCAAACACGAGATAAAATGCTTGTGGTTGGTTCTATTGATGCTTTTAAATCAGGCACTGATATCACTACTTTTGACAAATAACTGTTGTTTGTAATGTAGATGTTTTGTTACAATGATTTCAGAATTCGCTGAAAATATTCCCATGAATGTTCAACGGACACCACACGCTTCGCGCAGGCGTAAGTGACGACGAACAACCCCTACGTTTTTTCATTATTTTATCGAACCGTCAATTATAGCACGCACGTATAGTTAATTGGCTTTTCCCTCCCCGCCCCTTCGACATCGACGTCGTTATACCACAGAATGGGGTATAAAGTTCCTCAGATACCCTGATTCTTCTGCAATCGAGGCACGCCCGCGATGCGCGATAAAACATATTCTCTTCTTTATCTTTAGTCAAGCTTCCTTCCATTATTAAGTCTAATTTAATATTAACATTTTAAACATTTGTACCATTCAAATTTTCGCAGGCTCAAGCTCTAACAAATCATCGACTTTACCGCTTTCCTATCGTTACTGCAACGAAAGACAGAACAGCAAAGATCGGGATGGTTATTACAGTGATCGAAATGAAATAATCAGGGAAAAGAGAGAACGCGATGCGGAACGTGAACGAGGATATCTCAGCGATTACAATTCGAGGTATTGACAAAAAAATCTATTTTTCCGGGTGAGGATCAAAATAGCGAATGGCTAAAGTAGCGAATTTCGTAGTAATGGCTATTCTAGATTCAGACGTTCATTATTTTGAAATTCGCTCTTTTGACCTCCCATTTTCTTTTATTTTAATTATAGAATTGTTTTCTTACAATAAATCGTGAAGCGCATTTCTATTTTATTTTCACACAAATTATACATTAAAGTACAAAAAATAAATGATGAACTTCCGTCTATTCTATATTTTGTTTGTTTCTTAGATGAAAAGTTACACTTGCATATAATTGTATATTTGCATTGAATTTCAATGAAGCTGTCAACGTAATCCCAAAAGCATTGGCAACACACACTAAGCAATGTTATTCAATGCTATATTATTTTTTTGAATCGTTCAAATAAAGGATGGCAGACTATTTAGTATTTGACAAAAAAAAATTCGTTTAAATTTGTTATAGATGTGCGAGTTGTATCGGAGAATCGGCGAGGGCTCAATGGTTCCGTCATTCGGACGGTTGGCACTCGGGAAGTTCGACCCTCGGTTCAGGTGCGTCGAATTCCGTAAATCCTGGTTACGGGGGACATAAGAGGGAATCCCCTTGGGACTCGCTTCCCTCACTTCGTCACGAGGGAAGCCTCAACGACAGCGGATACAAGTCCAACAGGACAGATTCTATGGAACAGCGGTAAGAACTTGATACCTCATTAGCTCGAGCCCCAATCTATTTTGCAACCGTAATACCGAGCTCGTCTAGAGAAGAATGGAGAGATGACTGGGAAAAAGCCCATCTGCTTCTCTGCTTCGCTCAAAACAACTTAATCTAACCACAATTAGCCTTTAACAAGCAAACACTGCTGGAAACTGACAAATGATCATAATCACTCAATTACCAACTAAATCTCTTTACTGAGACGCTTCACTGAGGAATAGTAGTGAAATATATGTATATATGGTACACTGGAAATAATTTGAAGATCAAGAGACGCGGAAGCGTCTCGACGCCAAGTATTAACGGATCTTTCCAGTGTCACGGCCCGAAAAATAGCCTATTTTCACGATTTTTTTTCGGACGGTTACTATACGCCGATCAATCTCAAATTTTAATGACATATTAAGGTAATCATGAATGACAGAAAATGATTTTTTATAAGACGGTTTTTATTGTTTACATTTTTTTCTCTCTAATAGTTGAAAATAATGTTGATAAAAAAGATAGCCTCATGGTGGACATCCTAGGGGTCGCAAGTTTCATCTAAAAAAAAGCCCAAAGGTTTACCAACTAGTATGCGATTGGCGATAGCGCTATGGAGGCTTTTTTTTTTTAAATCAAAATTGACAAAATGGCGGCGGTTTGAACAAAAAGTACCGATTTTAGCCGTTTTTTTCGACAGTTTTTCTTTTAAAAAAATGAGAAGATTACAAAAAAAAAAAAAAGCTTCCATAGCACGATAGAGAGTAGCGTGAAGAATGTTCTCCTAAAATTTGAAAACGATCGCTTGTAAAACTGTTCCCTGGAGAATGTCCAACGTTTTGAAAAATGTCGTTTCGAGAAAAACGCGTTTAAAGTTTCGAGGGTAGAAATTTCATACACCTAAATTGTGTACTTACGACTAATCGGCGATGCCAGGTCCATAAAGTATACCAGTGAAGTATTTCGAATTTCGCTTTAAAAATTTGAGAGGATGTTTTTGACCGTACATACCAGTGGATAAGGCGAAAAAAAAATCGATTTTGTTTTTTTTTCACACTGAAAAGATCCTCTAAAAGAAAATTAATATGGCGGCTGCACAACAATTTCTCTCTCTGTATCTTTGCTGGTAAAAATAAATGATGGAGACTGATACAGATCAATGGAATTTGAATTGGTTTTAGTCGTATGTTTTCATCTCTATCTGTTCGGACTTTGATCAATTTCGACAAATTAAATCGTCGTTATTAGAAATCGGTTTCATGGGTATATTTAAATCAAATATGGAATTTATTTCAAAGAAATAAAATTCTGTTTGACGTAAATAGATATTATTAAAAACGAATACTGATTTATTTGTATGCAATGAATTTTGTTTGATGGAAATAAAATCCTATTACAGGATATAATAGGATTTTATTATTACTATTATTTAAAATAATTTTTAAAATCTTGGTGATTCCCCGTGGATCTTATTAGAACTGATATTATCGTTAGGTAATTCGCTTATCTCAAATATAGCGTTTTATTCTCTCGCACGTAGTTTTTAACTACTTTTGTGGTGACTTCCTGCATAATGATAGGAAATTTGCATACTTTTTTTAAACCTGGCGTCAGGAAGACTGTACTGTCCTGTCTATTCTGAATCTGTAGATTCTCAACTAAAGTAAACTTCTCCTTTCCCAATATGGAAAATCTTGATAGACTTTGGAAAAAGCCTCGACATAGAATCTATCTCGATGTTATATAATTTTATTTTGACCAAGATGAGCGAATTTGCTTCGAGTTTTCAAATCAAAAGAACCACTGACTTCTAAATTTCTAGATCTCCACATTTTGTTTGCCCATAATATCATATTTTTCAGTATGGAACAATTTTTTTCTTCAATTTAACGATAAGTCGCAAAAAATCTTGTTTTATTTTTCTTAATCTTAAATTAACGATAATTGATATTGCACAGTTTTTCTATTAATTGCAATTTATGGAAAGGACGAAGGTATATTCTTTTTTTTGTTGAGGAGGGTTGAAACATTAACTCACTGCGGAAGACCGAGTCATTTCGTCTGCCCTAAGCCGGGTATGACCTACTTCCCGCAAGAGTTGACCGGTTAACGGGTCGTAGACGGGACAATTAGGGGATTCTTTACCCTAGGGTGAATATTATGTTGAAGGCTTTTTTGAGGTAAGGCGTTTGTGCGTCTTTCGTGCTGCTATAAAATTCGAATTTTCAAATTTTGTGGCCTTGTCATTGTATTATACACTGTAGAAAGCAAAAAAAGAAGACAACAAAAAAATGACTTTTGACCCCTTCTCCCGACAATACGTACTTGAAGCTTAGGTAGCTAGGTACTTAACACTCACTCGTCGAGTCTCACAAAAAAGCAGAGGTGAAGTCCTGCGCTAAACGTTGGTTATTATACTATACAGGTCGCAAACGCTACTACGTCTTATTATTTTCTTGCTAATCCAGCCAAGTAGTCTCTGCCGGGGGTTTTTGCTTCTCTGGAGTTTAACTTTTATATGAAAGGTTCTGGATCAAGATTGCTGACATTCGTTTCAAGAATATTTCACTTATTTAACTGCTGGTATAATAAGAAAAAAATGTACACTCTTGGTCCACAAAATAAAGAATATTCTGTAATGGACCAAAGCAACAACTGTATATGGGACATTCCACCGGTTATCGACAGGGTCGAGACTCATTTTTTTTTCTTTTGAGATGTTGTACAACAATATAAAAAAAAACGTCTAGAAATTTTTTTAGATTAGAAAAAAAAAGTTTTTTTTTTTGTAATTACATAAAATTTGATTTTTTAAAAAAGTACGTCGACGATTTTTTTTTCTTTTTTTACAGTAAATACTGTGTCTAAGAACAACATTTTTGAGGCTAGTCCCACAGTGCCCACAATGGCGAGGCCTACATTAGCAGCTGAAAATAAAAAAAAATGTTTAAATGTAAAATAATACCCCAATCTTGAATCGCTCTAAAATTTTTATAGTAAATTCTGTGTCCAAGAACGAAAATTTTGAGACTAGAACTAAAATGGGGGGGGGGGGGGGGGGAATTCTAGAATAGCAACTTGAAATAAAATTCTTTTACGGGAGAATATTGAATTTTTATTTTTTTTTCGTTCTGGTATAAAAAATTTCGTTTTTAGACACAGAATTTACTATAAAAAAAGAAAAAAAAGATCGTCGACGTACTTGTTGGGAAAATCGAATTTTAGGTAATTAAACAATTTTTTTTACTACAATTTTTTTAAAAAATCTAAAAAAATTTCTAGTGTTTTTTTATATTGCTCTACAACGTCTCAAAAGAAAAAACAACGAGGGTCGCGGCCCTGTCGATAACCGGTGGAATGCCTCATATATTAATTCATGATTACTTCAATTCATTTTAAGCTACCGAATGAGATTATTTTACATGAATCAAACCAAACTTTACATTGAATATGCAATGCTCAGAATACCTAATTGTTTAATAAATAATGTTGAAAGTCTTTTGGCATCATTTGTGGTCATCTCATCATTTACGTGCAATCGAATGGCCACAAATGAATCAAGTTGATACGTACGGTAGTAATATGGTCAAAAACGATAACTACGAAACGAACTTCTACCCTAGTACACTTTTTTGGACCGATAAGCAAAGGCAATGTAGCAATAAAACGTATGACAAGTAGGCAAAATGCGAGCATCGATAAACGCAATACGAAAGCACTGACCGAGTTGTTTTTTTTCTTTTCTTTTTTTTTTCTTTGGTACTTTCAGAGGCACCTTTGACAGGCAAGACAGCGTGAGATCGGACTACATGTCCGATAGAGACGGTAGATACGGAATCGTGCAACAAGCATCACTGGAGAGTACAGACTCGAGGCTCTGCTACTTGACTTCCTCCGAGGTAAGTGTAGCTGAGTGCCTGTTGACCTTATCACTTGTAAATCAAGATTCCTTTGTGCCATTCACTAACCAGGCTCCCTTGACTTTGGCTCAAGATCGGGATGAAATTCAATTTTCACGTAAAATCAACTATCGTTGTTATTTTACAATGTCAAATATTTGCCATTTTCCAATATACCCAAAAGAGTTTCTATAAGAAAAAAAAGTGGAGAGCCGATTGAGGTCCGTTAATTTTTATACTATTTTTTGGTTGCAAATAAATAATGTTTTTCTTTCATTGCATAAATATACAAAACGATAAAACATTTTTATTGCTTATTTCTGTTATATTCAATCTATTGACATAGAATAAGATTACATTTTACAAATTCCGGTTTTACAATGTTATATAAATAATTGTTTTTTTTTTTTTTTTTTTTTTTTTTCGAAATGCCCAATCGAGGTTTACAAAAGAGTGTATTTAAAGCGCAGGAATAAGCTCTTGTCTAAAAGAGTCAGTTGTCAAAGCTGAAATCAATTTTATGCCAATTATTCCACGGACCTTTGACTTTTTATTACACACTTTTTTTTGTAACAGACGTCGATATTCTTCAAATAACGTATCGACATATTCAAATTCGTGGTGTCATTAAATTATTTATAGAAGGACATCGATAAAAATAAAAGTAAGATTTTACGTAAGAAGATAAGGTAAGTTTACCGGTGTGGAAAGTGTGGCAAGCTATAACTTTTAATGCAAGGCTTCGTGACAGGAACTGATGATTACAAAATATAACCAAGATTTTGGTTTGGATTTTCCGACCGGAAATCGGATCTGTGAATTCAGAAATCAGAAACGGAAAAAAGTCGCTTTTTTTTTAATCATGGCAAAAAGGCTTGTAACCGGTATTTTCTGTGGTAGAATATGCGACTTGAGAACGATAGTAAAGGCCAAAATTCGATATCTTGAAGAAAAAAAATATAGGTTGAATTTCTCGACCGGAAGTCGGATCTGTGAATTCTGGAATCAGAAACGGAAAAAAGTTACTTTTTTCTAAAAATCATGGTAAAAAGGCGTGTAACCGGTATTTTCTATGTAGAATATGCGACTTGAAAACGATAGTAAAGGCCAAAATTCGATATTTCTTATACAAGAACAACATCCTTAATTTTAACCTTAAAATAAATTTAAAAAAAAATCCTCCATCAGAGAATTCAATAAAACGGATAGACACTCCTTGTCAGTTTCTTGAACGAAACCGCAATTTAAAAGTTATAAGCTTGCCACACTTGCCATACCGATAAAGTTATCTTATTTTCTTATTTAAGAAATAAATTTAAAAAATCGTCCATCAGAGAATTTGATAAAAGTTAGATGTTACCTACGAATTTTTTTTTTGTCGATGCTATAATTGTAAAGTGGTGGTATGCTCCATTATTTACACGATGTCGTGAAATAATGTCAAGAAACACTAACACTAATACTAAATCTGCGGTGTGTTGGCAAAATAATAAGAATTATTGTATCAATGATACGATATAGTATATTTCGATACAAATTTTTTCTGGCGAGTGCGAGTTTGGAGCCCGAGCCGAAGGCGAGGGTTGCAACCACACGAGTTAGAAAAAGTGTTTCGCACGAGTGTCGAACGATATTTTATGTTACGATGTGAGAAAATGCAGTTTAACGCACGCGAAGCGTGCGTAAAATCGTATTTTACGCACAGTGTGACATAAAATATTTATCGAATGGAATAATGGAGATTCACAAAAACGTATATTTAAAGCGCAGAAAAAAGCTCTTTTCCAAAAGAGCCATTTTTTAAAGCTGATATCGATTTATGCCAATAATTGGGCTATGGGCGTTTCACTTTTTAATATACATCAATTTTGTTTATAATCGATGACGATATTCTTCGTGACGACATATTTAAATTCCTCTGGGAAATTATTGTATTATTTGTAGAAAGACATGCATATAAATAAAAAGATAGAACGAGTGGTAAAAGAACGTGGTGAGAACAAGCAGAACTCGTTGACATTTTTCTTTTCATCCTGGCTAACGATTCGCGAGACGTATTCGTTAGGTATTCGTCGTCACCCATGACTGACGGAATTTTTCAGCATTGCGTGCAAAGTAAAACAAACTATTTCTCTCTGTCGTCAATTGAGGTGAAAAATTTATGAGAAATAGTAGCATGTATATCGAAAAGAGCGAGGAACCGAAAAGCACCAGCTGAAATATACGTCATGAACGAGACTTTTCTGCATGGTACTGACGTACACTTTATATGAATATATATGGGGCATTCCATACCAATTCGACCAACGGCAAAACTTTACATTGTCAAATCTGGTCCGCGATTTTTTTATCTTGTTCTTCCACATGAAACATACATGTAAAATTTATCTTACATTCTTCTTTAATTTACGTTTTTTATTATAAATATTTTAAGCCAAATAAAAAACGCCTCGCTTTTGAAAATAAAAAGAAAAATCCTATGAGAAAAACAAAATTTTTGACGCAAGCGAAAATGGAAAAATAATTCCTTGTACCTTTTATTATGTTTTATGATGTTTTTTTAATAGGTATATCTACACACATTCTCAAAAAAAATATTGAAAACTCGGATGGAAAGACTATTATGAAAATATCATTATATATATATATTTAAATCTCATAAATATATATTATGATATATTCATAACAATATTTTCATCCAAATTCCATAAAATATTTAAAAAAGGTAGAAAAAATTATTTTTCCACTTTCCCTTGCGGGTGATAAATTTTGTCGTTTGTCATAGTATTTTCGTGATTTTTTTTTTCTAAATTCCTCAATATGGGCGTTTTTTATTTAGCTTTAAATAATTACAATGAAAAAAGAAAAATAACAGAAAAACGAAAAAGTTAAGATTCTGGCTTTGGTTGAGTTGGTATGGAATGCCCCATATATGCTTATGTATACATATACTTATACTTACCATATATTTATATATGATAAGTATACATTATGGGTGTATAGCTATATACTTATATTTACCATGTATATATGTATAGATAAGTATAATCGTAACTATAGTCGTGGAAAGCAACGAGCAATGTATGTGTAAGGCAGCCAAAGCGCTTGGCCGCATATTTTTGCTCGTACCGTGTAACACGAGCGCTTTTAAGGGATTTCTTTTGCATTCCCTTTCTGAATATCCATTTGAGATCTAAAGCGAGCGACGAACTGGCTAGTCCAGTTTTGTTGCTCTAGCTTGTAGCTCTTTCAATGGCATATGTCTGTGCACCGTCACAGAGTCTCGCAAATCGATGAGAAACCTAGTGAAAGATACGAGCAGTAATAAATTCTATCTTTTCTCATCACATACCAAGTATGTAAAAAGTGCAAGTATTGGAATAAAAAATATAAAATCGTCTCCTGGATTTTTATGGAAATACACATCCAGAAAAAAGATTTGGTAATATTTACTAAAATGATCAATTAAACATTTAAATATTTCAATCAATGAAAATTTACTTTCCCTCCAACAAATATGTTTTTGATTCAATTTTTCAGTTTTTCAAAATATTTCCAACATATTTATTTATTTGAATCAATCTTCACTGTGCAGCGGATACTAAAAAAATATTTTATTTATTGCTACTAAATATTTTCTTAATTCGGAAAAAAGAGCTAGTTAAAATGACCAAATACATGTATTAGATATTTTGTAATAAAATCATTTAGAACTATCTTATAATCCAATATATAATTACTTTCATCATTGGAGTTTATTATTATCAACATGCAACATTTAGAGATTTGATTGAATTGCTTGTCGCATATTTATAGAACAATGATATATTCTTCAAATCGGCAGCAGTGGACGCGCGGTCGGCGTGTCGCTTCGACGGTCCCCAGAGTTAAGCAGCATTATTTGCGGTCGGTCATAACTTGGATGGGTGACCGATTAGCCGCGCACTAGTTTGCGCGCCAAATGCTGAGCGGAAGGCAATTTCTGAGCTTCTAAGGGATATCATAGTGAGGAATATCAGAATAAGAGAAAATTTTTTTAAAATTTTTTTTAATCAACATTTATATAACTAGCCACCCAAATAAATATTTCTTAGATTTGAATACATTTATTATTCAACAAGTATATTAATTACAAGTAAAAAAATTAATTTGAGGTAAATGGAAGTCTAGTATTTTTCGACGCATCGGAAATTTTATTTCCTCACTAATTTTCACACCCAGAGAAATGAGTTTGATGAGTTTATTTGAATCAAATACGGAATCTATTTCCAACTTGTAAAATTTTATTTCGGTTAAATAAAACTTGATTTAAATTAATACGATTCATTTGAATGAAATAAATTCTATTTGATGAAAATAAAATCCTATTATGCTAGCATTTGAAGAAGAAATTTATTTAATGGCTGGCCTAATACGTGTTTATTTCAATCACATAGAATTTATTCCATACAACTAAATCAGTATTAATTTTTAATAAAATTTAACAACAACTCCTGTTTTTAATCGCTGCGATATTAAACAAATATTAAAATCCATGTGCACAAAAAAATGTTCAAAGCTACAAGCAGTGTTCCAATAAAATTATATTATAATAACATAAAAAATTATGTAAGAAAATTTTTATTACTGAGCAGTTTTACACAAGAATTTCATTTATGTTATACACGTATTTGATTTATTTTATACAAGAATTTGATTTATTTTATACAAGAATTTGATTTATTTCATACAAGAATTTGATTTATGTTATACAAGAATTTGATTCATTTAATACCAGAATTTGAATTTGTAAAGACCGCCACTGTGAGAGCCTTGAATGTTATTATCGATTTCCGTAGGGCCTGTATTTGCTGGCAGGAATTAAGGCATAATATACATTTCCTATTGCAAGAGTAATTGGTGTCCGCTCGATCAATCATGGCAAATATGCAATATTGCCACAGTGTTTCTTTTTTTTTTTTTTCTTTTTGCCGTCCATATACCAGCTTGTATACATGAGCTTATGTACGCTCGGACACAAAACTATTCTTTTAAGTGGCTAACGGGCTGGGAAGGCCACCATCGCATCCGTTCGCGAACATCGATAACCTACTGACCCTGCGTCGCGTTCGCAATTCGCTCGTAGCCATCGTTTCTTCGTTGCTCGCGTGCACCGGTGTGCATCTCGTGCCAACCCTTTCAACGAACGAATGTGTATAAGGTAGCAGCTGTTTTTTCCTTTTTTTCCTTCCATTGCCGCAGGTATTCAACGTTAAATTACATCTTTATATAAATATGGTCTTATCTTCTGGATAAAATAACAAAATAAACTTTAATAATTATTTCGTTTACGTCTAAATGCACCATCGAATCTGATCAAAGCGTTTCCTTATCTTTTTCAAAAATCTTCTTATTTTTATCGTAGCTGCATGCAATATATGCGTTTAATATTAATGTTTCATTTTGCACCCAGAAAAAAAAGTTTAGATAACGTAACTAAATTTATAGATTTAATTTGTCTTTATTTGTATTAACTAAAATTTGCTTCCCATGAAAAATATATGTTTGTCATTGAAATGTACAAAAAATCTCATTGTAGGTCACAGGAGAAATTTTGTTGTTGTTGCTACTAAATTGTTTATTTGTTCGGAAAAAAACATAGCTAGTTAAATTTACGAAATCCTTCTTATTTGATTAAAATATAATTTTGTTTCAATTCAGTATATATATTTAATTGCTTTAATTATTCAAGTTCATATGTTCGAAATAGATTCATTTATTCAATTCAACGTTTATTTGATATTATTTGGTAAACAAAAATTATATTTACAACTACTAAACGTTATTGTTGATTTAAATAGAGTCTATTTCAAGACTCGACTGTATATACATATTAAATCTACTGTTATCAACATCTGGATTGTGGTTTCCAATTCGTAATCATCAATACCAAGCGGAGTTGTAAATCTCTAATTCCTCTAGAAATATAGTCGATGATATAATTGGCTTTATGATTTCGTTTCCATAAAATTAACATGTGGTGATTATAATATGATATTTAAATTTTTGAATAGCTGCAAAAAATATTAATTTTCATTTCAATTTCATGGTAATCTTGTTTAAAAAATGGAGAAAAACAGTTAATGCATTGCGAAAGTAATGGAGGGTTGTACTCTTCCATTTTTTCCCAAGGCTTGACTGAAAATGCGATTTCTTTTCAGGTGTATAAAAGATGACATATCATTTCATAAAAACTGCATTTTATTATTGCATAATCATTACTGCAAAACGAATTGTACTTAAAATTTTATTTCTCAAAGCAATGGGGCTTTACAACACTGATACCAAGTATCATCGCAGCTATTATGGAATTGAAGTATACCAAATTTTCTTAGTCGATTTAATCTAGTAAATGATATTATAATAAAATAATATTATCGCATAATGACCAATTGTAAAATATAGTGCTGTATTTAATGATGAATTTCCATATTATTTATGCTGAGTATGATAGAAAAATTTATTTCACGTTCATTAACCAACTGAAATGAACTAATTTATTAAAAATAAATGTAATCCTATTAGACCAGCATTTGAATAAGAAAATTTGTTTAAGTTAACTAAAATTTAGTTCGCTAGTTTACTAGATCTTTTTTCTGTCTGTGTAGAAAATCCTGAGCAAATTCATTTGCATAATAATAATTCCAAAATGTTATATACCACACGCGCAAAATTCCATCAGCTGATCTCTTAGATTCGTTATTTTCTTCGATTCAATTGAGATTATGGGTAAAAGTAAAGTGTCATGCCTTTCAGAATCCGTAGACGAAGGGAATGACGCTTTTCTTTTGCCCTTAATCTCAACAGCGACGGAGAAAATATGAAAACAGTTTTCGATTACCGACCGTGACATTTCACCTTAAGCTCAAAGAAAGGTTAACGCTTTTTTTATTTTTTTTTATACTATTTTTATGATGTATGATGAAAATAGATTTTGGCTTTTGAACCGATCCATTGTTCCTCCAGGTATTTCGATTATACCATAGTTTAGGTTATTTAACCCTCAACGACCAACGTAGAATTTTTCTAACATTTAGCAAATAAAGAATAATAAAGAATTAAATAAAATCTTGAAAAAAAATTTTTTTAAATTAAAATAACAAAGACATTATGGAAAAAATAAACAAACCGTGGAATGCCAATAGAAATGTATTCTACATTTTTATTTAATGACATAAAAACTCTTTTACAAATGTTAAAAAAACATTAATGAGGAAGGAATTAAGATTATTGATATTTATTGCTATATGATTTATTTATTTATTGCTTTGATTATTCATAAATAAATTATAACTTTACCAACGAAAAGAATTAAATAAAAAGCTATATATTTTGCAATATTTGGCCTATCGGTTGTTTTATAAAAATATGCAAAGTATAAAATAAATTTAAAATAAAAATGTTATGTCCAACACCAGTCAGATACATTAGAGTTTCACTCGTCTCGATATTTTCTCCCAATTTCGCCTAAATCTATTAAAAATTAGTTTTCCTTTCTGTTATAAAAAAAATGTCAACATCTTTTTGTAATCGCCATCGGCTATTATAGTGTTAATTATACGTATATGCATAAATATCCTTTTTCACGTCTTGTGAAGTAAAATTTTGTACAATTTGTAGAGTTTGTTGAAAAAACTTTTTCTTAACTCGTGTAATTGCAACACTCGTCAGAAAATTTTCATTCACTTATATCGTAATATATTATTATTAGAGTCGCTTAGTGAGAATTTAATTTCCTACAACAATTTCAACCAAATCGGATATAGTATTAAAGCAACACTCAGAAATGACAATAGTCGAGCATAAGTCGTATGTACAATCAGACAGAGATATCCTCTTCCTATGTTTCATTCTTACATACTCCGCCACTGGATCAACTATATAACAATTTCAAAAGAGTATATCAACGCAGTATTCTTTGTATTCTCTGGCTCCGCTGTCGAATGCCGTGCGCATTTCGAGCATAGTCGAACCTCCCTCACATAGATCGACCCCCGCTCTCTCTGGTTACCGAGCTACATCGCTACGTGATGCAGAATGAGGGAGGAAGACAGTGAACAGAAAGAGAATAAGAGAGAGAAGAGAAGGAGGAGAATGACGAAGAGGGGGAGAGGGAACGCGAGGCCAAAACGCAGCAGCGTTAGAGAAGAGGTGGAAACACTTATATATCTACATATATATATATATATATATATATATATACATATACATATATACGGGTCATTCCATAGCAAGTGGGCCACCCAAATGTTTTCAAAAGTTTTTTATAGTATCACCAACATCTGCAAATTATTTCAGAATTTTCGCACCGATGGTTTGCCCAAAATTTAATAATGATTTTTTTTGTTTCATGTTTTTTCAATTCACTGTACATTCAAAATTACCGATAGTACGAAAAATTCGTTCGTGTATAAAATTAAAGTTTTCGAATGTACTTTTTGACAATCATCTTTCCGTAGAAGATGAAAAAAAAATTCCGCATGTTTTGGACGAAATAAAGTAATAATATTTTTTTTCGGTGAAACTGACGAGTCCGATTTTTCTCAAAATTTCACAGAATTTCTATTATTACGCTTACAAACTACAGAAAAATTTATGACAAATGCATACATATACACACTATGTACTATGTAGTGTGTGCTACCAGCATCAAGCCCTTATGACGTTGGGGGTTGAACACGAGAGGCCAATGGGAAAGGAAAGAGGCGAAGAGCAGAGGAGAAGATGAAGCAACACCTCATATTTATCTTTTCGTTCGAGACAAACCAGTGCAGTTTTTCTAAAAATTTCACAGAATTTGATTATTATGTTTGCAAACTACAGATAAAAAATTGGCATAATGGCGCACTTGGTATGAAATAACCCATACATATGTACTATGTAGTGTGCGCTACCAGCATCAACCCCTGTGAGATTGGGAGTTGAACACGAGAGGCCAAAGGGAAAGAAAAGAGACAAAGAGTTCATATTTATTTTTTCGTTCGAAACAGACAATTCGTATTTTTTAAAAAATTTTCCAGAATTTTCATTATTTTGTTTACAAACCACAGATAAAAATTTGGCATGATGGACCACTTGATATGGAATAACCCATACATATGTACTATGTAGTGTGTGCTACCAGCATCAACCCCCTATGACGTTGGGGGTTGAACACACGAGGCCAAGGGGAAAGGAAAGAGAAGAGCAGAAAATAATAAAAAATAGCAGAGGAGAAGTTGAACACAGGAGGACAAGGGGAAAGGAAAGAGGAGAGGAAGAGCAGAGAATAATAAAGAATAGCAGAGGAGAGGATGAAGCAACACTTGACCTTTATTTTTTCGTTCGATACAGATCATTCATATTTTTTTCAAAATTTCACAGAATTTTCATTATTTTGTTTACAAAGTACAGATAAAAATTTGGCATGATGACCCACTTGGCATGGAATAACCCGTACATATACACACTATGTACTACGTACTTTGTAGTGTGTGCTACCAGCATCAACCCCCTATGACGTTGGGGGTTGAACACAGGAGGCCAAAGGGAAAGAGCAACGCTTCATATTTATTTTTTCGTTCGTATTTTTTTTCAAAATTTCACCGAATTTTCATTATTTTTTTTACAAACTACAGATAAAAAATTGGCACGATGGCCCACTTGGTATGAAACAACCCATACATGTGCACTATGTAGTGTGTACTACCAGTATCAACCCCTATGACGTTGGGGCTTGAACACAGGAGGCCAAGGGGAAAGAAAATGGGCAAAGTGCAACATTTCATATTTACTTTTTCGTTCGTATTTCTTTCAAAATTTCACCGAATTTTCATTATTTTTTTTTACAAACTACAGATAAAAAATTGGCACGATGGCCCACTTGGTATGAAACAACCCATGCATATGTACTATGTAGTGTGTGCTACCAGCATCAACCCCTATGACGTTGGGGGTTGAAGACAGGAGGCCAAAGGGAAAGAAAAGAGGCAAAGAGCCACACTTCATATTTACTTTTTTGTTTGTATTTTTTTTTTTTTTTTTTCAAAATTTCACCGAATTTTCCTTATTTTGCTTACAAACTATAGATAAAAAATTGGCACGATGGTCCACTTGGTATGAAACAACCCATACATACGTACTATGTAGTGTGTGCTACCAGCATCAACCCCTATGACGTTGGGGGTTGAACACAGGAGGCCAAGGGGAAAGGAAAGAGGCGAAGAGCAGAGGAGAAGGTGAAGCAACACCTCTCTACCATCCCATCTACACATCTCTCTCGTGGTGCGTGCCCAGCAGTACCCCCTCCCCCACACGTTCAACCCCGGGTATTGATTTCCATCGCAGAACCACCAGCAGCACCACCATCACCATCACCACCACCACCACCACCACCACCACCACCACCACCAGCAGCAGCAGCAGTACGCGAGAGGCAACGAGAGGGAGCAACGAATATATAGATAGAGAAGCATAGAGACTTCTTTTCCGTTCTCCAGCAGCAGCAGCACCAACGCCAGTAACCACCAGTACCAGCACCACCAGTCTGGAGAAAAGCACGTTCGTGGCTGGGAGTCTCTGTCTCACGAGCGAACGAGCAGGCGCTCTCGGATTTTCACCCTCTACTCACTCGCTTTCTCTCTTTCTCTCTCTATTTCTCTATTTCTGCCTCTGTCCTTTACTACCCCTTTCTTCTTCTTCTTCTTCTTCTCCCTCTCTGCAACTCTCGCTTACTCTTCGTTCCTCCCCTTGAGTGAGAGACTAACCCTCTCCCGCTCGAAAGCTCGAGGATAAGAAACTGAACGCGAGGAAAGACGAAAATAACGTTCAAGCTTGAAGCTCTTGGCTTCGTTTCGCGAGGATATTCTCTGAGCGAGGAAAGAAAAAAAAACGCGTACAAAATATATACATGCATCGGGAAAGATATGACCAAAAAAAAAAACAAGAGAAGAAATATGAACGGGTGTAATTAATTCGACGAATTGTTCCAGAGAATTATGTAAATGAGAGTTTTTAATCGAGAAAGGGATAAGAAAGTTTCATGAAAAAATGTCTCAGTGACGTGCAAGTGCTCGGGAACTTTACAAGATTTAATCTTCAAAGATAATAATAAAGAGTAGTCATATAGACACTGAATATTTATCAGAATTAGGTGATTAATGAGAGTGCGCGGAAATGTGCTTCATTGCACATTTCATTGTTGTTACCATATCGAGAGACAAGAAATTGGTAAATAGAAGAATCACAGCGAGCTCCGATGTAGGAACATAGAATTTTCTTTTCTTTCATCGTTCGATGAAAGTAGATGCTACAACAAGATAGATAATATTCGTTATCTCAACGATAACGAGAGTAGAAGACCGATGCTGTCGAAAAATAATTATCTACGTTGTACGAAAACTGGAAAAAAACTCTTGAAGATATTGCGGATTATTGTGACACCGGACGTAGAACGTTATTGTAATATTACAATTGTGAATCACGAGTGGTTTGCATAATAGTTTATGGAAATTTTATCGTACGAAAGAATCTGAAACGATGATATTGTGAAATTCTACAGACTGTATATAGTTATGAGCTTCGATATGAGTATCGATGTTACTCTGTGATAATGTAATATTGCACTGATTTCGTTTCGAGATTCTGCATATGCTGTGAAAAAAAAAGAAAAAAAAAAAAAAACAGTAAAAGAAATCAATCAATTGCTTAATTGTCGGAGAATTGTATTGCTCCGAGAATAACGCGCGAAATATTGACGATGTACCTGGAAAGGGCACTGACAAGTGGCACATTGTTTCCCATAAATCCGTATAGACTCTTCGCACACTTTGAAGACACATTGTGCAGCGGATAAAAATATTCCGTTTGTAAATCTCTATATATACATCGGTGGAAAAAAAAGAAAAAGAAAAAACACGTTTAGATTAAGAGAAAAAGTATATACTTTATTTTTCTATAGAGGGTCCGTTTCGACGCGTATTTAAAAAATAATTCTATGTATACATGAGTCTCTCCTATTGTGGAAGCACAAAAAGCCGGAAGAGGAAGGAATGAGACAAATTGCTAGAGAAAACACCAAAGAGTGAATAGATTGGTTTGAAAAAAAAAAATAACAAAAGTATAATCGACGATAATATAAACAAGAAAAAAAAAAAAAAAAAAAAAGTGTGATGTGAATATTTATTGTTCTTCGATGGAAAATACGTTACGTGCATTCTCGGGCACGTAGAGACTGAGATTTAAGAGATGTAAGATGCAAAGAGCTTATAAAATATTTGTGTTGTACGTAACGTATATGCTCGTTATATGTGGCCTGAAATTTGCGGTGAAAGAAATGGAGGAGATGTACAATGAGAATCATCATCATTGTACCGATGCCATTTACGAATGTCTGCAGACTGCTACGGAAACCTAATTTAATTATTTAAATTCGTTCAAGTTTAAGTCACTCATTCGCTTTTAATGTTTCGAGCAATCGTGATTAAATGGTTTCAAATGATCGTCAATAAAAATCGATGAAAATGAGGGCCAAAACACTTGGAGAGGATTTTAAATTTGATAAAATTTCTTGCCTGTGGCGAGGAAAATGTTGTTGACGTTTTGATTAAGCAACTGTCCGGTGATTTCGATAAACGAATGATGGTAGATAAAGGATGTTCGTCGCTGGGTTATGCGTCTAGTTATTTGGAACTGCTGGATGATCATCCGAGTGGAAGCGGTTATACGGATCTCAAGACTCTTCACAAAAAACAGTGCAAGAAGTACTTTTGCCTTTGCAAACGTCACGAGATAAGCGTTATTTGCTTAAATGAGACGAAGAAATTGTACTGGTTCAATTGCAAAAGCGTCGAGGAGAAAGTGAATCAAGGAATTGGCGAAGGATATTATTGCAAATTGCTGAAGATCATAAATGGTGCTTTAAGCACTTGGTCACAGCGATATATCGAGGGTCTCAGCCACGCGCGAAAGGAAATCATGTTTAAGATCAACGGGTCAGCGAAGAAAAATATGAAATTACTAAAGGAAAGCTGCTACTGTCATTATCATCCTCACGTTACTGCCGACGATTGCAATGCGGACTTTCTCAGAAGAGTCGTAAGTTAACGAGGGAATAAATATTGAAAATCAAATCAATCACTTTTTTTCTTTTGAATATAAAGAAAATGTACCACTAAATCAGAGGCCCACGTGGAACACAGGATAATAAAACATATCTATGATAAAATAGAAAAGAAAAAAAAGTTGACTTTTACATATTCATTAAAATTTAAAAAATTTTTACATTAATGTTAAGGATGAAAAAAAAGATTTCTTTAAAAACGACGGTAGGTCCTTGTAGAGCATTTATTCAGGTTTTTAAAACTACCCTTTGATTTATTGTCATTAGTTGCTGAGATACCGATGATCAAAGACAAAAAGATCTTTTTTCATTTAAAGTCGGATATCTCAGCGAAAAATTGACGTAGAGTGAATAAATAGAAAGGAAATTAAAGCTGAATAAATAAGCTAATCGATGAATGCATTGGCTTAACTGAGAAAAATTTTGCCAAGTCCGTCGAACCGAAAAAATAAAATTTGGAAATTTTCTGTCTCGCGTTATTTCTCATGATTGCTCGATAACCGTAGCTCACAATTGTTTTTTTGCCAAAAGTCCTTAAAACTAGGAACTTAAAGCTTCAAAATTCTTTTTTTGAAATCACTGAGATACAGCCTTTCGCTAATCACTAAAAAATGTAGGCAATTTTTTGTCCCCTTAATTTTGTTCCAATAGTGTATAATTTTTAGCTTAAGAACATCTTTTTTAATTTTGCCAAAAATCTTGTTGAGAAACTAGCAAATTGTGAAATTTATTATGAGTGTATCCTACATTTATATTTCATGCGATAAAAACACATTGTTAAGTAAATATGTATATAGTGCATTTTTTAAAAATGCAACTTTTCGCTATTTTAATTGAGAAAAGGGTTCGACACTTTAGAAATGTTGTTTTCTGTCAGAGAAAATGGCTGTTAAAGAGTTAAGAGGGTAGATGAAAAATAATGTCAAATAATTGAGAGATTTTGTTACAATTTAACATTTCAGATGTCGGACGACGACCGGATGTCTCTGACGACCGCGGTAAGCGACGACGATGATGGCGAGAGTGTGATAAACTCACCGTACCGCGGTAAACAGACAGGAACGGCTGCTGCGTCGTTCAATTGTACCGGCGCTGTGCGCAAAGCTGGGTAACGTTCTTAAAATCGCTTTATATCTATATTGGTTACATTTTAAGGGGAGGAATCTAGGTCAAAGTTAGTGATATTCATTCCATTTGTAAATCTCTATGTATACAGCGGTGAAAAAAAAAGCATTCCACACCCAGAGAAATCGGTTTATTTTAATCAAATTCGTCATCTATTTAAAATGTATAAATTGTATAAAAATTCGATTTCTTTGATCCAGATAAATTATAATTGATGGAAATAAAATCCTCTAATGCCGGTATTTGAAGAGAAAGTTTATTCGATGGGTAATCTAATAGGATTTTATTTAACTTAAATAGGAGTAATTAAATTAATTGATAATTAAGCCGGTAATTTTACAAAAATGTTGTGCACATTTTTACGTAGAAAAATTCTTTATGCAATAGGATAACAGTACATATTTTTCATAAAATATCAGCAACCAAACAAGTAAAATATTCATCAATGAAAATCACTGATTTTGCTTAAACTCTTTTCGCTTAGTATTCGAAGGTTATTTTGAATGTGTCGCGTACCTGAAATCAAGTTTCACATGAATTTTCATACTGAAACGACATAATTTTGTTGTTGTTGCGTTTTACAGATTCCTGAGCGTAAAGAAATGGCTGTTGCGTAAGAAACACCAGATCGAATTGGCGAGAAAAAGAGGCTGGAAGGGTTATTGGGTCTGTCTCAAAGGGACGACGCTTCTGTTCTACCCTTGCGATTCTCATGAAAGCAGGGCAGTCGAGACAGCGCCAAAGCATCTTATTATTGTCGACGGTGCAATAATGCAACCAATACCCGAGCATCCTAAGAGAGATTACATTTTTTGTCTGAGCACTGCGTTTGGCGACGCTTATCTCTTTCAGGTATATTTTATTACTCATTCCTAATTACTTATTCACGAAACAAGAATTTATACATTACATTCATGAGATACAATAATAGTAGAGTATAAATACAAGAATCGTTGAGACAATCCATTATATTTATTTTTCTATTATTTCACTCCACATTGAAATTTCTACACGTTATAAAATAGCTAATGTGTAATAGTAATATGATTTTTTGTCGTTCAATTTCGGGGCTTCCAAAATTCGAAAATTTTCTTTCGTATTTATGTGAAATATTTTTTTATATTTCCGTCAAACAGTTCAATAATTAAACTATAAATTTGATATTTCGTCCAAGTTACGAAAAAATGTTAACAATGTATATAAAAAATTGTACAGGCTTCGTCGTCCACGTGAACTTTTTTTTCAGTCAACAAGTGCAAGAATTCCTGTAAAAAACTGAACTTTCTTCGAACTCGTATTTTTAATTAAGGGATTTTTCCAGTGTGACGCTCTGAAAAATAGCCTATTTTCACGATTTTTTTTCCGACGGTTACTATACGCCGATTAATCTGAAATTTTTATGACATATTAAGGTAATCATGAATGACAGAAAATGATTTTTTATAAGACGATTTTTGTTGTTTAAATATTTTTGTTTAATTGTTGAAAATAATGTTGATAAAAAAGATAGCCTCATGGTAGACATTCTAGCGGTCGCAAATTTGATCTGTAAAAAAAAAAACCCAAAGGATTATTAATTAGTATGCGATTGGCTATCGTGCTATGGAGGCTTTTTTAAAAATCAAAATTGACAAAATGGCGGCGCTTTGAAGAAAAAGTACTGAATATAGCCGTTTTTTTCGACAGTTTTTCTTTAAAAAAAAATGGGGAGATTTAAAAAAAAAGCTTCCATAGTACGATAGAGAGTAGCGTGAAGAATGTTCTCCTAAAAGTTTGAAAACGATCGCTTGAACATTGTTCCTTGGAGAATGTTCACCGTTTTGAAAGATGTCATTTCGAGAAAAACGCATTTAAAGTTTCGAGGGTAGAAACTTCATATACCTAAATTGTATACTTACGACTAATCGGCGATGCCAGGTCCATAAAGTATGCCAGCGAAGTATTTTGAATTTTTATATTTTTATATAATAATGGATAAGACAACAAAAAAATGTCATTTTTTTTTTCACACTGGAAAGATGATTCCTTAACCCAATAAATATGGGATAACAAAAAAATGTTGAATATTACAGGCACCGTGTCAAGTGGAACTTGAAAACTGGGTAAACAGCATTCACTCGGCTTGTGCCGCAGCATTTGCTCGTCATCGTGGCAAAACCGGTACTCTGCATCTTCTTCAAGAAGAGATATTCCGTTTGGAGAAGGCAATAGAATCGGTGAGTCAATTGACAATAATATACGAGAGGATCGTTCGTTCCAGTGGCAATTACGATCAAGCCACTGAACAATCAACGTCTCTTAAAATAGATTATCTCACAGATTGAAAAACCTTTGGAAAAAATAAATGAATTATTATTTGTCGATTGATTGGCGATTGTTGACGTTTCATGCATATCGACATGTCGCTAATCATTCAGGCTTGTTTGCACGGACGATCCAAGTAGGAAAATTCGCGAATCGATGATTTTTCATACGTTCGTAGGACCACAAGATGAAACACATGGCGGATCTTCAACAATCGGTTGTATCAGACGTCGAGACTAAGCAACAGATCAACAATCAGATTGTTCAGTGGGAGGAAAATTTGGAACGGCTTCACTGCGAACAGTTTCGTCTCAGGTGTTATATGGCGAGTCTGCAAAGCGGTGAATTGCCCAATCCAAAGGTAAATATATTTTTCTCTTTTTTCCCCACACTAACATTACAATTTACCGTTTAAATTTATTTAGGGGATTTATCAGAGACTTTAATTAATATCTAATAATATATGACATGAATTTTTTAACTATAAAGAGGATTTTATTAAATATTATTTAATTCTGCGTGAAAGTAATTATAAGTTATATGATTGTCGAGTAACTATTTGCATTTTTTTATAATACAACGTGAAATTCATTTTTTATACATATATTTTTTTTTATTAATTGGCATCGTATACTGTCATATCTGTTCTGAAGTTACTGATTTTTAGTCTTCATAAAATTTGATAATTTTATAATTTTATTCTTCCCTTAATTTTCCACTTTTTCGATCGGTTTATCATTCTCTCTTTTCTGTATTTTCTTTGTTCCAGAGCTTGTTGACTCATGTATCACGAGCTACAAAGCAAACTCTGAACAAACTCGGTGTCTTTACGGTCTCGTCGTTCCACGCTTTCATTTGCGCGCGAAGTCCTTCGCTCCTAAATAATTTGCTCGCTGGTCGTGGAGCCACGAAGAGAAGACCACCAATGTTGTCGAGATCGAACAGTGGTTCTAGTCGAAGATCACTGCAGATTTCGTCGAGGGACGAGGAGAAAACTGTTAAGGTTTCCGTGCCGGAGAATCAGGTGAGAAATATTTCTTCCACTTTGGCACAAGAATAGAAATTTCGATAAACATAAAAATAGAAAAAAATCCACGTGGATTCTGATCGCGTCGATTTATCGAACGCACGTGCGATTATCGGAAAATATGATGCAAATAATACGCGATGGTTTGCATATAAAGCTATACCAATTGCAGAATGTCTGTTGGAATTAATGGCAAACATTTATTAATCACATCTTTTTAACGAGGGCATTTTAATAAAAATGATTTGAAATTTATCTAGCATACATTCAATTTGTATCCACACTGATTAAATTTGATTAAATGTAATGTATCATTTTGGATTAAAAAAATGCTTGAATTTTTAAGAATTTTTTAAGCCGTCTCCTTATCGTATCGATATAACGAATCGTTTTAACTTCGCAGCTCGTTTCGGTTTTCCTACGTGACGCTATGACGGTTGAGGAATTTCTCGCAAGTGCATGCAGTAGAAAGGGTCTGAATCCTATGGAACACTTTGTCAGAGTAAAAAAACGAAGGGACATGGAAGATCACAATTATTTTGTGCCTCATAGAACGGACGGCATTGACACCTACGTAAGTCGATAAAACGATATTTTTCCTTATAAAAATAATTTTCTTACGTATTTACGTCATAATTTAAAAAATTCTTCGTTAGCTGCATACACACGAGATTGTCGAAGTGTGCGCAAAGATTCTGTACCAAGTAGAGCTTCAGCGAACAACTCTAGATCAGATGTGGGGCTTTTCCGTTGAGGCAGAACTGATTGAAAATTCGGACAGGCAGGACGAGCTTTGCTGTTACGTCAGCAGAGTCGAGGACAAGAGCGTGGCGATGCATAACGGTAAATAATATAATGTACTAGATTTTCAGGGTTATAATCATCCTATTACTTCCAAATCCACTGCATTAAAAATAAAATGTATTCCATGAATATTTTGACATTGACCTTTTTTTTTTTTTTTTTTTTTTTTTTTAATTTTCTACCATATTACCAAGAAAATGTGCAGAAATTTTATTTTTAAAGCAACTCATAAAAAAAATGTATACTTTAACTGGTAACGTAGTTAGTTTTCTATATCACACTATCCATTAAAGAAATTTCTATTTTTCAAAATTAAAAAAAAAAGCAATTCCAGAGTTTTGGAAATTATTTAACAAATAGTATAATTTTATGAGAAATGCATCACGAATGTTTATTTGACAAAAAAAAACTCATTTACACGTAATGTTTTTCAAGTGTCATCTTGCCACTAACTTTTTGCAGTAAAGTATCCAAAATTTCCGACAATTTTTTCAATGGGAAATGGATTTGGCCGTTAAAGGATTCAACAATGCCATTAAAAGCAAAGTAATAGTAAATTACTACATTTTCCGTTGCGCATTGCTCATTATTAAACTTCTCACGGAATTTTTAAACGAACCTATCTGAAAGAATGCGTTTTTTATTTTAATAAAATGTTTATACATTATCTTATAAATATGTTGATTTATTCTAAAAAAAAAGGATGTCAATAAAATTATTTATGGAGTGAAAAGACAAAAATAGTAAGGTTAAAGGTAATGCGACACTTGGTACGTTGATTATAATATTACGCGTGTATTACGATCTCGAGTCGAAAAAAAAAAAACATTTGTGCGTTTCCAGATAAATTATAATAATTCTGTTGTTTCAATCGCAATGGGAACGTGAAAATAAGTCGTCCATCGAGCGTCGATGAACAAGTCGTTGGATAGAATCTACCGTGTTGTTATAGCTAAGCAGCAGCCACAGGCCACATCGCAACTATTGAGTATCATCGATTTTTTGTCAATCACCGGTCGCTGCTTGCGAGTAAAGTCGCGGCTCGAGGATCGCGCTTCGATGAGCCGTGGTTAACGCGTCCGAACATATACTATATATGCTCAAGGGAACCTCGTTCCACAGAGACTAGTCTACGGGGTAGAAAAGACTCAAGTCATCGCAGGACTCGACGTTCTTTCCACGCGAATAGAATAATAATTATAACGCGCTGCATCATGAGCCAAGGCGTTTTAATCTTGGTCCTTATTGAAGGTTTTATACCACATTGCAAGCAATATGCTTTTCCTATCTAAACATAAAAGTCGCTCTATTTTCGATCAATACTTTTGCATTTTATTCATCATTCTCTATTTCGAGCAATCTTTTACATTGCATAACAATTTTTATATCGACAAATTCGACGATGCACCAAAAGAAAAATCGGATAATTTAAAAAAAATTTATAGTTAGACCGCGACGATAATCTAACTATAAACTACACTGAAAAAAAAAGTCGTTTGCGGACTGCCAAAAACAAGCGTTATCAACTTAATTTGAATTCTAATTCCTTCAACTCCATACAAGATCGAAACAATAACTCTAAAATAAACAAAATAATATTTTATTATTTCAATGTTAAATGGGATTGAACGAATAAGAACTAGAGTTAATTCAAAAATACTTTTTTTTTTTGACAGCCCGCAATAGAATTTTTTTTCAGTGTATAATTCCCAGGAGAACGTCTCTATTTTATGGTTATACCAATATAATTATAATAGCAATCATCAAAATAATAATATTTTCAAAAACTATTCCAATCGTTTCAAATATACCGTTTCGTTGCATATACGATTTCAAAATCTGTTTCCAATAATCTTGCAATTATCGTTTATTGAACCATACTATCATCGCTTCAACGATAAAACATTGCAAGCTTTCCAATATTCGTTTTATCATGTGAAATCATTAAATCAACGATATGCTTTTTTCTCAGTGTGACGAATTTAGTTTCTTGGGTTTAGTAAACTTCAACTTTTAATTCAAAATCAAGTTTTGGAAACAGTGTAACATTTTTGCTAAATTTAATTGTCCCTTGTTTTATTTAGAAGGAAACGAGGGCCAATTTTTTTCTTGGGCAGTTTAATAAATCCGTAAATTTAGATATGAATAATGAATAAATAAATAAATAAAATAAATAAAATAAATAAAATAAATAAAATAAATAAAATAAATAAAATAAATAAAATAAATAAAATAAATAAAATAAATAAAATAAATAAAATAAATAAAATAAATAAAATAAATAAAATAAATAAAATAAATAAAATAAATAAAATAAATAAGTTTTTGTAATTTCGTAGGTATAATCAAGAGTGACGAGATAATGGTGATAAATGGAGCTATCGTAAGCGATTTGGACATGATGTATCTGGAGAGTGTTCTCCAGGAGGAATTGGCGCTTTGCATGATGATGCGCTCGTCGAGAACCGAACCACCCGATCTCTCAGGGATAATGAGGGTTACCGACGATATTATCGAGAGTCTCGTGTGTCCACCTCCTCCCACAGATCCACCGGTTATCAGCGAAGAAATGATCACTGGTCTTATCGTTCCAGCGCCTGGATGGAGTGAGTCAATACACCGTACCAATCGTTTGAACCCTCATTATTTTAACAAATTAACTTTCAAGTACATTTTGTTTCCACGTCATGATTTTGCAATAATAATCTGCAACAGTTATAAAATAATATATGAACGTTTTAATAGGTTCAAAAAAATACCTAATTTTCAATCAAATATTGGGAGAAATTTGGGAAAAATTCAAGACCAACGCCCTCCATTATTTTCGTAGTGCATTAACTATATTTCTCCAGTTTTTTTTTCGTAAAGGTTATCATGAAATTTGATTAAAAATCGACACTATTCGTGAACGAATATCTGGATTTTTTATGTAACGTATTTGACAAATATCGGCAATTTGAACACGAATTAATATTAATATTGTATGAGGAAATTCGATATTATAAGCCTTTAAATTTTTCGAAAAATGTCTGTATGTTCTCTAGCTTCCGCAATTTTTCAGCTAATGAGCTAAATAGTTCTGAACAAATAGAGAAATGAAAAATAAAGGTCGATATTGAATTTGAGCAAAATCCATAAAGCGGTTTAGATTTTATAAAATTTTCAATTTATGAACATTTTTTTTTTTCGTACTTGTTTAATTTGTATTTAAAATAAGGATGCAAAGTAGAAGTTTGCACATTGCTTCGTCAATAATTTTCATCTTTCGCAAAGCTTCCTCTATGGGGAAGCGAAAAATAAAATAAAGAAACTTCCTCATAGATGCGGCGTTGCGAAAGATGAAAATGAATGGAGTAGCAATGTGCAAAGTTCTGCTCTGCATCCTTTTACTTTTTTAAATTTTATTTAATTATCGATTGAAAATTTGTTAAAATTCTTCGTTATGGTATTAGGTAAGGATGGAATGCTGCAAGAGTGTTCTCCTGGTTCTCATCTAGAAAATGGTAAACAAACATCACGAACGAATTCCTTTGAGATCGAGAATCTGCTAAAAACAGCGGAACAGGTGACGGGTATATGTAGATCCCCAGGAGAGACAAGAAAATCGAGTCCGACCGGTAGCGTCGTGAGCTCGCATTCCCAAGTATTAACCCCCAGCCGACAGCTCAGCGACGCTGAGAAACTGAAGAAAGTTATTTCCGAATTGATCGAGACTGAACGGACTTACGTAAAGGTAATTTAATTATATTAAAAACAACACTGTTGCTCTAAAAAAATGTATATAAAATTATTGAATATTGTCTTATTTACAGAATTTAAATAATTTGCTTGAAAATTATCTGGAACCTCTTAAACGCGAGACTTTCCTCTCGAACGCTGAGATAAACGCCCTCTTTGGTAACATACAAGAGATCGTTACGTTTCAACGGCAGTTCCTGCAAAACCTTGACCACGCCATTGAGATGGAAGCAGATTTTAACAACTTTGACCATCCGAGTCAATTTAAGGTAATTTTTTTTTTTTTTTTTTTTTTTTTTTTTTTTTGTCCTTTGTGATTAATAACACAGACCACGGAAAGACATTTATTCAAAGAAAATATATTTCTAATTGATAATTTAAAAAAATACATAACGATTATTCATTATTATGCAAAATTTAAAATGTTCACATTTCTGTATAATTAGGGAATTATTCTATAATTTATTTAAAAAATTATTTTTATTCTCAACAGAATGTCCTGTTTTCCATTGGAAGTGCCTTCTTATATTACGTGAATCACTTCAAGTTGTACAGCTCATTCTGTGCCAGTCACTCGAAAGCCCAAAAGGTTCTACATCCGAGTAAGTAGAATTTTTTAAATTATTAATTAAATTAATCGCTTGAGGAAGCGAAGAAAATGAATAAAACGAAAATTTCTACAGACGAAGGAAATCAAGCTTTACAAGAATTCCTACAAGCAAGAAATCCACGCCAGCAACACTCATCGACATTGGAATCTTATCTGATCAAACCCATTCAAAGGATACTAAAGTATCCGTTATTGTTGCAACAATTAAAGAATCTCACGGATGAACGCAGCGACGAGCATCAACATTTAATCGGTGAACAATATTAAAATGTTCCGAAAAATATTTGTATAGACATTTTTTTTCATGACCTTTCAATAATTTAGTGAAATACCAACTGGTAACAATTAAAATACAATTCCAGAGGCACTCAAGGGAATGGAGAAAGTAGCGGAGCACATAAACGAAATGCAAAGAATTCACGAAGAGTATGGTGCAATTTTCGATCATTTGTTTAGGCAGCATCAGAAATCATGCAAACAGGTAATATATTCGATGTTTAAATTTATCGTATATCAAATTTATATTCGATTTTAATAATAATAAGCTTGCAGTTCTAATGAAAGAATAATACATTTTTTGAATGGTCACAAAAAAAAAAAAATCTTTTTTCAAAAGATTCCGTTAATTTGCGTGAAAAGTTATTTTCTTATCAGTTATTAAAAACATCTTTTTATATATTTACAGATAATTCTTGCAAAATTATAACTTTTAAGTAAATTGTACGATTCATTTTGATTAAATGACATTTTTGAGGCTCACAGCAATGTTCAATACATAAAATATAATATGATAAATTGTTTCAGCCAATTGACCTAAGTCCTGGAGATTTATTGTACTATGGAGGCGTTGAGTGGTTAAATATTTCCGATTTTCTCGGCAAGATCAAAAAGGGACTCGAACTTCATGCAATGTGCTTTGTATTCAAGTCGGCCGTTGTGTTCCTTTGCAAGGAAAGACTGAGACAAAAGAAGAAGTTAATGGTGAGTTTACGATTATTTGTGTATTCGGATTGATTTAATGATTTTTTTTTTTTTTTTCAATTATCGTAGGGAGTTTCAACGAAAACGAATTCGAGCGAAGTCGAAATAATTCGTTATCAGGTGCTTATACCTGTAACCGAGGTTCAGGTACGAGCAAGCTGCGCCAAAGATATGGAGTCGCACTTCCTATGGGAATTGATTCATTTGCGAAGTCAATTACAAAGACGCTCGGAGAAAGTTTATGTATTATCTAACAGGTAATATATATATTTTTTATATCTCGTTGAGGAGCGGAAGCCACGCCAAAATCAGTGATACTCACTGATTAATATCTCACTTGTTTAGCTGCCGGTATTGTATGACAACTATGTACTGTTGTCTTAATCAAAAAAGTTTAAAAACTGTGGGGTTGAAAATTTTTCACACTTTGGCTCTAAGCTAGAAAATTTTGGGATTCAACAAAGTATTTTTCAGAATTTTATCAGATTTTTTAATTATGGCATGCTGATGTTAGAATACGGAGTGTATGGTGCTGGAATAGAAAAATTCCAGCACCATGGAATCAGAATATGGTTCAGAAAAATTTGACACATTCCTAAAAATCTGAAAAAATTCTAAAAAATCCGAGTTTACATAAATAAACGTTTGACCAATCGCCTGTAGTAGATTAACTTCTTTTTCTGATTTTTTCATAATTTTTTTAATCAAAAAAGTTTAAATTCTATGAGAAGAAAAATTTTGCCCACTTTGGCTATGAGCTAGAAAATTTTGATCTTCAACAAAGTATTTTTCAGAATTTTTTCAGATTTTTAAATTGTGACATTGGATAGATATGTCACTTAAAAAATTTTTTTTTTTAATTTGCATAGAAAAAATAGGAAAAACTCAATCTGGCGCATTTGAGGGTCTAACCAATTCTACAAAAAATTACGAGTCAAATCGGGGAAGTCGAGAGTCAGATCCAAGTCGAATCGAGATGGAATGGTCCATATATTTTTGTAAATTAGAATTTCCGTCAATTAATTATTATAAATAAACAATTACTAGTAGGGAAATAAGTGAGGTATTTGGTAATGAATATTACAGACTTTGACTCGATTTACGCCCATTAAACCAATAATTTCTCGTAAAAATGTCGTAATATCGCATTTCAAATGATTGCGTAGCACGACGGACTTCAGGAATGCTTTTCTCAAAACGATTCGACAGATAATAAGAGAATCCGTGAGAAACATGAGCATACCATCGACAAAGCCAAATATAGGTCAACCGCCTATGACAATGTCGGCAAGAATGTCAACGGGACACGTTGAAAAGTTTGAGAAGCCACCGATCTGTCCGCCCCAGGGACAAAACGGAAATGGTGCGCCACCGACTGGGACTCTGTCCAAGAAAGCTGCGAAACAACAGCTCTTGGCAAATACGCTCAATTCCAAGCGCAAGTATAGTCACTCGAAGCAGTCCATGGATCACGAGAGTTCCGAGGACAAGGACGCCGAGGAGCCTCAGATAAATCAGCATCAGCCGACCTTTCGCTCCAGAAGCAAGACCATCAGCGATACGTCAGGTATACTGCAATTCGCTCACATTATATCACTTGTAAAACCCTTATTATTTTTTAAACAACAAAACAAAATTCATGCTACAATTGACATTGTAATTATGTTTTTATAATAATAATTTGCAGTGATTATAATATGAAGGATAAAAGGCTTTTGAACAGAGGCAAAAGATATTAATACCCTATATTAAAATTTCATAATAATATTATTGAAAAAATGGAGAAATACTGTTAATGCATTGCTGTAATGGAGGCCTGTGGTTGTCCATTATTCCCACAATTTCTCCCAAAATTTAATTAACAATTCGATTTTTCTTAAAGCTATTCAAAAGTTCACATATAATTTTATAATCGCTACAGGTTATCATTACAAATTCGTAATTACAAGACAAACTGTTCTGTAAACTTTATATCGTAAAGTAATGGGGAGTTACAACACTGCATTATATACATATAAATTCAATAATTAAAAGGTCTATTGAGAAATGATCAATTTAATGATTAATCGCCCAATACTAGATTAATACGCTGCAAAAATTGTATTTAGATCATTCATTCATATTTGCAAATATATGCATATATATATATATATATGCATATATTTGCATATATATATATATATATGCATATATGGGCTATTCCTGGCCATCTCAGGAAGCGTTTTATCCTGACCTCTTCCAATTCGCTCCATAATTTTTAGACTATTCTATATACTCGAAAAAACACTTTTTTTCGAGAATATATAATAGTATAAAAAATTATGGAGTGAATTAGAAGGAGTCAGAATTGAACGCTCAATATACTTCATATATATATATGTATATGTATATGGGGCCTTCCAGCTGAATTTTTCATGCTCTGACTCTGATCTCCATTACTAATTCTGACAATTTTTTTTTTATCAAAAAGTATTTTGAAAAAAAAGAGATACCTATTTTTTTGTTTGCCGCTACGAACAATATTTCTGGCAGATGAATTTTTCTAAAAGTTTGATTTTTTCGGTATTGATACTTTTATTATCGTTAATATCTTGGAAATGAACAGTCCTATAAAAAAAATGTCTACGATTGAAATTTGTTCAGTTTGCAAAGGGCTACATAATGTACATAAAAAAATGTTATTGTAGTTTTTCTAAAATTTTGTTGTATAACGTTAAACAACAAAGTATCGTTTTGCAAAAAAGCGCCACTTTTTATCATTTTTCTATACTTACGTAAAAATTCAGTCTAAAACAACAAAAATTTTGAGACACTATGCAGGTTGGCAGGATTTTTGTTTCCAAAAGTTCTACGTAATTCAAGCTTTCCGTAATAATTCACTATGTTAAAAAATCCTCAATTACGTAGAACTTGTCATTAAAAAATCTTGCCATTCTGCATAGGGTCGCAAAAATTTCGTAATTTCGACCAGAGTTTTTTCGTGATTATATAAAAATGATAAAAAGTGACATTTTTTGTTTAAAACAAAATTTTGTTGTTTAACGTCATAAAACAAAACGTTAGGAAAACGAAAGTAACATGTTTACATATACATTACGTAGCTCTACATAAACTGAAAAAATTTGATCCTAGACATTTTTTGATAGGACTGTTAATTTTGAAGATATTAACGAATAAAAAAATATAAATACCATAAAATTCAAGGTTTTATAAAAATTCGTCTTTCGAAAGTATGGCTCGTAGCGCCAAACAAAAAAAATACGTGTCTTTTCTTTTTGAAAATACTGTCTGATAAAAAATTGTTGGCAAATTATTGAAGGGGATCAGGTTTAAAGCATGAAAAAATTCAGCTGAAATGCTCAATATATTTGATCGGGAAAAAAACTCGAGTTTCAATAGTAAGTAATAATGGTAATATAGTACAGATCGATCGTTGTGTTCAGGAGAAGTGAAAGTCGAAATGGATTCGGGAACCAAGTCTGAGGGTGAGGAGGACTCGCAGGCTTTTTTAGGCGAGAAAAAGACAAATTTGGGCCGAACGCCGAATCATCTGACTCTTAGCACGACGTCAACGATTTCGGCCGGAAGTACTGGCAGTCAGGCGCGACTAATACAGTCTTCTCATCAACCGGAAAATTACCAACCGAGCGTTGTCAAGGATCTTGGTAAGAGGCGTATGAGATTGCCCAAAAAAGTACAATAATTCGCTTACCTTTTCATATACTTAATAGTATATTCATAAGTTTTACAATCCAAACATTCATCTAAAAATTATTCGCTACTCTGGCCTATAGAAAACATCAAAGTTTTCTCTTTGTTGTTATTATAATTGTCGATTGTAGAACGTAGGTTCGAGTACGTATAAGAACAAACATACGATACACACGTTATTGGATTTCTCTCGCTGGCTTAAGGAACATTTTTTTCTTTGTTCAACCGAAAAATTCACGTTATTTTACAGAATTTATTATGAGAACTCTTGTTATTAATTCTGAAACAATCGAGATTCTTTCGGCTCAACAACGTAGAAACTTTCATTAACAGGAAAGAATTTTTGGTAGCATAAATTGAATTCATGTCTGTCATCTTTAGAGCGAATCCACAAGACAACTGGTAGGCCAAAAATTCACAACAAAAAGGCTCGGTAATCCATGAAATGTATTATTCATATCTTTTTTTCTAGAATTGTTGAAATTTTTATTGAGTAAATAAAGTAATATGTTAAATCCATCAAGTTTATGATATTTCACAAATGTCAGCTCTATCAAAAATTGCAGCATTCAAGTGTGAATTATACATTTCATGCATATTTAAACATTTATCCAGAATTTTAGTCCTACCGGTTGTTTAGTAAAGTTATGCTAAATTTTACAAAATATCATTTTATTTTAGACTACTTAAAAATTACTTGGTGCTTTTACCACAGGGCAAAATATTATTTATTTATCAATAGTCTATATTTTTCTTCTAATTCCAATAGCCAAACACGTAAGATATTCTTGAAAGAATATCGACAATTTTAATCAGACTCCTTACTAGATTTCGTTTCTAAAAAGATGATTTTTTATTTTTTAATTTATATAAAGAGTCAACTGAGATAAATAACTGAAACGCGAAATGAGTAGCAAAGGTGAAAAAAAAAAATAGAAAATTACTAGCCACTGGCTTCGATGAAATTTTGGAAAAATGTACCATTTAAAAAGGAATGTCCGGTTTTTCTTGGTGTGCGAGCACGATGAACGATTAAACACACATACACATACACAGAAATACAAGATAATTATAATTATAAAACTATTATATATATATATATATATACATATATATATGTATGCATATATATACAATAGTGTTAAAAGTTGCATGCATTCCTCAATCATAGGCGTCGACTTCTCGGGTGCTCAAAGATTGCCAAAATTCTTGCACGCTGTTCGGCACGTCCCTTAAGAAGAATAATCTCAAAGATTAATATATTACCAATGTTACATTTTCATAAGTATTATTTGTGTCTTGCCTACTTTTTCACCATCATTGTCATCACCCTCATATTCATAATCATTGCCATTACATATGACTCTTAGAGTTCCAACAATTAATATAAAACTGTATAATAAATGCTTTTTTTTTCACTATCATTCGGTTCTCGATTGGATAAGGCACGAAAGTAATAATGATGATAAACGAACTTGTTCTCAATTTTGTTTTAAATCGTTTATTTAGCACATAATCGAAAACAAAGAATAAGAATTTTCCAGGAGCGGTGGTTGCGAAACGAATTGTTGTCAGCCCATAATATCGTTACTCGTGTCAGACGACTCATATAAAAAAAAAATAAATAAATACAAAATAACAAAAGTCAAAAGCAACGATTTTTAAGTGCCTGCGTGCGTGCATAATGTTTGTGTGTGAGTGTCGCATAGATGAACATTTTCGAAAAGTCGGCGCCTATGTCTCGAGGCAAGAGCAACAAAAAAATATTGAACAACTTAGAACTGTTCCCCTCATCTTGTGTTTAAGATAGTAACCATCGTGAAAATCACAATCAAATATTTCGTTCCATCTTTATATATACACTTAAAAGATCTATAATTTAATCGGGTCGCTATAGAAAAATCTATAAAACATATAATATTGAAGTGATAATAATCAAGTAATACAAGGAATATTATTTATCGTCGTAAATCGTATTTTATTAGCTATTTTTGTTACAATGGTGGAAGTTAATTTTTCGCTCTGTGCATCGCTGTTCTCGTCTCCCGTCATGCGATCTTTAGCCCAATATGTCTAATACAAAAAATCTATTAATTCCTCAATGAGTAACATTTAAAACGAGGAGATTAAACATACTGCAATTTTTTTTAACGATTCTTCGCGCGGTTTTTATCGATTTCTTATTTGTCGTATTGATGGCGAATATTAAATCTTACCGTTTTTGCATGTTTCGTATATGGTTTACATGTTAATTCTGCCAAGTTCAAATTTAAATATGTGGTCTCGGACGCGGTTATTTTTTACAAAATTTAAAACATGTTTAGATAATATACTTAATAGGCGAATAGTATTTTTAGCTGTTTTTTTTTTTTCGAAATCCTAGTTTTGTCCCAGAATTTTATTCTTTGTTGTTATGGAATTGGACCTTCTAACAGAAGGCAAAAAAAAAATGAAAATTAGGAACAGTCACTAATTTTCAGATTACCAAACAATGATTATACGAGCTTTGAATGACTTTTTAATATTAATATTTTTCCTTGGAATTTTACGTGATACCAGATATATAAAATAATATGGATTGAGAGCTATAATTTTCAATATTATAATATTTTTAACCTACCGAACCTTTTGGAGAATAACATTAAAATAAAGGATCATAGTCTGGATAAAACTGAAAATTGAAAGATATGGATGAAAATATTGTCACCCTAAAATTTCAAAATCTGTTTCTAAATTTTTATTAAATTCTTTAAAGAAATTCCTTTTTTATTTCTCGCGTTGTACTATAGATAAATTTGTTCTGTTTGTAAATTGACGCGTCTGTTTGATGAATAGCTCATATAATTTTGTAATCAGGCCCAAATGGTACAATGCCTCATCGAAAATAAATTTCTTTGTTTCAATAAAATTCGATTAAATAATATGGATTGAGTGCTATAATTTTCAAGAAGCAAATCACTTTTTTAATTAACTAAACCTTTTCCGAGAATACCATGACATTAAGAGTCATAGTCTGGATAAAACTGAAAATTGAAAAATATGGATGAAAATAAAACTTCGAAATCTGTTTGTAAATTTTAATCAAATTCTTTAAAGAAATTCCTATTTTATTTCTCGCGTTTTTCTATCGATGGATTTATTCTATTCTATTCGTAAATTAACGCGTCCGTTTAATCAATAGCTCATATAATTTTGTAATCAGGCCCAAATGGTACGATGCCTCATCGAAAAAAAATTTGCGTGTTTCAATCAGGTTCGCCAATTTGGAAGCCGCGGGAGCTACCTTCGCTCGGGGAGGCCACAACGTTGCCGCGTAAGGGTAAGTCCGCCGGCGAGTTTGCGGATATGAGCTCGGCCCATAGCGCCTCCCGAAAGTCTCTCATAGAAATCAATAATTGTGCTCAACAATCTAACTTTAATAATCACGTTTAAGTTTTATTTTATCGAATACAACTGGTTCTCCCTCTCTCTCTCTGTCTCTCTCTCTCTCTCTCTCTCCCTCTCTCTCTCTCTCTCTCTCTCTCTCTCTTGACACCGAGAGCCTGAGGAGTGAGAAGGAATTAAAAAATAAATACAAAAACCACAGCAACAAAAAGGAAGGAAAAGAGACGAGAAACAAAAATGAAATTTTGAAATGGTTACATTACAAATGAAGATGAATAAGTTTAAACACCGAGGTAGTAATAACATTGCTATAATCGATATACTATTGTGTAACGATATTAATATCTTTAGCGCGGGGACTTGCTGTCCTGGCTGTACAGAAGAGAGTTTCTCTTCTTCGAAAACTTCACCATCTTCCCTTTCAAATTTGTTCTTTATTTTCTTCGATTTATCAATTTTTCCTTCCTCTGACCAGAGTTGTAAATCCCCATTAATTCATAAGATATTGTTTACAGTACAATTTGTTTTGTAATTATGATTTCATAATAATAATATGTAGTAATTATAAAATAGAGTGTAAACATTTGAATAGCTGAAAAAAATACTAATTTTCGCTTTAATATTGTAAGAAATGGTGGAAAAAATGGAAGAAATAAATAATGCATTACTTATTTTTTTCATTTTTTCAAAAGGATTACCGTGAATTTTTATTGAAAAATAATAATTTTTACAGCCATTCCAAAGTTTAACCATCGTATTACAATCGCTACATGTTATTATTATAAAATCATAATTATAGAGCTGATCGTATCATCATCATTATTTCTATAAGTATTAGGCATTTACAACTCTGCTTCTGGCTACGCGACTATAACCACAAAAAAAACGATTTAAACGTTTGTTTAAAACGAAGATACGAATACAAAGACACAAATCAACACAGGAAAATGTAGTATAATATCTTGGAAGATAACGAAAAGAATACGAATATTAGCAAAGCCCGTTACGCATCATTTAGTCACAGACGTCGGGGAAAAAAAAAACACAGACTGAAATTGCAATTAACTTCCAAACTCTGGAAAGTCGAATTTTTTCTTACATATACTTTATACTTTTGTTTTTTTAAATTAAAACAAAAGTTTTCTATTATTGTCGCATAATGCGCATAGCGATCGGTAGGACGTAAGGTAACGTAGATATTTTTAAAAAGCTTCTCGAGTTTTTCATAAAGTCACGAGATTAATCAACTTAGCGACCAATTAGATTTTTCCCGTGGTGAGAGTAATTTAATGAAGAAAATTGTGATTATTTGGAGATTCGAAGTTTGACTGATAACAATAGAACTTGGTGTTCGAATTCGGACCACTTGTGCCAAAATACAATAGTGGCTAACGATCCACAATTTCAATGGCCCACACGATTTTTTCAAACATTTATGCATTTTTTTTTTCATTTTCTTCATTAATTCAAAAATTTGAAACGAGCCATTTGTCCAAAAGTAGAAGATGAAAGTGTCGCAATAGGATCAAAGTAAATCGTGGGCTGTGCTGCATTAACGTTGTTAACGGCAGTATAATTTTTGGTAAATTCTTTGCATTTTAAAAAACGTGATAGAAACCATAAGTATATTATACTGTACGAAACAAGCAAAAAAAAAGAAAAGAAAATAACGAAAAGAAGAGAACTCGAGATTTTCAGCGTGGACAGCAATGAGAAATAATCAACTCTGTATGATATAACGTAATATCTACCGTAACAATCGAATTGAGATATCGAAAATAGGCGACGAGAGGAAGAAAGTTGTCAAAAAGAAAGACAGAGAGAATGGAAGAGAAGTGATGTCGTAAGAGATATAAGTAAGTTAGAGATATACAATTCATTGAAACCAAAAAAAAAAATATATATATATATATATATACATATATATATATGTGTATATAAATGAATATATACGAAGACGTGTAAACGCATTTGTATATCTTCATTGTTATATGTGTATATATAATAACTAATAGTATACACCACGAGACAGACATTAAAAAAAAAACACTCACACTCACAAAGACACGCGTAAGCCGAGAGCTGATATTTATCGGTATAAAAAAGGGAAAGAGCCATGGGTAAAAAAAGATAAGTGCGAAAAGTCAGTCCCGTGGCTATTATAACAATCTCTTGGAGCGTTCGAGCCTCTTTGAAGGCATAGCTAATTTATTTTTACCTTTACTTAAGATATACGAGGGTCAAGAGGCTCGAAACGTGCGAATCGAGGTCGTAAGATTTGCCAACAAGAAAAATTGAACTGATAAAAAAAAAAGAATCTTCGTACATGGAACTGAATAGGTGTATTAAAATGAAGTAAATTGTAAACAGTCAAAGTGAAGAAGGAAAAACAAAAAAAGATGGAATAAAAGCGAATCACAAAAATCCAGTGGCCAGAGACGGGACTATTAAAAAAAAAAAACATTAATAAAACGCGTAGCAATTGAAACGAAAATAATTAAACAAACAAAAAAAAAAGAGAGAACAGTCGACACGAAAAAAAAAGAAAAAAAACTTATCCGATGTGTAACACTGTTAAAATTGGTATATTAAACGATATCGAGGGATTAATTCGTGTAAATTAGAAGAGACAACAGAAAGTATCCATATAGATGAATACCTACCACGAAAACAAAAAAAAAATACATATATATATAAACATAAAGATACTATATTATACGTATACTCAAAGTAACGAATGATGTTAATTAGCTCGTCGCGCGCTGCACACTCTTGCCCGAGATGCGGTTTATTATCGATCTATATCTCCGCTTTCTCATCGAAATAACCCTTGAAATAATGTATAATGTGTGCTATGCTCGATAAAAAGAAAACACCGACGATCTTAAGGCGGTGTAAAAAATCCTATTTTATAATATTCCTTTTAAATGATTTATAAATACTTCCATGCCCTAAATCACAGTGCAATTTTTGAAGTCTATAAAGCTTAAAGTTGTCGAAATGAATCTTAAAAGAAGATACATAATGATTAAGAGATTTTTGTATTGTCATCGAGTTTTGCTGTGACTAAAATTTCAACAAATGTCAACTGTAAATAGGGCATTTTCATCGCCTTAATATTCAGAACGGAGCGTCAGATAACTTTTTATCTATTCCGGATTATTCTTAACTCCCTCATTTTTTCCTTTCGACTTTCCTCTTTATCTCTCTCTCTCTCTCTCTCTCTCTCTTTTTTTCTGTCTGTCTGTCTCACGCTCTGGATTGTCATGAGAAAATGATAAAAGGCGTTCAACGGTCAGTCGTCTGACACTTTTGCGGCTCAAAACCGTCGGAATTATTATTATTATTTAATATATAATGTCTTTAAGCGATGCCAAGAGACTCGAGCTCCTCATAAGCGCCGACTTTTCAAAATGTTATGCGTTTTAACATTTGTATTTCAATCGAAAGGATTAAATCGCATCAAAGTACAATTTTTTTGTAGAATTATCTGGGTGACGATGGTTTGTGTGAATAGTTTGCATAAAACGGAAGCTCGAGCATGATTACACAAAATCTGTTGTTATTATTAACAATTTATTAAAATTATTATTATTCTCCTTATTAAGATTAAAATGTATAATATTTAGGCAGATTTTAATGGTCGACGAGCATCCGAGTGATTCGGCGCCTGGTTATCATTAGCGATAAAGGATTTGTAAACAATACACTTAAGCTAATATCGCATCGACCTATCAACGAGGATTTAAATTTAAATTGTGATGCGCTACAACAATTTGTTATCCATTAATAGCATTTCTCGTATTTCGAGCGAGACACAATTTAATGGCAAAAAATGTTATAGAGTTGTTTGTTGACAATGCGATATTACGAATGCGTACATAATTATTGCAGAATGCTTCTTTGCAATACTTGCGTTTGACACGCATTTATCAGTAAATATTATCCCTAACACAGACATATATAGACATATATTTAGACACTTCCACTGATAAATATTCAGCGTAGTTAACGAAAAAATTAAACGCAATTGAACGGATTTATTTGTTGGTGTGGATATTTAGTGTCCTGAAACTAAACGGAAGGATAAAAAACCAAAGGAATCTAGCATTAACTCGATATTTTTTATTATTATGCATTAATTTTAACTTTTAAAATAAACAGGATTATAAACGTCTGTTATTTTAAACGACAAACGTTTATCGCATAATTGACTTAATAATTATTAACAAGAGAATTAATTTCATTTGGACGTTAAAGGTGTTTAATTTGTATTTAATACATTTTTTTATTTTTCGTTGTTTATGGTGTTTAATTTTTTTTTAAACTGTTAAAATGAGTTTTTTTTATAAAATAAAACGGAAAAAAAATAAAATGCGAATATACATAATACATTGAAAGATTAATGGAGACAGAAGTTTTGTTTTATTGAAAATAAATTTTCTTCTTGTTATTAAAGAAAAAAAATGTTAATATCTTTTCATAATATTTGTCAAATGTTATGAAATTGATTTTTATTTAATAAGCATATTATGTTGCTGTTATTAAAATCTTAATGTAATTTTAATATGATTAAAATGAATTAATTAAATTGATAAAAAATAAAAATTTTAATATAATTTTTCAATTGGCAAATTTTTGTCTTCCAACTGTTATTGTTTGTTTTATTCAGACTATTAAGTATTTATAGTTTTCTTTTAGCTATTAGATGTTTTTTGTACGTAAAGAATTACTATCACTTGTAAAGAAGTCGGTGTAGAAAATATAAAAAAATGAAAGCTTAAATTTGTCACGTGTTACGAAGGAAAGGAAATAATAAGTTGATTATGATCGAGAGTAAATGTCAAAAATACTTGACACCATTTGAATAATTAAGCAAATAAACATTTCATTAATACTCGAATCAACTTCGGTAATCGTAAATTATCAGGGTAATTTCCGTGAGTCTAAAATCACAGGTCTTCTCGGAAGATTAATCGCTTTACCAACAAAGGTACTTATACACAACAGGTGCGATCCTCGTCGGTGTTTTTTTATAATAACTCACGTATCTGCGATACAACAGGTGAGATGCAACACACAAATTGATAGCGCACTTAAGTCGTGAGCGGCGTAAATGATAGACGACGGAAAAATTATCACTATCTAAACACAGGTGCGCGTTTTCATTGTCAAAAGTGCAGAATCATCTCGACGCCATCGATATTGGCAAACAATGCGATTTGAATAATCTTCTAGAAGTGATGAAATTCTTCTCAAAACTATCATTGCCATATAATAGTTCAAAAAATAAAAAATAAAAAAAAAAATAAATGTTATCTTACAGCCGCAGTATAAAGTTCGCAGAGTCCTCTACGTGGCTATAAAAAAAAGATTCCTGAATAAACGTTTATTAACCCTTTAAATTTAATCAAAAAATTCTGGAGTATTTAAAGAATCTCATGAGAAATCCCAAATGTTAATTTAATAAAAGAAAAATGGATTTACAAGTAAGAATTAAAAAGGTGAAGTTCTTTCGATGATTTTATTTTACAAAATGCACAACATTGAAGAATAATTACATTGTTATTAGGGAAAAGAGTTTCATCATTAAACGATTCATTAATCAGTCATGATTTAACAAAACGAATGAAGATAAACATTATAAAAAAAACTAATAATTTACTTCCTTTTTTGTAATTGATCAATTAATGCATTCTTCGATTTACTATCAATTAATATTTTATCGAATTTGGAGAACATCTGTTATATTTTTTTTTTTCGTGGATTGAAGTAAATCGATTGATTATTTTATTTAGAGATATTATTGAGTCATACTTTGGCCCGAACCTCTGGGCTATTCGAACTTGAACTTACGACTGTACGAAAATTTTTTATAAACTGCGAAACACGTCGGCAAAGGTTTAAGATAAGGTTATAATATCGTAAAGATAATGAAAAAAATTACGATAGGAGATAAGAAGGAAAAGTAGCGTGAGAGCGAGATAGAGAAAAAAAAAGAAAAGAGAGAGAGGCCCCTTCAACACACTACAAGTTAAGGTTTTGATTTAAAAAAAAACCTTTTCCAAAGACTTGTATAATAAAAAAAAACATGTAAACTCGGAGTTTGGAGCGCGCGCGCGCACGAGACAGACGATAATGAATTTAAAAAAAAAAAAAAACCATTCAATATTAAGCAAAGTATATCTATTTAAGGCATCGGTTAAGATCTGACAGCGAAAAAAATAAATAAAAATAAAAATAAAAAATAAAAAACAAGATACTTATTTACTAATATATAGGCGGGTGACGCAAATAATATTACAGAGAACCTTCTGTTGCTCGAATTATTGTATTATCTATACTATATAAATTTTATTGTATAAATTCTGTCGAGGTGCACGTCCTCCGATCGAGAGAGTGTTTTACAATGGATTATTACCGTGAGCATACAAACATAATATCATTATTCGTCTAATAATGCTGCTTCGAAAGTGTTTAGGGACTTTTACAACAACAACAACAACAACAAAACTCCACTTGTCCTCCATCTTGAAACTGTATTTTAACTCTTCCTCCCGTTGCTCTTCTGTAAAATTTTCTTTTATTTAACTGTCGTTGTTTACTATGTTTAACGATGCTTCACTTATAAATGCTTCAGTGTCTATCAAAGCATTTATTCAAACATTCACAGTGCTTTAACGACTCTCTTTCTCTATAGTGTATCCCAAACACTTGTTAGAAAAAATATATCTTCCTTTTGTACAATTATTTTAATCGGTTCTTCGAACGTCACTGCGATTTTATCGCTAAATCACAATTTTTTGTCATCGAATATACAAGGAAAGGTGGACTTAAATGTGTGCGATCGTCGATAGGGTTGAATCAAATAAATATATGGCACATATCTGCCAACTACTTCGATCACTATAATTATAAGTCTCGTTTTAATTGATGAGCTGAAAGAAGAGACGAGTTTTTTTATTTATTCAAAGTATCAAGCGAAGACGATTTATTGCGAGGAAGAAAATTATACAAACTACGAGAAACCCTCTCGATTCGAGGCGTCCCAATAGTTGGCCTAGTACCGAGTATCATGTTTTTTGCCCCGGTTGCCACGGATTATTGAATTATCGTCTATTATTGAGATATTATACTTGATGAAGAAACAAAAAAAAAAAACAAAAAAACAAAAAAATAACACACACACACACAAATTTTTTATTGATATATATGAACTTTATCGCTACCGTTGAAGATGTCATTGAGAGTAAGATAAACGCGGGTAATAAGCGCAGTATAATGATGAATTGTTCTACATGTTTCATCCCGTCGAGCGTCGTGTATCGAACGCTCGTGAAAACGTCAATGGGCTGAGGAATAGAGTGAAGAAATTTTAAGAAATTAAGAACAAAAAGAAATTAAAATAAAGGACGAAAAAAAAAAGATTGAAAAGTGTTCCCTTACCGCCAATTCGGGGCGAGTTTGGTCGTATACATAGAATTATACAATAGATTGGATTAGAGAGGGTAAAGACACGACATACAACACGTGTGCTAAAAAAAGAAAAATAAGAAAGGAAATAAGAAAAAGAAAAAAAATGCAAAAAAAAAAAAACGAAAACTGATTATTAAGTATCTTTCGAATAAATGAATCTTCCTTTCGTTTTGGCGTAATCGTTAAGTGGGAAGCCGAGAGGGTGTATCATAATAATTACATGAAGAGAAAAAAAACGAAAAGAAGAAGAAGAAGAAGATGATGAAGAGGAGGAGAAGGAGGAGGAGGAATACACGAGAACAAGAACAACAAGATAAATTTGTCGTTTGCGTTTCTTCAACCTTTATATGTCTAGCAAACGAATGAATATATTTATTGCGAGGTATAGTAATATTATTGGCGATTAATATATTTATTATTAATCTGTATAATCATTGTTATATTGTTCCTCGGTTTCCACGCGCGTGAAAACGATTTACGAAAGATCCATTTGTACAATCATTGCGTCATTAAAATATGATTATTCATTATGGAAATGTGTTATTATCTTGTGAACAATCCCTTTGTCCCCTTTTTAATATAAATTAACTTTTATTTTACAACACGTACATTGAATTTTATTGGGAAAGCCTTTAATGGACCGTGCATTTTTTTGTGCACGGTGATATAGTGCACAAGACTTTAGGACACACTTCAATAGTGTGGAAACATTTTTGTGCACCGAAGATTTATCAAACAATTTCGTCCTTCGAAGCAAAATTTTTTTGTGCACGTGACTGATAGTGTACATTGCTGTAGTGCACATGTCAATGTATTTAAAAAAAAAAACAATTAACAATAGCGCACACTATTGTTGTGCACAATTTGGTAGTGCACATAATTTTTGTACACAATATACAACCCCCTTAATTTATGTATTGAACTGCATGATAGTGCACGTTGTGATTGTGTACAATTAGTAATTACGTTAAACAATCACTTGATAGTGCACATGCAGTTGTGCAGAATTCATTTGCTTTGGCATTAGTAATGATTTCGTGGATATTGGATGTGCACAATTACTATGTGCACAACAAGAGCTGTGCATTATTAAATGATTGTTTATAACGATTTTTACAAAGCTTCCTCTATTAGGAAGCCAATATAGATTAACATGTTTCCTCATAGAGGTAGATTTGTAAAAATCCAATAATAATGAGGAAGCAATTGGCAAAGTTCTACTTTGCAGCCTTTTTTCATATTATTAAGGCACTACATTTTTAATGCCTATTGAACCAGAGAAATGGGCCCAATAGAGAGAAATAATGTGCACTATTCTAAATAAAAAAAAAAAAATACTTTGGCATGTGCTCTACAGAGATGTGCACAATCAATGACGTGTACATCAAACATGATTTTTTTGCAAAATCTAATAGTGCACAAAAAGATTGTGCCATATTGTGCTGTGTTCAGTGATATTTGTGCACTACCCAAATGTGCACAAAATGGATGTGCACAAAATAACTGTGCACAGTAAACTCCGGTCCATCAAATACCCTGTCATTTGAGTTTATGTTTTTATTAAATTAAATTTCCTACAGGGGTTTAGTTAAAATACAGTATATGAATTTTCCAATTTTTTTTTTATAGTGTCGTGGAAGTGGAAGAAGCGTCATAGTCAAAAGTCGCTATCAGTCGATCAATGATCGATAGAAAAAAAAACTGGGATTCGAAAGCTACGAGATTATCGTCACTTTTTTGTTGTTTTATTCTTCCGCGGTAAAGCCCGCAGCTGTTCGAGATAGAGTATCGCAAGAATGAAACACTTGGACGATTGTCATCAATGTGGATGATGACCGGAACGTCGATTTCTCACCTGCACGATAATCAAACGACGTTCAACAATACGATAAGCCATTATCATACTACAATATTGCATTTTCAATTGGGCTTTCCGTCGGACACGAGCTCCTCGATCGTTTGGCAGTTACTGTTATTTAACATGAGGGATTAAATGAATAAATTCAAGAACAGAAAAATGTATGTGAAAAAGGAAACGTGTTGATTAGGAGTGAAGCAAATATTTAATTTATAAAAACAATTCGGCTGTGATCTACAAGTGTAACGAGTGAGTTGTGCATATTTCGTTTCGTAGCGATGTTAACGTTATAAGCAAATAGCTTAAGGATATATCCTTAAGCCAAACGTGAGTTTCACAGAAAATTTCCATCACTTCTCGATGGAATGAAATTCTGAAAAAAATCAACCATGTAGAAGGTGCTGAAAAGATTGATTTTGCATAATAATTATTCCAAAATTTCATTAACTAATTCTTGAAAAAAAAAAAGTTTAATTATTTTGTATAATTTTTATAAATCGGGTTTTTAATTTTTTTCAATTTTTAAAAATGGTTGAAAAGTCACAATTTTTGGATATGCGTCTTTCATACAACCGCTCATTGCACCCGCAAAGTGTCAGGATAATTGATCGCGTAGATTCGCAAATATAACTCAAACATTTAAAAAAGCAATCTTGAAAAATTACACAAAATGCTGTAAAAAATGGACAAGTGCTTGAAATTTTCTCTTAAAGATAAATTTACGTTTGGCATATCCTTAAATCACTGCGTCCATTATTACTGGTAACGATATTATTTGATTTTATTATAAAGTAGAGTGTTGTTTAGAATGAAGAGATTTGCAACATTCTTTCTCACTATCGGATTGTGCACTTTGCTGGTGCTGGGAGAACAAATTTGCGTTTGGTACGGTGAGTGCGGTGCCGTAAATGGAAAGAAACAAAATTGTGTTGGAACGGAACCAGCACAGCCTCTTGAAGATGAAAAAGCAATGGCCATTTTCATGAAAAGATGTCCACACTTTTTCGAAAAACCAGGTGAGATTTATAACATTATTTTTGACACCTTGATGGAAGGGAATTAGGTATAAATCTTGTGATATTCATCGATTAATATTACAGATCATATTTTTATTCATATTGTTAAAGTTATAATTTATTTAAATAATTAAATCTTTGAATCTCTACTCAAGTACAAAATATTGCCCAATTTTTACACAATCCAGCGAATAAAAACTATATATTGTAGATGATCCACAAAAGTTTAAGTTAACTTTCGGTAATTTGTAAAAAATTATTTCATCAATGAATCAAGAGGATGCATTTTTTTACATAATAACACTAATTTGTTTATTTATTTATTTTTTAAACTAATTTTTAAGTTTAATTAAATTGTAATTAATTATTTATTTTTAAGTTTAATTAAATGTTAATTAATTATGTATTTTATTACTTAATTAAATTTAATTAAATATTTATTTAACTATTTAAACTAATGACATATTTTTCATGAAATATCACTAATTTTGATCTGTCTTTACCCTTAAGTAATCGAGCCATCAAGTGTTATTTAGCAACAACACAATCAGCCTAATTTAGAAATCTTCTGCATTAGATTTTTACAAAATTTAATTCAAAAATATTCAGACAGGCCTCTGGAATTGTGCTGCGATGCGGCTCAAATATTTACCATGGACAATAGCATGAAAATGGCAGAAGGTATATTCGGCAGATGCCCGAGTTGTATGAAAAATATGTTTCGGTCGATTTGCGATTTTACGTGTTCGCCGGATCACCGAAATTACATAAAAATAACTGATATTAAGGTCGACAATATAACCACTGGTTTGGAATATATAGCTAGCATTGAGGTAAGTTACATTCGAGAATTACTTATCAAAACCCAATATAACGGATTATCACATTTCTACAAAATCTACCTCCGCAATCCATCATAATTGAGAGGATAGTATTAAAGATTAAAATAGCTGATACTCTTTTAAGAATGATATCTCAATTCGTCAGCTGCTGGTATCTGTCCTAAAATAAATGATAGAAAAGTAGAACTTTGCAAATTTCTTCCTCATTATTGTTGGATTTTTACAAATCTACCTCTATGAGGAAGCATGTTAATCTATTTTTGCTTCCTGATTTATGGATGAAACTTTTTTTTAACTAAAAAATCTAATATTATTCCTACGATCGTATATTTTTATTATTAAATTCAATAAAAAAATTATATTATTTATAATAATATTATAGGACACAGAAGAAACATATAGGATTTTGGCGGTAAATTTATGATAGAACTTTGTAAATTCGTGAACCAAAAATCGGAACGACAGGATTTAAAAAAAAAAAACGTTTTTGCTTCCTCATAGAGGAAGATTTATAAAAATCCAATAATAATGAGGAAGCAATTTGCAAAGTTCTATTTTGCAGCCTTGTTTCTTATATACTAGGATTTTATTGTGGCTCGCGCGCTGGGCGCGCTCGCAATCGCCCCCCAACCAAGGGTGCCCCCCCCCCCCCCCGCCAAGGTGCCCGCAGCCTTGGGGGACCCATGTTTTTGGAAAAGGACTTGGAATAATTCGGGCTCGGGGCTTGGCGGAAAGGGGTGGGGCTAGCCTCAGGGGCTGGGGCTAGCCCTGAGCCCGAATTATTCCAAGTCCCTCGATTCTTGACACGGCGGCGGCGGCGGCGAGATCTTTTTATAATATAGAGATATATATATATATATATATATTGTTTATTATGCATACATTGGAATACAGTGATTCATAATGCGTAATTACAATGAAATACATTTTTCTTGGCTAGATCTATATATCCGAAGAATATACGAATGCGACTCATGAGTCTTGCAGGCAAGTTGTACATCCGGCGTCTGGTAATATTGCTCTTGATATATCCTGTAATGGCAATTTGGGAAACCGATGTACTCCAAAACTGTAAGAGCTTTTGCGACTAACTGATACACTATCGTAGGAAATTTGAGCAATCAAATGAATAAAGTCCTTTTTTTGTCTGGCCAGTTGGTTCGAATATTTAGGTAATGCAGTTACAAATAAACTGGTACCATTTAACATTGACTACGTTTACGATAAAAGCGACGATCTAACCGGACCCGCTTTAAATCCTGTGACGAAACGCTGCACCGAAGCTTACGACGTGAGTTAACCATGTTTTTTTAAATCCTATAAAAAAAATTATTATACCTTATATATAATTACAGTAATAATTAATTAGGTAAAATAAAATTTATATATCTGTTTTTAAATGATTATTATGAATATATGAACAAGTATAAATGCTTGAGAACCTATGAAATGTTTTATTATGTATAATATATAATTATAGTCATGATTATTTAGTTAGAATAACGTGAATTAATAAAAAAAAAAAAATTATTATAAATATATGAAGGACTAGAAATAGTTTTTGATTTTGGTTATTTATAAATCAACAGAACTCTTCATCGGTGTGCAGTTGCGTCGATTGTCCCGGATCCTGTCCTTTCGTCAAGTGGCAAATAGCTACAGACGATTTTATGATATTTGGCATCAGCGGATACGGCGTTACCTCAGGATTTGTTATACTTTTTCTCAGTGGCTTTTTATCCGTGGTTCTCTTCCATTTTCGAAAACGAGCAAAAGGTAAATTTTACTCTACGCAAATTATGACTCCATATTAGAAAATACATGTTTCTAATTAATTTTTTTCATTCAAGGAACTGATCAGACGGAATCATCGTCCGTTGCAAAATCATGTCGGAGATCAGGAGATAAAGTTGGCAACTTTATCGAAAGATTTTTTGCAGCCTGGGGACGCGGTAAAAACATTTTATTTATGTACTCAAGGGTACATATGCCCTTTATGTACTAATTTAGTTAGGACATTAATTTAGACGATAATATCTAAAAGTTATTAATAAATTTGCAAAAAAGAAATTATTTTATCAATTCGATACAAGAATTTTTTATCTTTCACATTAAATCTCTCATTTCTCTGAATACACATAATTTTTTCTAGACTTTGCCAATAATTCTGAAATATATATTTTATTTTATTTTGAGAAATAATTGTAAAGCCACGAGTTTTTAATATGTCTTCGTATAACGATTTTACTTATGACAATCTGGGAAACAGATGCTTGAAAATTATTTTCTTAATTCCTGAAAAATCATATACACTGTGAAAAATCTAAGAATTTTTTTTACTGATTTATTAATTATTTTACGTCATTATTATAATAGAAAATCGGTGATGTTGGTCTGTTGACAAAGTTCTAAAATTCTGATCATATCAAACTTCTGGAAATGACCATTTAATCGACATCTCGACCTCAAAGTTAATTATTCGCGTAAATGTTACATTTTGTATTAAACCTGGTTATGGATTGTAGTTTATTATAATGATAATTGTACGCAGTTTATAGTAAAGTTAGCTGTAAAAAATCTTTTATGGAAAATGTGTATAAATATCTTGTGTCTTAGAATTAATTAATTTAGGCGATAATTTATTATGACACGTTTATTTTATTTTAACTATTTAGGATTCGCTAAACATCCTATAATCGCTCTCTTCACGCTGTCGTACATAGTGTTAGGCTTGACATGGGGTGTGAAATACCTCCAAGTGACTGTAAATCCAATCGAAATATGGGCTTCGCCCAGCAGTCGATCGAGGCTGGAAAAGGATTATTTCGACACGCACTTTCAGCCATTTTACAGAACGGAACAAATTTACATTAAATCCATCGGCCTTGACACGGTAATCATTTAAATTTCATTTACCCTCGGAAATATTCACAGTTGTAAAATCCCATTAATTCATGAAATCTATTTTACAGCACAGTTTCTTTTGTAATTATGATTTCATAATAATAAAATGTAGTGATTATAAAATAGAGTGTAAACATATTAATAGCTGAAAAAAAATACTAATTTTCGTTTAAATATTAGAAGAAATAAGGAGGGAAAATGGAAGAGATTAATGCATTAATTATGTTTCTTCATTTAAAAAAAAAATATTACCATGAAATTTTATTACAAAATAATAATTTTTGCAGCTATTCGAAAGTTTAGTCATTGTTTTATAATCGCCATAGACCTGATCATATCATCATCTTCATTTCTATAAGTATTAGACATTTGCAACTCTGGAAATATCAATCAACGATTGTTCCACAATTAAACGACGAGTCGTGTGTCGCAGATTCTTCATGAAACGTCCAACGGAATTCTCGAATTCGGTCCAGTCTTTGGAAGAGAATTTTTACTTGCTGTCTACGATCTGCAAAATCAAATTCTGCAGGTAAAAAAATAAATAAATGCGACGATCTGATGTTCCTCGTTAATTTTGATATCTTCATATATTATTTCTAGATCGGTCAAGACACCGATGAAGGCTTAGAGAAAATATGCTATGCTCCTGTTCAAAGTGAATTCACAGGTCCTGTTACAGTTTCACTCTGCACTGTACAAAGTGTATGGGGATATTTTCAAAATGATCTCGCGAAATTTAATGAAACAAAAAATTCGACAGGATTCGAGGAGAATTATCTCGATCACTTGGACCTGTGTATGCAGTAAGTTGACGTTATTTCATAAGTTGTCAAAAATCCGAAATGAACTATTTTCGTTACTTTAAAATACGCAATTTTAGCTTATTTTTTTCATCATTAATTTATTATCAAATTTATTTTCAAAGGAATCGTATATATAATCGTATATTTCAAGTTTATAATAGGCAATTAAATACCTTCTAATTGTAGTGAATTTAGTTTTGAAAAAATGTAAAAAAGCAAATGTAAGCAATAAAGGCAAAAGTGATTGAACGAAATTTTTTTTTAAAGAAATGTGCACATACATATTGCTTAATTAAAAATTGAATAATAAATTAATTACGTTTATAATGAATATTTAAATTTAGTAAAATATACGGACAAGCGTTTCTTCTTCTAAATATTTCCGTCAAGATAAAATCCTGATGTATGTAAAAAGTTCTTCCTGTTTATTCAACATTGTATTTTTTTCTTATTTCTTAAGTGAATATCAGCAATTGTAATCTGACTCCTGTTCTTTCATTGTGAAAAATAAGGTCTAACTCTTCTTTTCCTTTTGTGTTTCAGAAACGCTTTTAATCCAGAATGCATGTCCCAGTACAAAGGACCTGTTATACCCGATATTGCTGTCGGTGGATTTTTGAAAGACGGTGAACAATCCGATATTACCAAGTACATCGAAGCAACAGGATTGGTTCTCTCATTTATGGTGAGAAATTCTTTGAACGAAAGTGAACTTGCGCCGATGCTCAAATGGGAACAAAGGTAATGATTGAATTTTATTCCCTACTTCTTAATTTTTAGTAGTAGTCGTATTAAGGGTGAATTTATTCGCAAAACAGATCGCAGAATAGATACATTTTTTCCTTTTATAAGAGTATTTACCCACAGAATTGATATTGCCAATAGGACATCGATCTGTAATTTTTCGTTTTTTTTTAAATTGTTTACAGATATTTAGATTTTATGGAGGACTGGGAAAAAAATAAAAAGCCGGAATACATGGAAATAGCTTACAGCTCGGAAAGATCTATCGAGGACGAGTTGCACAGAACTTCAAAGGCCGAAATAAAGACTATGGCGATTAGTTACATCGTAATGTTTATTTATATTGCTCTGGCGTTAGGGAAGTTCAAAAAATCTTCCGAATGTTTCGTAAGTCATCAACGTATTTCGTTAAATATTCTCAATTGATTTTAGATCTATGATAATTAATTGAAATTATTTTTGAAACAGGTAATTAGCAGATTCATGCTAAGTATTGGTGGAATTCTTATAGTTCTCGCATCGGTTGGTTGTTCTTTAGGTATTTTCGGCTATGTCGGAGTACCCACAACTTTACTGACGATCGAGGCAAGTACTTTAAACCAGAGTTGGAAAACCCTAATTATATTTGGTACAAAATTGTAGCTACAATTGGCTTTGTAATTAAGTTTTTACAATAATAATTTGAAGTGATTATAATATGATGGGTAAACATTTGAATAGAGGCAAAAAATATTAATTCCCCATCAAATTTCATGATAATCTTATTGAAAAAATCTAGAAATACTGTTGATACATTGCTAAAGTGGAAGGCCTGTGGTTTGTCCATTATTCTCACAATTTCTCCCAAAATTTGATAAAAAATTCGATTTTTCTTAAAGCTATTCAAAAGTTCACATATAATGTTATGATCGCTACAGTTCATTATTACAAATTCGTAAATACAAGACAAACTGTTCTGTAAACTTTATATCGTAAAGTAATGGGGACTTACAACTCTACTTTAAACTGATTATTTCTTTTTTTTTTTCCATTTTCGTTATATCTTTCACGTGAATTTTTTTTCTTAGGTCATACCTTTTCTCGTGCTAGCTGTAGGAGTTGACAATATATTCATTTTGGTGCAAACCCATCAAAGAAATCCTCGTAAACCAGATGAAACAGTTTCTGATCATATAGGACAGATAATGGGAATGGTCGGGCCCTCGATGCTTTTGACCAGTACTTCCGAATGCTTGTGCTTCTTGATAGGTAATGCTCTTCAATCTTTACCCTCAATTATTGAAAATTGTGGTGGACAATCATTCACTGAGAGAAAAATCTGGTAAATAAAAAGAAATATAGTTAGACCGTCGATAATCTCACTATAAACTATAATTTCCAGGAGGAATGTCTATATTTTATGGTTATAGCAAATATAAGAAAATAGTTGGATGAACCATTGATATAATTTCCAGGAGGAACGTCTCTATTTTATGGTTATAGTAAATATAATTATAGTAGCAATCATCAAAATGATAATAGTTTCAAATATACCGTTTCGTTGCATATACGATTTCAACGTTTGTTTCCAATAACCTTGCAACTATCGTTTATTGAACCATATTATCATCGCTTCAACTATAAAACATTGCAAGCCTTCTTATAATCGTTTTATCATGTGAAATCGTTAAGTCAACGATATGCTTTTCTCTCAGTGTTTCCATGAGTGGTCATACAATTTTTATTTATTTATTTTTTTTTTTCATTTTAGGAACGATTTCTTCGATGCCAGCCGTAAATACATTTGCCTTGTATGCCTCTGTCTCCATTCTCATAAACTTTTTAATCCAAATAACTGGATTTGTTAGTCTATTGGCTCTGGATACCAGAAGATACGAGGTATACGTCGTGGATTACTATTTTTTTTTTAATTAGAATAAAATTTGACATAAAAAAGAAAAAAAGTGTTGTAAAATTTACAGGCTGGTCACTTTGATGTACTTTGTTGCCTGAGTCTTGATTCCGGTATGACCATCAATTCCGACAAAGGAATGGTGCACAGATTTTTTGAGAAAATCTACACACCTTTTCTCATGAAGAAACCTGTGAGAATCGGAGTTTTGGTGTTCTTTGTTGCTATGCTGACGGTTCACACTGTCGTGTGTCCAAACATTGAAATTGGTCTCGATCAGAAGCTTTCAATGCCTAAAGATTCTTACGTTCTGAAATACTTTGAGGTAAATTATTCGAGCATTTTAGACAAATTTATATTACTTTATCACTATTAAAGAAAGTTGTAAATTTAATTCAATAGACTGGAAGTTTGTATTTTTAAACTATATGTAATTTAATATGCAACTTTTGTGCGAAATTAATATATTTTTACAGTAAAATTAATGGCTATACCAGTTTATGCATAAAAACTCTCAGGGCTGGTACATAACATTTTCAATTTTTTTCTGCAGTGTATAATGTTTATCATTTTCAGTATATGAATGATTTGCTATCGATGGGACCTCCAGTTTATTTCGTCGTAACTGGAGGATTAAAATATAACGAGACTAAAGTGCAGAACGCAATTTGCGGAGGGCAACAGTGCAATGGAGATTCTTTATATACGCAAATATTTACAGCGTCAAAACAATCCTCCGAGTAAGTATTAAGGCTCGATAAATCGTATGGTTATTTGCAGTTGATCATTTGAGATATTTTATTGATTGAAGATCATATTTGGCCAAGCCAGCATCTTCCTGGATTGACGATTACTTCGATTGGTCTGTTATCGACGGATGCTGCCGTTATTTTCCTAAAAATGGCTCATTTTGCCCACATAATAACGGTGAGGTTACATTTACCATAATTTTCGTGATACTGGCAATTTTGTGAATGGATCACACATATCAATATACATTCAAAAGGGCGATTCGATAAAAAATTGAGTAATTCACAACGAGAAAAGAAATCTTAATTACTAGAGATACTGAGAGCATTCGTTTTAAACAATAATAATGGAAGAAATGTAATAATAAATTATTAAAAAGGAAAATGGATGAAAAATAAATTCGCCGTTTTTGCCTTAGAGAGTACATAATTTTTTAAGTATTTTTTTTTACGATTTAAAAATGTTCTCTTTGTATTTTGGGAATCAGGTTTAAAGTCATCAGTCCAAACTCAAATTTCCATAAATAGAGGTTGTAAAAAATTTTTGAAAACGGAAATTTCGATATTAGAAGAAATAATTTGTTAATCATACGTTATTAAACTAATCGGCGAATTCATATCATAAGAAAATTAAATTTTCGATGAAATTTGCTAAACATTTTTTAAATATGATTTGTTAAGAAGTTTTTGGCATTAGTATTATACAAAATTAGTGATCTTAGTATTTGCAATGATTTAAATTTTTGACTTTTTTTTTCCTGCCGTCGAGTGTTACAATTCTAATCGAATCAAGATTTTGTGAAAAATTTTTACGGCTTTAAATATGTTTTACCGTGTAATATTAATCTCATATTAAAGGCTTATTTTTTTTCTTTAGTTGTCGATTGTAAAACATGTAATATAACGAAAAATAGTATCGAGTCCCGACCAGAAGCTGATAGTTTCCGCGAGTATATCAGTTACTTCCTAACGGATATTCCCGATGCGGATTGTGCGAAAGCTGGACGAGCATCTTACTTGGATGTAAGTATAGTTTTAATGCTGCACTGTAACAAAAATATACTTGGAATTTAGTGTACTTTTACCAGAGTTGTAAATACTTTCAGAAATAACGATGATGATATGATCAGCCCTATAATTATGACTTCATAATATGTAATAACATGTAGCGATTAAAATCCGATGACAAAAGTTTTGAATAGCTGCAAAAATGATTATTTTTCAATAAAATTTCATGGTGATCCTTTTGAAAAAACTGGAAAAACCTAATTAATGCATTAATTATCTCTTCTATTTTTTCCACCATTTCTTCCAATATTTAAGCAAAAATTTGTATTTTTTCAAGCTCTTTAGATGTTTACACTCTATTTTATAATCCGTACATATTGATATTACGAAATCATAATTAGAAAACAAACTGTACTGTAAACAATATTTCATGATTTAATGGAAATTTACAACTCTGACTTTTACTGGAAGTTTTTATTCATAAACTAGTATATTAAATTTAGTATACAAGTGTAATGTAAAATTAATGTACGGTACAGCACATTCAATGATTTACTTAAATTTTACTGGAAGAGTACATGAATTTTATACCACAATTGTATATTAAATTTCGATTACGCGTTTATGAATGAAAACTTGCAATTTTTTCTAACAGTGTGTGCAAACGATGACGATCAAGATTAATAACAGTTTACGTTTTTTTTTTTTTTTTTTTTTTTTTTTTTTTTTTTTTTTTTTTTTTTTTTTTTTTTTTTTTTTTTTTTTTTTTCTCATTATAAATATAGGGAATGGCTTATTTCTACGATGAGAATGGTGCAATCGATGTCGGTGATACGTATTTTATGAGTTATCACACGCCTCTGAGAAAACAGAGTGACTGGTACAAAGCTCTCGCTGCCGCTAGAGTCGTAGCAGATAATATCACGGAAATGATAAACGGGGCAAATATAACGGACCAAGAAATTACAGTGTTTCCCTATAGGTAATAGAAATTATCAAATGTTTCATTCGATTACAATTATTTAAGTACTACGTGAAGGAAAAAACAAGTGGAATATAAAAAATAATGCTTGGAAACGTAAATAATGCCAAAAAGTTATGAAACAATGATTAAAAACAAAAATTTTCTACGTGTCTCATAGAAACATTTATTCTCTTTTATATAATGTAAATTCTGTGTTTTTTCCAAATACTTATGATTTTTTTTATTTCTTAAGAATTTCTCAAATGGAATTTTTTTAGTTCAGCAAATGTAAAAATAACCGATATTACATACAAAAATATTTAGAATTATTATACTGATAATTTCATAAAAACAATCTGTGTAAATTCTCAAAACGAAAATTCCAAGATTATTGGATAATTATTTGAAGAATTATATTATATTTATTACACATTTATTAATGTAAAACGATTTTCTTCTTTCCTAATTTACTAACAACTTTTTGGCACTTTATCAGTATTAAAAAATCAACGTTACTAGTTATCTTCAATGACGTTAATTTTTTTTTCCTCGCAAAGTATAGAAAATTCTGATTTTGATCGAATGAAACTTTTGATTGAAAATTTAAACCAAATCTGCAGATCATTTTTACATGAAATTGAACTTTTACGTTGTATGTTTCTTTAAAATTTCGTGTCTTTGCTTTCAGTGTATTCTACGTTTTTTACGAACAATATCTGTCAATATGGCACGAGACTTTGGTATCAGTAGCTTTATCGCTTCTAGTCATATTTATTGTCACGTATATACTGACAGGACAATCGTTATTCTCAGCCGTAATAGTATGGTTAACGGTGACAATAATTATCGTTAATCTCATGGGTTTTATGTATTGGTGGAACGTAACGCTGAACGCTGTTTCTCTCGTTAATTTAGTAATGGTAAATATACGACAATGATTAAATTATATATAAAAAAAAGAAAACACTTTTTCATACTATTTTTTAAAAGAAATATTGTCACATACTCACAGTCTGTTTGATTTATCAGGCGGTCGGAATCTCTGTTGAATTTTGTAGTCATATAGTCCATTATTATCTTCATTCCACTGCACCAACGAGAGTCGAGAAAACTGCGGAGACTCTGTCGATTATGGGAAGTTCTGTAAGTGTAAAAAATTATATTACTATCGACAGAAACGTAATAATTTTTCAATATTTAATTTTTCAATTAATCCATAGGTTTTTGCGGGAATTACCTTGACAAAATTGGTCGGGATTATCGTATTGGCTTTCGCCAAAACTCCAATATTCCAAATTTTCTACTTCCGAATGTACTTTGGCATCCTTTTGATGGGTGCAACACATGGATTGATATTTCTCCCAGCGTTACTTAGTTTTATCGGTACGTATATTATATACGATGTAAACTTTTTTTTTTTTTTCAGTCCTCGGTTCAGAAAAGTGCATTTTTCACAATTTCCCCGATATCGTACTGAAAACGTTTCGTTCATTACTGGAGAAAAAAAATTCTCAATAGCGTTGAAATCTCTTAATTTAGAAATGTTTTCTTTTTGTTAAAATGATAACAAGTTAATTATTAACTGATTGCAGGTCCCTTGGATTCTGGAAAAGCGATACCACCGGATGGCATTGGATTCAAAACTCGACTGACGTTGATAAATTAATACATTCATGTAAATAAATTCGACACATAAAACATCTTGTAAAAATAAACTAGAGAATCTGCAGACCGGTAATTGAAAATGACCATCCAATATTTATTAATTGTAATGAAAATGGTATTAAAAAAATGAAAACCACTGAAACATGCACTATCCAAAGTCTAACATGAATTCTAATATACTTCCCTATGAAATCACTCCAATAATAAATTCAATTATTTAATAATATAAGAATATAGCAAAAATAGAAAAATAGCACTTAGTTCTGCACGGAAGTTATTAAAAACGTATATCAACGTTAATCATTCGCTAATCTAAAATATGACGTTAAATTTTCTGGCATGGAGGAAGAAATGTGCAAGACTCTGCTTTGCATCTTTTTTTTTCCCCACTTTCTGCCTAAAGATAAAAAATTTGTCAAATTTTATTAAAATTTGTCAAATTTTATTAAAATTTGTGGCAGGGTGATTTAATAATTTTTTAACAACTATAAAGCCATTCCTATATTTATATTTCGGTAGATTTATGCTGGAGTACGGGAATCATGAAAAACAATGAAATGCAATATGCTTGGAACTGCTATTTATTTCAACTTTGGTTTACAATACCACGTCGTTTTTTGTTGCTTTATATAACAACTGCCGAGTTCCATAATCTTTTTTCAAGCCATAATATTTAAAATCAGTAAATTAATCGAATAATTGCACAACCAATCGAATGAATGTAAAAAATGAGAGGAAAAAAAAATAAGGAAAGCTAACTTGAACATTACTATCAATTTGTTCTACTACAGCGCCTTTTCAGATATTCGAGAATTACGTTACATCGTTTTTTTTATTTATTTAGACGCGCGACTAACAGATTTCCTTTAAATTCTCTCGAGCGAATCGCTTCGACTACTCGTTCTTCTTTATTATCGTGATCTTCATTTTTATTCTTTTTTTAATATTATTGAAACTTGTATTTATAAATTATGGCCAAGACGAAGATTCGAATTCTTGGGCAATATTGACCGATCATTAATGATTGATGGCTTAAGGTGACTCGGTGTGAGATTTTAATTGAGTCTAAATTACATTCCACCTCTGAGTCGCAGAACCAAGTGAAGAGTGGATTCCTTTTGAATATTATAATCGGAAAGAGTTCTTCCGTCTTCCAACTGCTTTCCAGCGAAGATGAGACGCTGCTGATCTGGCGGGATTCCTTCCTTGTCTTGAATTTTGGCTTTAACATTTTCTATCGTGTCGGAAGCTTCGACTTCGAGTGTAATGGTTTTGCCTGTTAAAGTTTTAACAAAAATCTGCATTCCTCCTCTGAGACGCAAGACCAAATGAAGGGTGGATTCTTTTTGGATATTATAGTCGGAAAGTGTTCTTCCATCTTCGAGCTGTTTTCCGGCGAAGATAAGACGCTGCTGATCGGGAGGAATACCTTCTTTGTCCTGAATCTTGGCTTTTACGTTTTCGATGGTATCCGAAGCTTCGACCTCGAGTGTGATGGTTTTTCCTGTGAGAGTCTTGACAAAAATCTGCATTCCTCCTCTGAGACGCAAGACCAAGTGAAGGGTTGATTCTTTTTGGATATTATAGTCGGAAAGGGTTCTTCCATCTTCGAGCTGTTTTCCGGCGAAGATAAGACGCTGCTGATCGGGAGGAATACCTTCTTTGTCCTGAATTTTGGCTTTTACGTTTTCGATGGTATCCGAAGCTTCGACCTCGAGTGTGATGGTTTTTCCTGTGAGAGTTTTGACAAAAATCTGCATTCCACCTCTAAGACGCAGAACCAAGTGAAGGGTGGATTCTTTTTGGATATTATAATCGGAAAGAGTTCTTCCATCTTCGAGCTGTTTTCCGGCGAAGATAAGACGCTGCTGATCGGGAGGAATACCTTCTTTGTCCTGAATCTTGGCTTTTACGTTTTCGATGGTATCCGAAGCTTCGACCTCGAGTGTGATGGTTTTTCCTGTGAGAGTTTTGACAAAAATCTGCATTCCTCCTCTGAGACGCAAGACCAAGTGAAGGGTTGATTCTTTTTGGATATTATAGTCGGAAAGGGTTCTTCCATCTTCGAGCTGTTTTCCGGCGAAGATAAGACGCTGCTGATCGGGAGGAATACCTTCTTTGTCCTGAATTTTGGCTTTTACGTTTTCGATGGTATCCGAAGCTTCGACCTCGAGTGTGATGGTTTTTCCTGTGAGAGTTTTGACAAAAATCTGCATTCCACCTCTAAGACGCAGAACCAAGTGAAGGGTGGATTCTTTTTGGATATTATAATCGGAAAGTGTTCTTCCATCTTCGAGCTGTTTTCCGGCGAAGATAAGACGCTGCTGATCGGGAGGAATACCTTCTTTGTCCTGAATCTTGGCTTTTACGTTTTCGATGGTATCCGAAGCTTCGACCTCGAGTGTGATGGTTTTTCCTGTGAGAGTTTTGACAAAAATCTGCATTCCTCCTCTGAGACGCAAGACCAAATGAAGGGTGGATTCTTTTTGGATATTATAGTCGGAAAGTGTTCTTCCATCTTCAAGCTGTTTTCCGGCGAAGATAAGACGCTGCTGATCGGGAGGAATACCTTCTTTGTCCTGAATCTTGGCTTTTACGTTTTCGATAGTATCCGAAGCTTCGACCTCGAGTGTGATGGTTTTTCCTGTGAGAGTCTTGACAAAAATCTGCATTCCACCTCTGAGACGCAGAACCAAATGAAGGGTAGATTCTTTTTGGATATTGTAGTCAGAGAGGGTTCTTCCATCTTCCAATTGTTTTCCAGCAAAGATCAAACGCTGTTGGTCTGGTGGAATTCCCTCTTTGTCTTGAATTTTAGCTTTAACATTTTCAATTGTATCCGAAGCCTCTACTTCCAGAGTAATAGTTTTGCCAGTGAGGGTTTTAACAAAAATCTGCATTCCTCCTCTGAGACGCAAGACCAAATGAAGTGTAGATTCTTTTTGGATGTTGTAGTCGGAGAGTGTTCTTCCATCTTCCAATTGTTTTCCAGCAAAGATCAAACGCTGTTGATCCGGTGGAATACCCTCTTTGTCCTGAATCTTGGCTTTGACATTCTCTATAGTGTCAGAAGCCTCGACCTCTAAGGTGATGGTCTTGCCAGTCAGAGTTTTTACAAAAATCTGCATCTCTACTTCTGTAACATCAATTTTATTTTCAAATTAATATTCTATCATGACATCATTTTTTCAAAATTATAATGCAAGCTTTATTTTCAAAGATTTATAGCACTTTTTATTCATTGAAATTGGTGCTTATTTATTAAAAAATATTTCTATAACTTTCGTAGTTTAATATACAGTTTTATCTAATTGGCATAGCAGCATGATTTTGACATAGATAAAAATTTATTCTCGTGTAATTGACTTAAAAATGAGCAATAAACACTAATATATTTTTGACAATATTATTTAAAATAATACAACAGTATCGGTTTGATTATGAGCAAATGATTCATAAACCCCTCTGTTGAAAAGTATCGATAGAAACTGATCGAACCAGACAAAAACTGCAATAGATTCAAATACAATCTTATTTGGAACTATAAGATTTTTATCGGTACTTTTCAACAAGGCCAATGCCCAAAGAATTTTTATGGTCATTATAGTATTAATTGCTGAAAAATTAAAACCATTCACAAGCCCATATAGGATAAATTAGAATAAACAAACAATTATAACATTTCAACTATCACAAATATTTTAAAACCTTGTCTGTGAATTATTGGAGCATCTATTAGCTAGAACTAAAGATAATCAAACTTATATTATAGTTTATCCTTTTGGAATATTGGACTAACTGCATTTTATTAGATATATTAGCATATATTAGCCAATTTTTATTTTTCCAAAATATTGTTATGATTATATTTATACAGTAAATTTAATAACGAATTCTAGAAAATCATTTTTTAATTCAGACAATGGATGAAAATAAAGTATCTATCTTTACTAATTCGTAAATGTTATATGTGTTCGATATTTGATTATTTTTCATGGCATTAATTTTCATTCTTTGGAAATAATTTTTATTTAGATGCCTCAAAGGACGCCATTTTGTCTCTTTCATTGGACGCCTTTGTACCCAGTTTTTTTTTTTTTTTTTAACCTACTGAAACTATTATTTTGTTTACTGAACGATTATCACGATAAATTGATATTTCCTAGGAGCCTATGAGAAAATTCAATCGTGTGTAAGAATATTTTTGTATATGTTTTTCAATCGATTGATATTTCTCGATAAATTGCCGAGAATGTTCTGGAAAAAGGATGTTTGCAACGGCGTCTCTTACCCACCCGAACGTCCTTCGTGTAATTCGTATATTTATCGCAGAAAGCGAAGTAGGAAAACGTTAATACTAATAACAACAATAAACAAAAATTAGTGTTTTGCCCGAAAGTTTTCCAAGTGACGCAACACGAATTGTTGATACTTGTAAATTTCTTCCTTCAAACGGTCGTGTAGTTGAAATTATTGATCGACGGACATTGCAAGATGACGACGCGCAAAATGGATATCGAACAAAGAAACTCAAGGATCGAAAAACCAGAGTATAAATTTTTTTTATGGATATATTATCGAATCGAAGAGTTTCGAGAAACATTCAGACTTACCAGGTTAATGAAACGACTTGTAGCAACGGAATTGAGACTGTCGAATCAAAGAATAACAAAGCTCAGTAAATGGTCCTATGTCCGACGGGATACGACGGAGGAAACCAGGGGAAACAGGGTAACTGCCAGCAGCAGCTTCTTCTTCCTCTCTCCTTAACACGCCTGATTATCGCCATCTAGGGACGACATTTGCCACTTCGTACCCAAAATGAAGTTAAACCCATCGATATAAGAGGAAATATCGAAGAAATAACTTATCCATATTTGGAAAAAAAAATATAACCCTTTGTTAGAATTCTTTTATAATCTTTAATTAAAATTTATTTACAAGACTCTTCATTTTTGTATTTTATTATTGTTATTGTTCTTATTTTCATTATATTTCATTTCATTTTTATTTTAATTTTATATTTAAGATTAAAATTATAATATTTGGTATGATTAGCATATATATTATTGGTTATTTAACGAATAAGAAAAAAATAAATGAGGTATAATGATCTTTGGTAGAATATTGCGGGATTTCATATAATATAAATTGAGGAGAGTAGACTGTTATAAATGTAATATTATTAATATTTCGCCTGCGATAGTATATTTTTATTATTCAATTTAATACACAAATTACATTATTTATAATATAATGTTATAAGATATGGAAGAAACGTATAGGATTTCGATTTATTTTTATATCTATACACTCAGAAAAAGGTTTATCTTAGTCAGAACTACTCGAAACTTTGTTAAAATGTTACCAAGATATTTGATTAACATAAACGGAAATAACATAACATTAACGAAAAAAACGACTAAATTCGGTACTTTTTGTTCAAACCGCCGCCAATTTGTCAATATTGATTTTAAAAAAAGCCTCCATAGCGCGATAGTCAATCGCATACTAATTAATAATCCTTTGGGTTTTTTTTTAAGATCAAATTTGCAACCCCTAGGATGTCCACCATGAGGCTATCTTTTTATCAACATTATTTTCAACAATTAAAAAAAATATTTAAACAACAAAAATCGTCTTGTAAAAAATCATTTTCTATCATTCATGATTACCTTAATATGTCATAAAAATTTCAGATTGATCGGCGTATAGTAACCGTCCGAAAAAAAATCGTGAAAATAGGTTTTTTTTCGGGCCGTCACACTGGAAAGATCCATTAAGATGATGTGCTACATGTCGTCTGTCTCTCTCAGATCGCCATAAGTGCGAGTGAGATAGCTGAATTTTCCCGAAGTGTTATTCTTCGCCACGGTTGATTTTTCGAATAAAAGTCAACAAGTACTGCTACTGCCGAGTGCCAAGATACAGTCAGTACTTGTCGTATTTTGCCTGAAATATCCATTGTAACCAAGAACAACGCTTTACAGTTTTTGTTACCGACCGAGCAGTAGCTCGGGGGGTCGTCTTAAAAATATATCTCGAAAAGTCACAAGAAGTTGTTTTGTATTTACCGACCCAAGGCAAAGCGCATTTTTCACATCGATGGCAGATGGCGCTTGACTCGATGTCTCCGACGAATGAGAAGCCGCGACGGTTTAACGTGTGGCAAGCACAGGCGGGTGAGGCGGGCGCCATTTCTCTTTCCCGTTCAGACACGGTAGACAAAACAGGATCCAAGCGCAACGTGATAATAATCCATCAGGTACAATGGCATCGTTGTTATTTCGAAAAGTAAAAGTCTTGAAAAGCCTCCGTGAAAAGTTTGATAATAACGCTATTTATTTATTTCAGTTGCCGAGACCGACAAAACAATGTCCGACGTTGAAACGTAAGTGTGTCCACAATCGTCTATTCCCGCACTGCCATTCACATTTCACATTGCAACTAAAAAAATAATACTCCGAGTTTTCACACTTATTCACAACTTTAACTTGGAATTATTTATCCTTTATAATTATTTACATTACACTCTAAAATTAAGTATTAACATTATTTTGGCAACTTCCGCCTGATCCAACTGTCTTTATACTTTAGCAAGTTGCGTTGTTAATTTCCTTAAGATTAAGGATTTACTCATTAAATGGTCATAATTATTTCAATTCTTGGTTGAGAAAATAGTAATTTTATTTATTATATGTAACCATCTAATTACCATAATTTTGGAGCTGGGTAATGATACGAGCCTGATCTTATTGCTTTATCAATATTGTTGTTCTCTTTATAGCGATGATGTGCCCTCTGCGGTGACTGGCGGAGGCCAGATGGATGTAAATACCGCTTTACAAGAAGTGCTCAAGAATGCACTTATCCATGATGGTGTTGTTCATGGACTACATGAAGCTGCCAAAGCCCTCGACAAGTAACCATTCAATTTTTAATTAAATTAAATTTACAAGTAAAATTGAATATCTAAATTACAACATGTCAAAAATTCATGTTTCAATTTGAGTTTGGATTGCCTTCACGACAGAACTACCTTAAGCGATTGGGAAACTCGTTTCCCAATATTGGCAAATTCTTAGTTGAATTTCTCGTATAATTCACCAGAGTAAATTTTTGCTCAAAAATCACATAGAGCGATGTTGTTGGGGGAACATTTTTTTAAAGATGTTTTTATCAAAAAATGAAGACACATTAGCGTCTTGATCAAAGATATTTAGATACAAATAATAATATCACCCTGAAATTGGTGTGTAGATGATAATAATAATAATAGCATTTAGTATCTTCTAACTTTGCCAGTTTTAGGGTCATCAAAATATTCTACACGATTTGAGTTTTATATTGGATGACATACAAAAAAAGATTATCTATGAAAATAGATGTGCATATTGCAGATGAAAGAATTTATTATTTATGTAACTCTTGATTGTAATTCAATATAGTAACGACTTATTGTTACTTTCAAACTCACTATGTATTTACTCACTTCGGAACTTGAGATTGACTATTTTTTAAGAGCTACTATCAAAATGTTCAATCACCATTAAATTGATTTTTGTGAGATTGTATAAAGAACTTTTATGACAAAATGCTTTTCCTTTTTTAAATGAAACAAAATTATTTCATTATTTGTGAAATAAATAAACAGGCTTGATTCTAAAGTAATGTAATGCAAGATATGAAAAAAAAAAACGATATCATTTTTTTGTTCAAATTATTTGATTGAAATTATGTTGAATTTCATTAAATGTTATTCCTGTGGATTTTAGGAGGCAAGCGTATCTGTGCATCCTGGCTGAAAACTGTGACGAGCCGATGTATAAAAAGCTCGTACAGGCCTTGTGCAACGAGCACCAGATTCCACTAATCAAAGTAGACAACAACAAGAAGCTCGGCGAATGGGCTGGGCTTTGCAAAATCGATAATGCTGGGAAGGCGAGAAAAGTCGTCGGATGCTCTTGCGTCGTGATTAAGGTGCTCAATAAAACCCAAAATTTACTGGTCAATTACAACGCAACGAGAGAATAATTTCAAATACTTTAACATGATGAAATCTTTAGGCTCCCTCTACTGAGTCGAACCCAAATATAAAACAGTCATGCTGAGCAATGCCTGTCTGAAAACTCTCGAAACTAATATATATTGTTGTGTATTTAATCTCCGAGTTCTCAAAAGAAATTGTTTGTTTCAGGACTTCGGTGAGGACACACCAGCGAAGGATGTCCTCATGGAATATCTTAAGCAAAATTCTGTACATTAATAAAACTTCTGCTTCAATAAAACATAAAGTCAAAAAAATTATTAACCGTGTTTCATTTCAGTTTTCGTTTCACTTTTATTCAATTGTGGATGCCAAAAGTCTCGTTACATTTTATTATCTCCGCGCAGGTATTGTTGTGATTTGACCAATCTTTTACTTGACATTCCCTGGAAAAAAGTAGAATCAATGAATACCAAATTTATTATTCATCATGATATTATAAGCGATAAACTTTCGGTATTTTAATATATGTTAAGTTGCGTTGGCGATCGAAATTTTTCTCACGGTCAAACAGTGAGTAAAAAAAAGGATGCAAAGTAGAACCTTGCACATTGCTTCCTCATTCTTTTTCGCTTTTTACAAAACCGCCTCTATGAGCAAGTTTATTTTATTTTTGACTTCCTCATAGTGGAAGCTTTGCGAAAGATGAAAATTATTGACGAAGTTGATGATTTCTGACGTTTTACGAAATCCAGAGCGACACCGATAAATTTTAAAAAAATTCAAAACAAATTTCAGTCGATTAAGTTGAAATTTTACCTGAATTAGAGCAAAACGAACATTTTTCGAAAAATTCAAAATCTCATAAAAACCGAACCGCTTTACCAATTTGACCCAAATTCAATACCAAAGGTCGTATCACATTGTTCAATTTTAATACCAAGTTTTAGCCCGGTAGCTAAAAATTCATTCGAGCTAGAGCATTTACGTACTTTTTTCGAAATTTCAAAATTCCTATCAAAATGAAGTGCGTTAAGCGATTCTTGTAAAATTTATACCAATTGAAGATTGAAGATTAGCCAGTACTGTAGATGTTGTTTCAATTTTAACTGATTCGGTCGAATACTTTATAAGTTACAGTTATATGAATTTTCGTCCTTTCATCACACACACACACACACACACACATACAAACATCTGGACAATTTTTCTAAACCACTTTTCTCGACGTTTCAGACCATTTTAAACGTTTTGACATGAAAATCTCGAAAAAAAAAAAAAATTGTTCATGGAAACAAAGTTTTCTCTATGAGGAAGCGAAATTAAGTCTGCCTTAACATTTCACAGTAATTCATAAAGAATAAATTCGAGTAATCTTATGCACATTCAAAATCACAGTTTTCCGTATTACTATTTTTTCAAAATGGAAATAGCGATATTTTAGCATTTTCACAATGCAACACTCGTTTAATTAATTATTCTGACCATACGATCTTAAATTATTTTTGGAGTGAAAAATTAATGTATACCTTCCGCAATACCAAATCCCTTTGCATTTCGAACACTTTTTCGATGCCGTTTCTTTGCAGAGAGCGCATTTTTTTATTTCTCCATAATTAAGCTTTTCCATGTCATAAGCTTCGCTCAGGACTTGGGCTAAACTTTTTATGTGCTCGATGTCTTTTGTATACAAGTGTTTTGACTGTTGCTTCGCGAGTCTTTTCCATTTTTTATTATGCTTCTCGATAATCGCTGATCTCATCTGTGGCACAACTTCCACGGTTACCGTTGGTTTGGCGTTCGAGGATTGAGAGGATAAGCTGAGGTAACTCAGCCAGCGTCTGAGTTCAATCAGAGGAGCTATTTGGTCCAACACGTGCTCTTGCAAATATTTTTGCAACTTCAAAATAAGAAAGAGAAAAGTGCATTAAAAACGAGTTTTATTGTTTTTATGAAGTAATGACGTAAATAAAGTGCTTTTACACTAGTTGAATCATTGCTAAATGTGTTTTCCAAAATTATTTAAAAAAAAAAAAAAAATGTTGGTTCAACTGATTCTCCTGAATATAAATACATTCTGTTCTAATTTTTGAAAAATATTCAAAACATATTTTGTAACAAAATCGAGTGGTTTATGTTAATTCTCGATGACCAGTTTTTTCGAACACAAAAAATATACAATTACTCCGATTATGACGAGAAATTAGTTGTGAGTTATCATAATTGAGTGAATAAATCGAACCGTTGATTACTTCAAGACTAGACGATAAAACACTTATTCATAAATTAGCATAAATTAACCAATTTTATTTGAGTTTGCATTTTTCAAACTGTCTAAAATTGTAGAAATGCTTTCGAATAAAATATTAATTTACCTTCGTTAGCTCGGATATTCTGAATTCAGTAATTTCGTAATAAGGTGATGATGTGGGATTCAGAAGCAATTCACGCAAACCAATCCACACCTGACCTTCGACCTTTGATAGTTTGTCTGCTTCGTTTGATTTAACTTTCTCCCATTTTCCATTATAAATCATTGTCTCATCTATAGATTAAAAAAAAAAACAAAAAATTGCCATTACAAGATATGAATATTTAGCTTATAAAATGTAATCATTAATATTTATTCTTTTAATATTGTTTGCCTGTGATTTCAGATTTCTTCCATGGATGCTTTTGAATTAGTTGACTGAGCAAATATGGAACATCATGAGTCGATAGCATTCGTGAGAGGACACAAAGTGGCAATTTGTCGGCAAATTCGGCGAGATAACGAAGAATTGAAATGCACTTGATCCCAATGTCGAATTCCATCTCTGTTCGCTTCTCCAGGAGTTCTCCAAGGCAGGAACTAATAAAAGATACATTATTATTATTATAAAATTAATGAAGTAAAAAATATCAGTAGAAAGCGTTTAAATTTGTAGCTCACTTTTTGTCGCCGATTTTTTCTTCCAGATCTTCCTTGCCAAAGATAAGGGCTTGAACATTATTCACAGCGTAATCGACTAAATCGAGAACCGAATCGTCCAGAGTTTCCGCGCTATCAGCGTGAAACAGAACGTTCTCCAAAAGTGAAACTGCAATTTCTTCATGATAAAATACGCTGTAAAGCATAAAAGTGTTGGATGGTTCTCCGTTCAATTCGATGAGCAGGGAAAAGACTTTGTGCTTCCAAATGGCAAGTTGAATCGCCTCGTAAATGAGAACTGGTATCTTCAAAATAAAAAATATACATTAATCGTATTTCGGTGAATTATCATTTAATTTGATGCGACGAAAATTATTATCATTAATAATTCAGTCAAATATCCCGCTAAAAGTATACAGAAATCTAAATAAAAAAAAAAACAACTGTCCACTATCGTTGAAGCCAATTTTGTGTTTTATGTTGATTTTCCAACATACCAAAGGCAGCTTCAAATCTTTTAGAGAATTTTTTGGGGAACTCTTGCAAAAAATAATTAAAAATAATTGTTTATCGTTTTAGCAAAACACAATTTTTTCAGACGACAATTTTATTTTTCCTTAGTTGCTTCATTCCCTAAAAAATTCTTAAATCAGCAACAAAATCCGTAAGTTTAAGCCAAATCTAATAGTTTTATTTCTATAAGTACTCGTGAAATACTACAATAATGGAAATTTCTAACGTCCTCGAGACTTATTAATTAAATCGCAATTTTATAGATAATTGGCACTTGCAGATAAGTGAAATAAAGCCTAATTCGATCGTCTACGAATGAGTTTGTAGTAATTACCTTGTGAAAACTGACGAACCATTCTTTTACACACTCCTCACGGAGAGTACTTATTTCTAAAATGCTCTGTTGATTTAAGAGCATCAGTTTCTTGTGGAACTCGAACCACCTAAAGCAGAATAATAAATTCCAAGTTGTCATTCCGTTGGTCCGAAGGTTTAGTGGGTTCTTACCCTTTGCTGCCTACATCCTCGAGATTAGAGGGTTGCAAATTTTCCACTAAAGCTTCTGCCTCCCACGGCTGTAATATATTATCGGAATACTTCGACATATTTAGGCGGTGATACTACTTTATGAAGTTGCTGATAGGATAATCGCCATTTGTAAACAAATTCTAAAGCTCGTTACCTAGGTTTCCTAGGGTTCGTCGGATACTACTAATTCGCCTAACACAGAATGTAATAGTTACGTAACTTTCAAATTGTAAGTGACGTGTAACATTGACATAAGTATCATGTTTTGTTTTAATAACAATCGTATCTTGTTTTCACAAAATTCTGTTTAAATAATTTATAAACGTTATATATTATTTCTGTAAGAGATATAAGTAACATTTGTTATTGAGATTTTATTAAAATGTGACAAGTAATAAACGTACTTGTTACATAAATGTTATGTAATGTAATATAAATGTTACGAAAATCCTTGCATATCCTGAGACCTTCTTGAATGAGAAATAATGCATCACTGGTGCGTGACTAGTGATGTTATTTTGACATCTATATTATATCAAAGTTACAAATCTGTGTTAGGTGTCAAGTTTCTAGTATATAACTCCTGATGTTAGTACTTAAATTACGCGAGCACCAAGTTATTCTATAATGTAAATATACTTCAATGTATATTTATTATTAATACATTGAAATATGTCTACATCGTGACGATATTGTATAAAGCTTATAAATGTGATTTAGCTGAAAATGTTTTTATGAATCATATATTCCAATTTCAATCAGTCGATTAAACATATTTATTGCTCATTAACTTCCAGTGCGTTCATTACATATATAACAATAAAATATCTTAATAACTCGGCTACTCGACAGATTCCGTAATTGTTGCAATTGTTGAATATATATTTCAATTTATTGACCTACACATTTAATTTAAACTTAAAACAAAAATGTTATGTATCATTAAAAGCGCTTTATTAAATCGCATTTAATGGAATACCATTAAATTCGATTTATTAAAATTCCATGTATATTTTATATAGCGAATTACGTAGTTTGTAAATTTAATACCAATGTTCTTAATGGCACTGGTAACGATATTTTTTTCAACGACAGAAAAATAATGTTCACACTTTTTTTTCCTCGCTTTTTTGGAAAGTCATTTTGACCATTTACGAAATTTTTTTTCGAAGCAAAAAAACAACTTAAAACAACAACAAAAATAACACTGATTAAATAATCAGTGTTATTTTTCGGTCATTTTGACAGATTTGGTTTTGTCAAATGTCTATTGTAATTATGAAATCTTAACATTTATATTATCATAGTAGACGGTTATATTTTTCAGCTATAACATAAAAAAATATATTTGCATTTGTATCGTTGGTTTGTAGCACTTTTAACAGCAATTAACATTCGGCCTGCTAGTTTTTACAACAAATTAAAACCTCCGGTGCCTCACAGCGTGTCTTGTATTAATTTTCAAATACGAGATTTGCAGTTTGCTGTGAAAGCACAAAGACCTATTTATTCTGAACTTAATTGTTAAGTACTCTAGGGATTAAGGCGATGTAATGCAGCCCTTCCTGGCCATTGCAGTGCTCAGACGGTATCGAAAACTTTTAATTAATGTCATTCGGAGTCGGTACACATTTCACAAAGGAGCAAATTCTCAACGCTTGAGGAATCAGGAGACGAAGGGCCTACGAAATTTCCTTTTCCTCAAGGGTGTACGGACTTGGAATGGCCTTCATTACAGCTTCGTTTTACAACTATTTCTACCGACCGGGATACGTTACCTTAAGAGATATGCAATTCAAAGAATCATGATTTTTTAAGTTTACTATAAATTAAACACTTAATTGGCGACCCAAATAAATAAATAAATAAATAAATAAATGAATGAATGAATGAATGAATGAATGAATGAATGAATGAATGAATGAATGAATGAATGAATGAATGAATGAATGAATGAATGAATGAATGAATGAATGAATGAATGAATGAATGAATGAATGAATGAATGAATGAATGAATGAATGAATGAATGAATGAATGAATGAATGAATGAATGAATGAATGAATGAATGAATGAATGAATGAATGAATGAATGAATGAATGAATGAATGAATGAATGAATGAATGAATGAATGAATGAATGAATGAATGAATGAATGAATGAATGAATGAATGAATGAATGAATGAATGAATGAATGAATGAATGAATGAATGAATGAATGAATGAATGAATGAATGAATGAATGAATAAGCCGATTTGTCTAGACCAACTAAAATTACATTTTTTCTACTTTGAAAGGGAAATTACAAGAGACAGAACATGGTGAAATCTTTTTAATCATCTGTCAAAGTGTCCGATTGCAAGTTAGGGATAACAGTTAGGTTGGCGCTCTAATTGACCGATTGCCGTTCAGTTCAGTTTCAGATTTGGTACGAGGTAATTTCTTTTCGTTTTTAATAAACGAGATAATTTCAATTTTGTTTATTAAAAATGAGATGACTGATATAAATAGCGGTCTTTTGAGTGTATATACTAAATGTATTAGGTTACTTCGTTTAATAATGAACACTTATAGCCTGAAGCGATAGCGACTACAAAAAAACAAAAAGTAATTTGAATGTAAATTGATAAGTAGAAAAAAAAACGCTTGAAATTGAAGGCAAATAAAAATTTTTATCTGTTAATAAATTCAATTGAAAAAAAAGTGCATGTTAGTATTTGGAGAATTAATATGGAGCTGTGATAATTCAATAACAATCCATTTCACTACGCTTTTCTTTTTATTTATTTATATTTTTTAATATTTCAATTTAACATTGATTTGCCTTTAAATAAAAATCAATAAAAATTATGGGATAGTCAAAGGGTGATACAAAAGTAATAAATCACTGAAATTACCAAAATTAAACACGCAATTCCGTACTACAGAATTTCAGCAATAAAATTATTATACAAAATATAAAAAAAAAAAAAACACAAGCAGCAATTTGTATTTAATTCTTCGCAGTCGACGTAACCTTTTAAATAAAAAATTATGGTCTGTCACACTTTATGAAGTTTCGATATGTATTTTTTTGATTGCTGTTAAAAGGCTTAATAATGTCGAAGGACATCGAAAAAATTGTTTGTCATGATCCAAATCGATAATTAACGCAAAATCTGGAAAAACCTTTGAGAACATCATTAAAGATTTCAAGCGCGGCGACTAATTGCCGTAAACAAAAATGGCTTTTACATGTGTGAGTTACATCAATGTAAATATATATTTTATGAAATACACGGGATCGCCAATTACACCCGTTTATGCATGCCTGCAATTGCTTGCTGCCTGCGATCCTTGTTGTACGATTAAATTTTTTACTACCCTTTTTGCTCTAACGAGGTGTATTAATTCATAACTACTCCAGCACGACATTTTTTATAAATTTTCTATATACAAATAAAATAGGCACGATACATAATATTTTTTATTTAAAATATTTGTAAAATATTCGTGATGTGTATAATATATATCTGAAATATTAATATTTTATTATTAGACTCCAAATTAATACATTTTTATGGGGATACGAAGATTATATACAATTTTACGTATACAAATAAAATAGACACGATACACAATATTTTTTATATAAAATGGTTATGAAATACTCGTGATATATATAATATATGAGGCATTCTTTCTCAACTGGGCCACTTTTTTCGGTCGACCTCCCGGATATTTTTCTAAATTTGTCAGTTTGTTGTACTGTTTGAGATGGGTGTTTGTGATTTTTTTAGATTTTTAAGGGGCGCCGTTCAGGATTTACGTTTTTTAAAAAAATATCACTATATCTCAGAAAATATTAGACTCTCAAAATATTCTTAAGAACATTAACTTTTTCATTTTCAATCTACTTTCGAGTGATGTTAAAATCATAATTTTTCCAACGGAAGAATCTCAATTTTTCGCAAAAAAAAGCAATAAATAATTTTTTTTTACGAAAAAAGCATCTTTGATTCCGATCTTAATTTTACAAGACGTTTCGCATGGTATGAAGATTCTGAGAAAAAAATTCCAAAGTGGCACCTCCAATTCTTAGTCAGTACAAAAATTGAAAAATAAAATAAAAAAATTAATAAATATTTTCCTGCCTATGAATCGGAGGTGAAACTTTGGATTTCCTCCATAGCGGATTTCATCACATTTCCAAAACATAAAATGAAGCTTCTCGGACGACGGGCTGCGTCAAATAATTCGGAAAAAACGGGCAGGAAAAAATTTATTAATTTTTTTATTTTCAATTTTTTACTGCCTAAGAATTGGAGGTGCCGCTTTGGATTTTTTTTTCTCAGAATCTTCATACAATGCGTAACACCGGAATCAAAGATGCTTTTTTCGTAAAAAAAAATTATGTATTGATTTTTTTTTTGTGAAAAATTGACTTTCTTCCGTTGGGAAAATTATGTCACTCGAAAGTAGATAGAAAATGAAAAAGTAAATTTTCTTAAGAATTTTTTGAGAGTCTAATATTTTCTGAGATATAGTGATATTTAAAAAAAAACGTAAATCCTAAACGGCGCCCTTTAAAAATCTGAATAAAATCACAAACACCCATCTCAAATAGTACAACAAACTGACAAATTTAGAAAAATATCCGGGAGGTCGAACGAAAAAAGTGGCCCAGTTGATAAAGAATGCCTCATATATGAAACACTAATATTTTTTTTAGATTCCAAATTAATAAAATTTTATGGGGATACGAAGGTTTACCGTGTCATGGTGGTAGTTGTAATATGTGAAAATTTACATTTACATAATTCATTACAGATCTTATTTGGCGGACTCCAAGTTTTAATGCTTTTGTCTCTTACTGGAATTCTGGTGAGTTTGGCTGCATTATCAAGACTCGTGGAATTTACCTTTGCTATTCTCCAGCCAACCGTTCTCTTTGTGCTGCGCCAATCAGTAAGATTGATTGTAGTAAGTATGGAAAAATGTGTAAAGAGTAAAGAATTTTTGGTTCTCGTTTTGAAACAAAAAAATAACTTAATTCATATTTTCCCAATAAACACAATCCCAATTCAACAAATCGTGTAGATAATTCACAATGTAAACAAAAATAAATGGTTTAAAAAAATATTTTCCCATTAAACATAAATAAGCTTTCATTGCGAGTAAAGGAAGCTTTTTTATTTTAACTCATATATTCAGTTTGACATGCAAGGGAAAATGTTAAATTATAGTACTTTTTAAACTAAATCCTATGAAAATCTGGAAATTTAATTTTAAAAAAGTGATTTTAGTGAGCTCGTGCATTAAAATTAATACATCAGCTGATTAATCAAATTTTCGGTAATTTAAATTTGCAAACATTTTTAATAGTCACGTTCTCGCGAAAAATATCATAGAGCTGGTTCACGGTAAACTGAAAACGTAGTTTGCACAACCAATCTTTTATTTCCGGCAAGTACGAAAGCCAATAAAAAATCACGAGAAAAATGCTTGAGATTTTAATCCCTTATACACAGCAAAAATATTCATTATAAAATTTAATGTTACTTTTGCCGAAAGTTTTTATGCATAAACCAGTACATTAAATTTTGTAGTAGTAGTAGTAGTAGTAGTAGTCTTTATTTACCAAAGTGCAGCTTCTGTCGCCATTTACAGACCCTCCTTTACAATATTTTTATCGTACGCTCCGCACACAGATTATATTTCACATTTTTCATTTACCCGACTGTTCCTAATTCTATTACAATTTCCGCATGTGGCTCATACAGCGAAACGCATTCCGACAATTAAATATAGTAGTCGTAGTGAGCTTCTCCATTTTTTATATTTTCCCTCATTCCCGCCTATCCAAATTCTTTTTCCAGTGTCTTAATGTTTCTCACTTTCCCATTTTGTGTTTTTCCAGTAGCTGCCCAGATAGAAATATGGCGGCACGGTAGCGACACGGCACGGCACGGCGTGTCGGTACCGTGCAGTTATTTGCGACCGAATGTAACGAGACGGTGACGGTACGACGTGCTAAAAACCGGTAAGTACGGTGTCACCACCGTTCCAGCACATCATGCAGTCCCTCTATACTGCACGACATGCTACAACGGTGCAAGCACAGTGCCGGCTTCTGCACGGTGTGCCGACACAGTGTCGTTACATTCGGTGGCACGTAACTCATTTCTGACGGCACGCACTTCCAGCCGGCACTGCACGTTTTTCTTATTGGGTGCTTAAAATATCTCAATATGCATAAGATTCCTGTTTTCCAAATTGTGTTTTGTCTCTGTCCATTTTCGAATCTCCAACACGTTTTCCAGTAAGTCAGTCTCTAAACCACCTATGTTTCCGAACCGTCAACCATCTTCTTTGCTGTCGCACCATTTCCATTTGATGCCCTCTGCTGGTTTCACGATGAATCCACCCTGCTTCATGATTTTCTTCATTGGCACCGTTAACATTTTGCCATCTTCCTAGATCGTTCGGGTGGGGTTCAAGATAGTAATAAAATAGCGAATGGCTGAAATAGCGAATCCCATAATAATGGCCATTCTAGATTCGGACGTTCATTATATTTAAATTCGCTATTTCAGCCATTCGATATTTTTGCCATTCGCTGTTTCATCCATTTGCTATTTCCGCTATTTGCTATTTCTGCCATTCGCTATTTCAGCCATTCGCTATTTCTGCCATTGGCTATTTCTGCCATTTGCTATTTCAGCCATTTGCTATTTCAGCCATTCGTTGTTCCTGCCATTTGCTGTTTCAGCCATTCGCTATTTCTGCCATTCACCATTTTCACCATTCGCTAATTCTGCCATTCGCTATTTTGGTCATTCGCTATTTCTGCCATTCGGTATTTTGATTTTTACGTCTCGGGGTAACGAGACGACGGTTTATTATTAAAATTATTTGCGATCTCGCTCGATTAAGAATAGAAACTCAAATTTTATTATTATCACGCTTCAATAAAGACTAATTTAATAAAGTGGAACTTCGTATGTGTCACCAGTTATGACAATTAATAATTATATTATCTGATTTATACTTACACTCTAAACTTGAACAATTTTCATATATTTAAGACATTATTGATTTGTGGTTGATAGAAGACTAATTAGCTGGTTTAACGATGGTAAGCAGGAATAAAGCAGGAAAGCTTGGGTGAGAGTAAAGCGGAACACAAGTTGTTGCAATAATGTGAGCATTTGGGAATAACGAAAGGGCAAACTATAAAAATGGTAATGGTTCAATATAAAGAGAGAAAAATGGCCAGGACGTAACATTGAACATTCACTATTTTGACCCGCTTCAATTTCCCGAACATTCTTTACAGTGTTCACATTCTCGAAATAGTCGAGTTATGATGGTTTTAAAAATGAGAATCAGGGCAGGGTGACCGAGCCCTTGCCCAGTTAATGTTGAACACTTGGTTTTTGGGTGCAGTTTTGGATCATTCTGAGCCTTCGGCAGGTGTCAACTGTATTACGTAGGATATGCTTAATGCAGCCAACTGACACTTCATCGGGAAACTTTGTGGAAATGGGCACCCTGAAAATCGGCATCACACCGGTTGACGTTCCATATGCCAGATTTACTTATCAGGGTGAAAAACTTGCGGATGTTGACAACAAAACGCCGCCACCAGAAATTCCGGAGACGATCGACGACCCTGTTGACGATGCCGAAGAGGGAAGATTGCATTGATCTTGAATTTGTTACTCCAACAAACTCAGTCGTGACGTGAATTTAGTTTTTTCAAATGATTTTTATAACACTGATTTTTCATGCTGAGAACCCGATGATACGATTTAAAAATTCGACCATAACTTATTACATGATAAATAAAGAAAAAAAAATATTGCCCAATAATTTGTAGACAGATCGTGAATTCCTCGGTAATATCTACTCAGTGTCGTCGGAACATCCAAGTATAATGAGAAAATTTAAGATTCTAAAAAAAAATGCTTCAAGACTTTTTGCTGACTTTATTGATTTTTTTATTGTAAATTACGAAGATGCTGAGAAAGTCACAGTTGTTTTTAGGGTAATAATTCAACCACGAAAAGTTCTGAAAGTTCTAGAGTGGCGAATACCCACGTCCCGACAATCCATGTGGATCGTTGGAAAATGGTGAAGTGCCAGTAGATCAGAGTAGAAGATTGATAAGGTATCGAACTGACAAGATTATGTCATACCTCCGACCAAGCGGAAAGACGAAGATGGAAACGGTTTGGGGTTACGGTAGCTCCAATGGCACTTTTTGATGACTTGGTGCAAACCAAGTTAAATGGACTTTTTCTCAGAGTGCTAAAAAATAATTGCAAATATATATAAAGGATACAATAAAAAGGGGTATCGAGACAAGTCTTCCTCTATAGTTCCACATACCAATTTGAAACTATAGAGGAAATAAACTTTATGGTTTGTCTTCGTATCATAAGCGTTTATACTTGACAGAAAGTACAAGGATACTTCCGCTACATTATAAATGTACTTATCTCAACAATATACTTCTTGGAGTGAAAACTGCATGTACCCTAGTGGATTCTGTCGCCGCTAAAAAACCGCAAAAACCATTTGAGTGTTTTCTGCACTTTTCCGCACGGCAATTCACCGCAAAACCACTGAGCGTTTTTTAATCTAGCGTTGGTGGTTTTGCTGTTTCGATCACCGCAAAAACACCGATGTCAATGTCGAATAATTTCGGAATTTCGTAATATTTTGTAATTTGTATAAATAATGGTAGAAATCACGGACCGAATCACGGCAGATTTCACGTTGCCGTGAAGCCAGTTAAATGCTCTTGTCGTCAATATTTAAGTTTTAGTTGTATATAAAATGTGGAACATTTGAAACTCCGAAGAGAAGACAACATCGTCTTTTCTCGTTCCACATTTCTAAATGGCTAGGTCTCATCTATGTCAAGTAGTTGGTACATCTCCAAAACGTGGTCCTTCAGTCATATGAGAGCACAGCAACTTGCGATAGCTACGTGTTTGTATGCATGAAAAGATGAACAATCTCTTGCGAGAAAAGTTTCAAGTCGGTGGCGATCTAGCGGAGCTAAGCCGCTCATTGCGCGTGCACCCGAAGTTACCTCGCTAGATGGCGAACGAGCCGAAGAAACGTTTCTCGCAAGTGAGTGTTCGCCGTTTTGTGTATAAGTACGGGCGATCGTAAGTTATCCTCCGCCCATGTACCGACGTGAGTCATTTTTACTGTTGTTTATCAGCGGCAAGACGGAGTCTGCGGATTACCATGACACTGAAAATTCCGTCGAGCCGTGATTTCTACCGTTATTTATACAAAATTACAAAACATTACAAAATTTCGAGATTTTTTGAAATTTACACCGGGGTTTATGCCTAACGGATCGAGTTGAAGTTGCATTGAAGTCGCAATTTTTATAACCTATAACAGGAGTTACTTCTATGCAACCGTTGGTCTAGTTGCACACAAGTTATTCTATTCGGGTTGCAAACAGGTCTAAATAGAGTCTAAAACTTGCAAAAAGTGCATTAGTCTATTCGAGGTCTACTCTGAACGACGTCTCGGTTCCACGAGGGTGGTCACGCCAACCAACCAATTGGTGGCGCCAACCAAATTACACCTAACGCTCCAAACATTTAAAGGTTGGTTTTCTCAACTGACCCGTTTTCTCCGTGAAGATGTTCTCGAAAGGACGTCTTTAGGACATCATTGTGACATGTGTGCCCATTGGGTGGCCCATGTCGTTGTTCATGCTGTCGTGCCATTTTGCCTTTCCCTCTCTCCTTTTACTGGATATTCACTTCCGGTGTGTCATAAGCACACATTTGTGGGATGGACAAAACGTCCAGAAATTTTCTCCTGGTATACCAAAATGTCGACACATAATTATGTATGCAGTGTACAACATATCTGTATCTTCACGTCCTCCACAGACGTTTCACTCACACGTCGTATCCTATCTTATTCTATGCTCGCTCGTATATCATTCGCACATTACCGCAACCACTTTATTACTACCAAAGTGATTGGCCCACCGCCAGATATTCGTCGAAGCGCGAACCACAGGATTCTCATTCGTATATACTGTGTGGAAATGAAAAGTTCTGCAGAATTACACGGAGAAAAATGGTGAGTTGCCAGGGCCAACTTTTCGCCCCAAAATTAAACATAGATGACTAAATTTTTTTGTTTCTTTTAAGCAACCATCTTATTCGTTAAAATAACCACTCTGTTATTTCAACGAATATTAATTCTCTGCGACTCCAGTGAATTCTGGAAATTCACTATTATTGTCACGCAACATGCGCTTTTCTCGGAAAATGCACATACCGAGTGCGAACGCAAGGTAAAACCAACAAGATGGGGTCTCAGTCTAATGGGTTCATTTTAATAACATTTTTTTTAAAATTAACCAAGTAAACTACAATTAAGATAAATAAAGGCCAAAAGTCAATTGAACAAATTTATTTCTCCAATAGATTAAAGAAAAGTGTTTAGGGATTATCACATTTTTCGGTATGGTTATTAAGAGTTCTTAGTTAAATCTATAAATTCTAAACTTCATGAAAATCAGTTTTCATGAAGTTTGGAATTCAAAATCAATTTTGACTTGCTTAAGATTTCGAAATTTTCATCACTTTCAAAGTTAGTGCTAAACTCTTCAATATATATTGGTGGAGTTTGTAACTCAAGATGAAGAGTGCTTTAAATGAACCAACACGTGTGTTGGTTAATTCAATAGAACTACTGCTTACGTGTTAGTTTGCTCTATTTTCACTAGCTTTTCTCACTCTTCTCCATTTTGCGGTGAGAACTTTCACTTTAGTGTTTGCCCCAAATGAAACCAATTCCAGACTCTTCACACCTTACACCTTATTACGTATATCGATCTCATCTCGAGAAAAACGAAACCGTCTGGTGCTGGTAATTAGGTCCATAGTACGATCGATGTGTATATTACCTATCCACGACACAAAAAGAATATTCGATAATTGCATCGTAAAAAGACGGAGAAGACTACCTCCGAGATCTCTCGGCAATCAGGCACAAATCGACAAGTGGCGTACATTGATATTGGTCCTGAGTCTCTTCAGGCAATTTTGCTCAGCGAAGTTCTGCAATCGATAGGTAAAATCAAATCTAAACAGATAAAGCTGTAATATTCAAATATGAGGCATTCCATATGAAGCAGGCCACCCTGATTTTCTATATTCGTAGAGTGGGTTCATAATTTTTTTCCAGAGTATTTAGAGTTCTCCGAACACATACGAGTTATTTTAGATTTTTCATCCGCATAGTTTTTCCACAATAAAGTACGCTTTTTTTATTTTAGTTTTTTTTTCCTTTTGCTGCCGACTTAAAACTATCTATAACACAACAAAATTGTTCCGGGATAAAATGTTGTAGGGTTTCGCGTATACTTTTTGATAAAAATGTTTCCAAATTAACCTACTTAAATTTTCAGACATTTTTTGGCAGAATAATGCCATATAATTTTTTTTCGTTGAGAGGGACCATTTTTATTTTACTCAAAATTTCACAGAATTTCCGTCATAATGTTAAAAAAACGATGAAAAAATCAACACAATGACAAATTCATATCTTCACAATACAGGGCTCGATTATTTGCTGAATCATACACAATTCACATGTTCACATTGTGAAGGTATGAATTGATCATCGCGCAAATTTTGGTGTAGCTAGTGGACATAATAACGGAAATTCTGTCAAATTTTGAGCAAAATCAAAATGGTTCTTCCCAACGAAAAAAAATGGCATGACTTTCTATTGCCAAAAAGTGATTGAAAATGTATCTAGGCTAATTTGGAAACATTTTTATAAAAAAGTATACGTGAAATCCTACATTTTATTCCTGAACAATTTTGTTGTGTCATGGATAGTTTTAAATCGGCAGCGAAAGGAAAACAAATAAATATGAAAAAGCGTATTTTATTGTGGAAAATCTATGGGAATAAAAAATCTGAAATAACTCGTATGTGTTCGGGAAACTCTAAATACTCTGGAAAAAAAAGTATGAACCCACTCTACGAACATTGAAAATCCTCATATGTACCTATTAAACGATGACACTGTTAATTTTTGTTTAAATTACTAATTATATTATTTATTATTTTTATTTTTTTTATTATTTATTCTTTCCATGGTATGGCTTCAATCGCCTTTTACCGCCCATCCCACCCTTCCTCCTATCACTCCCTACCCGCACTTCGTTAAGCTAACCTAACTTTCCATGCGGCCGCAGCCGACTTAGCTACACTGTACCGCATTCGCCATGAACACGGGGAAACTGCGGAAAACCCGTGCTGGTACAGACGGCCATATATTCTTCTGATCTCCCGGTGTATATACGAAAGTAAAGTACTTAAGTGTAGACACCGAGGTCCCAGAAAAACTGACCTCCCGCTCACTGATTGATATGCCAGCCGGTGCACGGCTAAACGGTCACCCATCCAAGTTATGGCCGCAAACAATGCTGCTTAACTCGTGGGACCGCCAGAGCCGTACACCGACCGCACAACCATCAGTGTCGGTTTTTGAATAAATTACTAATTATATTAAATTATATTTTATATAATGTATATATTTTATATAAAAAGTTATAATTATTTTAATTATTAGTTTTATAATGTTAGAAAATTCATATCAAATACTTGAATCGAAAGATTTGTGAATGAAATTTTTTATTTTTTTTCAAATGAAAAATGTAATATTATTAATATTACTCCAACGATCGTATATTTTTAGTATTAAAATTAATATAAAAATTATATTATTTTATTCGGGACGATATGATTTTTGAAAAATTGTTTTCTAAACTTTCTCAAGGTATCTAACGTTTCCTCAGCTCGGGAAATAGAAATCGTCTGGTGCTGGTAATTGGGTCCACGGTACGATCGATGTTTATGTTACCTCTCTACGACACAAAAAGAGTATTCGATAATTGCATTGATGTTCTAGTGCTTCGTAAGAATGCGCGGAAGTCTGCCTTTGAGACCCCTCGGCAATCAAGCACAAATCGAAAAGCGACGTACATCGAAATTGGTCCTGAATCCCTTCAGGCAATCATGCTCTCTGAACTTTTGTAATCGATAGGTCAATCCAAATCCAAATAGATAAAAGCTAATAGCTTCGTGGTTAAAGGGAGGTAGTCAGGTAAAAACAATTTAATAGGATTTTAGAAATTTAATATCATCCAAATCCTATTGCATATAAAAATACCCAACGCACTATACTGTTGGTACTCGATGAAAGGATTTTTTATTGTCGTCCGACTTGCATATGCTTTTCAATATTATCTTAAGCTAAGTTCTTAAGTTTTCCATTCTGCGCATGATTCAGATAAAACTACTAGCCAGATTGGAATCCGAGCCCGAATTATTCTGTCCTTTTCCAAAAACATAGGTCCCCCAAGGCTGCGGGCACCCTTCGGGGGGGGGGGGGGCTTCGGAGGGGGCACCCCTTGGGTGGGGGGCGATCGCGAGCGCGCGCAGCGCGCGAGCCACAATACAATCCTAGTAAGTATATCAAATTATTTCTCGAATATCCTTTCAATAAACTTATAAAATGTGGAGTGAATGTTAAAAATGAAAATGGAAAATATGCTTTCAAAATTAATATAATCTGGTATATTAAATATATATTCTCTATGAAAATATCAATGCTAAATAAAATGTAAATTTCAGAATGTGGGAATAAAATTTAATTCCACTTGTTTAATGTCTCAATGCATAGTTGCCAAAGTCAAATTTTATATTACATTATTGATGAAGCATTTAGAATAACTTTCAATAGTTCTTTGTACTTATTAAAAATATTTCTATCAACAATTGCATTTGAATTGTCTTCGAAATTGTATTTACTGATGGAATAGCTTTTTTTTAATCGACTTTGGTCTGTAAAACTCGGCGATTTTGTCTCCAATTCTTTGACGTTTTCCAAATATTCTAAAACCATCAGAATGTTGGTTATTTAAGCCAAATACACAAATAGCGAAAACTGCGGTACTGTGTCAAAGGCTTCGGATCCTTTGACGAAAACCAACAGACTATGTGACCGCAGTGTACACTTTACATCGATTTGGCTTGCGCAATCAACATTTTGATGGTTCGGAAATATTCGAAAGATTTTTAATAAATTGACGTCCAGTCTAATTTGACATATCCGAGTTCCAGAAACGATCATATCTTACAGCAAAGATCTATTGACATATTGTTTGCGGACATATTGCTTTTCGGTAATTTCCGCAATATACATTTCTTCCATACGACATTTTTTTTTAAATGTCATAAAATTTGACGAACTTGACCGATTTTCGTCAAATTTCTACTTAAAGCTTGTTTTATGGTTGTCCATATGTGAACCAAATTTAAGCGACATCTGTCAAAAAAAAAAAAAATATTGATATTTTTTTCCCAGCATTTTTTGTGAAAGTAAGCAAAATCGAAATTTACCAACATAGCGACCGTCTCTGTGACTTTATTTTTCATTGATAATTAATAACAGTAATTTTACGTTGAAAATTGCAGTCAGATATCTCAAAATTTGCAGGAGTTGAAGTGGAGTACAGACATTTTGAAAAAATTCAAATGGCAACAAAATTTGAACCGCTCTATAGATTCTTGCCAAATTTAGCACCGATTATGGTTCACTGTAAAGTCATTTGTGTACAAAATTTCCGCTTCGTATAACAAAATTTACAAAAGTTATAGTGTAAAAAGACTTTTTTGAAAATTTTCAAAATGTTGTAGAATTTGAACGTTTCAGCCGATTTGTACCAAATACAATTCCAAACGTTGTTGCATGATAACCAACTTCTGTACCAAATTTGAAGAAGATACATGAAAAATTACGACAATTGTCGTGCTAACAAGGAAATCGGTACATACACACAGACACTCATGCGGACCATTTTTTAAACCACTTTTCACGACATTTTGGACCATTCTGAGTATCCTGACATAAAAATCTCGGAAGATTTTTTTTTTTTCATGAAAACAAAGCGTTTTCTATGAGGAAGAAAAAAAATCGAAAGTGAATGGCAATTTATTGCTCTAATTCGGCTGCTTTCAATGTACTATAACTGTAACTTGGGCTAGCATTCGTCTTGTTGTTTCAGCTTACTGAGTTTGCGGTGAATCCAATAACGGGAGCTCAAACGATGTTCGTCAAAATAGTAGCAAAAACAAAGTTGAAACTCGTGGGAGACAACACAAAGCTGGAAAAAGAAACAGATACAGGTTTCTGTTGGTGTAGCGAATGTAGTTTTAAGCAGTGGTGGTAACTCGGACGTAGAACTAGAGAAAAGTAGCTAACATTAGTTACGCTGCAGCTTAGCACGAATATCGGCTGCAAGTGGAAAAAGTCAGTAAACAGTGAAACTCTCATCCATTACATAAATCTAATAATATAAATACTATATACTGTATATACAACATTACATACAAAGTATGTACCTCATTTCTGTGCACCAACTCATTTCGAATATAGTCTCACTTATTTCGAAGCCTATATTAAAGTTTACAACATTTTTCACATAAATCTGAAGAGAAACGTCATTTTTTTTTCGGATTTTCCAAGATATGGATGATTTTTTTTTAAAACTGACACTCTGATCGGATTGTAACTTCAGGTATATGGTAGTTTGAGTATTTTGAGACTGCTCCATTTTTTTCACACCTGCAGATCCGATTTTTTTTTTTTCAGTTTGGGACATTGTGAAATTTGAAATTATTATTTACATGATTTTGAGAAGAAATATTCGTTACAAGGAAAAAAAAGGAATACATGTTTTTTTGACATAAAAATGCCTCAGGTTTTGAAAAAACGTAGTGAGAAAATAATAATTTCTTCAGATTGATGAAAAAAAATTTATTTTCTGAAATGAAATTATTTCTACACTGCATTTATTTTTTTACATTTTTACGTAGCTAAACATGTTTTTCCTTTTTTCCCTTGCAATGAGATTTTATTTTTAAATCACAGATAAATATTAATTTCATATTTTGCAAATTTTTAGAATAAATAAAGTTACTGAAGTTACAATCCGATTGGGAACCTTAAGGTCCACGGGTGTGTCGGATTTATAAGACTCATCCATGGTTACAGAAAATTTTTATTGCATTTTTTCGATTTAACAAGTCACACTTTTTTTTCGAAAAAATCTATATTTTTAATGGTCAATCATATAAAAAAATGATGTATGGGAGTTTTTTTCAGTCTTGAGTTTCCCAATAAAAGTTTTTAAAAATGTACCAAACTACAAAATGAAAATGACAGTTTCAAAATAATTTTTGACACACTGAGAGAAAATTATGGTATTTAGTAACTATAAAGTGACAATTATTCATTTTCAGTTCTTGCAACTAATTTTTTTTAGTTACCACAACTAACGAATAGAAACATAACTATTTTCATAATTTCCGTAACTATGAAAATAGTTGCATGAACTAAAAATTAATAGTTGTCAAGTTATAGTTGACTATACTATTGCGATTTCGCTGATTGCAATGTGAATCAATATTTCGAGAAGATTCATAATTTTATATTTTGAAAAAAAATTTTACAAAAATAACTCTGAGACAACATGAACTTTTTAATTTATGACCGAACTTGGGATCAACGAGATAACTTTGCAGAAATCTTGCACCTCCAAATCCCAGCAAGATTGGTTAATCTTGTTGGTGAAATTCATAGTCTTTGTAATTGAATAACTATCAAAAAGCGTAGCGTATAAAAAAAAAAAACAGCCAAGTAAATATATTTAAGGGACTACAGGCTATAAGCCAACAAAAAGTTAGCAAATCATTAAAAACCCCACTGTTTATGTAGTCACGTTCGTCTGAGTTAACTAAGTATGCAGCAGCGTAAAAGTTCGATGGCAAACTCCATAAAACTCGTATACTACGGTCTTGATCCTTTTTTAATAGTAAACATGCATTTCTCATTCCCTTTCGTTCGACTTTTAACGCATTTTCCGTTCATACAACGTCCAATTATATCGACTTATCCACGCGGCTTAAGAGAAATTATAAACTTGCTCTAATCCTTTCGTTTAAAGGTTTCAAAGAGATTAAAGTGAATAATGTAAATAAATTGAGTTAAATGAAATTTTTGGTGTGTTATGTAGCTTCCTATTTGTTGTAACGTTGTATTTTTCACTACTGTTTTAATGCAAATGTAACGTACCTTAAGCGTATAAAATGTGACGCATTTTTTATTTCACTGTTAAAAGAGATTGCAAATTTTCTGACAAGTAATATGAAATTTACGAAACTGGTGTGTGAATTAATGATTAGTATAACATTCACTGTAAAATTAATATTAGTAAATTTATGTACGTGAAGACTAAATTTTCATATATTTTAATGAAAATTACAAAACTTCTGTAGTAATCTAGTTATTCCATGACCAAAATTTCTAAATTCTTGTTAATTTCTTAATATTAGTTAACCGATTTGTGAATTCATATACAGGACTTTTATATCTGTTTAAAAATTAATAGTTCATCGTTATAGAATTTTTCAAGATGTTAATTTTTATGCGTCTTGAGACCAAAAATATTGAATGTGGCTAATTAATTTTCAGTCAATCACAACTGTAATTTCAGAAATTGAAAAACATTGTTTTCATTGTAGGTAGCTTTTCATTTCATAATAAACATGTGTATATAATAAAATAAATATAAATTTAATTAAAAAAAAAAAAAATAAAAGTAAACTTACAAAATTTCTCAAATTATTTTCAGTATTGTTACTTAAAATATCTACTGCAGATTGACAACAAATTTGTGCTACAGGTTGTGAATAAAAACTTCCATTCTGATACTGTAATTTTCTAGTCAAATTTTTTAAACAGTTAAAAAAATACCAATTTTATCACATTTTTACTCAAGTCAATATTTATATTTTATTAAATTTAATTTCAAAGATATCCTGAGATTAATATCGTGGCAATTAAATATTAACATAATTCTTTTACGATTCCAGCGTACGGTGGCACCATTTTAATGAGATGTGCCATTATGCCCCTGTTTCATCGTGCCCCGTAGTCATTACGCCCCGCGTTGCCATTTGGCCCCGTTCTTTCTTTCTACCTTAAGTGACAAATTATGTTATCAATGTTTAAGGGATCTTTCCAGTGTGATGGCCCGAAAAATAGCCTATTTTCACAATTTTTTTTCGTACGTTTACTATACGCCGATCAATCTGAAATTTTTATGTCATATTAAGGTAATCATGAATGACAGAAAATGATTTTTTATAAGACGATTTTTATTGTTTAAATTTTTTTTTTAATTGTTGAAAATAATGTTGATAAAAAAGATAGCCTCATGGTGGACATCCTAGGGGTCGCAAATTTGATCTAAAAAAAACCCAAAGGATTATTAATTAGTATGCGATTGGCTATCGCGCTATTGAGGCTTTTTAAAAATCAAAATTGGCAAAATGGCGGCAGTTTGAAAAAAAAGTACCGATTTTAGCCGTTTTTTTGGTACTTAAAAAACCAGCATCCATTTCTTGTTACTATTTTTGCGCTCGACCCTCCTTAAACCACTTTCTGCATCATTTTCCATTTTTAGTGACTAAGTCGTATTATCATTCTGCGTCATCCATGTGTAACACATAATCGCCTACAAGCAACTGTCCAGAATTTGTTGACTTGATGACAGTTTGAGGTTGTCCTGAAAGAGAAAAGTTTGTCAAAATTCTTGTCGCCGAATTATAACCAAATGCAAAAATTCCGAGTTTTTCGCAGTGAATAATATGTCTCGATTAACTTTTGACGCATCAGGAATGGACGTAAGCTTCTTTGATGTTTTTTATTTTCTACATTTTGCTCTCAAGTAGATAAAACTGATATTTTAAACAACGTTATTCGCTATATCGACGAGATTTTTCCCGTGGGAAGACAAATAACGGAAGCAAAACCGGTTGTGTGTACTTTCGCATCATGTCCATATATGTCACTATTTATGGGAGAAATTGCAGCACGAGAAATGAAATGTCACAATGGATTTTTCATGAAACACAATATCGATTGTTACAACAGATGGAGATTATGTTGACAGATCTCGGGAATAAAGTGCCGTGGCTCTGTCCTGTGCTTCGTCCAGAATATACGCCTTATTTGAATACCGCTGGAACAGTTTTGCTTGGATGGATGGTTGTTTGTTGGATATCTCACGTACGTATTTTTTTTTCCAATATTATTTTCAAAAATGTCTTATATTTGCAAATTATTATTCCTAATTGATAAAAGAAATCGATAGTATAATTACCGGTTTGAATAGAATTAAGGAGCCAGATTCAAACCTTAATTGCTCATATCCATTGACAATATTTATTTGTTGATATCTTTGAGAAAAATATATTATTTGGAACGATGAGACAAAGATTTTTTTTTCCATGGCGAAAGCATTTAATTAATAATAATAATAATAATAATTATAATAATAGGTTTATTTGGGCTTAGGCTGAGCCTATTACAAATTGTTAAGACTTAGCTTAATCAGAACATTTGTTAACAGTTAATTTTCAATCTGTGTTTGTTAAACCTAATATACTTTACTTAAAGTCATTTTGCATTGCTTTAACTAAATTATGAAAAATCAAAAAAAAAAGGGAAGGCATCAAATGAGGTATAAAAAATTTATGGTTTTATAAACTTCTTCACGGTTTTCTTAGATAACCGAAAATTTATAAAAATTGCTGAATTGTAGATAGATAAGAAAAATTATTCCAATATGAATGTAGATTTTTTTCTTAAAATTAATCAAGTGCGAAGAAGTTTAAAAAGCACTTTTGACGGTGGGCAAGAAAAAAAAATTGTTTCAAGGTTCAAAATAATTTGTTGTACATGATAAAAGTGTCGTCCATGTTTCGCGCTGTTTTCAGATCTTTTGGACTCTGTTCGCTCCACTTGCAATCAGTACAATTGCTGTCGTCATCGTTTGTCCGAGCACAGCCAAGTGGCTAATTAAACGGTTGGGTCCAAATGTAGAGAATACCCTGAGAAATTTTTTGACAAAACTTCAAGCCTCGATGCCTGATATCAGATGAGAAGAAAAATGATAAATCAATTTTATCAATTTATATTACATAAATCTATTTGTGTTACTCATGACAAGAAAATGAAAAAAAAAGAAAGATATAAGAGCGCATTAATTTGTAACTAAAACGTTTTTCCCGGAGCGAAAAATGAATGCATAGAAATCAACGAAACTGTTGATTGACTTTCTTTTTACTGTTATTTTCACGAGCAAGAAAATTTATTATTCTTCTTACGTCTCCATTAAATCAGTAGAAAGAAGAAGAAAATATATAAATTGTTTTTTTAAATTTATATTATAGAAATTAATTTGTGTTATTCATAACAACAAAACGAAAAAAATAGAAAGATATAACAGCGCAAGAATTTGTAACTAAAACGTTTTGCCCGGAGCGAAAAATGAATTGATAGAAATCATCGAAACTTTTAATTGACTTTTCTTTTACTACTATTTTTGCGAGCAAAGAATTTTATAATTCTTCTAACGTCTCCATTAATTCCGTGTCAAAACCTTGGGGCTTTCTTCATGATATTGTCGTCTTCGTTGGGCCTTTCCGTGTGTTAAAGGAGCGACGGGTGCGGATTGAATTTTACTAATTAAATTTTAATTAAAAAAGCTGACTTGTTTTGTCGTTCGTTCAGCCACCCACTCAGCTCCACGCGCCTCTTTCGTTAATGGATAATACTGGAAGCAGTAGCATGAAAATGAATTTCATTCTCATGATCTTTTCTTAATTAGAGTTCTTTCACTGGAGGTTGATGGCTTAACACTATATACAGCTGTTGACTATTGAGTCTGAGTCGCAGAGAGGCTCTTCTCTGTTCATCTTCTTCCCGGACTTTTGCTTCCGTCAACACTGGAAAGAGGCGCGAAGATAAACGGCGTATATCGCTGTGTCTATGGAATTGGACGCGTTTTTTCCGCTATTTGCAATCCGAAAAAGAAACGTAGAACTTTGCAAATTGCTTCCTCATTATTGTTGGATTTTTACAAATCTACCTCTATGAGGAAGCATGCTAATCTATTCTGGCTTCCTCATGGAGGAAGCTTTGTAAAAATCCAATAATAATGAGGAAGCCATTTCCAAAGTTCTATTTTGTAGACTTGTTTAAAAATTTTTTAAATGGCATTAGTTTTGAACCCTTTGACAGATTCTCGCCAGATTCGAACTCATGCTTAGTTTACCCACACTCCACTTGTGGACCAAATTTGAGCCCGATATCTTAAAAATTGCGAATGTTAGAGCATGAACAAGAAATGTCAAAAAATTTAAAAATGCCATAAATTGGGAACTCCTTAACGTATTGACACCAAATTTAATCCCAAACACTATTTGATAACAGTCCACTTCTGGTCCAATTTTGAGCCGGTTATCATAAAAATTGCGAGAATTAGAACCCGAGCTGACATTCTCCAAAAATTTCAAAATGCCATAAATTTTGAACACCTTGATGGATTAACTCCAAATTTAATTCCATACCTTGTTTAACGACAGTTTATGCGTGGTTGAAAATTTGAATCCGATATCTTAGAAATTGCGACAGCTATCGTGCTAACAAAAAATTGTGCACATACACACACACACACGTACATACATATAGACATTTTTTCTAAAACACTTTTCTCGACGTTTTAGACCATTCTGAGTGTCCTGACATGAAAATCCCGAAAATTTTTTTTTTTTTCACGAAAACAAAGCTTCCTCTATGAGGAAGCAAAAACGAATAAGTGGATTAAAAAAACGCAAATGGTTGTTCGAGTAAAAGGTGTGTTTTTCTTTCCCACAGTGAAATCCCAAGCAAAAATATGGTTCGTTCAAACATTTCCAATCGCCAGTATAATCTGAATTATTAATAAAAAACCAATAAGAGGATCAAGGGGTTATATGCAGTCAAAATTTTTCAAAAATCGTTTTTTTCTCGAACTCACGCGTTTTATTAGATTATTAGAAAAATGTATTGGTGGTTTTACGCAAAACGACAACGAAAGTAACAATCAATTGATATGGAAAATCACTACAAAAATTGTTCCATGTGGCTAATAAATGGTGGAAATGACTGTATACATCGCTGTCGACGTATTTACTGAAGGTACAGCATCGCTCTTATATTATATGAGTGCAATAGGACTTTTACTTGGACCCAATGCGCATTTATATGCCGAAAAGGAGAATGCGAGGGAGAATGAGAGAGAAGAATGGTCCGCAGATAACATCAAATGGAATTATTGGAAGCTGCCGAAGGATTGGAGGGTTTATTATATGGTCCTGGAATAGACGACTCGGTGTAAGTTGAAAAAAAAAAAAATGTTTACTACGTGTAAAGTGCTTTTGAAATTTTGAACGCGATATTCTCAAAATTATGTTTTCAAAGTCGGTGAGGAAGATTTCTCGAAAACGGCGCAACTGATTGATCTCAAATTTTTACACAAGCTTTATAAATATATTTTTCAGCTTTTAATCGAAGGTTTTTTTTCTCGCCGATAAATATTTTCCATTTTATGAACAATTTAAGGCAGCCGCCATTTTGTTAAAAATCAATATTTTCCTTATTCCTTCGATTAAAGACCAGATAATACCTTAAATTAACTAAATCTTTTTTGTTTTTTTATTTCAGATGATCCAGTCCAGAGTTATCTTGCTCGCCGCGAGACGCCTATTTTTTTAGAGGTGCTCTAGGAAATCGGCTATAGCGGCTTTAAAAATTATTATCTTTACAAATAAAAAATATCCGAATAAAGTTGAATGTTACCCCAATATGTAGATAAATTTTTATATTAATAAATTGAAATGGCTTTTAATGAAAAATTCTTGAAAAAAAAAATCGTTTTTTTTTCGGGCTTCTGACTGTGTATAACCCCCTAAACGAAAAGCAAATGGTTGTTCGAGTAAACGGTGTTTTTTTTTTTTCTTTTGGCAGTAAAATCCCGAGAAAATGTATGGTTTGTACGAACAGCTTCAATCGCAATATAATCTGAATTATTCAGCAAAACTTCCGTCTGTATAAACGGTTCTGGTGGAAGAATTAATATATGAATAGAGGGTTTTTATGGCTTGCGGGCTTTGCACCCTCGTAGAAGACTGTGAGCTGTCAGTGACTTGTAATAATCCGGGAGTGGTGGGGAAGATGGTCTGGATTGTTGCCCACTGTAGGAGCGTGTTATCTTGTGTTATGCCACTGGCGTGCAGTACTGGTGGCTCTCGTTGTCAGTGATGGCAGAGAATCGCGAAGTCGGAGAATGCATCAGAAATTCGAAGCGATCGAAAAAAAATTCCATGGCGACATTATCTCTCGGGAAAGCTCAATGTGAACACAAATTGTGCATAGCTGGATAGTGCACATCCATTTTGGGCACGCTTCGATAGTACACAACAAAACGGTGCACAATTTAGTTGTGCACATCTATATTGTGCACCATTTTTTTTGTGCACACCTATATTGCGCACCATTTTTTTGTTGTGCACAACTGAATCATGTACCATCTGTTTGTGCACAACTGATTTGTACACCATTTTTTTGTGCACAACTGATTTGTACAACATTTTCTTTGTGCACTATTTTTTTCACAAAAATCATGTTGTAGAAAAATTTATAATGTAGACACAAATGAAAAAGACACATTTTTTGGGCGTATTTCTGGGTTTGAACATGGCAATTTTGGCAATCATACTTCCTGTATTTTTGTGCATTACAACGTGTTTTTTAAAGCGAGAGAAAAGAAAAGTTTGTGAGTGCGAGAAGAGTACCCGGAAAAATTGCATTATAGCATAAAGTTGTAAATGAACGGGTTGTATTCTGACACGAGTTCAAGTCTAGAGTATGGCTCGTGAACTTCACGTGAAAGTCAGATATCACCCGAACTCGAGGTTTTAACCTGACGCTATAGTCGTTCACTAGGCACATACGACAGATTAACCTAATTTTACTGACGCCAGCAGCGCAGTACCCGATTAGCGAAACACCTAAACAGATTTAGGACCGAAAGCAGGCTTTCGCTTTGGCTACTTCTCTACTATATTTTCACACTTGCAATCGTATTTGCTACGAAAAGTTTGACGCTTAACTTTTTACACACATCTATTGAGGATATACAAATAAAGAGGAGTAGTATCATTATAGGTCTCGCTTATCGTTGGTAGCAATTCGTTTTCGAGGTACGAGACATATGATAATATAGGTACCACTGAAATAAACGGCTTTCTATCGTTACGTAAATTATCAAAAGCTTCATGCAATTTTTACAGTTGAATGCTTTGTTTGGACGAAACAAACCACGCAATGCCTCTGGAAATTTGACCTTTTTTTTGAGCACACATGTTCATCGCACGCTCTTTTGACTTCGTTGGTAAATCATTATAAAATAATTGGGGCATTCCAAGCCATACGATTCGATAATCGTTTGATCCTTCATATTTTTAATTGAACTTATTCCTATTTCACTGGTTTTTGTCATTCGAAAGAGAGGCCAAAAATTAATGAACAACTGAAAACTGTATATTCGATTTGAAAAAGAAAATAGTATTCTTTTAACTTTTCAAATAATATTGATAATTAAATGACTATATGGTTAATAATTAAATAAGACTATATACTAACATCTTTGGCCAGTAAAAATCTAAGACCCTAACTGAATTTTGAAACGATTTTTTAACTATAAATTAAATAATATTCAGTGGTACTAGATGCATTATTTAGAGACGTCCGGTGGAAGTTTTCGAATTATATGGGAATTTGAATTTTTCTCTCTCTAGACACCTATAAATTCTGCTAAACTTCAGTTTCGAAAATGTAGTTAAAGCCAGAATGCAAAGTAGAACCCTGCAAATTGCTTCCTCATTATTTTGCACTTTAACAAAACTTTCTCAATGGGGACGCTAAAACCGTTGAAGATACATCATCATAGAGGTAGACACATCATCAACGATATGAAAACTTTCCCTTTGGCGAAGGTAAATATAATATCAAGTCTCAGGAACACACTTTTCGATTTTGTTTGTTTTCGGTCCTTGTTATTTTGGTGAAGGCAACTTATAGTCATAGTAAGACTTGGAAGCGAACAGAAACAGTGAACAGAAATGAGAAAGGAGCACCAAAGAGGAGGAAAAGCCATTTCAACTCATTCTGTGGTTACTTAATATCTGCGGTGCGGCGCATCGAAAAACAAATATTTGATTCTTTAGAAGAAAAAAATTAAATTAGTTTCCTGAAGTGCTCTATACAGAGATGGGATAATATTGATGGTGACGGGACGCAAAGTGAATGAAGGAGGAAAGAGAGAAAATTGTCCCCTTTAAAAATGACGATGGTATCTTATGGAGATTTTAAAGTTTTGTCCAGAACAATGTGGCAAAAGCGAAGCTCGCTGCTGGATAGGATGAAGATGTGGTAAGGGGTAAGAATTAAGAGAGGGGAAAGAGGATAAAAGACTCCCTGCATCGAGAGAAAAGATTTCATTGGCGCCAAAGAAATGGGTGGATTGATTTTTTTTTCATTGATTTCAACGAAATATTTCTTTGATTTCAATGAAATAGTGCATTTGAATTTCAAAGAGAACATTTCATTGCCTGTAAATAAACATTTATTTAGTGAGCATATAATAAAGAAGCAGTTTCATTGTTTTAAAGAGACGTTATAATTGGTTCAAAGAAACGTTTTCATTGATCTCTCTCTCTCTCTCGCACCTAACCTCACTTTTTTGTTTTCCGGTTCTCTCGAACGAACGGCTTCGAGTTTCGAGGAGCCAGAAGCTTAGCCTATTTCTGCCGTACTTCTTCCTTACATACTCACAAAATTTGAGCTTTATCTGTCGCCTACTTCAGGAAAAAATAGGTTTCGAAATTTTAAGATAGTAAGAAGAAGGTTTCATTGAATCAGAGACGATATCTTTGAAATCAATGAAAAAGGTTCATTGGTTTAAATAAATAATGATTCTTCGAATCGATGTCACTACTTTTCATTGAGTTTGAGATCATTCAAAGAAAAGATAGTATTGAAATTCAAGTATTTCATTTCATTGGCAAAGATTTCCGCGAATCAATGAAACTTTTTCTCTCGGTGTGGAGATTTAGGCATCCGCTGGAGTCGACAAAACGGTTCAGCAAGCTCATTTCGCATGAGAAAACATACACGTTTATTGCTTTTCTTCATATTCCTTATGCAGTCTCTAATAATATATAATAATAATTTTTTAGGCCAACAGGAATGACCGACGTGTAATAAACCGCCTACGAATCGGCCACACTATCATCACACACGTTCATCTACTTCATCTTCGCAAAATGTCTTTGCAATAACGAAAATGCTAAAGGATACCTGGAATACACTTAAAAATAATTTTATAAAAATTAAAAAACTGCCGAGTGAAAAAATTAATTATTGACAAACTGAAATAAGTGCCAAAATACTTTTAATCTCAAAATTATATCAAGTAGAGTGGAGTAATGAGAATATTTAGGGAGAAGACTGGAATATCGATAAACAATTAGTTCAGATGTAATTTTGATAAAAATTGTCACGTTCGAATTTATGGAGACAATCTATGAAATCTGACCAAGATTTTGTGGCAAATTTACTTTTTTCTGTAGTAATTTTATTTACTAAGTTTGATTTAAATTTAATTAAATTTATTAAAAACAAAGCTACTATTATGTAGCTTTGTTTTTAATAAATTCACTGACGAATTCACTTTGAATTTTGTGTTTTTTTTTTCACATATTTTTTCCATATAAAAAAGAAAAAAATTCAACGTGAATTTAGAAATCTGAAAAAATTCATACGTATTCAGAAAAATGAACGAATCATTTTCGTTTTAAAAAAATGTGGGTTTTCGGGAAATTTGTTGAACACTTTGGAATAAGTATTATGGAAAATTAATCTTTTCAGTACGTTTAATGTGCGTGAATTTTTTCAGACTTTTATACCATCGAGTGTTTGCAATTCTGTCTTATTTTTCGCGAACCTAGGGCGAAATTAATACCAGGCGTAAGGATAACATTAAGGTATCTTCGCTGCTGCAACATCCACTACTAGCGTGGGTCGTAATGATCGATCGGTCACATTGTTCGACTCTAGATCACATAAACAGAGTGATACACTGGACCGCAGGGAGTCGAAGTTCGACCAGCTGGCTCGTTTATTTCAAGAATTCGAAACCGCTGCCTCCGCAATGTGGTGTTTCAATTTGCAGAGGAATCTACTTCAGAATTTGGCGATTTCGTCTCGAGGATCACGGGGCGGTTTAGTTACGGCTGCAGAAGTGAATGCCGAAGTACCTTGCAATTGTTCAAGCCTCTTGTTTCATTTACAGTTACTGGAGAACGCATGGAATACCATTTCGCAAAGCCAGGAGAACATACCTTGAGAATTCCTGCGATAATTCGATCAAACCTCTCACGCGATCCTAATCTCCAGTGATTCAAAGCCTCCCAATGACAAATGCGATCTTAAATCTGTCTGATGCGAATAAATATATCAAATTTATAAAAAAGGATGCAAAGTAGAATCTTGCACATTGCTTCCTCATTCTTTTTCGCTCTTTACAAAGCCGCCTCTATAAGGAAGTTTATTTATTTTATTTTTGGCTTTCTCATAGAGGAAGCTTTGCGAAAGATGAAAATTATTGACGAAGTTGATGATTTCTGACGCTTTACAAAATCCAGAGCGACACCGATAAATTTTCAAAAAATTAAAAATCACGTAAAAACCGAACCGCTTTACCGATTTGGCCCAAATTGAATACCAAAGGTCGTATCACTTTGTTCAATTTTAATACCAAGTTCCAGCCCGATTGCTTAAAATTCTTTCGGGCTAGAGAATTTACGTACTTTTTTCAAAATTTCAAAATTCTTATAAAAATGAAATGCGTTAAGCGATTTTTGTAAAATTTTTACCAATTAAAGACAGAAATTGTGGTATTTCAGAAAACTATTAAGCCATGTAGATTTTTAGTAACAATTTGAATAGTTTTTGATTCCTCATAGAAGATTTGTTTTTGTGCGAAATTTTTTTTCGCCTTTTCTTTTATCTCCCTACACTCACAATAGTCTAAAACATCGAGAAAAGTGGTTTAAAAAGAATGTATGATGGCCGTCACTCAAAATTCAAACTTATATATCTCAAGAACCGCTTTAACAATCGGGCTGAAATTTAGCTAACGCGTGAAGCAGTTCAACGGCTTTGTTTCTGATAATTTTCAAAAAAATTAAAAAATATGTTCAAATTTTATTGGACTTGGAAATTTTCGAAAAATGTCTGTACGCTCTCTAGCATCCACAAATTTTGAGCTATTGAGCTAAATATTTTTTTATGAATAAAGCTATATTAAAGGAGGTTCGGTATTAAATTTGGAATGAATGTGTAAAAAAAGTTCGGTTTTTATGGGATTTTTAATTTTTCAAAAAATATTCATGTTGCTCTAACTCAGGTAAAATCTCACCAAATCAACTGAACGTTTCTACAGATGAAAAGTAACATTCAGTGCTGCTACCTACGAAATTTAGTCGTGATCGGTGTAGCAGTTTGGATTTTACGCGATTTTGAATTTTTCAAGAACTATATAGGTAACAAAAAAAGTTGCAAAGTAGAACTTTGCGCATTGTTTCCGCATGCATTTACATTTTCTACAAAGTTTCCTCTATGAGGAAGCCAAATATATAAATGAGCTTACTCATAGAGGTGGCTTTGTGAAAAATAAAAATTAATGATGAAGCAATGTGCAAAGTTTTACTTTGCAACTGTTTTAAATTGATTTAATGGTTAAGTTAACAACGTTATAATTACTGTTATTATTAAGTATTTATTATAACATTGATCACTTTAAAATGGCCGAGGTTGTATTTCACTATAAATTTATAGTATCTTTTTTTCGCTCAGTGTGTGTAATTCGTTTTTTGGTTAAATACGCATTACTTTGAGCTCGGCTATCAAAAACTCGTAATTCCACGTCTCCATGTGATGCATGGAATATTCATCATAGATCCGAAGATTGCATCACATGCAGGTTACCCTCGAACATCGGGCTTACACCAAATTCAGGACCACCCATTTCCGCTTACCGAATAATTTTGTCGCGGCAGCAAAGCGTGCGTTATGTAAGCCATACGGGTGTTCCCGTGTTATCCATCGTTCTATGTAACCCATCGAGCTACATCAACTTCGATTCTGTGGCAGCAGTGCGAATGATTGACTTGACACGATTGCCGATTGCTGGAAGGTAAAAAGATTTTTTTCTCCCGATTCCACTGAAATAATCCCATTTTGTGTCCGCAAAGCGGGTGGGAAATCGCTCATTTTTTACGAATGACGTACGCATGCGCAGTCCGCTTTCATTACCTCCCGAGGGAGGTAATCATCGTACTGCGCATGCGCATTCAGCTTTCATTATCTCCCGAGGGAGGTAATCAGCTGATTCCTGCCCGGCGAGAGTTACAAAAACCGTTTTATGCATGCGTGTCGTCATTTCTCAAAAAATTAGCTTCCGTCTCCGTCCTTGTTGCACATACGAAATGTGGTTATTTTTTAGCGGAATTGGGAGAAATGTATAGTGCGTTATAAGGGAGGGAAATGCAACTTTTCACCTCGTGTGAATTTCTGCAACTGCTATCTTCACTCTCGTTGAATAGTTCCACTTCCCTCCCTTGTAACGTAATGTACTATTAATATTAAGTTTAATTAAATTAAATAATACGTTGTAAAATTCCAATAATTATATTATAAACACAACCTTTATGAAGTGTATACTGTATATTAATTTTACAACAGTCTTTTTTGTATATCAATTAATATTTGTATATTAAATTTAATATACGCGTAACCGCAAAAAAGCTTTCAATACTTTATATTACTTTTCATACAAATCTTTTAGTTAATTAAACAAAAATGTCTTTTACAAAACTAGATAGAAGAATAAATAGCAAAAAAATGTTTAATTTAATATCAAACAATTTTTTTGTCATTGAATTAAAAAAAAAAAAAACACAAAGAAACACGAGTTATTTGACAGCAACATTGCTTCCTCATTATTTTTCACTTTTTTCAAAGCTTTTTAAGTACCTCTATCAAGAATTATATTCAACGATTTTGGCTTTCGAAAAATAATGAGGAAGCAATGTGTAATCCAATAAAAGCAGTTTTACTTGTACTTATAATTAGTTTCTACTTTGCGAGAATATATTAGAAACCCAGAAAAAGTGCCTTATTATCTTTCATCGTTAAAACATTATATACATTTGTGGTAAAAAAACATAAACATTCAAAAATAACCAATCAGTATTAAATTCAGTGCCAAGATTAGACCTTTCGCATTTCACAGGCAAACAATGTGGTGTAATATTTATGAAATGATACCAAACATTTGTGGTTCGAAAAATAAAGCCTCTGCGATATGCAGAACTTTATATATTATTTATTTATTTCGCTCGATGATGTCAAAAAAATATAAATAAAGAGAAAAAAAAATCTTCCGTTTATCGGTACATAAACGAAATAATGTTCAATGACTTTAGTTGTATAATTTAATGAAAATTAATAGATGAGTTTCATAGGAATTTCAATTTTTCTTCATTATTTCTTGACGAATAAAATTTTGCTAAACTTACAAACTTACAAACTTGCATATTACTTCCTAATTATTTTTTAAAACTTTTTACTGAGCTTCCTCAACGAGAAAGCCAGCATCAAAGAATATATTCCCTCGTGGAGATAGCTTCGTAAAAGGTGAAAAATAACGAGGATACAATCTACAAGGTCACTTTTTATTCTTTTATTGAACACGTTCGGTCTACTACACAGACTGAACGTGACTGGTCGTCAAAGCCTCATCAAATCAACATTCTGATATCCGATTCTGCCCACGGCCATAATTACATTTGATGGTGAATTTTTTTTACGATGGACCGGGGTCGATATTCCAAAAATTCCGAATGTTTTAAGGGATCTTTCCGGTGTGACGGCCTGAAAAATACCCTATTTTCACGATTTTTTTTTCGGACGTTTACTATACGCCGATCAATCTCAAATTTTTATGACATATTAAGGTAATCATGAATGACGGAAAATAATTTTTTATCAGACGATTTTTATCGTTTAAATATATTTTTTTAATTGTTGAAAATAATGTTGATAAAAAAGATAGCCTGGAAAGATCCCTTAATACCCCTCGATATCTATATTTTTCTACGTCCCACGTGTATGGCCATTTTTCTATGTTCACTGATAAAAGAAACAAGGATGCAAAGTAGAACCTTGCACATTGCTTCCTCATTATTTTTCGCTTTTTACAAAGCTACCTCTATGAGGAAGTATGTTTATCAATTTTGGCTTCCTCATAGAGGAAGCTTTGTAAAAAGCGAAAAATAATGAGGAAGCAACGTGCAAGGTTCTACTTTGCATCCTTGTTTTATTTTATTCTTATTTTCTGATGTTTTACGAAATGCAGAGCAAGACCAGTCAATTTTTTTTAAATTCCAATTAACGTAAAATCCGAACCGCTTTACCGATCATCACCAAATTTGGTACGTAGCAGGGCTGAATGTTATTTTTCCTGTGTAGAAAATTTCAGTCGATCAGTTGATATTGTACCTGAATTAGAGCAAAACGAAAATTTTTCGAAAAATTCAAAATCTCATAAAAACCGAACCGCTTTACCGATTTGGCCCAAATTCAATACCAAAGGTCGCATCACTTTGTTGAATTTTAATACGAAGTTTCAGCTCGATAGTTCAAAATTCGTTCGAGCTAGAACATTTACGTGCTTTTTTCAAAATTTCAAAATGCTTATAAAAATGAAATGTGTCAATCGATTTTCCCGAAATTTATACCAATTGAAGATTAGATAGTACTGCACATGTTGTTTAAATTTCAGCTGATTCGGTCCAAGTTTAACAGTTACAGTTAAATGAATTTTCGGCCTTTCATCACACACACACACACACACACACATACGTATATACATCCGGACAATTTTTCTAAACCACTTTTCTCGATGTTTTAGACAATTCTGAGTAATCTGACATAAAAATCTCGAAATTTTTTTTCTTCATGAAAACAAAGCTTCCTCTACGAGGAAGCAAAAACATCATAACAGAAAGTTCTAAAAAAAATTCAATCACACTTTTACTGTACGTGATTTCAATTTTTGTTCTATCCTCGTACTACGAAAAAATATTTACATTTATAAGCACAAAATGATATATTTTTTGGCCAGAGAAGCGAGTTTTATAATTACAATCACCTCATATCGTAAATCTAGTTTATCTTATGATATAGTAACCGCATATAGCGCAATTAATATCTGCCTGTCTCAATTAAATGGATTAAATGTAATTCTACATTGAATATAATAGAGAATAAGACTTTCACGTATACTCATTCGTTTGAGTAGCATAAAAGCAATTGCATCGTCTAAAGCATCCTGTTCTCCTACATAAGCGGATTAAACATACCACGTACTAATTTCATTACTGGAGAAACGGGGGTTTTAATCTTCCAGTATTTGAAACGAGAATTATTATTTTTCATCCGAGAAAAATAGAGAATATGTTGTTTCATCCGGAAGCTTATAAAGTCAAAAGAATTGTACTTTGAGGGAATTATAAATCCGGTAGACTTATTATTATAGTGAACTTTCAATGTATTAAGGATGTTCTTGAAGGACTATTGTAAAATTATAATACAGAAGAAGTTGTTGAATCTGGTAGAAATGTTTTTTAAGGAGACCTAAAAAAATCATCAGAAATTTTTTTTTATTGATGATTCTATTCTTGCTAAAAAATTGATATAAACTTCATAAAGTACTTATCAAGTACTATATTTGGGTAATTTTGTACAAACATATGGAACATTAGAATGGTGTTAGGTGAAATGTAAAATTTGTCATTTTGCACAGCTCTTGAATCAAGCCAGTGAACAAATTTGAGCTTTCGATGGCTTAATTTGTTTGTGACGAAGGTAATTTCGTAATGAAAATACAGTAGAAATTGGATTAACCATAGCCAATTATTCAGTGAGTTTATGATAAATGGAGATTTCAATACTCATTTAAATTCATAACTTTAGTATACAGACGTGGAATAAAAATTCCTATAATCAGTATGGAATGACTTCCCTTACAAACAAAATAAAACATCGGAAGTTCAAATCTGTTGGCTGGTTTGATTCGAAAGTTGCGTAAAGTGATAAATTTTACATTTCACCTTACACCATTCTGGTGTTCCATATGGTTGTACAAAATTGCACAATTGTAGTTCTTGATATGTACTTTATGAAGTTTTAATGTAAGATTTTTACTAAAAATAGAATCATCAATAATAAATGTTTTCCGATGATTTTTTTTTCGCCGACTGGATCCCCTTAATAGAGCTCTGATGTACGGTTACATCATGTACAAATGACTTCTGGTAAAGTGGTATTATGGTGAAAATTGAGCTGAGAATTGTTTACTAGTAGAGTTGTAATTTGAGAATGTTATTATAATTAAAAAAAAGAAAAACACAACACATCACTAATCAACAATTAATAATCCGGAATGGGTTGTTTGAAATATGTGGCATGATCGGGTGACTCCTGAAATTTTTTCTTCAAATACAAGAAATAGTCCGGAAATTTTGTATTTGAAGAAAATATTTCAGGAGTCACCCGATCACGTCGCATATTTCGAACAACCCATTCCGTTTTATTAATTGTTGATTAGTGACGTTTTATGTTTTTTTTTCTTCTTGTAAAGTGGTATTATGGTGAAGTTTGAGCTCAGGTTTGTTTACTGATAAAGTTGTAATTTGAGAATGTTAATACTGATAGAGATTTGAAAACACTTAATTTAAGAAAAAAAAAGAACATAAAACTTCTTCAACAATTAATAATACGGAATGGGTTAATAATAAAAATACACGGAGTGGGTTGTTCGAAAAGTGTGACGCGATCGAGTGACTTCCGAAATTTTGTATTTGAAGATAAAATGAGGCCGTTTGACTTCACCAGGGAGTTTTAATACTCGTGATAGGAAAGCCACTAGAACTATAGGTATTCATGTGAAGATGCTTAAATCTGTACTTACACTTAAAAATCAATAGGCTGAGTGGAATCAGAGTACGTAGTCCTTTGCTGGGCAGAATGTGAAGGGTAAAAGGAGAGCATATATGAACGAATCGTCCCGACTCGGTCCAAAAGCTCCAAAAGACGTATTGTTCATTTTTTTTTCTGCTTTACTTTATCAATCTCTGCACCGAGAGAAAAAGTTTCATTGATTCACGGAAATCTTTGCCAATGAAATGAAATACATGAATTTCAATACTATCTTTTCTTTGAATGATCTCCAACTCAATGAAAACTAGTGACAATGTTTTGAAGGAACATTTCTTTAAAACAATGAACCTTTTTCATTGATTTCAAAGATATCATCTCCGATTCAATGAAACCTTCTTCTTACCAGCTCAACATTTCGAAACCTATTTTTTCGTGAAGTACGCGGCAGATAAAGCTCAAATTTTGTGAGTATGTAAGAAAGTACGGCAGGAATAGGCTAAGCTTCTGGCTCCGAAACTGGAACTCGAAGCCGTTCGTTCGGGAGAACTGGATAACAAAAAAGTGAGGTTAGGTGCGAGAGAGAGAGAGATCAATGAAAACGTTTCTTTGAACCAATGAAAACGACTCTTTAAAACAATAAAGCTGTTTCTTTATTATATGCTCACTAAGTACATCTTTATTTACAGCCAATGAAATGTTCTCTTTGAAAATCAAACGCACTATTTCATGGAAATCAATGAAAAAATAAAATCAATCCACCCATTTCTTTGGCGTCAATGAAATCTTTTCTCTCGGTGTGGTGCTCTATGCTATCTATCATATAATTTTGTATGTATAATTATTTGCGTCTTTTTTATTTTAACTCACCATTATTTTCGGTCTTAACTCACTGAAACGGAAAATAAATCACAAACATTTTCGCTGCCAATCAAAAATAGTTGAGACTCCGATACCGATTTGGTTTCAGTGACAAATACGCTGCACAACATATACTGGAATTTGTTGCCAAAACTCTTTTTTTCCGTGTAATATTATAATTTATAAATTATAATTTAGCAGGTATTTAATTTAAAAAAAAATCCATCGCCGTGTAATTGGCTGATATTGGTTTAAACAAAAAGAATTGAGATGGAAAAAACTCCACGACGTTCAAAGCAACAGAATTAAAACCACAAAGGAATAGTTAAAATAACCATGCGGTTGGTTGCTGAACCACACAAGATTTGTGGTTCGTAGACAGTTAACAAAAATTTCATTGTCTATAATTTTTTTTTCTATATGGAACTATGCAGATCACATTCGTTTCAATAACCTGTTAATTGCAAATGGAAACCGATCAATATGGCTCGAGGTATCGTCGCTATACGTAATCGAACAAGCTGGATTAAATCTGCTAATAAACGATTCGGATATTTGTTTTTGTATAGTGGAAAATAACCGTACATAGTTAAAATACGTATTAATAACACGCGAAAATAGATAGTCCATTTGAAGAGTCGCTTCAATTCAGAGTCGACCTCTCCTAAACGTTTTTCAAACAATTTCAATAATTTTTCATCGAATGGTTCAATCGAATTGGCGCTCCAATAAATGGCTTTTGTTTTCAACGCTGAGTGAGAGACAATAGAAATGTATTTATTTTCCGATTAGAGACACGATTAACCCGACAGATAAAATGATGAATGAATGAATGAATGAATGAATGAATGACATTGTATGGACAAAGTCGGCCTGTGGAAAAGCATAATTGTTTCATGCTTTTCATTCGCAATACTCTATGTTATTGTACAGTTTTACGTTGTTCTCCGTTGTCCACTCTGTTAGAGAGCTTGACGGTGTTGAGTTGAACCGCACCGTGGCCTCCTCCACGAACCCCGTCGTCCATCCCCGGAAACACGTACTTTTAATTGCTAAGTCAAGTTTGAGCCCGCGCGTGGATAACTCTCGTTGGTACGAGTTACTCGCTGTAAACTTCGTCCAGTAGAACTCACGAAGTTGCGAGCAAACTGAGAGTGCTTTCTCTACATTTTGCTTTCTCCGACAAAACTATATTCAAAGCTAAAATAAAGACAAAGGCAAATAAAAAAATAAATAAAAAATTGTCACTATAGGGGCGAGCGGGGTAAAATGGCAACGATGGAACATAAATTTTATTGAGTCGAAGCATTGATTCTATTTATTCTACTGTTCTAATTGCGCCGTTAAAAATCTTTTGAAAATTAATATAGTATATGAGGCATTCTAGATATTTTTCTAAATTTGTCAGTTTGTTGTACTATTTGAGATGGGTGTTTGTGATTTTTTTTAGATTTTTAACGGGTGCCGTTCAGGATTTACATTTTTTTAAAAACATCACTATATCTCAGAAAATATTAGACTCTCAAAAAATTCTTAAGAACAATAACTTTTTCATTTCCCATCTACTTTTGAGTGATGTTAAAACCATAATTTTTCCAACGGAAAAAGCCAATTTTTTACAAAAAAAAGCATCTTTTATTCCGGTCTTAATTTTACAAGGAGCTTCGCATTGTATGAAGATTCTCAGAAAAAAATTCCAAAGCGGCACCTCCAATTCTTGGGCAGTAAAAAACTGAAAATTAAAATTAAAAAATTAATAAACTTTTGTCGACTCTTGTCTCTTATTCCTTTCATATGTTTCTGTCATTAGTTGGTCAGCCATTATATATGTTTTAATAAATATATTTTCTCTAAAACTCAAAAAATATTTTTTTTTTTTACAAAGCCCATATGCATTTCATAAAAAATCAGTGCTTCTATAATGAAGTGGAAATTTCAGAAAGAGCGACATTTTTATATAACACTACCAGCATCGTCGAGTTATCTCGTGGTAAAGTTGTAATCTAGCAGCGTTTATTTATAGTCGAGTTACGTAATACAATAGAAACGATGTCGAAAGTTGCATTGCGCTACATTTTTTAATACACAGTTGAAAAGAATTAAAAAAAAATAATGATATGATATTTTCATAGAGGTCATAGAATAATTAAGCCCTGGGGAACTCCTTGACATGGAGTGCTCTATATCTCTCCATAACCTTATTAATGCAGTATTTCAATTTGATCAATTGATTTTTTTTTATAATGAATAACTGAATTAGCTTTTATGGCGTATACTTTTAATAATCACAATGGATCATACTTGAAACTTGTTTTCGATGACTATTTCGAATTATCCGAATTTATTTACGTTACTTTCCGAATATATTTAATTTTGGAATGATGCATTTTAATTAGTTCTACTTTGTAATATTATAGGAGGAAGACGTGACGCGACTTAATGTTATTATAAGCAAAGTACTATAGTAACATGAATTACTTGGTTTAATGGCGTCACGAACCTCGTTGTAGGAGCACAATGCGGCTATCGCAAGTGCACAGTGTAACGACAAACCTGCTTACAGTAACAGCTGTGGTATACACGTTCGTAAGCGGCATTCTTGATTTGCTGCAGACTTCCCATTACGAGGTCTGTAACATACGTTACCACTGTGTTCGGCTTTCATCCAAAAACTGTATTCACGACCATCTGCACGGAGAAAAGTCGTTAATTGTGAGAGCAATTTTTTAAGGGATCTTTCCAGTGTGACGGCTCGAAAAATAGCCTATTTTCACGATTTTTTTTCGGACGGTTACTATACGCCGATCAATCTGAAATTTTTATGACATATTAAGGTAATCATGAATGACGGAAAATCATTTTTTATAAGACAATTTTTATTGTTTAAATATATTTTTTTAATTGTTGAAAATAATGTTGATAAAAAAGATAGCCTCATGGTGGACATCCTAAGGGTCCCAAATTTGATCTAAAAAAAAACCCAAAGGATTATTAATTAGTATGCGATTGGCTATCGCGCTGTGGATGCTTTTTTTAAAAATCAAAACTGACAAAATGGCGGCGTTTTGAACAAAAAGTACCGATTTTAGCCGTTTTTTCAGAGTTTTTCTTTTAAAAAAATGAGAAGATTAAAAAAAAATGCTGCCATAGGACGATAGAGAGTAGCGTGAAGAATGTTCTCCTAAAATTTGAAAACGATCGCTTGAAAACTGTTCTCTGGAGAATGTCCACCGTTTTGAAAAATGTCGTTTCGAGAAAAACACGTTTAAAGTTTCGAGTTTAGAAATTTCATATACCTAAATTGTGTACTTACGACTAATCGGCGATGCCAGTTTCATAAAGTATGCCAGCGAAGTATTTCGAATTTCGCTTTAAAAATTTGAGAAGATGTTTTTGACCGTATATACTAATGGATAAGACGAAAAAAAAAAATCGATTTTTTTTTTACACACTGGAAAGATCCCTTAAATGCTTGGAGGCTGTTAGTTGCAAAAATAATAAAATGTGTGCGGCAATTACATTCAGAGTTGTGAATCTCTAATTTTTCTAGAAATATAATTAATGATATAATTGACTTTATGATTACATTTCCATAAAATTTACATGTGGCGATTATAATATGATGTTTAAACTTTTGAATAGTTGCAAAAAATATAAATTTTCAATTCAATTTCAAGGTAATCTTCTTGAAAAAATATCGAAAAACAGTGCGAAAGTAATGGAGCGTTGTACACTTTTTCATTTTTACCGCATTTTTTTCCAAGGCTTGATTGAAAATGAGATTTCACTTCAGGTATATAAAAGTTTACAAACCATTTCATAAAAGGTGCAGATTATTATTGCAAAATCATTACTGCAAAACAAATTGTACTTAAAACTTTATTTCTTAAAGTAATGGGGCTTTACAACACTGATTATATTTCATTTCTTCAACTATTATTAGTTCGTTGAGATGAATATAATAACTTAGAAACTTCAATGGTCAAAGTTACCACTCGAAATAATATTCCGTGTTATTGTTCTTTTTTTTTATCGCAGCAAATATCACGTGACTAAGGGATGCTTCCCGGATTAAGATTAAATTCACCAATATCATGAGAAACTGAGGAATTTTTCATTAGGTAAACATATAACAAGTGAAACAAGCGATTCCCATGTCCAATAACGAATCGTGTAATTCTTATTTTTATTAATTTCGTTGCTCCTCAAAGAAACTTTGTAGTTTGGCTGGTACCTTTGGCAATAAATCGATATTAACAGTTGTTTCAAAGTACCCCATCACGTCCTTCCATGCGCAAAATTCGCTTCTTGAGGAAACTATGAAGGAACTATCAAGGAACAAAGCGATTAATCTACAAGTGCAATATGCACAAGCTTCGTGCACGTCCTAAAAACCAAGCGTGTTGTTTCCTATTTTTTACATTGCCATGATTTTTTGCACATTTTAAACGTGTTGCATTTAACATGGTAATGATATGTAAAATGCAACATGCTCAAAGTGCAAACGTTAAAAAGTCATCACAATGTAAAAGATAGGAAGCAACGCACTTGCGACACGTTTGGTTTTAACAGTGCAACACACACTTTGGTGCAATTAGGACCTTGTAATCAAGGCTAAAATCCTGTTACACGGGCAGAAATTTTTAGCGTTACATCAGGCACAAATCAGGCTCTGACCAGCCGCTAACCAGGCCCTGACCAGGCCCAGTCCAGGCCCTGACCAGGCACTGGCCAGGCGCTGACCAGACGCTGACTAGGCCCGGTCGAGGCAATGATCAGGCCCGGCCCAGGCGCTGGTCAGGTGCCGAATAGGCCCCACCAGGGCCCTAGCAGCTCCAGATAAACGTCTAATGGAACTCTCTAAATTTCTGTGAGGGTAGCATGCGGGTACTGCAGCAATGAATGTACCTTTTGCCCTTAGAAATTGCCAGTTCAATTCAAAGCAACCATTTGCGAAAAGAAATTCGTCGGGAATGAAGTAGCTTTTCCATAAACCTCAAACCAGGGATGAAAACGTCGAAAATGCAGCAAAGAAACGAAAATAAATGAAGCAAGAAGGGTGGAAAGGACGTGGACCTGTTAGACGTTCGCTTTATGAATCTTTGACGTTTAGACGTACCATAATCGGTGGCACAAAGCTTTTTAGGTGTTTCTACTTTGGTGATGTGGACGTGCTGAAGGGCAAGGAGCGAAAGATCCTTTTCTGGTCGCTCGCTCCACGATATCCAATTAAGACACCTCGGGGTTGGAGTGGTTATGCGACGAAAGCTGTTACTAAAAGCGAGGAGCGTAGATGGCAAGTCGAAGAACGAGTTAATCACCGAAAGAGAATCGCATCCGATGGAACAGGCCAAGACTACGTCGAAATGCGTTTGCGTCTTTGTAATCCTACAAAAAAAATGTGTAGCTTTTTTTTCTCAACCTCCATTAAATATTAGAGGAATTTTCGTTTTCCAGCAGGTGTCTAAATCTTTTTATTTATTTGTTACTTGCAATCAGATAATTTTACGAAATGTTCATCTAATACAATAATTGACGTTTACAGGTCTATTAATTACTAATGATTATTAATTAATCAACTCAAATGGCAATATTGTACTGAAAGAAATAAGGTAGTTGTCAAAATGTTACATAAAATTCATTAAACAGACAATTCAAAGATCACATAATTGCATATAATATTGATTGCGAAATTTTCATCATGACTGAATTTCGGCTGACTTGTCAAATTCCAATTGTTTGCCTGAATTTTTAAAAACAAGTTGTCATCACAATAATTCAAAGTGATTGGGTGAATTTCAACCCAGTGTGTGACTGATGTGAAATTCTTCGATGGTTTGAACACAATTTAAAATATAATTAACATAATTTATTTATTAATTATTATTTCGACTAATTTTGAATAACGTAATTGTTTTTCAACTTTCCCAATGTGAATTAAATTGGTGCTTTACAGATTTGTTAGCAAGGCTCATGCCCCGATAATCTTTGATATTTAAAACCAACAAAATGTGGGTAGGAGTTTGTACGCAGTTCAGGATAGAAACGTGGAAATAAAAGTGCACCGCCACATGAAACGCGAGCGAACTGACGCTATCGGTCGATGCACTTTTATTTAATTGATTTCAGGCAGCAGCTCTAAATCTCTTGCAGTATATCCTCGTGAAAACCGGTAGAGTTCGCGAGAATGAAATAAAAAGAAAGAGAGAAAAATAAATGCCAACGGGAAAAAGTGAGAGACAGAGAGTCGCGAGAGAGTTAACCCCGGCGTAACTCCTGGGGAATTGATTGCGCTTTTCCACGGGTATTCGATCTCACGAGCTCGTTTCGGAAACCTTCTGGCCTATATAGTGCCCATCGCGCTGCTGGAAATCTGTCTCGTGCACATTTTCTAGGTATAACCGATCAGGGAATTAAAAGCTTTCTCTTACCCAAAGGATTTAGTCATCTAGCAACATCAATTAGCGTGTTAATTAATCGAGAATTCGTTATTCGAGTGCTGACGTAATAATCGATGTCTGGCTATTTTGCTAATTTACATAATATTAGGCCGATGCCAAATGGACAAGAATATTCTCGGATGAAATTCTCGCACCGAGAAAAACATTTAGTAACATTTACAAATATTTGGATTGAGTTTATCATATCCGGTGGTTGCCGATGGCGAGAGAAATATTTGGTTGCTAAGGAGAAAAATCATTTGCTTGCATAGTGACGACAAACTTTATTTGTTGGCCTAGAAAACGGATTTGCTGGCCTAACAAATCTTTTTGCTGGTCTAGCAAATTACTTTTGTTAGGCTAAGAAATGAGGATTTGATGTCACTATATTATCAACTGATCTGTTGATGCAACGAAAGTTTTCTCTCCGTGAGTTGACTAAAAATTATCATCGACATTAAAGGCTGGATTTCATTATTACAACTCAATGTATCTTTGATCCAACCGATTGGACAATGCTAACGAGAAAATTTTCGTATAATATTGAAACGGTTCGTCAATTTGGTAAGATCAAAGAGGCGAAACTCCAATTATCGAAGTTCATCAATCAATCATTGTCAGTTTTAATTTCCAACCATTCACCATCTAACTAACTTCTAGCGTCGCGTAAAGTGGAATCATCTGGTGGTGATTATTAAATTAATTAACGCCAGGCGGAGATAAATAATTGGTTGCTATAATCAAATCGCATGACCAAATATGCACCAAGCATCTAAGTAGACAAGATTAATTATTTTTTCTTTTGGTTGAGTCAACAAATTAATAAAAATTGGCAACCAAAGAATCGGCTGTCAGAATTCTCTTTTTTGTTGACCTAACCAAGGGATTTGTTTCTCTAACCAATTTGTTAATTCGCCCAACCAATTTCATCGCATATTTAAACAATTGACTTTTTTTGTAGACAATATTGTAAGCAGTTCATTTTTCGCAAAGTGAAACGCCATCATATTTATACGCTTTCATTTTTATTGGAAATCCAGAAATGTTTGCCAAGTCAATTTTGTCCCCTCCAATTTTACCTTCTTGCATACATTTATTGTTTCGTACATCATATATAGCTCCATATATGGCCTATGAAATTACGTGTAAATCCGTCGAGATATCCATCAAGTTTTCGCTTAATCCTATGGTCCATATTATAGTATATTGTCACTTACGAGAGCTACATGGGATACAGTAAAACCGACCCAGACATGTCGACCTTGCTGCTTCAGTCATTAACTTGGCAATTAAAATTCTTAGGCAGTAAAAAATTGAAAGTTAAAATAAAAAAATTAATAAATTTTTTCCTGCCTAAGAATCGGAGGTGCCACTTTGGATTTCCTCCCTAACGGATTTCGAGGTAGCTTTGTAAGAAGCGAAAAATAATGAGGAAGCAATGTGCAAGGTTCTACTTTGCATCCTTGTTTTTATTTTAATTGTCAATTTTTTACTGCCTAAGAATTGGAGGTGCCCCTTTGGAATTTTTTTCTCAGAATCTTCATACATTGCGAAACACCTTGTAAAATTAAGACCGGAATCAAAGATGCTTTTTTCGTAAAAAAAATTATTTATTGCTTTTTTTTTGTAAAAAATGGACTTTCTTTCGTTGGAAAAATTATGATTTTAACACCACTCGAAAGTAGATGGAAGATGAGAAAGTAAATGTTGTTAAGAATTTTTTGAGAGTCTAATATTTTCTGAGATATAGTGATATTTAAAAGGAAACGTAAATCCTGAACGGCGCCCTTTAAAAATCTGAAAAAAAATCACATAATCCATCTCAAATCGTACAACAAACTGACAAATTTAGAAAAATATCCGGGAGGTCGAGCGAAAAAAGTGGCCCAATTGATAAAGAATGCCTCATATATGGGGCATATATATTGGTTAGACCCTCAAATGCACCAGATTTTTCTTTTTTATTCTTTCTATGCAATTTTTTTTTTCTTTTTTAAAGTGACATATAGAATGTCATAATTTAGAAATGTGAAAAAATTTGGAAAAATATATTGTTGTTGAGGCAACGAATGCCTCATATATGTATTTCGGTGTATTTTGGATCCTTCTAATCAAAACTGGTTAAAAATTTGCCGCCTTACAAATGTCCTGAATCTGAGTTATTCACATCTGTGAGAAAATTAAACCACATTTTGGAGACGGAGTCCTGTCTCTGCGAAGAGACAAAGTGCTCCGGTTGTCGTCATTAGGAAGTTGATGTAATGTTACACTCAGAACTGTTACGGAGTTATACCGCCGGTATTCGTGGAAGATTGTGATATATCGCTGTGAGGGATGTACCAATCCGTACCACAGACCTGAAATCGTGAGCTTTCTACTTGTGGGAGTTTTGTCACTATATATATACTGCAATATAACTGCAGCATAATCCATATATACTTCTCTATGTGCTATGTACGACCAGAAACGACGGATTATGATTTATCCCTCGCAGAGACTCGTCAAAGTCATTCCCACGAGGATCATAATCCTCTGTTCATACTCTAGACGTCGCACGGCTAATATTGATTATATGTCGTGGACTTTAGAGTATACGTGATGCTTAACCAGTGGAGACCGATGGAAAGATACACAACTGTAACAATTGCTGGTAGAACTTTATGATTAAGCGATGCCCATGTCGTTTTATTCATAAGCCGAATAATATTATTATTTCTTCATTTTTTTTTACCACTTAGCAATTAAAATTATACAGCTAAAAATCCTATTTCATAATTTCACAATTTTCTCATTTAATTCTGTATATATTGAACAAAATTTTTATCGATAGATGACAACTGACATTTTTTTTTTAATTCCCTTAACATTTTTTTGTCATTCTCGAAGCTACAAAAATAATTTGTAAATAATGTAAATCTATTTAACGATATAGTTTTTTTTTATAATTTTGACATAAAAAAGTGTCATTTTCGTGTTGCAATATATTTTACGACAATTTGATATTAATGCAAATAATAAATACCTTTTTTGTTTTTTCATTTATAATTTTATGAAGCAAATATTTGTACATGCATCAACTTTACACCATTTTTTGTTTGGTTACCGTTTAAAGTTGACAATAAAGTTTGTAAAATACAACGAATGTAAATCAATTAAGGATTTCGCGTTAAATTTGGTTAATTTTTTGTATGTTACGAATTGGATGATTACTACTACACTCTATTACCTCGAAATTTGGCTCTATTGTCTCCAGTTCATTACTTGCGTGACTAGAGTGACTCGATAGTTGAATAGATCTGCTACACCATAGCCATCCATAGCCATAAACTCACGCACTCCAGTATTCACGGTACTAGATTGAGTTGATAGTTGCAGCAGTCACTTCACTCTATTTGCAAACATTGTCACTCGATTACCTGCGTGACTGGATTGACTCGATAATTGCAGACCATCCAGTCCATGTACAAACATGTACCCATTTACCTATAGTTCTCTCCAGGCTTTGTGTGACAGGATTGACTCGACACAGTAGTAAAGTCTTTCCAAACCAAATACGGCTATTGATGCAGCCCTGAATTAAAATTTAGATCCTTTTCGAAAGCTATAATTTTAGAAAAATAAAATAAAAACTCCTGACTGAAAAAGTGAGGTTAATTAATAAACAAATTGGGTTTAATGAAAAAAGGGTTAAATAAGAATTATTCATCTTTGTAAACCATTTTTCATTTACCCAAACTCCCGACTGAAAAAATGATATTAATTAATAAACAACTTGGGCTTAATGAAAAATGGTTAAATAAGAATTATTCATCTTTTTTAACCATTTTTCATTTACCCAAACTCCCGACTGAAAAACATGATAGCAATTAATAAACAAATTGGGTAAATTGGAAATAGTTAAATAAGAATCATTCGCATATTATAGTAGGAGGATTATTTCGTTAAGGGTGTGGTAATCTTCCAACTATAATATGCGAATGATTCTCATTTAATCATTTTTCATTTACCCAATTTGTTTATTAATTACACTCTCTTTTTTCAGTCGGGAGTTTTAAAATTGTTATACAATTATTTTTATTTCATCGTTTCTGAAGTAATTCTAATACTTCACCATAAGCGCTGTGAAGTGCGTTACAGAATACACAATAATGGCGGCCATCATGTGGCATTTTGATATATTTAAACAGGCAAAAAAGGCTCTTGGTTTAAACGCTAATATTGTTTAGAGTATCACGAGCATCCACAAATTATTTCCGAAGTTTAGCACCTATGGTTTGTTCAAAATTTAATAACGTACAAAAAATTTGTTTCTATATAAAATGTAAGTTTTTGAATGTACTTTTTAATAAAAAAAATTTCATAGCAGTTAAAAAAAAATTTCCGCCATTATTTGACAAAATAAAGAAAAAAAGTGACAATTTCACAAAATTTCCATTATTATGCTTACAAACGTACAGAAAAATTGGCGTGATGGCATATTAATGGCCCACTCCGCGTAGAATTACTCATACAGAGTAATTGATTTTGGCAATTGTAATTTTGTGATTAGTTTTAGTATATCGAGGAATAGGAAATAATAGGATGATGATCATTGAAGAAGCAAATAAGATACGTGTGTACATGCTGCATTAATACTAGTAGAGCTCTATTTAATATTTCTCTTAATATACATGTAGAACTTGTTCATTATTATTGGATGGGTGTTGTACAATATATGTATGTACTCCCGCGACAAAATCCAACGACCTTCTGTTTGACGCAATAAATTATTAATAACACGTTTCCGGTGGAATGTCCGTTGTTATAGCCACTCTGCAGTTATTATGATTAATTCATGATGAATTCTCCTGTCATTTGTTGCTCAACATCATTTTATCGTGACTCATTCACGTATGAACAACAATAAACTATACAAATTTCGTAGAATTTCCGACGAATTGCAAAGTAATTAAACATTTTTTTTGGGTTAAACCTCACAATACGTCTTTCCAATCGATATATCAACAACAGGTCTCTGATAAATACATCGGTGCGTTATTGCTTAAATTAATCATTACATTGTAACGTTGATATTTACATAGCCGCAACGCATAAATTCGTTCCATTTTATGATATGAATTTGATATTTATATTTGTTCCATCATATTTCAATAGCTTTATGCCAATCTCATGCATCGATAATAAACATTACAGAATTTACATAATAGAAAGATGAAAGTTGATATTTTGTATCATGTAATCGTACGTTGAAATCCTTGTGCTCAATTATTGTTGAAGCTAATAACAAACGTTGAAAAGTAAGTATAAAAATAATTAGACGATTAATAATATATATATATATACATATATATACACCCAATCTTTAATCTTGTCAGTTAATAATATTTCATAAAGATAAAGAGAAGAAAATAATAATGCGATGGAAAAAAAAACAATATATGTACTTTAAGGTGATTGTTATTTGGGGTCCTGACGAATCTTGAGATTTACGCCCCTTACATCGTTTGCAAATAAATACATTTTTTATTTTTATACTTAATATAAATATAAAAAAATTATATTTAATAAAATACATGGGATTTCACTGTGCGACCATTCAATTTTTTGTCGGGCCTCAACATATTTGCCAAAAAATCTGTAACTTCAGGATATAAGTCACATATATGTTACCAACTAGAGAAAAAAAATTAAGGATTAAGTAACAAAAATTTATTATTTATTAATTTTTTTATTTTAATTTTTGACTGCCTAAGAATTGGAGGTGCCTCAATGCGAAACACCTTGTAAAATTAAAACTGGAATCAAAGATGCTTTTTTCGTTAAAAAAATTATTTATTGCTTTTTTTGCGAAAAATTGACTTTCTTCCGTTGGAAAAATTATGATTTTAACATCACTCGAAAGTAGATGGAAAAAGAAAAAGTTAATGTTGTTAAGAATTTTTTGAGAGTCTAATATTTTATGAGATCTAGTGATATTTAAAAAAAAACGTAAATCCTGAACGGCACCCTTCAAAAATGTGAAAAAAAACACAAGCACCCATCTCAAATAGTGCAACAAACTGACAAATTTAGAAAAATATCCGGGAAGTCAACCGAAAAAAGTAGCCCAGTTGATAAAGAATGTCTCATATGTGATTTACGTTTGAAAGTTATAGATTTTTTTGACAAATAGGGTGAACTGACTGGTGAGAATGGACAGTTAAGCAGACGAAAAATCCCAGTGAATGGACGTTTTTTATGCATGTGTTCTTATGGAAAGTGTCCATTCACTGGACCCCGTCCATACAATGGCTGGTTCACCCTGTATAGTGGCCAAAAATTTTTAGTGTATTTTAAATGGAAAAATTGAGGCCTCTACGGAAGGGTTAAATATGAAAATAAAAAAATGTATATTTTGAGAGGATTCTTATTTATTTATTGGCAAACGATGTGAGGGGCGTAAATGTAAAAATTCTTCTGAATGCCCAAATATTCATCATATTGTATTTGCTGATGGGATCATTGGTAAATTGGTGAATAATTGATTGGCGGATTTCCCCGAAGCAAAGGGGAGGATGAAAGTTAAATATTAGGGGGTATGTGCTGAGTGTACGGGGCTGCAAGCTCTTCTGCAACTTCCGGAAGTTGCTCCAAGTCTGATGCCAGAACTCATCGATGAGAGTCGGGGATTATCTCGTCCCTTGCTACCGCAAACTTTCCAGCTTGGCTAGGATAACGTCGTTTGTTACCGAGAGCCCGTTTATCCGAACCCCATGACGGGGGTACGCGCGCTCGGTCGAGCATTACGCCCGAGGCCTATCAGCTACCTCGTCACAGTAAACTACCGAGCCCTTCGCTGAAGTCGAGACTGTGTCACTCTGGGATACACGAGAGTTCGGCCTCGTACGATCAACCGTTGATCGAACGTTGGATCGTGATTTATTGTGTACAATTTCGTCAGCTGTTTCTTCCACTTATTCACAATTTTTTTTTTTTTTTTTTTCTTTTTTTTTTTTTTTTTTTCATGGCTTCCTATAATAATTCACACTATATATGTACAACAGTTTCTCAAAGAAATAAAGCAACAGTACAGTTTGTTTTGTGGTTATGGTTCGTTAATAATTACGAAATCTGGAGAAATCATCCCAATTATATTAATAATAATAATTTCGAGAAATTATCCGATTATATTAATAATAATAATCGGGAGGGATTAACCAATTATGTGTAAACTCTTGAATAGTTGCAAAAAATCTCGTACGATCAATTGGCGATCGAACGTTGGATCATGATTTATGTGTACCATTTCGTCAGCTGTTTCTTCCACTTATTCACAGAATTTTTTGTTTTTTTCATAGCTTCCTATAATAATTAACACGATATATGTAAAACAGTTTCTCAAAGAAATAAAGCTACAGTACAGTTTGTTTTGTAATTATGATTCATTGATAATAAAAATCTGGAGAAATTATCCAATTATATTAATAATAATTATCTGATTTCCACTTATGTGTAAGCTTTTGAATAGTTGCAAAAAAAGAACCTCTTTGTTAAATAAAATATATTCGGAAAAACTTTACAATAAATGGAAGAACACTGAAATAGCTTTAGAAAAGAGCTTTAGAAAAAAGATTCTGACTATTAAACCGAATTAATTGGGTAGATTTTATGAGAACTTGAATTTTCCGGAAAAAAAAGTATGTATCTTCTCTAATCAATAGCTAATCAGCTAAATATTGGTGTAGATTTCCGACAATCTCGTATTTTTCAAAACATGTTACAGCCGCTCTGATTCATCGCAATTTCAATTAGTACAGCTCAATTTTTTTTTCCACCGGGATAAATTAATACCAGCAGTGGTAGATGTCAAATTTATTGGTCAAAATCGATAAAGGGGTTCGGATTTTATAACAATTTGAATTTGAAAAGTGTAAACCGTTTCTGCTTTCGAACTGTACAATAAAATGGGTTGAAACTTCAGACACGTACGCAATAATGTGCCGGGATATATTTGATACCGAATTTAGTGAAAATCGACACAGGCTTTCAAATATCATAGAACTTCGATTTTTTTTACTTACTAGTTTTAAAATGTTGCGATGTCGGATTTTTCAACATTTCTTTCACATTCTTCACCCTTCACAAACCGAACTGTTTGTTTTTGTGAAGAAAATTTCAATTTTATTAAAAGTTCAATTTATTGAATTAAATTTAATTCGCTTGTTTAATGGATTATTAAAAAGAAAGATTTTAAGGGGAGGGAGTTAGGTAAAAAAAAATTGACTTTGGAAATTCAATATCATCCATAACCTATTGCATATAAAAATGCCCAACGCACTATATTGTTGGTGCTCGATGAAAGGATTTTTTACTGTCGTCTGACTCGCATATGCTTTTCAATATTATCTTAAGCAAAATTCTTAGGTTTTCCATTCAGCGCATGATTCAGATCAAACTGCTAGGCAGAATGGAATGGTTGACGTCTCATTTTCTTCTTCATGAAAAGACACATCGGCTAAATGGAGTAAACTATTTTTTTTTTCATTCTGAAAGCAAAGTTAATGTATCTTTTCATGAAGGATTCGGATAATATTGAATTTCGAAAATCAATTTTTTTTTACCTGACTCCATCCCCTTAAGTCAACTGAACGCGTCCATCAAACCCTCATCACTGACTGGCACTTTAGCTTGGCAATTATCTCCCTTTTTGTATTAAAATCCTCTTATTTTCATTGTCAAGTCTCTCGCTGACGAATTTTATATAAATTTGTAACGTGAGAGAAAAAGGTGAGTGTACAATTCGCCTGGAAAATTGAATAATAAATGTCATCACAGAAGAAAATATGTAAAATCGCCTAATTTTGAGCCCCAAGCTTAATGCAGGCCGCTTAAGGATTTACAACTCTGATGTACAATAGAGGGTTCAGAGACCACATTTTTTTCCATTTTCTATCTGTATTAAAATTTTTGCTCTCCTCGTTCAATATAAAATAGAACACGTGAAAAGAAACATTCGTGCAATTTTTCATATACTTCCACATCGATTCATAATCCGCTGAACCGTTTGTGCTATATTTTCGAAGTTTCAACGTTGGGATATTAATTGAGATATGATTGCTCAATTATTCTACATCAAAGCAAAATAATTGAGAAAAATTGGACACTCGTGCGAACTTTTTTCCTGTCACCGTTTCAATGTTCGAAATCTGATCAATCTGGATTTTCGTTTTACAGAAACTACACATATTCGGCAAATCCAATTTGAGATTTGATGTCGGCAATGATAGAATCAAATAAATGTCGGGATATTCGATTTTCGAAATGCCGGAAAGAGAACGATGTAATAAAATTTCAATATCGATGAGAAAATATTTCGAAAAATTGTCCAGGCTTGTTTTTTCTACCCAAGCCATTTTTTAAAAGTGGAAACGTGCACGGATATCAATACAGAAAGATTAAAAAATATACGTTTTTGAACCCCCTTAATGTACAATCGATATTCGACGGATACGATTTCCAATCGCCCGTAGGCCTAAAAATCATCAAGGACATTGGAATATCGATTTATAGTAGAGTAAACGGTCCAGAGAAAAAAAAATACATGAATTGATTGCATTTATGACACATTTTGCGACAGAAATGTTAAAAGGAAAAAAAAATACATAGATAATAAAAGTGTATTTTATTGTGGTAAATATGTTTAATGCAAAATACACTCAGGCCGATGCTAATTGTCAAGTAGTTCATGATTTATTCAATATACAAAGGAAATTATGAATTATTTAAATGAATGTTGATATTTCATTAGTGGAAGACAAATAAATATTTTTTACACATTAAACAGGAAGTGATGGTAGTAAAAATTAGTGCATTTGTTTTTCCAAATTAATATGATTCTTCAGCATTGATGAATCACTAAATCCGTTTTTGTTTCGATGCATTATATTCTGGTAGTCGCTTCACAATAAATAAACAATTCAGTGACAATTTTTATTTCTTGGACCATTTACCCAAACTATTGATATAATCCTAGTGAGGATTTTTCATTGTACTCAAGACCGACGATGGAACTATTTATCTTAAAGTCGAGTTAAAGATATTTTTTTTTCCCGTAAATTTACTTGCTGTTTCTTTTACCACATTTTCGCTTGTTTAATACTTAATCGCTATTATTGTTGTTACAGATTGTTTACAGATTCATATTTTTTATATATATTATTTTTGCTTGTTGTTCTTTATTCGTACACATATTTAAATGACTATTTACAGGAACAAATGTTAAACTTTGGAGAATCTCGCAATGGCAATATAATATTTATAATATATTTACACGACTCTCATACATAACAGACACACGTATTTTTGCTTGTCGTAATCCTTAATTTTTTTTCTTATACCTATTTACGTATTTTATTTACATATCTATACATTCAAGTACACCCAACAATCGTATACGAAGAAATATCGGCGAGACTTTGATACTCATCGCTAAAAGGTGAACCTTTGCATTTATTGGCGCATTTTTTAAAATGTTCGTTCGTCAGCAGCTATTCATCTTCGTGCGTCTGTACAGTAATTTGCATTATTTAACTCAGATTCTGAAATTAAAAAGCACAATTTTTTTTGGCTCCAAGCATCGACGGGAACAATTGAAATATATTTTCCGCGATTTCTTACTGAAATACTGAAAAGATTGAATTTAAAAAAAGTCACTGACATTCGTCAGCGTTTTCGAAATTTATTTTTAGAAAATATTTTTGGACAATATTGAATTAGGTGATAATGATTATCCCCGAGAAGATTTTTTAAATTATCGTAAGGATAATCGAATGATTTTTAAGAATAGAATTGGCTAGATTATCGCTATGAGGAATATCGATCAGACCAATGACTTTTGTTGTCCAAAAGTTGAATATCTTTGTCTAATAATATACAATCACTACATGCAGTATTTAAATATACGAGAAAAATGTCACGTTTATGAACTTAAAGCGAATGACAAAAGACAAAGTTTTTTTTTAAAGCTTCGCGAGGCAAGATCCGAGTTTATTGTTTTAAGGGGATGCTGGAGTAGATTTTGATACCGACTTTGGTCGGTAAGTTTCCCGATTAGGACACAGGTGGCGCCGAGTAGTCTGCGTACTTTTGGCAAATGATACCGAAAGCAAAATGGCCGCACACCATATGTCAACAGATCTTTGCTGTAAGATACAATTGTTTCTAGAAATTAGATATGTAAAATCAGACCGGACGTCAATTTTGTGCTGGTTTCTAAATATTCCAAAACCATCAGAATGTCAACTACACAAGCCAAATCCGTATATAGTGTATACTACGGTCGCATTGCAGAGGCTCGGAGCTTTTGCCAAAAGTAAACAGCGCCACCTGTCTCCTAATGACGCAACTATATTCATGCTCTTTACCCGAAAGCTGAGCCTGTGCGAAAAGCAAACAGTCTTTGCAATCGTAGTATACACTATTCGTGGATTTGGTCTGTGTAATCGACATTTCGACGGTTTTGAAGAGTTCAGGAATAATCAAAGAATGAGTGTCCGATCTGATTTAACACATCTCAGTTCCAGAAACATTTATATCTTACTTCAAAGGACCTGTTGACATTTCGAGCGGCCATATTGGTTTTTGAGAGGTTCAGTAATATACAATTTCTTACATTTCTTGTATGTTTTGGACAGTAATTCGAGCGGACACCCAAGAATGAATGTTTTTATTAAATCCCTGCAAAATTTAACGTATATTTGTAGCATATTTTCGATGAATAGTGTATACTACGAAATCGCCTATTTTTACCGACCAAAGTCGGTAAAAAAATGTACTCCAGCATCCCCATAAACTACAAATTCAGTATGATCATTATTGTTAAACAGTGGTAACTTGGATTTCAAGAGGATTCAATGCGACCACTCTTGTCTCAAAAAGGTTTCAATTGTCCGGATAATAATTATGTACCACTTGCATGAATGAATTCTATAAAAACCCTAGATACAATTTGTCGCTGTATCTCTAATATCCTAATTTCACCCTTGAGAAATTCTGATTATCCTTGCGACCAATATACTTGCTTTAATATAATACACTGACGAGTCCCTATCTCGAAAAAAATTGCTTTAAATCATCAATATCGCTGATAAAAAGATCAGCATGATAAAACGTCTGACTCTCGCCCTCTGCGTCATCCCTACCTATTATAATTAATCATGTACACTTGGTTAAATTGTCGTTGGTGCAGCAGGAGAGCGACGAAGTAAAACGGACGGTGAACGATAAAGAAGAGAATTTACACAGTGACCTCTTCGGAAAACCTGCTTTTATCGTCCAGGTTGATGACAATAGCGTGAGTTCGGGCGTGGCCCGATTTATTTTTACCTCTTTCTTTGGCACCGTTACCATTGTTACTACCACCACTGTTATTTCCAACTGGAGCTATTTCCTTGGTTCTTGTCGTTGATGATGCGACGAGAACGGCGGCCTCGCCGTTGTCAGCATTTGAGTGGCTCTTCGAATTCTGGCTATCACCAACTGCAGCAGTGACTTCGTTCCGACTTTCCTTTACCCCTTCGTGATTTACGTTATCGTCGTTGCCGTTCCTCGTGAACAGCTCCTTGTCGTCATTGTCCTTGGCAGCCACCGGATTTTTATCCCATTCGCACGAGCACTCAAGTGGATCCTCATAGGTACGATTTTCCTGTTCCTGAAGTTGTTTCGTTCGTCGAGTTTTGCCGTTTGTTTCATTTTTGCACTCGAGTGACTTTTTAGTTGCTTCAGCTTTGTTTTTAGTCGCGGGTTCGGCTGAATCTTGACGCCGATGGTGATGATAAATGTCGACAGGTTTGTCTTCGGTTCTGGAGGAAACTTCTGTCTCTTCTATGGTTGAACCGCTTGGCTCTATCGATAACCTTAGACTCGATGATATTGCTTGGATCGTTGATACCTGAGTCTCAGCACGACTCGATGCCTCCTGCATTGCTTGGATCTTGGTCACTAAGTGACGGTTACCTAAACGCATGTTCTTTTCCTTGAGCAACTCGAGCTGCGCGTACAGACGACGGAATTCCTCCTGTGAACAAAGTTCGGAATCTCTTGCTTTATCAAGTCATTGCAGCAGTTAGTATTAATCGACGGTTTAGCTCTTTTGCTTTCGCAAGCTGTGGATGCATTTATTTTTCGTTTCTCATTTCGGAATTCAGAGATTCGACTTCCGGCTGAAAAAAACAACCCAAATTTTTTTTTCTCAAGGTATTTAACTTTGGCCTTGACTATCGTTATCAAGTCGCATATTTTACCCCCAGAAAATACCGGTTACTGACAAAAGTGCAAAATAACGAAGCAATATGCAATGCTCGAAGTTGCAACCTTTTTTTTGTTTAGAAGCATAGAAAGTATAAAAGATCGCGTTAAAAGTCTCCTTGTAATGAATTTCTATCAGACACGCAGACTGAAATTAGTAGGAGGGTAAATGAAAGAGCCGACGGGAAAATATATCCCAGGAGAATTAAATGGGCAGATGTACGAAAGCTTATGGTAGATGGTTGGAAAATCGAATGCGAAATACAAAAAGTGGGACAGAGAAAGAGCGTGAAAAAATAAAGAAGCAATGTGCAAGGTTCGAGTTTTCAAATTTTTCTCCTTTACGAGGGGTACGAATTATGAAAGATTGCTGTAAATGTCTCACTGTAATGATTTTCCATCAAAAACGCAGATTGAAGATAGTAGGAGGGGCAATGAAAATGCCGACGGAAAATATATCAAAGGAGGATGAAAAGCTTATAAACGATTTGAAAATTAAATGCGCAATACAAAAAGTAGGACGTAAAAAGGACGAAAAGGAAATAGGATCTATAAATGATGTTAAGAAGAAAAAGAAAAATGGCCAATGAATTTACAGTAAAATTGGGATACGTCGAGCTATCAAAAAAGGGGAAATATACGGTCGAAGGTAATTTAAAGTGGAAATCCGTTAATGAGCGTTATCTAAAAAGTGAAAGTGCAAATTCACCGTTTCAATTATACTGATGATGAGCCAAGATGTTTTTATCGGTCATTGCGGTTTCCCGAGGTCACTACGTTTTTTAGTGGTCCAGCAGTCCAGCAAGAAAATTCTGCTGGGCGTTGTGCTGTCGAGATATTCTCGCGATGCGGTTAACGATCGCACCTCGGAGAAACGCCGCGGCAAGAGGCTTTTAATCTTCGAGTTAACGAAGCGTTACTTCTCTAAGTTCGTTTGCGTTAATTTTTTTCACGGTAGCATGATGACGTGAAAAAATGTAAAAAATAATATAAGTAGGAAAAAAGTGCTGGAAAAAGGAGCATGTAATTCCTGGCTAGGCTACGAGAGTGATTTTCAAAGCGTGTGCTTTGAAACTCCTCAACATACTTTTATTTTATTTATTTTATTTATTTTATTTATTTTATTTATTTTATTTATTTTATTTATTTTATTTATTTTATTTATTTTATTTATTTTATTTTATATAGCATTTTTACAGACATTTCATATAAATTATATCAATATTTGCGGATATACAATGTCCAATGTACATATGAAATAAAGGAGACATTTATTCATGTACATCCAACATGCACTGGATATCCATGGGTCATTTCATACCAAGTGAGCCACCCAAATTTAGCATGGTTGTAAAAAGTGTTTATAATTTTTTTTAAGTTGTTTAGAGTATCACGAATATTCATAAATTATTTCTGAATTTTAGCACCTATGGTTTGCCCAAAATTTAATAACGATTTTTTTTATTTCATTTTTTTTCAACCCGCTGTGTGTTCAAAACTAACGGTCGTACAAAAAAGTTAGTACCTGTCACCCATCATTATTTGACAAGATATTAAGATTTGGGTGGTCCAAATTTGCGCGCACGTTAAAATTTTACGAGGACTACTGAAAAAAATGTTCCAGTCTATTTTTTCTTTTGAATGATGTGAAGTTTTTTGAGAAAAAAAAAACACTTATCGAACGATACGCATAGTAATTAAATAATTCACATTTGAAATTGTCCGAAATTTTTTTTTTTTCAGTATTCCTTATAAAATTTAGCTCGGTAGAAAAAAAATAAAATGAAAAGTAAATTTGGACTACCCTAATGCATATACATCGAATATCTGATGCTACATGGGTTGCTAATATTTTTCAAGCTCGTGTCGAGCCGAAAGTCGTGATAAAAAAATATATGTTAGCAATGATAAAAAAAGGAAGAAAATGAAATAATCTTTCTTACTGTAACTCCATCACCTTCCTCGGTAAAGTTTCCTTGCTGCAGGGAAATCGAGTTCGTCTGGTTGCTCGTGCCTTGTGTCCGGCACGTTTTACCAATAAATTTGCCCGTTGTTCCCTGAAGCTTGCCAACCGCGTCTTCTTTTCCACCACCACGAAACACGACGTATGCCTGTACGACGTTTGTTTGTTAAGTTTCAGATATTTTTTTATTTTTTTTTTAACATGAGATTGTGAAAAAAACTGCAATGTTATAAAATAAAAAGAAACTGAAGGTGAGGTACATTTTATTTCTTGAAACCGAGCTTTTATTTTTATTTACCTTTTATACTATATAATGTCAAGTGAATTTGGAGAAAATTTTCGTTATTTACTTTTCATGTCGGGCGTTCGCTGTGTTTGGAAGCTCTTCAAATATTCGAGAAATATCGTGCGTTATGATCACGGGGAAACGATAGAGTAGACAAATATTGGCTCACCTTACTGCCAAAAATGAGACACAGTAGAAGAGTGACGGTGAGCTGGGTGTGACAGAAAAATATGATGTACAGTAAATCCGGATTTGCCGGTGACTGCAAGAACAACCTGAAATAAGATACGAACCAGAATAAATGTATTTGCATATAAGTTAGTTAAAAAAAACATAGTTGCTATTGAGATTGAATTTTTTATCGTGAAGTTATTGGGTTGTAGTTACGAATTTGCAAACATATAATGACAATAAGGATAATTATGACAAGTGCGACTGTCGCACTTTCTCAAAGCGCAAATATTATTTATACTTATTTTTATTCAGATTTGTAAATCTCCCTAAAATTCAAGAAATATAATTTACAGTATAGTTTGTTTTCTAATTATTATTTCATAATAATGCCTTTAAGTGATTATAAAATTATGTGTAAACATTTGAATTGCTGAGAAAAAAAAATATTTCCTTAATGTATTAATTATGTTTTTCCATTTTTCCCCAAACATTACCGCGAAATTTTATTGAAAATTAATGGTGTATACAGCTATTCAAAAGTTTGCACATTGTATTATAATCGCTACATATTATTATTAGAAAATCATGATTATAAATCGAATCGTATCATCAATTTTATTACTATAACATTTACAAATCTGTTATTTTATTTATTGCATATGCATCTTAATTCCTTCGTTGGTATTAACGCAATAATGCGTAAACAGTACATTTCTGAAGATTATAAACATAATAACATGTTTAAATAATAAATATAACATTATGTATATATATATATATATATATATATATATATATATATATATATAACATTGCGAAACAAATTAAAAAAAAAAACATTTTTTTTCACATTATTTCAATCAATAATTTTTATTATCAGTATCACGTTAATTTTGTTGTAAATTGAGGTAAAAGTAGTCATTACGGCAGAGAGCTTATTGATTGAATAAATTTATAAAATTCCATATGCGTTGTTGAATATTAAACAACTGCTATGCTGGAAATGAAGTTATTAAACATAATGTTCTATATTATGCTTAATATTCTATTCTATAATATACTATACATGTGTTTTATAAATTGGTGCAATCATACAGAAATGCTGGAAATTGCAACAATAAAATGTAATATTATATTACACATGTACGATTGAATGACGATTTTTCATTAACTTTTTAATAATCATAGTCAAATATCGTAAATAAATACCTGATTATAAATTCCACAACAGAACGCATACATATATGAATTATCGTTTGCTCTGTCTCATGTGTAAATACGATAAAAAATGCATTATTCGTGATTTCAATATCATACATTTTTTAACATTTTTCATTCAACAATGTAGACAGTTCATAAATTGCATATATCCAGGTATTATACCGGTGCAAAAAATTAAATGTTTTAAAATTTTGTTGCTCAAAATAAAAAGTTTTCGTCTGTGAAAAATTATTTAGTCCTGCCTCTCGTCACTTGCAATTTAAAAAATCCCAAAGTGTGCCAAAATAAATTCATATAAAATAAAATAAGTAAACAAATAAATAAATTTATACTTTAATGCCAATTTTTTTTTAAATTTCAACCATAAACTAGGAATGAGATAACAAGTTAAGATGCTGAACATTTTGATAATTTTTGGGCGACCTCTAAATAATTTTTCGCAGGCTTCATTTTTCGCGGGAACTGTTTTTTCAACGCAAACATCTTTTTTTATTGTTCTGGAAATAAAAAAAAAATTCTAAAAATAAAAAAAAAAATTCTAAAAGTAAAAAAATGTCGGTGAAATTTGTGTCACCCCAGTAGGCAGTTATTGATGAGGACTAATATTGGTATTTTAGTTTACGGCCACAGATCAATTGATCGATAGCTACGTTCAACAACACAAATCGCTTCTACGAATATAATATACAAGATAATATACCGAGTGAATTATTACATGCCATCCCAAAGCCAAAGTACTTATTCAGGACCAGCTATAGTTGAGTTTATAAGAACAGTCTCCAAATATTTATACACAATTTCGGAGTACTCAACGTGATCATGGTTAAGAGGCTATAAGCACTTCCACCGCTGAAAATTCAACGGCCATTCTAGTGTTGCATACACCGGGTGCAATCTACCGCCCGGTTCACTATTTCTATCAGCAGAGGTAGAGCGAGAGTCTGAACGACACGAAACCCTTAGACCAGCTACACCATAGAGCTCTTCTCTTCTGAGGTGTAACTATAATGTAAACGTACATTTTGGTACGGCTATCCCGTTTGAAACTACTCGACCAGGGCATCGTCGTGTATACTTTACTTCGCTCCAATGCATTATATAGTAAATTTAAGCGTACAGTTGCAGTGTCCTATAACCCTTCTCGCTTTACTTCTGCTGGTCGGCTGCAACTCCATGAACATGCATATCTGCTTCCCAATCTCACACCCTCGAGTCCTCTCATTATGTAACTTTCTCCACGTGCAGAGAAATATTTATGCAGTAGTATAAGCTATGTAGCTTATGACAAGCTCTGGGCAATATTCACGATTGCACGAAAGCTGCAAACCCTCCGGTATATCGATCTAACCATAAAGTACTTGCATGCTTTTGCACATCACAACTGCATTTAATTTTCTACAGGAATTTAGTAATGATAGATATGACATCTGATGAAAATCCATAATTAACTTCCCGCGTAGAAAATAAGAATCTGGCCGAGATTTTTAACAAGATTCTCGCTGAAATTCTTAAGAATCTTAGCGAGATTCTCAGCGAGAATCTCGACGAGAATCACGGTTGTGCGCCGAACCCAGATTCTGTTAAAATCTATCTGAGAATCTCGCCGAGATTCTAGAGAATCTCTCCCAGCTTCTTACCGAGATTCTTTAGTGGGTAGCTGAAAATGAAAAGAATCTACATCAGAATCTCGCCGAGATTCTAGAGAATCTTGCTCAGCGAAATTCTTTTCATTTTCATCGAAAATAAAATGAATCTATAAAAAAAAGATATCCACGAATATTGAAGGATTGCTAACAGTAATTTGTTAGTACAGCAACTAAGATATTTGACCCCTCGTGTGTAATCGAACTCAGGAAAGCTTTGCAATCTTATATATACGCTGAGGCTTCAAGTCACTTGCGGGAAAAGCTCCGTCCGTTCGCCACCTAGTGACATCATACGAAACACTGGTGGACAACGCGCCGCTGGATGGCGAAGGAGCAAACGCATTTCTCGCAAGTGACTTGAACCCCCAGCGTATATACAAGACTGCAAAGCTTTTCTGAGTTCGACTACACACGAAGGGCCTAACCTTCGTTGATGTACTAACAAATTAGGGTTAACAACCCTTCAATGTTCGTAAAGATCTTTTTTGATATAGATTCTTTTCATTTTCTCAATGAAAACTAAAAGAATTTTCGCTGGACGAGATTCTGATAGAGATTCATTTTATTTTCAGCTACCCACTATAGAATCTCGATAAGAAGCTGGGCGGGATTCTCTCGAATCTCGGCGAGATTCTGATAGAGATTCTTTTTATTTTCAGCTACCCACTAAAGAATCTCGATAAGAAGCTGTGCAAGATTCTCAGATAGATTTTAAAAGAATCTCGGCGAGAATTTCGGCGATAATCCCGGCGAGAATCTCGGCGAGAATGCCGGCGAGAATCTTGTTAAAAATCTCGGCCAGATTCATTTTTTCTACGTGGGTTCATAATTGACATATAAATCGGTACAGATTTTATAGAATTTTCCAAAAATTCATGTTGTCGTTCTAATTTAAATCAACATCGACCAAGTAAACGTGAATTTTCTACAAGGATTAACTAATATTCAGCAATATGGAACTTGATAAAAATCGGTAAAAAAAAGCTTCAAATTTTTCCGAATTTTGAATTTTCGAATAATTGACGTTGTCGGTCTAAATGGAGTGAACTTCGATAAATCCGATTGAAATTTTAAGAAGTATATTTATGTGAATTTTGAAAGTATTTTTACGTCAAGTCAACTTCGACAAATTTGGTTCTAACTTTCTACGGGGATTTAGTAATGATAGATATGAAATTTGATGAAGTTCCATAATTGGCATCTACAATTAAGTGGTCAAAATTTTAAAGAATTTTTCAAAAATTCATGTTGTCTTTCTAATTTAAATCAACTTCGACCAAGTAAATTTTAATTTTCCACAAGGATTATCTAATATTCATCTATAGTGTATATAGAATTTGATGAAAATCGTTAAAGACATCGAACATAATTTACAAGTAAAATCGTTTGATCGTATAATTGTACATCGATAGCAAAAAATTAGCTATGTGCTGCCAACATCGTGCGTGTCACTTGGTTTTTCATGCTTAAAATGCTTTTTGAAGACTTACATAGATACGTTGAGAAAAACCGATAACAGGAATTCGTTGTATATCGCCATGGATATAAATCGGCTCTCGTTAAATTCCGATGGAGCTTTTCGCACGACAATGCACAGTCGGATACCCCAAACGAGAAACATTACTTCGACTGAAAGCAGAGAACGGAATTGACAATTACAGAATGAATTATAGGCACAAAAATATATTAACAGGATTTTTCGTTAGGTCATAACTATAAACCGTTAAATTCTTTGAATTTATATCAATGTTTATGTTATTCTTATGGCATAGCACTTGTTTTGCATTTTCGTTAAGAAATGCCACATTCAGAGAAATATGAATAACCATAAAACGACAAATATTTATTATGAGCCCATCCAACTATTTTTCATAGTTATGAAAATGTAATAGTAAATGTTAAATAGTTGCACCTATATATTTTCATAATTACGATGACTATTTTATCGTTGCTTATTTCCACATGAATTAATAATTAATAGTAACATTAAAATGTATAAATGTATACATTTTCTATCTAGTACAAAATATGTGACATTTTTTTCTTTCATTTAAATAAAATGTTTATTTTAGAGGAATTATCGAATATCACAATAAACTGGGTGTCTACGTATCAGAGAAAATGGAATTTAATACAATTATAAATAAATTTTCAAGCATTTTCTTTTAACTTGAAAATTCATGATTTAAAATATGATCTGTACGACGGAGTTGGGAATTGTTCGCGTTTGTAGGATTAATATCTCGATAATATTGAATATTCAATATAATACCATCATATGGGATGATCTTTAACAGATCACGCATTTTTTGTCCCAAGGCAAAGGATAGTCAGGGGAAATAAGAATACTTGGCTCTCGTTCTCCTTGCAATTCCATTTTCCCGAGCGACAGAATTTTAATAACGCGCCGGAACGTTTATTAACTATATTCTCCGGTCTGGTGGGACTTTGGTACGTTTCTAATATTCACGACTATCGATGAATAATATGTTCTATATTTATGTTCGTCTCAGTGAATATAATTAAGATTTTTTCACGAGTACGATTGGCTCAAGATCTTTTTAATATTTACTCTAGGATTAATTAAAAAACAGAAAAGTATAATAATCGATGAGTGAATATAATTAAAAAATTTCACGAATATTAGCTTAAAACATTTTTTATATTTTCTCTACGATTGATTAAAAACAGAAAAGTATAATAATCGATGCGTGAATATATTTAAGCTTTTTCACGAATATTAGCTTAAAACATTTTAAATATTTTCTGTATGAGTGATTAAAAACAGAAAAGTATAATAATCGATGAGTGAATATATTTAATTTTTTTTCACGAATACGATTAGCTTAAAACAATTTTAATATTTACACTACGATTGATTAAAAACAAAAAAGTAAAATGATCGATGAGTGAATATATTTAAGTTTTTTCAAGAATATTAGTTAAAAATTTTTTAAATATTTTCTCTACGATTGATTAAAAACAGAAAAGAATAATAATCGTTTTGTTCATTTCTGTGAAATATGATTTAATGTTAAAAGGGATACACAATACTGGATGAGCAGGGAGGATCATCCAGTATCAAGCAGATAAGGGATAACTTAAGTCATATTAGAGACATAAAGCGATTTTCTCTCCCGTTGCTCTGGTAAGGCAGATAAGATTTCACAACTGAATAATTCCCTGAAGCAAGAGGGAAATACCATTCGATTTATGCTCCCTTCCTCAATGTCTGCCGCTCAGGATCGATGGCTGCCTCTATTAATAATAGGGCACATTTATGCCTCCGATATTTTCATCTTACTTCAATAACCTCACGCTAGTCCAAGTTCTATTATTCAATAATTTTTTTTTATTAAAGTCAGCAAAACTCATCACTATGAGGAGGGCGAGAGGATAGTGATTTTATGACTGATGAAAAGTCAGTGAAAAGTAAAATATGAGGAAAGTTTATTACCTGCCATTATTTTCCAATCCCCTTTATTTGTTTAACTTGATAGGATATTTTTTTCCAATATTTCAAAGAAATAGCTTTGCACAATCCGCACAGAAAAAATATATATATGTTTAATATATGGCGCCAAAAAAATATTTTGCAAGACTGCAAAAAAATATGCAAAACATATACAAATTTTCTTCGCTACAATAACAAAAAATCGTTTGTCCATCAATTATTCGCGTTTGTGGCGACGAAAATTTTTTGGTATAATAAGAATTTTTCCGAACATCGGCAAACGTTTATTTAGTCCACCAAACGATTTTTTTCCTTAGTATATTTTATCAAATTCATTCGTTGACGCATTTGTAAGTAAAGAGTTTTTTTATTATTTTATTGCCGTCTGAAATATCCATCATTCCGAAATAATGGAATATTAGTTTCGGTTAACAAACATCGATTTCTCATCTTGATACACGTTTGCAACTGTAAATGACAGGAGAAAACAGACCGTGATATTCCTAACATTCTTACATTTGTTCCCCTGATTTTTGCCCCCCAACGGAACTTTTTTTCCCTTTACCTTATTAGATTCTGAACTAATTCTCTTCACCCTCGAATCGATGGTCCAATTCCGAGAGAAATTTTTCTTAGTTGTTTCGAATGATTTTTCACTTCCCTTTTTTTTTTGTATCTTCAAAGTTATATGAAAAGCAATTAATTCCAACGTGTTTGTGAAGCATTCATAATTTTTCGTAGTTGTACAGGCAATTATCATAAATTTAACATAAAAATAGTTGCATGCAACAATGATTAATGGTTGGCTTTTAATAGTTATTAGGCTTATCACGATTTTTTTGCGTGCAGCAAAAGGTCAACCGGAAACGAATGCATCATTGTTGAATAATTCACTTTTACAACTCTCATAACTCACCGGATGATAATACAAACTCTCGTAAAGCACCAGCTGGCTGTACGCATACTTATACGTCAATTTATAACATTAATATTACGTATTGAATTATACACGAATTTTGTAAGAATTATACGGCTTTTTGCGCTGGTATTACTCGAGTAGAAATTCAGCTACGGCTAGGAATATCAGGCCCTAGCGTGGTAGCCGGATTTAAATCTAAGGCCCCTGCCTGGCAACCTTATACGGGTCTTGCAGGTAAGTAACGCAGCGCATGATCAGGGCCAATTTTTTTTGCTGTAGAATCGAAATAAAAACTCGTTGTAAAAACGTAATTTGTAACTTTATTCCGATCTGCTCCGATTCTTTTATACCTATAAAGTGCAATGTAGTTAGTTTCAACAAGTGCGTATAAAGACAAGAGTCATTACGAAAATATAAGGATTTTTTCATTAGGTTAAAGAAAACAGATTTATTGACTCGAAACCAATTTCTTTGAAACCAATGAAAAACGTTTCTTTGTGTGAAGAAAATTTTTCCTTAATTCAATGTCATTTCATTGAATTTCTGATCATTTCACAAAAATATAATATTAATACTTAATTGAGTATATATATTGATTTAAAAATTATTGATCAATAAAGTATACATTGATTTTTAAAAAATGCTTCATTGATTGGGATTTTAAAGAATATTTCTTTGAATCAAGGAAACTTTTTCTCTCCGTGTACGAGAGATTTTTTGTCCACTTTATTTTGCAGAGTGGGATATCCGCTGAAATCGTTCATTTTTACGAGTATTTCATAATTCACACGATGATGGAAAGTCCTGTAAAATATTTTCCACAATGTACACGCACATTTACTTTCACCTGACACGATATATTGACTCAAAGAAATATATTCTTTAAATAAGTTTATATTCTGGTTCGAAAGCATAATGACAGCTGTGGTGGAAGGATAATTTAACTTTAGGCCTGGTATATACGTTTGTGTCAAGAATAGTACTGTGTATTGATGATTTTATCGGAGGACATTTTTATGATTTTCATGCTCGATACAACAATGGGTCAAGTGGTGAACCGTCGTTGCTCACATACGTGGCAGTTGAATGATTGATCGATCGGAATTTTTTCTTTTCAATTCTCTTCGCAGTTATAAAGCGACGAGGCAAAACGAAGCGACTCTTTGGCGAACCTCGAGAAGGGTCGATAAAATCAACGAGTTATTTCATGGCGAGCACTTGTTGCTCATTACTCTGTAGCTCGTTGCTCACATAAGTCTCGATTCACCTCGACTCTGCAGTACGTTTAACAGTGGCTTTTGTAGTATTCAGAATCATGGCTATGTATTAGTTCGTTCGCGTGACGTTACAAAACTGAAGTAACTAACAGGAGGAACATTTCCACTGTCATTTAACTTTCCCTTGGGTGCGCGTCAAAATAGCGAATGGCTAAAATAGCGAATGGATAAAATAGCGAATGGCTAAAATAGCGAATGGCTAAAATAGCGAATGGTTAAAATAGCGAATAGCTAAAATAGCGAATGGCTAAAATAGCGAATGGCTAAAATAGCGAATGGTTAAAATAGCGAATAGCTAAAATAGCGAATGGCTAAAATAGCGAATGGCTAAAGTAGAGAATTAAAAAATAATGGCCATTCTAGATTAAGACGTTCATTTGCAAATTCGCTATTTTAGCCATTCGCTATTTTGGTCATTCGCTATTTTGACCCCAACCCAAAAATATATATAGAGTATATAAGAATATGTATAATACAGTTTTAAACATGGAATTGGACATATATGAGGGATTCCATGTCATTTCATGCACTTCCTGACTTCAATGTCTCGGATTTTTTTGCAATTCGGGTATGTTCTGGTATTTCGGTTGAACAACATTTTTGATATGTGTATGTTGCATGATCGTATCAATTGTTGTGGTTAGTTTCGTTAGTTACAAGCTAACGAAGATTTTGACCAGTTTTTTTTTAAGGCCCATTATCTCAAAAATTCCTAATCATATCGTAAAAGTGCCAAGTCCCTTTTTTATAGTTATTTTCATGGAATTTACGAAAAAAAAAAACTATTTGATAACTTGATTTTCTATATTTTGCAAAAAATGTCGGCTTTTAAATGTTAAAATTGAATTTTCGGCAATTATGACATTTGAAAAAAAAATGAAATTTTTTTTTTTCCGATTCTACGGACTTTTTTTCCCATAAGCCTCTGTTGTTCTCTAAATGGAGAAATCGGATTTTTCGATAGAATAAACAAAGTATATAAAATAGAGTCAAAATAAATGCATGAAATTTGATCAATTCCGTGAGGGTAGTGAAAATATTTATATTCAGGAGAAAAAGCATTTTTTTTCTCTTCGACATTTTTTTGTTGTACTAAAGTTCATACCATTTTCAACCAAAGAGAATTGTTTCATCAGCATACAATTTTGCGAAATAGGTATGAATGCGTGTCTGGAACTCGCTTTGTCTCCGAAAATCTCGAACTCAATTTTTCTTTCGCTTCAATGTAATCTACTTTGTGACTGAAATACATTTTCGTATCTCGCACAGCTTTGTTCGCCCATTCGTATTACATTGGAGCGAAAGAAAAATTGGCTTCGAGATTTTCAGGTGGATAAATTCCAACTACACGATTTCAATCGTCATAACCTGTAATTTTTTGGAAAATATGATATTTCGCAAAATACGTTTCCATACAAATATCCATTAATAAAATAATATCGGCCATATTTAAAGATTGCAAACTTTTGACCGACTGTATTATCGCCGCCATTTTTTCTTTGTATTTTGTAGTGCAACAAAATTGCGGGTTACAAAAATTTTGCACGCGAATGTTTTTTATTATTTGTCGGGCTATTATTTGACAAATTAACATTTATTAAGTGGCTAAAGGGAACCACAAACAATAGATTTTTTTCAAGGACGTTTTTTCTATTATTAATTATTTCTAAACTTATTCTGTCACCTGAAATAATTAATTGACCCTTTCAATAAATTTAATATTATTGTGAGTCTCGTATTTTTTTTATATCGTTCTTAGGAATGAAAAATAAGAAAGAGAAGTAATTGACAATTTCAGGTTGTTGTTAGGGTTTACCTGCGTTGAGCTAAATTCACGTTACAGTTCATTCCTAATGGACAGCAATTTTGTCGTGTTACTTCCCAAAATGAGATTTACATATGTGAAAATAAAAAATACTTACGAGTCGTAAAACTGTGATCCCACCAATCCGTACGGCATAGATAAGCCTTAAGGTCATCGGCTGTCCGTGCAACAATTACAACTGGTGGTGCAACCAACGTCCTTATTCCAAGAAAAACTGCGAATATGGTAACTATTATTCCGAGCCTCTTCAAAAGATTCATATCTGTTATTTTCACCGCCTTTGCTGATTTCACCCGAAATATGACGGATATTCTGAAATCACATAATATTATCAATAATCAGTCATTATTTTATTACACGTAAGGATAATATATCTAGACAAATAGAATGCGAAATAAAAGGGATGGGGATTGTAAAAGCCAATGGGCGTAATTGAGGAATATTGAATTAAAAGAATAAAAATAAGAATAAAAATATTCCCACTTTTTACGTTTCGATATCAATTTTTGCAGATTCTCTTCAGAATAGTTTTTGTTCAAGCTGTGGATATCCTTACATTTATGAATCAGTTTTATAAAGGTTTTCACTAAAATTCAGGGGGAATAAAATTCGCTTGATTACCCACATAAAAATAATTATGTCAAATTGTGATCATTAATTGACATATCTCAAAAAGTGCCATTTTTGAGACGCGTTAAGACAAAAAATCTTAGAAAAGTTCAAAGCCATTTTTAGATCGATTTGATACCAAGTTTTTTGACTAATTCGAGGGTAACTACACGGAAAAAAAGATTATTTGCCATAACCAAGAAATGAGTTGACACAACCAATCGATTATTCTATTTCCCTAGCAACTTAAATGGTAATACCGACGATTTGAATGGTAGTCCCAACTATTCGAGTGGTAGTCCCAACGATTGGAATAGTTAACCTAACTAATCCAATCGAGAGCTAATCTGGTTCGAGAGCTCATCTCAAAACTGGCACTTTTTGACATATGGCGATTTGTGATCTCAATGTGATATAATCTATTCTTATCTGTCTTTCTGCACCTAGAAAAAGAAAATCACTTAGACCTATCAAATATGCGTTTGCGAGTGGCAAAATAAATATGTCATTGTTTAAACGAAATAATATTTATTGTGAATGAAGGAAAATTCAATTCGACTATCTGTTTAAACAAATATTCCTTTCAATTAATCAAATATTTCTTTCGCCGTCCGCAAATGCACTTTCGGTAGATCAAACCGATTTCTTCTTCTTAGTGTCGACGCAACTAAAAACACTCCAAAAGTTAATTCATAAATTTGAGGTTACACAAGGCTAGAATAAAAATTATTCTGAAAAGAGTCCGCACATTGAGACCAAAACACAAAAATTGAGAATACTTTTGTTTCCTTGAACTTCATCGCCGTTTATACATATCGATTACCTTTGCATTTCAGTGAGGAATTCATGCTTCATAGCAATTAACAGGCAATACATGCGTATACGGAAAAAAATGATTAGCTCCCCAGCAATAACGATGATTTTCATTTTTATATTATAATTTAAATGAATTGTGGCATGTATGCGGTAAGCGAGAAAAAAATTGTCTCCAGCTTCTTCTTTTAAACTTGAATATTAATTATAAAAATATTATATTAAAAAATGCTGTCTCTTCCGACCATTTTTGAATTTAATGAAAAATTACACTCGATATTCGTTTTTAATTTGCAGATTGAAAAAAATCTTTGCAATAATTTCTATTAAATAAGTACATTCTTCTATTTATTCATCAATGAGTAGATATTTACGTTTATACATAAATACATTTTTATATTTATTAACGTATGTATAATAAATAAACATCTGTTTATTTTATGGTTAAACTGACGTAATAGATCTTTTTTCATGCCATTGACAACTGTTCGAATTTCTTCGTACCACGTGCACTTTGTCAATAGCACAAACACTCGAAAGTGGAGCTAGGTAATTCTTGTGCCATTTATAACCTATATCGGAATCGCTGGACACTTCCATGCCTCGTTCTGTCTCCTTCACTCGCTTTATCGCACGGAACTTTTCAAAGTGCGGATATCCGATTGTCGGTTATCAACGCCACAAGATCTTACAAGACGTGCTTCTATAAAACGTTTTTGACGTATTGTATATTGCTGCACGGGACAGAAAGAGGATGAAAGTTCTGATGCCTTTGCTGATAGCAGGTGAAGTACTTCCGGGATCATCGATTCCTGTCTAGTTCTGGACGACTTCAAGATCGCTCTCTACTCGTGTCATGGTTTTTCTCAGCCTTATGCCCTTTTTATTCCTTCCTCGCATTTTTCCCACTTTTCTAGAAAATCTGAAGAATAAAAGCCTTCTGAAAACGAATCACGTTGCAAACCCATCTTTACAGTGTTGCCTGTATAGTGTTGCTTTTCAAGTCGTTGTGCAACACCTTTTCATCTCGTCCGCTATTTTCTCACATACAATAGATTCTTCTTTAAAAAATCTTTCTGCTTCAACGAGCAGAATCCACGGTGCAATCTCATTATGGTACTTTAATTACGTCAGAAAAAAAATAGCGGCACCCCAAGTGAAAATATTATATAAAGAAAGTACACTGTTAAAAAAAAGGAAATTTACAACACAAATATTGGAAATTACTATTCAAGTGTATATTAAATACACTAACTTTGTCTAGTAAATGAAAATTAATATACATTGTGTTGTAAATTTTCGAATAACCCTTTATTTCACTATACGTATAGTAAATTTACAACACACAGCTTTGAATTTTCAAAGACGATTTATGAATATTCTTATACATGTAGTGTATCGGGACGTCGTTAAGGGGGTGCTGGTTTTTTTATTTTTTTACCGACTTTGGTCGGTAAAAATAGGCGATTTCGTTGTATACACTATTCATCGAAAATATGCTACAAATATACGTAATATTTTTCAGGGATGTAATAAAAACATTCGTGCTTGGGTGTCCGGTCGAATTACTGTCCAAAACATACAAGAAATGTAAGAAATTGTATATTACTGAACCTCTCAAAAACCAATATGGCCGCTCGAAATGTCAACAGGTCCTTTGAAGTAAGATATAAATGTTTCTGGAACTGAGATGTGTTAAATCAGATCGGACACTCATTCTTTGATTATTCCTGAACTCTTCAAAACCGTCGAAATGTCGATTACACAAACCAAATCCACGAATAGTGTATACTACGATTGCAAAGACTGTTTGCTTTTCGCACAGGCTCAGCTTTCGGGTAAAGAGCATGAATATAGTTCCGTCATTAGGAGACAGGTGGCGCTGTTTACTTTTGGCAAAAACTCCGAGCCTCTACAATGCAACCGTAGTATACACTATACATGGATTTGGCTTGTGTAGTTAACATTCTGATGGTTTTTGAATATTTAGAAATCATCACAGAACTGACGTCCGGTCTGATTTTACATATCTAATTTCCAGAATCATATCTTACAGCAAAGATCTGTTGACATATGATGTGCGGCCATTTTGCTTTCGGTATCATTTGCCAAAAGTACGCAGACTACTCGGCGCCACCTGTGTCCTAATCGGGAAAATTACCGACCAAAGTCGGTATTAAAATCTACTCCAGTATGCTCATAACCCCGGCGAGATTTTGGCAGTTGGTCACTAGGTGGCCAAATGCGCTCGCGTTTCGCGCAAGCGGAGCGCGTCAGTGGCGGCTATTTAGACCCGAGCCAGCCGTGTCTTCGGGTCCTTTCCCATCCCTACCAAAGTGACCACATCTCTTACACGAGGCAATTCCTAATGGGACCCCGTGTAAATTTTACTTACACTGTTAAAAAAATCTGTTGTAAATTTACAACACATGTGTATGAAGTTTTTTTTTACCAAAACCGTTTATGAAATCCGAACTGCGACGTTGAATTTTACAACACAGATGTGTTGTAAAATTACAATACATTGTATGAAATTCCAACTGTGACGTTGAATTCTACAACACAGATGTTTTGTAAAATTACAATACATTGTATGAAATTTCAACTGTGACGTTGAATTTTACAACACAGATGAGTTGTAAAATTACAATACAGAAACAGTAAATTTTTCCGTAAAAGTGCTTCCTGCACATGTTTAGTAATTTTACCTCGGATTTGTTTAACGGTGTATATTAAAATTATATATCAAGATTTTTATAGAACCTATATACAAAAGTGAACATATGAACATATAAAATTAATTTCTAAAGAGCTATATAAAAACAAATATTTTTTATATAATATATATATATATATATATATATATATATATATATATATATATATATTATAGCTTGTATATAAATTATATCGATATCATATATTGTCTGGCAGAAATCTTACAACATAGATTTCATAAATACATAGGCGAAATTTGTTGACACTATTTAAAATGTATTTGTTTTTGTATATTGAAGATTTATGTTATTGAATAAATGAAATATTATACAACGATAAAGGTCCAGATTTATGACACACAACTTATGACTGTAGATATATGTCCATTATTTACAGTTAGCTATCGCCTAGATTAGCTGCAACAGAGCTAGAAACCGCGGTGACCAGGTCTTATTCAACAATGACCTAAGACTGGGCCAACTTCGCGAACTCGGGCCAATCTTGTGCCAGTGCTGGATGATAAGACCATGCCAAGATTACCCGACCTGTGTAAGACGGCGGAAGAAGGAGTGACGCTCATAACCCTGAAGGAATTGGAATACGAACATACATACATACATATGTACTCAATTAAGTAAAATGTCACTTCTGAATCTCTCTAATAGTCCAATAAGTCCCTCCCGAGGGAGACTTCGCTACTAACATACAAACATACATACAAATGTACCGTAAAACCTCTCAATTAGGTAAAATGTAATTTCCAAATTTGTCTAATAGTTCAACAAGTCCCACCCGAGGGAGACTTTGCTACAAACATACATATATACCGTAAAACCTCTTAGTTAGGAAAAATGTCATTTCTGCATCTCTCTAATAGCCCAACAAGTCCGCCCGAGGGAGATTTGGCTTTCAGTGGTTGTGGGCTGCCTTGTCGTCGTACTTTGTGCTCCGTTGGATTCGGAGTTGTGACCCCCATAGATTGTTGATGTCAACTTATAAGAATAACCCGCAAGATTGGTGAAAAAAGAGCAAGTATAAAATTGGAAGAGGCCAATTAAGGCTTCGACTTCGATTGACTGGCAAAAAACTGCCATAAACGACGAAGGTTCAGATTTAGGACGAACAACCTACGACTGCAGCTGTACGCCTTTTGTTTACAGTCAACTATCGTCTAGATTAGCTGTAACAGAGCTAGAAACCGCGGTACCCAGGTAGAATAGCTTTGGCATGGTCTTATCATCCAACAATGGCCTAAGAATGGGGTGATAAGACTATGCCAAGACCTGGGAAGAGGGCGGAAGAAGGGGTGATGTGGAAGGCGCTCGTAAATCTAAGGAGATTGGAGTATAAACAAACATTATACATATGTGTACAATAAAAGCTCTCAATTAGGTAAAACATCATTTCTGAATCTCTCTAATAGTTCAACAATACCCCCCGAGGGAAACTTGACTTTCAGCGGTTGCGGGTTGCACTGTCGTCGTAATCCGTTGAATGGGGAGCTGTAATTCCCATAGCTCCTTTCATGTCCCTTTAAGACATATAAATAGACACTCGCGTACTGTAATTTGCGAATCGCGTATAATGGTCTTAGTCTTCATACGTAAAATGTAAACCCTCTTCGAAACCTAAATGTGGTAGTCTCGTCGAATAAGCCGATGATCATGACCCTCCACAGAACCTTCAAAAATTGCAGATATGACCGATTTCGAATGAACGGAGAAAACCGAGGATTGAAATTTTATGTTTGAATCTTCAATTAGATTCTACAGAGTGAGATGAGGTTCTTAGACCCTTGTATAAATCTCGGAGGCGAGTTCGTTCGAATGAAGAGTGTTTGAAGGGTTTCAATTTTTACTTTAAACTAGCGCGCTAACCATCAAACCTCGGTATCACAATTTTTATTAACGTACTGTGACTTTTACAGATTATCGTATGTTTTGTGAATTGCTATTAGAAGTGGTGCATGGATAGAAATTATACTACCATTACGTTTTTTTACTTTTTTTTTAATCATCGTAAAAATGCATGTAACCGGTACTTTCTGAGGTACAATATGCGACTTGAGAACGATAGTGGAGTTGAAAATTCGATAGTTCGAAGAAAAGAAAATTTAGGTTCTTTAGATTATATTTTCCGACCGAAAGTCGGATCTGTGGAAAACCACACTTTCAAGCGTGTTGGCATTTACATGGTAAACGATATCTAAATGGAAAACGCCTGTAAGTGTGTAAAAACTTGTCACTCTATAAAAATAGGAAACAACACACTTGTACCACGCTTAGTTTTTAAAGTGAAATATTCCGAAAGTACGTATCAAATGTTTGCCCATTAATTGTAAAGTTTTGAGAATAAACCAATTATGTTTTACATCGTTCTTGGTATGGAAATTGGGGGTGTTGCGCGGTTCAATGAGAGAAATGGGAATGAGTCGGATTCTGGTGGGATAGGCGGAACATCGTAGGTACGTGTTCGCTGCTTCTAGTCTAAATGATTGTCTGACATTGGAAGAAGAAGCGAATTGCAGTCGATTGTCGTTACATATCTATAGTTACAGTACAAGTATATACTCAAGGTAATTAAGAGGACGAGTGAGGAAAATGCGAGGAGATTGTCGCTATTCTGTAGAGGCGTGGTAAAGCTGCTTCCCTTTTCCTCCCTATTATTCTCGGTCTATCCAACACCTTCTTGCTTCTCTTAAATCGCTTTTCCTGGTGTTTTCGAGGTAGCGAAAATTGCTCACCCTGTACTGTCAATTAATTGCACTCTCCTTATTTCTGTAATAAAACTCGAAATTTCATGGAAAAGACACCAAGTTCTATAATTGTTTTGTGCATTTATTTTCGTACCGTCTGTATTGTAATTAATGTAACGCTAAATTAATGTAGCGTTGGATTAATATAATATCAAGCTTTGATATAATAATTTACATCAAAGTTTTTTATAAAAGACATAAGATTTGTTTATTGTCTTCTACATTAGATACAATGCAAATTGTATGGAAATTAAGCAAGACGAGAATTATATACAATTAAATTTAATATTAAAATTCAATATGAATTTAAATTTCATGCCCTATACATCATATTTTTATAGTAACCATTAAATCTGAAGAATTGTAACAAAGACCTTTAAAAATCATCGAAAACGTAATTAATTTGAAGGCCGCCTCAACATTGTATAAAAACCCACGTACTTAATATTTAATCGTATTATCTTGTACTAACGATGCCAAAAATTTATCGATTTTGCAACCTACCAAGTGAGCAATCAAATAACCACTTGCATACGGTATTCCGGTTTCCAAATTGGTTGAAATTTAGTATGATGGATTGGACTGAGTATCGGTATTTGAATTTTGCATTGAAGGACGATCCATTTGCAAAACCGCTGCTAACTGCGTTTGAGCTACTAAAATACGGTAACAAGGGAAAATACGGTAATCGATGATTATTAGAGTGAGGACATAAATGCAGTTGGCAGTTAGGCACTCTAATATGCATTTTAGAGTATATTCGGACACTACACTTCCTGAGTATTGTAGTACTATTTCGACCTTTCAGTATCATAATTGCTTTGGCTTTTTAGGTGTTGAACGTGGAAGTGCATGATGTGTGTGATTACATATGTTGCACATTACATGCATTGTAGATAATGTACTGCTAGTACATATTTGACACAAACCGCGCAAATTTGTACATGCTTCCGTACAATGTGTGCAGAGTCTAGTGGACCAGAGCATACGATAATGCTGTATGATCAAGGCTACTTCAGACGAGCGAGAGTTAAACGTAGCGAGGGTCTGGCTCCCTCAAACCCGTAGCCCCCTCTAAGTGGTTTCCTTAAAGGTGAGCTCGTCTAAGGATAAGCTCGGTCCATCTTCGCATTCACACGAACTGCTTATATGTCCCGAAGCTTTTACCAGACCTCGTGTCAGCCGTGCTTTTACCATCGGCACGTCTCAGAAGCAAAGCCAGACCGACCAGCCGGTGCACGGTGATCAATATATCTCCTGCTTTGTAACCCACAGACTTCAGCCAAGTCTCTCTCACCGCACGTCGACCATATACCTTCGATCACATCGAAGGTTCTGACTACTTGACGTTTAAGCGATGCTACATAATCGGCACTGAGGAGATGAGCTAGTCTACTAGAGATACTATCTGACATTTCTGTCTGCCTGTGTAAGACAAGCATGCGCAAGCGTCATCTACATGATTTCCGCTACGACATAATAATCAAGTTACAATATAAAGCGTTGGAACGGGGTGACTCGAATTACAAGATAATAATATCACCCGAGTTAAAAATTAATCCCTCTTCGAATGTGGTAGGTCCGCAAGTTTTCATGTAGATTCAAGAAATCATTCATTGATTTCTTGTATCAATGAAGCCGTTTCTTTGAATCAGTGAAATCGTTTCTTCGAATCAATATAACCGTTTCTTTGAATCAATGAAACTGTTTTTTTGAATCCATGAAATTGTTTCTTTGAATCAATGAAACCATTTCTTTGAATCAATAAAACCGTTCCTTTCAATCAATGAAACCATTTGATTGAATCAATGAAACCGCTTCTTTGAATCAATGAAACTGTTTCTTTGAATCAATGAAATCGTTTCTTTGGAGTCAATAAATTCTTTTTTCTCGGTGTCTTTACAACACATTAATTTTCCTGCACAGCCCTATCATCCACAATCCTGTTTCTACACATCACGATCTACCACATTATTCTCTTTCACATCTCAGTTCTATACAGTCGTCATCAATGCACGTGAGTATTCCACGTGGACAAGCAGAATTGTTCTACTTGCGAGCAGTGATTCTCAATGCTATTCGATGCCAATAGATCTCCTAGAATCATATTTCGATTGTATATTAATAATATTACTTTGTGTAATAATATAATATATTACAACAATTAATTAGATCAGAATATCAATATAATAATATATAACAATAAGCGAATTGAAATATCACGAATGCCAACCTACACCATTATGGACAATCTATCTTCTGTTATTACAATTTTTAGACGAAGAGTTCTTAATGGGAATTATTCTACGTGAATCTCTTTTCAGATTCCAGTCTCGTGCTACTCGGATTTCTCCAAATCCCCTATATCTCCCTTTCTTTCCCATTGCCCGTGCTTTAGCTCGCTGTGCACGAGGCAGCAACTCGACAACGGACCAGAACATCGCCCTCCCACGGTACACCTAGCGGCATGCTATTGCTGGGCTGGGAGCTTTAAAGGCTTCGAGATTTATAAGGTCGTCTTTTATCACGGTACTCATGCCCCATTGCTCCTATTATTCTCGCGGATGAAACAGACCGTTGATATCCTCTGGTCTTACACTGCAGCCTCTTCTTCAGCTTCCCATTTGTGCTTTGGCGTTTTTTTTTTTTTTTTTTTTTTTTTTGTTATACCCTTTAGTAGATCCAGTAGCATTTTTGCACGAGTGGAATTCGATTTAACAAAAATATTTAACAAAGTTGTTACGACCCCATAAACGTAAAACATATATCATATCGTACACTGAGAAAAATTGAGATGGTCCTGGCAACTACTCAGCGATAATTATAATTTATTAGCCCAGCTGGACTAATAAAATATAATTTTTTGCTTCCTCATAGAGAAAGCTTTGTTTTCGTGAAATTTTTTTTTTTTCGAGCTTTTGATGTCAGTACACTCAGAATTGTCCAAAATATATTGCGAAAAGTAGCGATTTATGTCGTATAAACTAGCCATATCCTTGCTTCCCAATGAAATTTCGGAAACCACCGATTTCTATCGTGTTCTACAAAAAAAAAATGAACAGAGAAGATAGAATATTCGAGGGAGTTTCTGGACCGTTTGTCCTTATTGTATTTTCACAAAGCGAGAGTGTGCGCTTATTTATATTTATTTAAAACAAGGATGCAAAGCAGAACCTTGCACATTGCTTCCTCATTATATTTCGCTTTTTACAAAGCTTCCTCTATGAGGAAGCAATGTGCAAGGTTCTGCTTTGCATCCTTGTTTTATATGACATATAATTTATAAAATATATAACTTATAAATTTATAATTTATTAATTATATAATTTAAAATATAATAAAAAATTGAGATGTTCCTGGCAACTATTCGGTAATAATTATATTTTATAATTCAAATAATTTAATATATTATTTTATAATTATGTATTAAAAATTAATATATAATTATATAATTTTAAATAGAATTTTTATATAATTATATACATCTCAATTTCTCTCAGTGTAGCTACTAAAATGTTTCTCCATGCCCAACGTTAATTTCTTTCATAAGAATTTTTTTTTGTGCTTGCTCAAATAAGCGGATTACCATTCAGTCGACATACACGGAATAATAGAATTGTAGCAGAGAGTTATGTGGAACTACTTTAAGCCGGCGGCAGGTTATCTTCTTTGAAGTATCAAAGGGAAGCAAATTGGGTAACGTTGGATGACACAGAGCAGCATGCGTATGCGAAAAGGGAAGAGTGGGCAAATGCTCTCAGGTAAGATACAGGACACATAAACTAAAGCCGTGCTTTCCAACGCGTGTTCACTTACCGCCAGGTCTTGAGCATGAGAGCACCGTAAGTGAGCGAGAACCCAATTTCTCGGAGCCAAACGCGTATAGTGCAGGTCACCACGTTCGGTCTAGGATACATAACGATCGTCTGAAATACGATAAAAGCACGTTATGCATTAATGTTATGTCATTTTACGATGTTATGTAAATTCCTATTCCATCACGTACTTCCGTATAAGAAAAATGGCAGCAGAATTTATGGTTTTTGTTATAAAGTGAACTTTCATGCACAAAATTTCAAGGACCTTGCGTCGAAAGAGAAAGAAGAGATTGTCAAATCACACGCCTTTTGTGATGTACAACAAACTGTGACGTCAAATCCGGAAAATGTCTATTTTTGCTTTTGACGTAACGAACATAACTTTTAAATATTCTTCACGTTTGGCATTTGTTTTTACGCGTATGATATTGACATTTAATAGAAATTTTACGATAGTTCGAAAAACGTTAGTATTTTCGTTGTAGATCATTCATGGTTGTATATCTCACAGTGGTTTTCTACACTCAGAGAAATCGTAATAGTACTATAGTCAACTATAAAGTGAAAACTATTCATTTTTATTACATGCAACTATTTTTATAGTTACGATAACTACGAAAGTAGTTATGATAACTATTTGATTCAACTATAACTAGTAACTAGTTGTCACTTTATAGCAGAGTTGTAAACGACTAATACTTATAGAAATAATGATGATGATACGATCAGCTCTATAATTATGATTTTATAATAATAACATGTAGCGATTGTAATACGATGATTAAACTTTGGAATAGCTGCAAAAATTATTATTTTTCAATAAAAATTCAGGGCAATCCTTTTGAAAAAAATGGAAAAAAATAAGTAATGCATTACTTATTTCTTCCATTTTTTCCACTATTTCTTGCAATATTAAAGCGAAAATTAGTATTTTTTTCAGCTATTCAAGTGTTTACACTCTATTTTATAATCACTACATATTATTATTATGAAATCATAATTAATGGGGATTTACAACTCTGCTTTATAGTTACTAATACCATAATTTTCTCTCAGTGTACTGGCACAAAGTGCGTGGTTGTTGCATTTTTTGCGGTCTGATCTGTTCTGTCGTTACCCTCAGTTCCCTGTGTCGGGTCATTGGGAATTGGTCGACTCGTAGCCATTCAGATTATTCAACTTTGTAACTTACGTCAACGACCGTTTACAATGTACATTACTACTTTCTACTGAAACCATAAAACCATCAGTTCGACTTTATAGTGCAATGTAAAAAATGCGTAGAGTTTACCTTATGATAAACTCTCACATCGTAAATCTGTTATTCGTACAAATTATTTTGTGTCGGTATAATACGTGTATAAATTTTTTGTATTAAATTTATCCGTTGCTATTTCAGTGTTTTTGGTGTAGACGTTGTAAAATCGTCGGGTGTTAGGATTTTTCGTGGTTGAAGGTGTCAGGTGTAGATTTTTTAAAGGATATTGAAATTACGTGGTGTTAAGCCGTACTGTGTAATGTTGGATTTATTCAATCGTCGGAAAGACTAAAAAGTGATAAATGTAGGGAGCATTAAACACAACGAGGTTAGAGAATTCAGAGGCTGAGAGGTTAATGACCCATGTGACTGCGTACAGTATATCCGGAAATCCGTCGGTAGCCAGCAAACGACCCAGCAAAGTAGCAGCTTGCAATAATAGCATAGAACGAGACCTATTCAACTCCACTAACGCGACAATCTAATCGTTGCAGCGTAGTCTGGCTCATTAGCCATTTTGAATGGACTAGTAAACGTTCTCGTCTATTCATTAAACGACAAGCAAAAGTCGATTGCTCTGTTAAATCCTTGGAAATACCATTATCATGGAATGGATTGGAAACCAACATTGAAATTTAGTAAATCAAACCACACAAATTAATTGTGGAACTAACTGTGGTTTACGATGCACTAATTAATTTAATTAGCAACTGGGATGAGAATATGCATATTTTGCTACTGCCAAACGTTGTTACAAACATCTACCCACAAATTTTATGCTTATTATATAAATTAAATAATGGTTAATCTTGTTATGAGGCCGAGTATAAATTGTACCACTAAATTTAGCAACAATGTATATCACTTTTCATTCATATCATATTATAATGACTGCATGTCATTATTATGCAAACATCATAATTATACCATCAGCCATATTTTCACAAGAATTCGGGATTTACAATTTTGCTACGGAAATCTCCCGACTACAATATGCGAATGATTATTATTTTACGACTTTTTGTTTACTCAATTCGTTTATTAATTAATTTTTTTTTAGTAGGAAGTTGTTTAGTTATTGTTAGTTATTAATTAGAAATATTTGTAAAAAAAACATGACCCTGCAACTGTTAGGATAATTAAACATCAACTTCGATACGATTGATTTTTTTTAAAATTGATCAACAATACTATAATAGTGGATTTTACTTACGGTGCAGTAGATGAAAAAGGCTCCCAGTACGATAACTCGTAAAAGGACTGGACTTGCTGCCCTCACGACCTATAATCACACAATTAAATGCTTCGTTAATAAAAAAGAACCATCTGAACATTCATTTTTTTAAATATCTATTCTTTGTTCCTATTCATTTTTTTATATCTCTTCTATGCTCCTATTATTTTCCCCTATTCATCTTACACTGAGCAAAAAAAGTAGTTGGAGAAACGAATAAATGAGTTAAGATAACCCAATTAGTGTAGGCGATGTGAAGTGTTTTTTTTAATTGTTACCATGACATGGTATAAAAAGAAATCTTGGGAACGTAAAGTTCCCATAAAATTTGAGAACAGTCAAGTTACGCAAAATTCGCTTAACAATGTTTAGCCTAGGGGAATTATTAACCTAACTTAACCTAACGAAAATCACATGACCTTACAATTTAATATATACTTGTCGACAGGATAAATAAATTTTGATAACAAATTAATATCATTTTTACTTGACCTATGAAGAAAAGTTTCAATGCAAGTAAGTGAGGATAATTCTTATTGTGTAACAAACCCTGTAATAAACCCTGGGTTATAGGAATTCGCTGGTTGGTCCAAAGCCAATCGCGAATACATCAATCTATATTTTCGAATTATGCACGGAAAAATAAAGATTAGTTGCCATAACCAAGAAATGAGTTGACACAACCAATCGATTATTCTATTTATCTTACAACTCAAATGGTAATACCAACGATTCGAATGATAATACCGACGATTCGAATGGTAGTCCCAACGATTGGATTAGCTAACCTAACTTAATCTCGGGAGAACTAATCGTGAATAGTCGAGGTTACTATTCGATATGGTTGAGGCAACTAATTTTTTAGACATTGTGTACAACAAATCGAAAACGTAGTTACCACAACCAAACATTTCTTTCCGTGTGGTTCTCCCAACAACTTATTTTTGTCCATGTACTTCATATCGCAATCGATTCCATTCACAAGAATTTTTGGAAAACTGGCGCGTTTACGTTTTCCGTCACTACTTTGTACCTTTGATTTTTTAAATTTTCCGTCTGCCCTATAAAGGCGTAAAATGAATATCTATATATTAAGCTTGAGTTTCGCGAACGTAGATCCTGATAAAAGTCGAAGTCCTTTGATTTCCCAAAGGCTGAAGTGGATAATTCAATAACGTGTATGCGGGTGGTTTTGCATTTGGTTGGCTAGTCGTGCCCAAGGACACAAGCTTTGGCTGCTGCAACGATAGCTCTCACTGTTTTACAGCTTTTCGGCGTTCGGTTGAAGCTCCATACGATTAAACTGCGGCAGAGCAAGCCGGAGGCTCTTACAGTTTGATTTGCAATTCTAATCCGAAGCTGTTGCTTTCTCCGCTATTTTCTCCTTCTTTTTCGCACTCCAATATCTTTTTCAGTCGTTCGCATGATAACACGACAAGTTCTCCTTTTTACATCAAATCTTCAATTGTCTAAACCTTATATAAAGGCCAATCGTTAAAGTCACATCATATCCGAATTTTCCAATTCTTTTTACTGCCACTTTTTTCTTTCTTATTGCCACAAACATTTCGAATGGTGACTCAAACTACTTACGATTAGTTTTCGCTAATCGAATGGTTATGACCAAATGCATTTGGCCCGGGCAGAAATTTTCGGCGTTACATCAGGCGCAAATCAGGCCCTGATCGGGCCATGAGGAGGCCCTGATAGAATCTTAGCAGTACCAGGTTAACTTCAAATTTCTACTCGGAAACTTCAGTAGTAATGTTTTTACTGTTTCACGGTTTACATTTGTAGTTTTGTTTTGGTTTTGATTTATTTGATTTGTTGGTTGTGTGAGCGATGGGCCATCGACCTTCGAGTCCTTTGGCCCTTTGTTTTCTTTTTTTGTATGATGTTGCGTTGTTTTATGTTGATTAAGTGGAGTTGTTGGTGCTTAAAACTAAAATTGGATAGAATAAAAAATAAATCTCTTTCGATGGAGATTAAAACATTTTGCAGATTTTTAATTGTTCCTTCATTCAATTATTGGTTGTTGTTGATATGCTCATCTGCATTGCTCTTTAATGTAAGCAGTGCTTTTAGTAATGTCTCGTTTGGGTGTTTATGGATGTATTTTATCACACGATTTACGGTGGTTGGTACAATCGACCATAATTTGTGGTACACTTTCATTTTTTATTAGTACAAACAATAATACGATTTATAAGATGACGTAATTTTGTATTCACAGGTTGTGGGATTAGCGATTAGCTTAACAACCATAAAACGACTGATATAAATGGTAGAATCGCGGTTGCTAATCAGTTGATTTCACGGCGATTTTCGTCCTCGTCGTTTTACGGTTGTTTTGGGGTTGCGGTGATCCGATAGGGATGTCCCAAGCTTGAATTCGGTTAGAATACTCGAATGGCCATGTCAACTAATCCATTATGTAAGGTTGAAATTAATTACCGCAACTTTTATGCTGGTTACCAAATAAAATTAGTTCGTCGAACTAATTCTTTTTTCTCCCATAACCAAATTGAGTTTTACGAAAATTTGAATAATTAATTCGTTGTGTCAACTTATTGCTTGTTTTTATTTAACATCATAAAATTATTTCTTTTATAAATATTTTATAAACATTTTATAAAATTATTGTTTTTTATAAAAATTTAATGAAATTATTTTTTATTATAGGTCTTGGCTCCTTGGAAATAAATAAGACGTTTATATGCATATTTGTAAATGTGCGTAACATGGAAATTTAGGCTTTGTATAAATGTCGGAAATTCGAACAAGAAAAGTGAGAGAAATAATAAAAGCAATAGTGATCATGGTCTGAATAAAATTGGCGAATGTGAATTGAAAGAAAGTTTCGGAGACAGTGGCACGTGTCGACACTTAGAGAATTCAGGCAAAACTTTAACTGCCGTTCTACAATTTTCTGGTCGGGGAAAACGCGGGGCTATTATAATAGTTCGGTGTGAATATATGTATTTTCGGAGAGATACAAGGGTAACAGTGGTGCAGAAAGGGCCATCTACTTTACGGAACGTTAAAATTCATCAGAGACTCCGTTTCCAGCCTTATTACTATTCATTAAATTTATCAATCTTGAAAGTCCGTACAAACTGAAACTTCTATGCAGCTACATTACCCTTTTTCCTCTCCGCTAGTTATATTCAATTAACGGTTCATATTTACAGTTCGAAAAATTGAAAGTTAAAAAATGTGTTCACTGTTACGTCTTCACGGAGTAAAAAAAACTTGGGATAACCAAGTTTTTATTTGGTTAACTAATTATTTCATTGGTTACGTGATTAATTAAGTGGTTAAGTAATTAATTAGTTAGACGATCGAAATTTTAGTAGTTTTCGATGAAAAAAAAAATACCACCATTGAGGATTCTAAGATCATTCATTTTGAACAATAATAATAATGAAAATAAGTAATTAACAAACTAGTAAAATAATTGTTTAACAGAATCGATAGAAAATTCTATTTTCCTGATTTACAAAATTCTTTCGTCCCTTTTTTAAATTGAAATTATGATTTTTTAATTATACACAAGATCAACTCGGTGAATAATGAGTTATCGTTAATCCAATTGGACAAATGGAACAAACTATAGGATTCGAAAAAAGAGCTCAAAGTTTTAGATGAAAAAAATGATCTCGTCGACTAATATTACATGGCACATATATTCCAATATTTGTACTTAGTTTAAATTTCTATAAATACACTTTTTACACTCTACCTAAATTTTTATAAAGGTAGAAGTAGTATATTCGAAAATATTTTGCCAATATTTACGGTCGTACCAGAAATACAATAGCCATCTGGTTCACCGTGCGGCAATCTTGATATTTACTTGACTGCACATTGACTCTCACATCGACTTCATATTTCTTCATTTCTATTTTCCGTTCGCTCTTTATTCGGCGAGGCTTGTTCAGACAACCGAGTAAAATATCTTGCGCCAAACTGACGCATCTGGGATATCGAGTCCAGTCAGTTTTACACCTCGTTCGCTCCGCCTTTTCTTTTGTAATATAAGTGCGTTTGGAGTACTTGACGTAGTGGCCAACATTTTTCACCAAAGATAACTTTCAAGGAGATTTAATACCATAATTGGTGAAAATGGACGAGGGCGTTCAAATAGTATTATAGAATATTGAGTTTGTATATTCACGTTGAAGATCCTACAATTTTTTTGCGACAAGTTTTGTCGAGTTTATCACCAGGATTTTAAAGTTATGACACTTGTTATTGAATTAAAAAACAAGGGTTCATAATTCCGGAAACCTGAAAACGCTAACATAATTACTCATACAGGCAACTTTTGAAAAACGGAAAATGAGGAAGTAATATTCAAAGCCCAACTTGTCACCCTTTTATCCTTGCAAAGCTTTGTATATACTAACCGAAACGGTGTTGAAAATTTTTCATTATAGATTGTCACCGTTCATCAACCTGTTGGGCAAAGTAATTTTCTTCTACTTATTTAAATAGCAAATATTAAGCTTCGAGCTTCGGGGACGAAAAAAATAACACGATAATCTCACCGAAAGAAACGGAAACTCATTTTAACATCAATATCACGCAAGCAGTTCAGGCCGAAGGGTCGAAAACCTGATGGACGGGACGACCAATTTTTTTGAAAACTAAAGAAGAAGAAGCGTCGACACGTAACGATAAAAATGAAAAAAAAAGAGAGAGATAGAGCTAGCAAAAAAAGATAAAAATTGGGTGACAATTTTCTACCCCATCTAATAGTCCTTCTTACTTCGCTTCAAATTTTATACTTCACGTATTCTAATAATAGACTGTCTACTAAATCTCGGAGAACCTCTCGAGTTTTTCATCTTGTATGCAATTTCTTAGTCTTGAGAGAAAAGAAATATATAGCAAGTGCATCCTTCAACGTGTTTTAGACTATATAATTGCAACTGCAACGTTTAACCGACTACAATGCACTGCAATTTTTATATGAGACATTTACTACCGAAATTCATATAAGCTACGAAAATATTTTAAATCAAGATCAAAAAGTCATCGAAAATCATGGCTATTCGATCGGTCACCATGATGACCGATGAACACATGATCATGAACACATCTGTGTTGTAAATGGTAAATGGTAATGGTAAATTGTGTGTTGTACACAACATCGTGTTGTAAACAACGTGTTGTACACAACGTGTTGTAAAATTCAACGTCACAGTTGGAATTTCATACAATGTATTGTAATTTTGCTACACATCTGTGTTATAAAATTCCAATAGCGACGCTGAGTTTTACAACATTGGTATATCAAATTTACCGTTACTGTATTGTAATTTTACAGCACATCTGTGTTGTAAAATTCACCGTCGCAGTTGAAATTTCATAATTCCAACTTTTGGTAAAAAAAACTTCATACACATGTATTGTAAATTTACAACAGGTTTTTTTAACAGTGTAGGGAAAATTTACACGAGGTTCCAATAGGGATTGCCTCATGTAAGAGGTGTGGTCACTTTGGTAGGGATGGGAGACATGGCTGGCTCGGGTGTTGTAAATTTTACAACACATTAGCGGTAAATTTTATATACCAGTGTTGTAAAATTCAACGTTGCAGTTGAAATTTCATAAACGGATTCTGTAAAAGTGCTTCCTGCACATGTTTAGTAATTTTACCTCGGATTTTTTGAACAGTAAATGTTATTCGGATTTACTGCTATTATTCGCTATGCGGATTTTCGATTCTCCTTACAATGACGCCACTGGGTTTTGAAGTAGCCAAAATTGTGTGTGGAAAGAGGGACATTAGTAACGACAGAAAATCGCAGCCATTACGTGAAACTCTTTTGTCGTGCTTTGGAACAAAAGCTTCGAAACATTCCTGACTGAAGACCTAATGTTCGTGGAATCCCTTTTGCTCGAGAGCATTCTTCTGTGTCCGATTCTCATTTTTTTTTTCTACCCTATTTAAGGTGACGGCATTGTCGTTGAACGAGGTCAACACACCGATAAGTTTTAACGTCGATAGGCATGGAGACAATTGCACCGTCAAAGAACGACAATTCTACAACTAATAACTACAAAAATAAACATCCTACAACTAATGATAAAAAATAAATAAATGACTGCACTCAGAAAAAGGATTAGAACTTCAGAGTTTCATAACAACGTATAGGTTGCGTATCACGTGATTAAAACTATGTTGTTCATCACAGAACAAAATTTAATCAAATAGTAATTGGATTGGAAAAAATATAGTTTCCCTACCAAATGTTCTACCAATTTTGTGTACTAAGTGGGCTATTCATTTGTCATCACGCAAATTCTGTGAAAAATGGGAATTCACAACGAAAATTTTTTTTATTACTTTATTTTGTCAATAAATGTCGGCAATTTTTATAGAGCGTCTATAGAACATTTTTTATTAAAAAGTACATTCAAAAACTTACATTCGATACAGGAACAAATTTTTTGTACAATCGGTAATTTTGAATATTTAGCGAATTGAAAAAAGAAAAATGAAATAAACAAGTAGTCATTAAATTTTTAAACCATAGGTGCTAAAATTCTGAAATAATTTATGAATGTTTGTGATACTCTATACAACTTTTGAAAAAATTATAAACACCTTTCGCCATGTTAAATTTGGGTGGCCCACTTGGTATGGAATGATCCATATATACAGTGCCAGTAGAGGAAACAGTAGCATAATGGTTTTCATCACGCGGAGGGTCCGAGTTTAATTCTCGCCCAAATGGATTTTTCTATGTGCTTTTTGCTGCAGTTCACATTAGCTTGGACCTCAGTTTGAGGTGATGTGATACTCGGTCGGTAACAGAAACTGTAATCCGAATTTCTCTTCGACTGATTGATCTGTCAGACAAAAACCGTGAACGTCTGACGCTATCCGTCCAACAAATTCTGCAGGGTGACATTTATTTCTTTTATCCGACAGATCAATCGGAGATTAGAAGATGAGTTCTATCCCTCCCATATAATCCCCATACATGTTGTACGCATAAGCTGTAGTCTCAATTAATGAGTAATTTGGCCTGGCGTCTAACGTGATAGCATCAAAGGCCAAAGATCGGACTGATATCTCGAATCCAATTGTATCTATTCGGCCAATCTTTACATTCAACGTGACTTGATTCACCATAGCACCATGAATTGGAAACCACAGAACACAAAACAAGAACCCAAATAACACTTACAATTGTACAATCTGTAGACAAACTCGTCCAAGATAATCAATTGAAACCAACACTGAGAAAAAATAAAAATGGCGCCGACGTAATTTAGGTTGACTCAACCTCATCAATAGATTGCCGTGATTTCTTCGACTCAAAAATCTTGTGTAGTTGAGACAATTGTCGTCGCATTATTATTTTAACTACTTTTTTGGTTTCGTGCAGATTATCTATAGCATTGCAGCAGGCACCATTTGTTTCACCTAAATGTCGTTCTATTTTGCTCAACATGTTTGGTACTGTAATTTGTTAATAATTATAAACTTTTAATAAACGTAAAACTCGACGTCGCAAATTATATATTATGATTAATGATTTTAAATAATGATAATGATTTTTAAAAAAATGTACGACCACTTTCGCCTATTTTGACGATTAATTGATGGGGACTTAATACTAACTTGTGAATCTGTCGTGTTCAAATTTCCTGTAAGCTACATTAGGGATTATAGGTGAACCCTTACAATTATTTAAGTAATTATTACGGCGCATGTACATGTAATTATTTATTTTTTTTTTTCGATACGGTCTAATGTATTGGTTATCCGTAAACGTTCATAGTTAATTCGATTAAAGTACACCAAAGTTTTCTTAACTGCAAAAATTATTTATTACATACAACGTCATAAATCATTGCATCAAAGGACCAACAAATGTAAACCAGTAATTAGTCGTGGCTGAGTAGATTGTTTTAGGAGGTTCAGCCAACCTCCTGGTTTATACGACTTATCTACATTGTTCATTGTTTGTCCTCCAACTTTGTATCCTTTGTACTTGTGTAATTGCTAATAATCTTGATATTGACATATAAATAAACTTTGATTGACCTATAAATAAACGAATAAAAAAAAGAACCCAAATCCAATTGTAGACCCGTTAAATATCCTTTGTTGAATTCTGGAATTTATTCTAACCGTAGCTAAGTGTGTGAAACTTGCTTGGACTGTATTACGTTTTACGTTCAACGTTTTATACGCGTGTGCGAGGAGTTTATTGGACGCGAGCAACGAGCAAGAGGATCTACGAATAACAGTCTGACTTGCTGTCGGAGAAGAATATTGCACTCGCGAAAGGACAACGATGACTTCAGTTTATTGGAAAAAGTTTATTCCAAGCATCTTGAACTTTTCGATCCATTCTACGTGTTCTATTGACGCAAGAAAAATCTCATCCCTATGAAGGGATACAATATATCTAATATTTATTAATTCGTTTTTCCATTAGTCGTAACAAACTCGAAATTAATTAATCGCAGAGGTAAAAACGCAGGAATTGCAGTGACTGCTACAGTCGCTATGAAGTTAATATTAAAAAGTAGGTTGCAAATTGATTCCTCATTATGTCAATTGGAAGTATGTCAATTTATTTTGGCTTCTTCATAGAGAAAGTTTTATAAAAAGCAAAAAATAATGAGGAAGCAATTTGCAAAGTTCTGCTTTGCAGCTCTATTTTGTCAAATCGTAATTTTTAAATATAAACATATATCATAAATCAATATAAAATATTCTTATAATATTTATATATGTGTTGGTTTTTTAGACAAAACTGTTTATTATAAAATATTAACAATATTTTATTATCCACAATTTTGTAAAATTTTTCAAAAAAATATATTGCGTATTTCACTATATGATTTTGTGTATATTATAACACTATATGTATGGATAGTTTTCGTAATAAATCACAGTAACTGAAGATCAACTCCACTTCGATGCAAAATTATGGGTAATTGAATTTCGGTACTTATGGGCATTAGAATTTTGAAAACATGTGTAATTTTAAAAAATAACCAAAATTGCACACGGATACAAAACGCCGTAACAAATATCGTTGCATTATATTTTTATTACGTACAAAGGTTTGGATTACTTTCTCAAATTTTTGGAAAGCTACAGCGGAAGCGCTAGTTAAAAAAAAATCAAGATCACGTAAAATGTAAACCGCTTTACCGATCTTGTTAAAATTAAATATCAAACAACTTTTAACGTATCTTCAGTTATGGAGAATTAGAAGTAATTGCAAAATGAAGTAATTTAATGTGAGATTTATAAAAAAAAACGCTGTTCTCGTCTTCCCCACCAATTGCACTGATAAGGGAATATAGTTCCTCGTTATCCGGTGCTAATACTAGAAGTCCTCGTTATCCATTGCTAATACTAGAAGTTTCTCCACCAGAACCACGAACTCTGGAATGAAAGCCAACTATTCTCATCCGCAAACTCTCTGACACGACCAATCGTTTAGATATTCCTGTAAACCTATCCGATATACTATACTTGGCAAACTAAATCTGAAATGCTCAATTTCCTTGGTCGATAGTTGCAGCTGCTTTTGCAGGCTTTTTCAAGTTTTTTCTATTCTGTTTCATCTATTTCTCTTTCAGTTCCTTTTTGTTTTTACATTTTTCGTTCGCGTCGATAACCCAACGTATAAGGCAGAGGGTCATCGACACGTTTCCTTCCTATCCATTCTCACCCCTCGCTCCTTTTTCTGCCTCGTTTGTCACGATATTGCGAGGCGTTAGAGCGTCACTTCAATGCCTCAGATTTCCAAGAAAATTCATCAAGACAATTTGTAAAAGTGTATTCTGCTACTAGGGAAGAAAGTACGCGATTTCTGCAAAAGGAAAATTGCCAATGTGGAACACAAGATTCTCGGTAAGAAAATTTATTTAACAATAATATTCCTTTCTTATAAACTGTATCGAGTTTAATATTGACAATTTTTTTCCAGACATTCCACACACGGTAAAATATTCTGCAAAAATTCATAGCAAAATATACGTTGTCGTCTTGAATGAAATAAAAATGATATTGTTCTTTTGCTGAAACTAACTTCTGCAAAACCAATAAGAATGTAACACCTATTGGAATGAAAAATCGTTATACGTTTTTTAAATCCGATTTTGTCTTTTTGAAATATTGGCTTACGATACGACATCGAGCTTCACGACTGACGTTAAAGTACTGCAGATTCGAGACGGATTAGCATTCTTCGCGTCAACCGTTTTTCATGCATTACCATTCGATTGTTACGACAAAAGGAAGAAAATCGTGGCTGAAGAATAGAATCGGTGAAAGGTCTGAAATGTACGAATTGCATACCTATGAAAGTATATAGGTATGCAATCATTCCAATGCAGCCAACAATGCATTTCGGTCGAATCAACGTACAGAGTGGAAGTTAGCGAGAACTACTATGTACGTTCGACGACAGCAGCATCGGTTATACATAGCTTTGCGAACAGACGTTCGAACAAGACGCCGAGTGTGAAAGTTGCAGCGCGATCCGGAGCCTTCATCATTCGATTTCTCCCATATATAGCTTTCAATTTGTCGTTATACATGTTATATAACGGCATATGCTCGATCAATGTATGTTCTCGTGGCTTTGTGCAAACGCCGAGGTGAGGGAAGAGTCATTTGAATCTCTGAACATCCTGGCTGCTGGTTAAATCTATTGAACGGAGCGGTGAAATGACTCAAAGCACTTAAAATGATAAATTGATGTGGTTAACACAGAAAATCCTTTATCGACCATTGGTCACTGATAGATTGACGTAATCACGTACATTTTAGAACTGCTGCTCATTTAATCAAACCATTAACTGGTAAATTTGTGTGACCCGATTATATCCCATGTAGAAAAGATTAGGAGTTGAGGATGGAATTCAGGGCAGAATTGATGATGGAGTCTGGGTAGTCGAAAACTTTTATATAATTATTTCTGACTGTGTTCTTTTTTTAATTTAATTTTTATCTGGAAACATCTTTAGCGAGGATTTTCCTGAAGAAATGTCCTCAAAAAGCGTTACGATCCTTCTGGAAAAAAGTGAATGTCAGCAAAGTATCCTCAAAAATCATTACGCTCCTTCTGGACAAAAGTGAATTTGAGCAAAGTGTCCTCAAAAAACGTTACGGCCCTTCTGGAAAAAAAGTGAATTTGAGCAAAATGTCCTGAAAAAACGTTACGGCCCTTCTGTAAAAAAAAGTAAATTTGAGCAAAATGTCCTCAAAAAGCGTTACGCCTCAACTGAACATTGAATATTATGATGAGTCTTTTAATGGTTATAAATTTCACGTCTACAATATTGGTATTACATTGGTGTAGTAATAAACTGGTCATTATAAGTCATTAAGTCATTCAAGAGAGAGATAAAAAATATTATATAAAATAAAAAAACTTTTGCCATGCGTCAAATTTTCTCTTGTACGTCAGCAGCGTCAGTGAAATTTTTGATTTTATCGAGCGATTTACAATTTTTTATACTGTCAACTGGACATTCAATATTGTGATAAATTGTTTAATGGCAGTTTTTAAATCGTTGCAGTTTATACATGAAAATTACGAACGTCGTTTTTTCATTAATTTCACGTCTATTACATTGGTGACGTATGTGTAGTGGGTCGATCACTGGACACACATGGCATGTATAGGAACAAACCGAACATGACATGCAGCATCGTGCCGCTGCTTTTGCATATCCTATACCACATTTTACTGCAAACGCTGGGCCGTATACATGCGTACTGCACTGCTGCACTCTCTCCTGTACACATCATATGCAGACGCAGGCATAAAAAAAAGGAAAATTCATCGCGCACCTCTTTGTGCAACGCTCGAGAATGGACAACACGATGGGGAGAACAATTTGGTATTCAGTGGTGATAACGGCTCGCCCGGGTATCCAATAAAAAAAAGAGTTATTCGCGCAAAGAGGAGCAGGTGTTCGTAGTGTCAGGGATCGAGAACAGTTTCCACAATACAGACGGAACTTTGACTGTATGTAAGCGTGGCCAGTTCGGGAATATAATAAAGATTCAAATGAAAAATAGAAAATAACCATAGTAAAGTGGTTAATCCGGAAAATTCATTTATTCAAAAGCTCGTGTAGTACGAGAAAATCTAGCAACTTTTATACCACATAATTTTTAATAAATGACATATGTCACAAGATTAATGTAATAATTAATGTAATATTGCTTTCTCATAGAGGGAGCTTTTTTCATGAAATTTTTTTTTTCGAGATTTTCATGTGTATGTGTGTGTGTGCAAGGTTCTACTTTGCATCCTTTTTTTTATACTAAATGTATACCTGGCAGTCTGCATAGGGTCTCAAAAATTTCGGATTTTCAAACAAAATTTTTCCGTGACTATAAAAAAATGATAAAAAGTGGCGGATTTTTGAAAAACGATATTTTGTTGTTTAACGTCATAAAACAAAACGTTAGAAAAACGAAAATAACATTTTTTATATACATACATACATATTTATATATATATATTATTTATATGTAGCTCTTCATAAACTGAACAAATTTGATCGTGGACATTATTTGACAAGACTGTTAATTTTCAAGATATTGACGAACGAAAAAATATACATACCGAAAAATTCAAATTTTTATAAAAAATTCGTCTGTCGGAAATATCTATCACTCGTAGCGCCAAACAAAAAAATACCTGTGTTTTCATTTTCAAAATATTTTCTGATAAAAAATTGTTAAAATTATTGAAGAGGGTCAGGGTCGAAGTATGAAACATTTAGATGGAGTGCCCCATATACAATTTATATACATACATATATAAGATCAACTGTGTAGTTGGGCTAATGTATAAATTGTATATAGGCTGTATTTAGACAATATATACCCAATTCCATGTTTAAAACTAGAAATATTTTTTATATACCATATATATATATATTTTTTTTTACTTGGGTGGGGACAAGTTTTAATTGATTAAGAAAAATTGAATAAGATGTGTGCCATAAAATAATCATTGCAACCATTAAACGTAGTTACGATAACAATAAACAAATGCGATTATTCACTGAGACCATGAAAACATAATTACGGCCGAATAATTATCAGGATCATTTTATTTTGTCTCAGTGTAGACAAACATAAATCATGCCGATTTATATAGGATTCTGTTTCACATTATTGGTATGTAATTATTCATCCCTATATCGAGTTGTTTGCTTCGTAAATCAGAATATTGAAAGATATTGTTTATTTTGACGTATTTACGTACCTATTATCGTATGAAGTATGAAGCAGATAAATGCATTTACTGTCCGCATAAATCGATAAATAAACTAATATACTATTTGTATATATATATATATATATATATATATATATATATATATATATATATATATATATATAGGCGTGCAAGTGCACGGAGTGCACATGCTGCGCTAAAAGCACTTCGGTGTTTCAGCCATTCGACGATAGATGTGCCAATGCAAACGTTAAATCACTCTTGGCCCGATGGTCTCGGTTCCTAAATCTTATTGTTTCGTGGGTACCTATGGCGAAGGAGACGAAAGGCTAAAGGGAGGAACGATAGTTACCACAATTCTCACACCTACCTACGCTCTGACCCTTTCTCTCGCATTCTTCCTCTCTATCCATCTGTCGGCAAGAATTTACTGGGTCGCACTGGCTGCCAGTTGCACAAGCTTATATTCAAGACCCTGAGGTCCATCAATTATTCTTGAGAACTTGCAGATCGATGTATCTTTTGCCAATGGGTGCAAAAGCCGAATAGAATTTAAATCTACTCTCAATTTTTAATCCAAATTATCGCCTCTTCGTTCTTCCATAGAAAATTAGAATAATTAATTTTTTTAAATGCTGCTAGCGTTTACAAAACTCGTGACTTTTTCATGAATTTTTCAAATACGGGATTCATTTCTAATTAATGAAATTTTATTTCGAACTTGAAAACAATATGATTTATTACAATGAAATAAATTCTATTTGATGAATAAAAATCCTATTACGCTAGCATTTGAAAAAGAATTAATAGCTGGCCTAATAGGAATTAATTTTGATCAGATAGAATTTATTGAATACTAATAAAGAGTAATAATTTTTAATCAAATTTGTTTGACTCAAATTAAATTTTATTTATTTGAAGTAAATCACATATTTTATTAAAATAAACCCATGAGATCGATTTTTCTAGGTGTATCTGAGTGTAACTTGGAATTATATGGATATTTTGAAAATTCGTAGATTCACTGCAATGGACGTTTCGCGCTATAATTTGGTAACGTAAAAAAAAATTAAACCATAAAGATTGACAATTTTAGTAAATAAAACCGAGGTTCAAGTTTACGAAATCGGTATTCTGTCGAAGAATTTTTTTGAATTCTACGTAAATTAAGATTTTGTCTATATTTTCAAAATTAAGGGAGTCAACTACAACATGAGTAGAGGAAAGTTCATACGACGAAGATTTTTCCAAGACCCCGATGAACTCAAATTCGAATTTTCCTAATTGTAGATAATTCGCAATGCAAAAAAATTAATGAAAAAATTAATTTTTGATTTTCGGAGTTATATCAATCATATAAAAAAATTCGGACCCAATAGGAAGAGTCAAGAGTCAGGCCCAAGTCGAAACCAGGTGGAATGCCTCAAATATAGAGTCCCATTCCATGTCAAATGGTCAACCTGTTACATTATATTTTACGAATCCATTTGGTTTTTGCCATGTAAACGAAACGTACATCCACAATCACTGACACAACAAATGACCTCAGTAAAAACTGCGACTATCGCCTGTCGCGCTAAGAATTTACAGGCCAATTCAATCAACCACTCGAATTATCCTTATTTTGTGCATGATTTTGTGGATTGTAATGAATCGTCGTTCATAGATTGTGAGAAGAACTTATTGCATTTCTGAAGATCTTCGTATAGCTCTGATATTGCGTTGGGCTTATTGATGGTTTCCCAGGATGACAAAGATATAAAAGAGCATGTGCACAGTCCCCAAGCAGACAGAACGAGGGCGAAAAACAAGCATGAATCTTTGGAACTCCACTGCCGTTTGCGTATAACGAAGCGTTTGCACACTCTCCGCACGAAAAATGTGCGAAACACGTGACCAGTGTACAGAAGTTACTTGTTTATGTTTAGCGTGCTGTGCAAACTCTTGTTTCGTCAGCTTTTCTCACTCTTTCTCTTTTACTTCCTCGTAGAGAAAGCTTTGTTTTCATGAAAAAAAAAAAAAATTCGCGATTTTTATGTCACACGAAAAAAAATATTTGGTTGTGGCAACTACGTTTTCGATTTACTGTACACAATGTCTAAAAAATTAGTTGCCTCAACCATATCGAATAGTAACCTCAACTATTCACGATTATTTCTCGATTGGATTAGTTAGGTTAACTAATCCAATCATTGGGACTACCATTCGAATCGTCGGTATTATCATTCGAATCGTCGGTATTACCATTCGAATCGTTGTTGGTATTACCATTTGAGTTGCTAGGGAAATAGAATAATCGATTGGTTGTGTCAACTCATTTCTTGGTTATGACAACTAATCTTTTTTTTCCGTGCAGGACACTTAGAATTGTCCAAAACGTCTGGAAAAGTGATCTAGAAAAAAATGTATGGATGGATGTGCGTGTGTGTGGCTGTCACTCAAAATTCAAACTTACATATCTCAAGAACTGCTTTAACAATCGGGCTGAAATTTAGCAAACATGAGAAGCAAGTCCAGGTCTTTGTTTGTGGTAATTTTTTCTTAAATTCAAAAATATGTTCGCATTTTATTTGATTTTGCAATTTTTGAAAAATGCCTGTACGCACACTAGCATCAGCAAATTTTTAGCTATTGAGCTAAATATTTTTTTATGAATAAAGCTATGTTAAAAGAGGATCGGTATTGAATTTGGAATGAATGTGTAAAAAAGTTCGGTTTTTATAGGATTTTGAATTAAAAAAAAAAAAAAATCGTTTTGCTCTAACTCACGTCAAATCTCACCAAATCAACTGAAATTTTCTACAGATGAAGAATAATATTCAGCACTGCTATCTACCAAATTTAGCCGTGATCGGTAAAGCAGTTTGGATTTTACGTGATTTTTAATTTTATATGTACTTATACTTATCCTATATGTAAACTATATACCATTTATACATAAACCCAACTTCACAGATGATCTTATATATATATATATATAAATTGCATATAGATTGTATATAGAATTTATACAATCTAAATTCGGTTCTACAGAGTGAAATGAGGTTCTCATACCGTGTATGAATCTTGGAAAGTGGTATGTTTTATCCATTGTGATTCAACGAAGGGTGTTTTTGAAGGGTCTACATTTCAATCCAGGTCCATATGTCGGACAATACATAATTTTTTTATTTGGGCTGTTCAGCGTTTAGGGATGAAATGTCTTTACTTCCAGTTCTCGGGTTTATCCATGAAAATAAAATATATCCGAAGGTTATATAAAAGAATGATAAGAAATATAGAGTTTTTGTTTGGTCTTGTTCCCAATAGGTCGCCCCATGCGCGTGACTGTTGATCGTTTTAATAATAAATCCGCCGAGAAGGAATATTTTGTTGTGCAAGGAACGTTCATTTTTCCGAATTCAGGTATTGAGTGTTTTAGCGTATATTAATAATATATTTCGCCATAGAAACAGCGAGGGTAAATGAAAATAACCCGTGTAGAAAAATAGTTGGTGCTCTGATTTGGCCCTTTCTAGTTTGCCCCAGTTCTATTAGGGGCCCTACTAGGCTAGTCACGCTTGAAGTACGGGGCCTTTAGAGGCTCAATATGGGTGACCCTAGTGAGGGTTCCATATTTAAGCCTGATTAGGTCCCGAAGTTTGTCGTTGCCGCCTCTTTTGAGCCTAGTAGGGTTCTAGAGTAGATTCCCTATTGTCGATGCCACGTTTATACCTAAAAAGGCCCCTTATTTAATCGCGGCTGCCCGAACTAATTTCTGCACGGGAACATATTCATCATTTTTACAACACGTCCGGAAAAAGTAAGAGATTTGTGGTGAAAAGAAATCTCTTTGCTTCGGTGATTTGGTTTTTTTTTCACTTTTTACTATCGTCAATGCTTAATTCAGGAAGTATAAATATGCAGACTTTAAGCACTCAACGCCATTGTCTGCGCACCTAATTGAACAATGTATATAGTTACTCGGCCGTTACGTTTTGTTAGAACTTTCTGTTATTTTAAGCTACGATAGCGTTTATAAAACTGGAGCTTTAATTTATTCAATAAATTAAGTTACACTGTTAGAAATGTTTGTATGAAAATTAATATAAAATATTGAAATTTTTTTTTTGTGGATACGTGTATATTAAATTTAATACACAAATAAAAATTAATTTATAATATAATTATTGGAATTTTACAACATATCTGTACAGTAAATGAAATTTAATATACCGTATAATATTAAATTTCATTTACTATACAGATTTGTTGTAAAATATACGGTATATTAAATTTCAGTTAAATTCAATTAAATTTAATATACCGTATCTGCGAAAGAACATATATATATATAAATATATATTAATTTTCAAAATATTTTCAACAGTGTAGATGATTTTTTCGAATATTGAAAGAGCTTCGTGAAAAATACAAAATAATAGGGAAGAAAGATTCAACTATACAGTTTTTTATTTACTTGATTTTATTTTTCCGCGCCAACGACGAAAGCGAGAGAGCGAAGCATCGGTGAAATTTTAGTGAGTCCACCACGGACCTTGGAGATTCTCGTTCTCGGCTTACCTCGACGTTCCTTCTTCCCACCTATAACTCTCGCCCTCTCGTTTTTTTTTTTTTTTTTTTTTTTTCATCGTTTTAAGTTGCCTTCGGACGGCATTCTCGCACAGGAAGCAATGTACAGTAAAAAAGTAGCAGTAACAGTAGCACGTAGTACACCACAACCATGTGCACCACTTAACCGAATAAAAAAACGTCCAAGGGATGTGGTCTCGAGCTTTCGCTATACTTACGGTTACTGCTATTGCTCGGACAGCAAATTCTGAGAATCCTGGATCTACCACTGCCAGTCAGAATACTAGTTTTTAAATTGCCGGTTAGCCGAGTATAAACTTGATCTTGTCGCTGTCTAGTTATGAACCAGTTTTACTGATCGCGTTCTAGAAAGGGAATTTAAATAATTATAATCTGGCGTATATTTAACCAATCAATTGGTTGTCTCAACGAACCTATTTGTATTTCGTGTAGAGTTCAATTTTTTTTTAACGTTGCTTAGATTTTGGAAACAAAAGTTGTTGTGTTTTTTAACGTGATGTTAAACTAAATTATTGATGTCGACGGAATAATAGAGAGCGAAAGCAGAAACAAAGAAAAGACAGGACAAAAAATGCCGAATTACCCGAGTATAAACTTGATCTTGCTGGTGTCTAGTTACGAGCCAGTTTTACTGACTACATTCTAGAAAGACGATATAACTAATTAATAATTTGATACATATTTATTTATTATTTATTGGTGCACCAATAAATTGGTTGTCTCAACGACCCGCTTTTTATTTCGTGTACAGTTCTGTTTTTATTTTTTTGAAATACTTCAGTGGTTTCAGAAACAAACGTTGTTGTGTTTTTTAACGCTACGTTAAAATAAATTATTGATGTTGGCGGAATAATAGAGAACGGAAGCAGAAACAAAGGGAAGACAGAACAAAAAATGGCGCACGGAAATGACACGAATGAAGAAAGAGCCGGACCGAAAGTGATGAACTGGAAAGGAAACGTGGTTACACCAAGGATTCCGGATTGGAGTGTGAAAATGGTAAAGGATGCGAAAGTAGACCGGAATTCACTGGCGGAAGTTCCTGAGAGCGATTTAGTCTCTGTTCTACGATTTTCATGTGCTACGAAGGTAAAAAATACAGATGGAGAGATAAAGCAGATGAAAATGGAGAAATGAAGGAAGAATGAAACAAATGAGATGGACGGCATGAGGAAAAAGGAAATAACGGTTCTTACTTGTCACAATAGTGCTCCATCAGCTATGCAAATCGATTCGTTTCACTTTAGTATTTCTGCTCACAGCCGGACTCCAAAGTTATCAAACTTCAGGAGAAATTCTTTTTCGATTTTTCACCGAAACTTTCCGCTTCGTAAAAAAAAAAGTATTTAAGAAGAACACAAATCTTTTATCGATGGCAGTTGACTATATATTTTTTATTTCGTTTACTTTTACATCGCTTCTGAAATTAGGCCAAGTGGGGACAAAATGGATGAGGGGAAAAAACGGGCAATAAAGTAAATGTGATTTAATGTATCTGAAAATCTTCAAAGCCTTACGACATTTTCTAAACATGAGAATTACGAGAATAATCGGAAATATGAAATTAGAAAAAAATTTAATTTACTTTCCATTCAACTAGTGATATTTTGGGAATGATTAATCGTAGCAATAATTCTACAATATTGAAATCTGTGGCTTTTTATTACCAATAAGAATAAAATTTCATGGGCGCAATGCGTTGGAATGTTATATTGGCTGGATGTAAAATAGCTATAACTGAATGACAATTCCGTAATGCATAATAAATCGGTCTGTGCTAAAAATTCTAGCCTTTTTTTTTAACACAGGTACATTTTTTTTATCAATGTTGTAAAAAAAATCGTAAATATTGAATACTTTTCTGTATTAAAACAGCTACAAAAAAAGAATTAAACAAAAAATTGCTTGTTAAATTTTTACGTATGAATGCATTTTTATGTACGAATACATTCTATGTTTTTATTTGATAAAGTATAAACGTAAAATGCATTCCATGGGAATTTCCACTGTGTGTAAATTTTTTCCAGAATTCATTGGTAATCTTCGTATTTGAAGATTTGACAAAAAAAAATAACATTTCTACAATTCAGTAAATATACTATGTTATAATTTAAAGGATTAAAGTTATATCCACTGTCTGATAGATGAATATTACAATCGAAGGGAAAAACGTCAGATGGTAAAATAATTTGACAATCTGTCCTTGCTTTAAAATTTTAAGAATCGCTTGAATCGAAGTTTCAAGAGTACCATTATGTTTTTGCAAATATACAGCGGACTTAAATAAATTCAATGTATATAGGTAGCTGAAGAAATATAGAGATTTCAAACTCACAACTCTTAGCACGTATCGGTACAAGTTTCGTATGGCATAGCGAAAAGGACTTTAAAAGAGTCTTGCAAAAGTTTTCCAACCTCTTCCTTATGGTCACACGTTGTGCCTTGTATGCTCGACCCATTTTTTTTCTACTTTTCCTTGTCCACTTATACCGTGAGTTCTTGGGCCAACTTTTCTTCACGCGCATATTCACAAATTCACGTAACGTGTTGGCTTACTCCTGGTTCCGAAACTTTATTTATTTTTTTCAACTGTCGCTACCTTTTACTATGCTATTCTCTCGGCTTGGAATCACTCCAAGTGTTGTCCGCCTCGAGATTCTGCAAGTCGTTAACATTTCGACTGTAAAAACATAATGATGTTAGTACATTATAACCTTATGAGTATAAGCTTGTAATTTGCTAAGTCGTGTGTCATCAAATATAATATCCGATAAAATTAATTAATTCTCATTATAAAATCAGATAATACATAATATTTGATGCATTCAAAGGCAAACCGCAACTTGGATCTGCCGCAATTCGAGTTAATGAGGTTTGAAATATGAATAGAAGTTCTTGTTTGCTGAACGGAACGAACCAATTTTAAAATTATTCCACGTGTAAATTATTTGCTCATTCAACTCAATTTTTCCTCATATATGAGGAAGCAAAAGTACAAATGTCGTTTGCAACAATTTCTGCATTATTATTTTACATATATATATAATAATAAAATAATATAAGAATAAAATAGAACAATAAAATAAACGCCCCTGTCTGAAGTTGAGAATCTTTTTCCTATACTTCAATTTAAAAATGTGGATACAGTTTCAAGTTAGAATTTTGGCTTTTTGATATTTGAATTCGCAATAAACTCAAATAAACGGAAAAGTGTCCGAAGGGTGGAATTGTAAAAAAATTACGCCACGAACATTACGTGGCCCTGGCAGAATTGATTCATAATCGAATTGATTAAAATTCATCGATCGTGGCTGCTTGAATAATTAAATTAATTTATTAAGCAGCTACAGTCGATATTTGTAAGGATCCGAATTAGTGTAATTTGAATTGGGCTTCGGTTTCGCGTGCTTTGAATCTAGCGATGCCTCAGACCCGAGATGAATTTCGCAAAAGTCCATTATTAAAAATTTACAGAGAATAGTCGCATCCCGCGTAAAAATAATTATGTCAAATTGTGATCGTAAATTGATATATCTCAAAAAGTGCCATTTTTGAAACGCGTTAAGATGAAAAAATCTTAGAAAAGTTCAAAACGATTTGAACTTTTCAGTTAGCACCTTTGTAATGTACTCTATTAACAATATATTGAAATGTATATCAAAAACTCATCTTATTAAATTGTATGAAAAAAATGTTCGTAAAATTGTCAGAAAGTCGTCTCAAGATAAAAAATAACAAACATCTCAAACAGCGCTCAAATTAGTCATATCGTAAGATTTTCGAGCCATCATAAAATCTTCTTAAAAAGTTGCTGATATCAAGTCGGACAAATTTCATTCAAATTAGTCAGTAGACGTGATATTAAATCCATCTCGAAATAATTTTGAAATTTTCTAAGACATTTTTTCTTTACATATTTGTCATTTACATTTACATTTTTACGCGGAATACAATGACAAATTAATATACACGGAAAGAAATGTTTGGTTGTGGCAACTACGTTTTCGATTTGCTGTACACAATGTTTAAAAAATTAGTTGCCTCAACCATATCGAATAGTAACCTCAACTATACACGATTAGCTCTCGCGAGATTAGTTAGGTTAATTAATCCAATCGTTGGGACTACCACTCGAATAGTTGGGACTACCATTTGAATCGTCGGTATTACCATTCGAATCATTGGTATTACCATTTGAGTTGTAAGGGAAATAGAATAATCGATTGGTTGTGTCAACTCATTTCTTGGTTATGGCCACTAATCTTTTTTTTCCGTGTACAGAAACTATCGATGGTTATACGAATTGGTAAAAACATCACTGCGATTGTTTACAGTCAGAACCAACTCGCTGGTCTTACGTACTATTTTTCAATAACCATCGCGAATAAACATGATATTAGTGATGCTGTGGCCGAGTAATATGATGATTTGGTGGTTAGTCGGCTACAGGGGGCTTTTTATATTTAAAAAAAAAAAATATATATATATATATATATATATATATAAATAAATAAATAAAAAGAAACGAGTTTATAGTCAATTGAAAGTCTCACTTTTTTAAAACCTCTTTTTATTTAAAACTATCTTGAATTTGTGAAGGAAAATAAGGTATTTTCCTTGAAATTAATCTGTTTAGAAAGTATGCAATCTTATAGGTTGGAAAGTCAATGGATCATACTATTGGTCTTATTGGGAAATTAGTTTTATGTATTTTGGGTCGCCAATAGCCGACCAACCACCAAATCATCATCGCTAATAAAGTTCACATTTTCGAGTTAGTTGCTGCATCTAATTTCTGGTACAACATAACTATTTCTTTTTTTTCCTTGTATGGGTATTCAAGAGGACCGTACAAAGATTTGTGGACTTGAGGAAGCATCTCATTTAATTTAAGCCTCGGGTATTCTTTAAGTCGTACGTCGTGTTTAGCGGCATAGGGAAAAGTCATGATGTACACCAAGAAATTATTCCCGCTACAGTAAATGCCATTCAGCCCATCGTCGTCGATGTCGACGAGAGTGAAAGCTTGGATTTCAAGGTGGGTAAGAAAAGCGAGGGGCGGCGGGAGAATGGAAAGCATCAGAAAGACACACTTCCCTAAGCACTCCCCTACTTAATTTTCGTCGACAGACCGAAATTGTGCCACCCCTTGACATTTCGACGAAATTATCGTTCAGAGTTGAGGGAATAAGAGGCACAAGTTCGCGGTGGTATTATGAAACGAAAAAACGAGATGTTTTCGGCTCCTCTTCGAATTCACCCCAAGGATGGTATAGTATATCCCCTTCCATATTTCTGGTTCTGGCTGACTGGGGTAGGCATTTCGATATCATCAGCCGACTATTTCAACGGCTTTCACGTCCAAGAAGACGCTTCGCTGCTTCGTTAGAAGGAACCAAGCGTTTCGAGGGTCCTTGCCAAATCGAAAAACTTACGAAGACTGTGAAGGAGAACCGGGCTCAATCTTCTTTCGCGTACTCTTCTCAGGAGCTCACGAAAGCAAACAGAACAATCGCGAATTGCATCACTGCACTTTCCATCCAAAGCTGCATTTATATATGTAACTGCATGGAAATTTAGTACACGTATACATTCTCGTACAGTATGCATAGAAGCAATGCCGAATCCCCGCTGGCAATGGAATGCAACTCCACCCTCCAGATCGTTTCAATAGCTACCCCATTTCTATGCACGCGCACACACTATCTCTATAATTTAGTATTGCAACCGATGCACCGAATGATACAGAGCGTGCTACAAAATAGAGCAAAACCTTTCTCATGTAGTTGAAAAATAACATTCATATCCATATTTTCATCAAAGGTCAAAGCTGGAGTTTCGTTTTTCATTCCTGCAGAAAATTCGTTGGTTTGGAATTTGATATCCATCAAACGATCGTGCGCCAATTGCTTGACCGCGTTCAGTCCAGATTTTTTTTTCTCCAAAAGTAGCAGGTATTAAATGATTTTGTACTTTATGAAATTATTTGCAATTGCACTGAAAAAAAAATTCTACTGCGGGCTGCCAAAAAGACGTATTTTTTAATTAACTCTAGTTCTTATTAGTTCAATTCCATTTAACATTCATATAATAAAATATTATTTCGCTTATTTTAGAGTTATTGTTTCGATCTCGTATGGAATTGGAGGAATTAGAATTCAAATTAAGTTGATAACGCTTGTTTTTGGCAGCCCGCAAACGATGGATTTATTGAATCAATGTATTTTTTTCTCAGTGTGCGCAATTCCTCTTTCGGGGAAGTAATAAAGTTTGCTGTTGGATTTTTTACAAACCGAATACTTGAACCCATCGCACCATCGTTGTATTTAGTGGCTCTAGGGATACAAAACCGCAAATAACAGAAAACTCATATCATGTCGTGCTCTCCGGCGATAGTTTTGCCAGCTCTACTCTTCTTCACTACCAGCAGTTGCACATTAATAGTAGCGAAGAGCTCTGAAAATATTGCACGTTTATATGTGAATCCATAAAAAGAAGAGAAGGTATCGCAGAAATAGTTCAAACTTTTGCATTTTTCGCGCTCCGCACGCAAATCTTTTTCGTGTTTCACAATGAAATTCGGCGCTCGTAAAATTTAATTCGATTATTAAAAAGTAAAATGTGGAAATTGGTTTATAAAATCGTTATCAAATCTCAATCAATCAAAAGTCTCAACCCTGTGAAACGCAGAGAGCTATTTCATTTTAGTCCATTTTACATTTTTTTGTAAATATAATAACCGAAATTCTGTGGAACTTGCAGAAAATAAAAATGGTGCTTCTCAGTGAAAATAAAATAATTACTCTATTTCGCATGAAAATGATTCTGAGCGGTTATGGAAAAAATGTAATTACAATTTAACTTCGAGAACTTAGATTCTATATCTGAACATATGTTGAGATTGAAAAAATATTGAAAAAAATGAATAAACAAAAAAATAAACTGTAAAAAAGTAAAGCATGTAAAATTAAGATGGCCCATTTGGTATGGAATGCTTTGTAAGTAAGATGTAGGTCTACCCCACCAAAAGATCCAGTAAGTATTGACTGTTAATAACTTCTGCCCTTTGGAGTTTCAAGGAAATTTATAAAATGTCTATATTTCCAGTGAACCGGCTAATTAATGAAATTCCATTAGGAAGTTCTGACGAATTGGTCTACAATATTCTTGTACTTTGCTGAGTGCACTTTCGTGGAATGCAATTGTTGAAAATTAGCAATTTCTACCTCTGCCATGTTTTCTCTTTTTATGCACTAGAAAGTATTGAGAATGAAAGTTGTTGGAGTGGCTTGTTGAAAACTTTCTTAAATCGAACCTGACGTTCACCCAAAAACCTAATACCTGAAGGTATTTCAATGTGTTTGCTTACTTTTGTTTCTTTATTGGTGCGGAAAATTGAAAAGCCTCATCGATGAGTGGTGAAGACGTAATTCGCGACTTTAAACCAATATACTTTTCTCCTTCGTTTATTCTGCCAATTTGTTCGGTACTTTCACAATCGTGTTTGACGAAACACACCACAGTATTTTTATCCATGGATTAGTGACTCGATTCTCAGCTACAGAAAGTTCATCGTTGCTATTTGTCGTTCGTTTTATTCGCCATTCGCACTGCCAGAAGCAACAGTGCCAGAAGCCAGAGAAAAGCAAACACTTTACCGGGGTTTTTGCCAAGGACAAATGCGCTTTCGAAAGATGCACGTTGCTTTTCATTCGATTGAGTTTTTCATTGCTATTGAGACACACAACAGCGACGGTCGAACCACGATAGAAAATACATCGAACGATAGAAGGATAATGGATAGGTTGAGGTTGACCAACGAGCTTTGGAAAAGCTTTTCGTTTGCAGCATGATGTATATTGTGCTTCACGTTTTTTCTTCTTTATTGTCGAACAGATCCCATGAGTCATCTGATATAACATGATGCTGGTCGTTTTTCTTGTTGACCACGGGTATGACCGCGATTTCAGTCTTCGCTATCCTTCAACTGCGATGTTGTGTTAGAAATCAAGGCAGTGAATATGATTTTACTTCGCAAATATATGTATCGGATAAGTCAAAAGATATGTGACACTTTAATAAAACGATACGCAATTTTTTTGTTTATTACTAAAAGAAAGAACTTTTTTAATAAGATTGTGTGAAGCTTTACTTAAAAAAAGTATGTAAAGTCGAAGCTTGCACATTGGTGGATGTATTTACCTCGATAAAAGATGCGAAATATCGAATCATAAAAAACTTCAAAGAGCATGTAACGAGCGACAAAAAAGCTGTAGCATAGCGGAAAAGTCAATCTACGATAATTACACGAGAATCATAAAAACTTCAAAGAGCATGTAACGAGCAATTTCGTTGGATTTTGCTATAGTGCGGTAAGTCAAATGACAGTCGTGGGTGAATTCTCAAATTGAATATTCGAATTTATCTTTCAATCTAACGTAAAATTTTCTTCCGATCTATCTTGAGATATGTAATCAATTCAGTATCCGAAATTCAATTCCCGCAATTCAGTCTCCAGATTGATTTGAAGTCACATCTAGACACATTTGAAGACAAATCTCAAGACAGATTTGAAGACAAATCTCGAGACAGATTTGAAGACAAATCTCAAGACAGATTTGAAGATAAATCTCAAGACGAATTTGAAGATAAATCTCAAGACGAATTTGAAGATAAATCTGAAGGCAGATTTGAAGATAAATCTGAAGGCAGATTTGAAGACAAATCTAAAGACAGAATTGAAGACAAATCTGAAGACAGAGTTGAAGAAAAATCTGAAGACAGATTTGAAGACCGATCTGAAGACAGATTTGAAGATAAATCTGAAGACAGATTTGAAGATAAATCTGAAGACGAATTTGAAGATAAATCTGAAGACGAATTTGAAGATAAGTCTCAAGATGAATTTGAAGATAAATCTCAAGACGAATTTGAAGACAGATATGAAGACAAATCTCAAGATAAATTTGAAGATAAAGGACTTAGAAAAGGGAAGGCCCCTGATAAGGGACTTAAAAAAAATGGGACCTTGAGGCCCCATGCGGGGCTTAAAAAGATCCGGGATTTGGGGGCCCTTGACATGGAATGCCTTATATATGGCTCGATTCTTGACACGGCGGCGGCTAAGGCGGCGAGATCTATTTATAATATAGAGAGATTGCATAATATAATACATACGTGATCAATTTACCTCACAGTTATACATAATGAATTCGTACTTCTGTAGTGGCAAGCTTACGTCTGACTGAACGTCGACGATATCCACTCACTTCCACTACAGCGTTTCCATGCCTCGATCAATCAGCGCCACTCCGGGGTCTTGGGGCCTTATAAAAATGGGGCCTTGGGGCCTCATAAGTGACTTAGAAAATCGGGTCTTGGGGCCTCATAAGAGACTCAGAAAAATAGGGCCTTAGGGCCTCATGAGCGACTTAGAAAAATGGGGCCTTGGAGCCTCACGAGGGACGTAGAAAGATGGAGCCTCGGGGCCTCATACGTGATTTAGAAAATCGGGTCTTGGGGCCTCATAAGAGACTTAGAAAAATGGGGTCTTGAGGCCTCATAAAGGATTTAGAAAAATCCGGGCCAGGTGGCCTATTCAGGGGGGGACTTGACATGGAATGCACTACATACGGCTCAATTTTTTACACGACGGTGGCTAAAGCGGCAAGATCTATTTATAATATATCGAGATTGTATAATAGAATACGTACGTGATCAATTTACCTCGTAGTTATACATAATGAATCCGTACACCCGCAGTGGCAGGCTTACGTCTGACTAAACGTCGACCATATCCACTCACTCCCACTACAATGTCTCCATGCCTCGATCAATTAGTGCCAGTCCGGTCGTTGTAGCTTCTACCACTGTATAATTGCTTATCACAACAATCATTGTAATGCACTGTACAACGTGCGACTATTTATTTGCAACGTTCCTGTTGTTAACAGCCTGAAGATCAATAACACATCCCTACGCGTATGTTATAGAGAACGGGACTTATCGTGATCAACCGCTATGCAGTCATCAATAAGGCACGAGCAAGCATTAACTGCTACCCAACTCGCCGAGTTATCCATCATTGTTGAGATTCACGCCCATAGGGAACGTATAAATGCTATAGCGCAATTCTCAGGGTTAAATGTGTATCCACTTCTGCATATGCTCAATTATGCCCGTTACTGGCTCGTCTAATTGCTGTCTGATGTTTACTCGTACATGGTATCCAACCTAGTACGTTCACTGACACATCATGGTTAGGTGTTTGACCGTGTTAGATCGAATGTTCGTCGTATCTCTCATGTCTTCCAAAATATCAAGGGTTAATATACTGTTAAATCGGTGTGTATTTAACAGTGATGACCTATTTAAGGTAGAAAGTTCGAATGTAGGTGAGATATCAAAAAGTGATGCGCAGCGTACAAAGTTATTGGCTTTTTTTTAATTTCCAATTTTTTTTCCCATACGATTCAGATATTCTTTGTGCGGTCTGAACAAATATAGAGCATATATATCATAAATTCTAATCAATCGCGATTGCAATGTCCTCAGAGACCTGTGTTTGATCCGCATTTGATTACCTCGACCCGATTGTGGATCAGTGGTCTGTAGGATTGTCTGTCACGTGACCTACGCTTGAGGATTGTACCTTTGAACCTTGGTAATGGTAAAAGGGACAGATGATAAAAATGGGATGAGGTTGTCACGAGAAATGGACTAAAACACTTCTTTTTCTATCATGGTGATGAAAAATTTCTATATTGCTGTATCAAAAATATACGTTCTTTGAAACTAAAAGAGGTACGAAAGATATCAAAGTAAAGAAGCAAGTTCGCTTCGATAAACGGAAAGTAGATGAAGCCTTCTAGCTTTTAATCTTCCTAAAGATCAGTGCGTTATATACATATGTATCTACTACAGGGGAAAAACTCGAGGAGCTCTTAGTGGATGCTGCATCAAGAAAAAAAGTAGCTTCAGTTGCTAATACATCACTTCCGCACGGTGATGTTGACCGGGCAACTATAAACGATTACTACCTAATACTTTGCATCTGAAGCTTCAGTAACCCAATCAGGTTCATCATACTGATCCGGTATGTATGCTATACTATCAAAGGGCACTATAGCAGGTCATAGTGGCTCACTATGATACTCACAGACACTCACAAATACCCTGACAGACACTGAAAGACACTTTGAGTAACGTTGCACTCTTAGCCCATAAAGATTGAGAGTTCCTTTCGTTTTTTTCTAAAAACGCTGTCAAACCCAATAACTGACGTTAAGCAGCACGAGGCTACAATTTTCTATAGATCAAACAACATGATTGCGAATGAATTATCGAATATTTGTACCCTGTTCGTTCCCTAAGTAAAATAACTTGGCCCTTTTTCACCCTAGAACTCTGAAAATGTGTCGTTAGTGCCAAATGTTTCTACGGTCGGTATTACTAGATCCTTGCAGACACAAACAAGATAGGGTTAATTTTATCGTGCAGTTAAGAGTCCTAAGAAGGTCTTTGAATTTTTTCAGATTTTTCCTTACACAATAACATACTCAAATAAGCGACAGACACGAACGATTCATGTTCAGACTTTATGGACGTTGAAAACAAAGATAAAGTTCTACGGTTGAAAAATTGCAGTGGTCATTTGATTCTAAGTAATGTGAATTTGAATAATTGGACCAATCGGAGATGAGATGCTCGTATTTATACACTCGTTTAATTTCATAGTGCTCATCATAAAACTCATAGTAAAAAAGAAGTTTACTCTATTAAAAAAATTGAAAACGACAGAATTGTGAGACGCTAAATTTCTGTTTCGATTCTTGTATATCATGGAAATTACGATATGATACTCTCGCAGCAAATTGATGCACGTACAGAAAATCCCTACATATATGAACATTTTAAATTTAAGTTCGAAGACTTACTTTTCCTTCCCGAGTTAAAATTTAGACCCTCGTCGGAATCTAAAAGTGGCAGTCTCGCCAAGCAAGTCGGGGGTCATGAACCTCCGCAGAACCTCTGGAAATGGCAGATATTACTTACTAGGGATGAACGGAGAAAACCTTAGTCTAAAATTTGTATGTCTAGAATTTGTTGATAGGACGTTCTATCAACGAATTCTTGTTCAATCTACTGTCAATGCTTCACCAAACAATTTGTATGTCTATACCTTCAATTAGGTTCTACAGAGTGAGATGAGGTTCTTAGACCTGCATGAACCTTTAAAAGTGGCATTTTTTCCCATCGATTCAAGGAAGAGTGTTTGAAGGGTCTATATTTCAACTGGGGTTGTCATTCATTAAAGCATCGCGCTTTCAACCATTGATGTAGCCTGTGTATTTTATGAATCATTTCGCAACAGCATTATATTGAATTTAACTGCGTGTAAATACCAAGGATACTCATACAAAACCACATATGCGCTGCAGTTACGTATGCAACTTCACTTTGCACTATAATTGCGTCAAACATCAGGCTTATGGCCCGTACAGGGTTTATAGGGGCATCAAGATCGTCGCTTCGTGTCCCGATATGCATACAGAGAGACAAACCACAGATTCCGAGTTCTAAGAGTTGGTGTAAACAATGGCAATATCATTCCGTTGAAATTCCACCATTGAAATACTCAAGTTGTCGGACCGTTGCGTGCGATAGTCCTTGACGTGTCGCAAACATCGAGATGCATCGAGTAAGTCTAGTGACCAGGATGTTTCGCATGTAATGTGTTCGTGCTACATTGCATTCCACCCGTCGATGAATCTGTCCGAATGCGTCTGCGGCAAGGGTCACTGCGCACAGTACTGTCATGCAACATCTATGACAGGGCTGTAACATTCTGGGAAATTCGGACAACGTGTCCGCTGGCTTTGAATAGCAATGTCGAATATGTGCACCGAGAGAAAAATTTTCCTTGATTCAAACAAATTATATTAAAATCACCAACCTATGAAACATTTCTTTGAAATCAAAGCAATTATAATATATTTAAGCTAGTATTATATTTTCTTTGGATAGCGATGTTCAATATGTGTAGCGAGAGAAAAGGTTTCCTTGATTCAAACAAATTTTATTAAAATCACCAACCTATGAAACATTTCTTTGAAATCAAAGCAAATATAATATACTTAAGCCAGTATTATATTTTCTTTGAATGATCAGAAATTCAATGAAATGTGGTGACATTGAATCAATGCAAATTTTCCTTGAACCAGGACCCGTTTTTTATTCATTTCTTTGAATAGCGATGTCCAATATGTACACCAAGAGAAAAAGTTTCCTTGATTCAAAGAAATTTTATTACAGCAATTAGGTCCTCATGATAAATTTACCGGCAGAACCATTTTATTTAAACCTTCATTAATTTGATTCTAAAAATAGTGAAAAAGCTTGATAAGCCGTTCAATTTCTATCAGGCATGCATCTCACATTTTGAATTTATGATATGAAAAACGGATTTACATGTAAAAATTTACAAAGCGTTTTTTTCAAAAGGTCAATTTTTTCACTATTATGATACAGAAAAGCGTCCGACATTGTATTTTTTCGTTGTTAGCTTTTCATCGTTAAAAGGATTTGCGTGATGAAGCGTCGACAGTACCTCAGACGGTATTATAAATGTTTGTAAATTATAAACATATCTATTAAGATGAAAAACCCGAGCTTTTGAAATCAACTATTGAAAATACCTTTTTTCTGCACCGCTGGGCGAAACCCTGGAATCCGCAGTGAATATGCTAACCTTGCTAGTAAAACTTCCGTTTCGTATTACGAGGTCATTACTACAACCGGTTCAAGTGTCCACGACGTATAAACCAGCTCCGCCGGAGTAGAAAAACGAATATAAAAATTCGTAAAACGAAATGCGCGCAAATATTGCGAAAGTGTAAAAAAAAAAAAAGGAAGTAGACACAACTTGCTTCCGTCTCGTGCAACCGCACAATTTCTTCGGTCGTTCTAGCGATTTCATAGAACTGGTGAGAATAAAAGCAGAGGCAAACACGCAAAAGTCTGAATCGTTGCTTGGCACTTGAATGTACGAGTGGAATTGAGTTTCCGGTAGGTTGTCGAGCGACTTCGGTGATGGTCTCCTTTTCGACACGAAAGCGGCAGTGGCACATTGTAAACCATACGCCGCACGCCATGAACAGCGGCGGTAGGAAATAACAATAATATACGTGTGAATAGCGATATGAGGGTGGTAAGGTCGTGGCGGCAAACCAATTCACACTGGGCAAAGGGCAATGACTATCGGTAGTAACGCCGCGTGTTAAAGCAGCTTGCTGCCACAGGTTATAAACGCCATGGCACTGCTGCACCTCGACAAGTTCCATAGTCGTGTAAATTATGCAGTAATTTGTCTCGGAAGTCAGGACATGCGCTCATGAACGCAAAGACAATTACATATAGATTCGCACTATACCACCGACACTGAAACATCTGTCTGTGATGTTCCCAATATGATACCAAAACGATTGTTGCAAACCACTATGCATAATAAATGTTGAATGTTGCACAATGGATTATTGTGTCTTATAATCGCTATAATTAAATGAGTTTTAAATATTAAAAAATATTTCTCTAATTTTACTTATAATGTGATGTCATGAATTTAATTCGTACCATAGATTTTAGTTATTAATATATTTACATTTATGGTATTTTTTACAATTCTATTTAGTAAAAAAAACAAAAGGGTTGTTGCAACCATTATGTATAATAAATATTAAATGTTGTATAATATTAACCCTTTGGGTATGGATGACGAGTTTAGCGCGTCATAAGCTGTGCGGTTTTATAATCGCTATAACTAAACGAGTTTTCAATATTAAAAATAAAATTTCTAATTTTACTTGAAATGTGATATGATGAATTTAATGTTGTGGTATTTTTAAAATTATTATATTTTTAAAATTATATTTGGGTACGATTTTGTCACTAAAGTGTGAGGTTCTCGTTTATTGATCGAAAATTTCTTTAAAAATCTGATAAAATTCGTAGAAGGACTTTGTTATTACTTTGTTATATTAATATTAATATGAACAACATACACAACTTCACGATCTTCGCTGTCAATAACGATAGAAAAATGAAAAAAGTCTGAAATTTATTTAAAAACTTAACAAATGGAAAACGGGGTGCAGAGTAATTAAAACATTTTCAGATTTCAATTAATAACAATGGTTAAAAAATATTAATAAATATCTAAATATGCCGTCGTGTTTAAAAGCAACTGCTGTTTAAATATGAAGTTTTAAGCCGCTCGGCCAAAAACGGAAGTAGGAAAACAGTATTTTTTAAATATTAAAAGAGTCTTGGATTATCTACATGCCAAAGCTAGCATATTGGAATAAGACATAATACCGAATAATATTCCGCCCAAATAAAGAAAGTAATAACACAGTATTTAAAATAGTGCAAACAGTAAGTATGTTTTTTTTTCTATGGTAGAATATGCGACATGAGAACGCCGAAATTCTCATAAACTAAAATTTCTCAATGGATTCTACATATTTCTAAATCGATGGTTGTTAAATATCAATTCTGTCTTAAATATATCTTCAGCTCAAGCAATATTTTAGCATTAATTCGGAATGCCATAAAATAACAAAAATCCTCTGACTGTTTTATGCTCAATCATAATCTTTGATCAATTATCGCTTCTGAATCGACCAATATTGAAAAAACTGTCTTTCGAGTCTTGAGCTCATAAATCTGATTCTGATCTGAGCGATTATTCTTTGATGATACAGAATATATTTTGTGTGGGCTGACATGAAAATTTCGAAAAACAAAACTATACGGAAGCATTAAATCTATATTGTAACAAAATTAGCATAGAGAAAGTTTTCTCGTTATAGAATGCATTTCCTATGGAAGAATTTCAATTTATTCTTTCTGTTTGATGGGACACCGGGTCGATGTGACGACCTCATTTGTTCTCAACTTCTCCGAGAACGCGAGATGAATATTCCGTCACGCGTGCTAACGTCAATCGTTCAATGAAAAACCAGTCTATAGCATCGATCGAAAAAAAAATCGAGGCAGCGTGATTTGTGAACCCTCCTTCTAAAATAAAGTCGCTATTCGACTGATGGGTATTGGACACCGGGTGTACGAAAAGCTTCATTTTTTTTCGAATATCAAACAAATATAATTTTGTTTATTAAAATACAATTTTTATGGTAGTATCAATACGGGTATAATTTACGACATAAAAAAACTAGACACTTGAATGTTGACTGAAATCAAAAAAATATGTTTATTGGTTAGAAAACAGCAATTGTATAATGCCAAAAAAAAGGAATGTTAAAAAAAAATAGTAATGCATCGGATGAAAAGTTAATATCACAAAGTTTTTAAATTCTCATTTGCATCTAGTTTTCAAATATTAAAAGCACTCAAATACCTAGTAGATTTCATGTTTTATATTGAAAGTTTCTTAACTTTCTCGAGAGTGGGTTTCTTATTATTTCATCTCTCGTTTGTTACGGCAACGAAAGTTGGTTTTAGTGCTTGTCAGGCAAATTTATATTTTTCTTTGTAATACAAGGGAGAAGAAAATTATTCTATTTATTATCAAATACGAGAACTTCTACATAGAGCGAAAGAATAAAAAATTTCGTCATTAAAGCGCCGTTGAGATACAAAATCGATTTAGGTCAAGAAGTCACTGTTCAAAACAAAAGAAACGCCAATAAAAATATATCTTTATTTAAACCAATTGAGCAACTTTGGTAAATTGAGTGAGGGTAAAAATAGCAAATGACTAAAATAGCGAATTTCAAAATGTTGAACATCTGAATCTAGAATGCACTGTTAAAAAAAAACGAAAATTTACAACACAATTATTGAAAATTACTATTCAAGTGTATACTAAATTCACAAACTTTGTGTAGTAAATGCGAATTAATACACATTGTGTTGTAAATTTTCGAATAACCCTTTATTTCACTATACGTATAGTAAATTTACAACCCGCAGCTTTGAATTTTCAAAGACGATTTATGAATATTCTTATACATGTGGTGTAACGGGATATCCTTACCCCCTGCGAGATTTTGGCAGTTGGCCACTAGGTGGCCAAATGCGCTCGCGTTTCGCGCAAGAGGAGCGCGGCAGTCGCGGCTATTTAGACCCAAGCAAGCCGTCACTCCGGGTCCTTTCCTATCCCTACCAAAGTGACCACGCCTCTTACACGAGGCAATCCCTAATGAGACCTCGTGTAAATTTTACCTACACTGTTAAAAAAATCTCATCATGTGTATGAAGTTTTTTTTTACCAAAACCGTTTATGAAATTCCAACTGCGACGTTGAATTTTACAACACAGATGTGTTGTAAAATTACAATACATTGTACGAAATTTCAACCGTGACGTTGAATTTTACAATACAGATGTATTGTAAAATTCAATACAGTGACAGTAAATTTTATATACCAGTGTTGTAAAATTCAACGTCGCAGATGAAATTCCATACACGATTTCTGTAAAAGTGCTTCCTGCACATGTTTAATAATTTTACAGGGTGGCATATTATGGAATTTGCTATTTTAGCCATTCGCTATTTTGATCATACGCTATCTTGAACCCCGTCCAAATAATCAGTGTAAATTAATAATTAATCAATTCATTGTTCGTTACTTGTTTATTTAATCATTGCTGGAATCATTCATCGATGAGTGGATATCTTTCAAATTACTTTTTCTTTATGACAAGGCATTGCTAGCTGGCCAACTGGAGCCGTTGCAGTTCGGCTTGTGTATTCTGGCAATATTCCAAGTCGAGGCAATAGATAACAGTTTAGCATATAAATGTCGCTGAGGATGTCGCGTCCATTGTGTGCAGTATATGTATAATCATGTTGCATACGAATACATCTCTGGAGCATTGAGTAAAATCGTCCTGTGTTACTACAATACCTATGTAGAATTTTCAAATAATCACGTTCCTTGTCACAACGTTTTCGCTGAATACAACATGGATAATAAATGTTGTAGATAAACATCGGTAATTCGGAAGCATTGAAAAGGGGAAACGATTCAATTGCAGATGCGCGATTTTCCTCCTGTGGGATTTTCGTCATTGGCTTATGAATTTATGTGTATTGAACGAATTTTTCCCCTCGGGCAATAAATTATTCCATATTGGCATTGTTATATTCTTTCCGTGATTTCGTATCGATGTTGTAGAAATCGAAGAATTTTTCGTTTCTAGAAATGAGGGCCACATTTATATTTGACATTAATAATTATGACAATGAGACTATAAAAAAAACCCACGTAATAAAAAGAATGAAAAATGATACGACGGAAAATAGAATTCTGCAATAGAACTTGAAGAGCGTACAATAATATTTTTTCCACCGGCTATTTTAATTTTGAATTTTTTTCACTCAAGATACTCATTCAATGGTTTTTTCTCTGTGGATTTTTTTCCCAAGGATATTTTTGGCAAATCCCGTCCGAATTCATATTACGCTTTGAAGTGACTCTAAGATTATGTTTAGAGAGAAGATGTGAATCCCTTTTGACCAACGCGCACTTGATAGATACAAAACAAAACTAGAAGGCGTTAATTAAATAAGTCAAGGTTGACGCTTGTTAACCTTGCTGAATTTACTTCGCGTGGCTCCCAACCACGAGACTGTTCTCAAACTACTTACCCTTACGTGATGCTCGCGTTTTATCGAATAATGTACTTACTAACGAGATCAGTATATCAATTTCCTTTAGAAAATTAAGGCGGTACTTATTTTGGACTGTAAACTTGACCTTCATCTATGCACCTTTTGTCTTTATCATGGCAAGAAACTCGAGTTTACCATTTGAACTCGAGTTTATCTGAGTATTGTTATTGGGTAACTTTTACAATAGAATGAAAAGCAGCTTATTCGATTTGATATTGACCTACTAAAATATTCGTTCATTATCTTCTCTATTGTCTTGTTGTGCTCATTGAGGAAAGGATAAAATTATTCTACATAATTGAGAAATAATATATTTATAATACGAATATTAAATTATAATATTGCGTATGCGAAGGATTTGCAATTGACATTTGTACTATTTATTTATTATATTATGTTATCGCATATATATTTTTTTACAAACGTGATTAAATTCTGGTAAAATTAAAACTCCAAAAGTCATAATTATAATTCAAGGCTCTAGTTTCATTAATTTTCTTTTTATTTGCGACATTTTCTCATCCTAAAATGAATTGTTCGATTCAAATCAGCCATGTTTGCTTTCTGATATTTATTTATTTATTTATTTATTTATTTATTTGGTAAACGGGGCAAGTCCCTTGACAACTACGACGCCATGGATATTCAGGACCTACAGTTTTAGGTGGGTTCCGAACCACCGGGGATTACAGAAAAAGCACATAGAAAAATTCCATTGGTGCCCGGCCGGGAATCGAATCCGGGCCCCCTGCTTGAGAGGCCGCGTCTCCATCCACTGCGCCACTGCCTTCTAGATAAAATTGATTTTCCATAATTATTAAAAAATTATATTGTATTTTTATAATATATAATAATTACAAAACAATTAATTAACTGTTGGGAAAAGTTACAATTTTAATAAAATTAACCAGAACAATATCTGCCCGAAGTTCTCCGATTTCCTATACAAACGATCCTGACCCTCATCAGTGATGTCACCTGACTCTGCTTTCAAATGCACGTTGGATAATCAATTGGGACTCGGAGTGGTTTAATTTCAAGTTATTATATGTTGCTCAGAAACTTCGACACTAGATGCGATGTCAGCCGCATTAATATTTGGTCGTGCACAGCAAAACAAATGCAAACTACTGACTCCCACCAATCACATCTAAATATTGGAGATTCCTCGAGGAGTGCACAAATTCATTAATAATATTCACACCTAATACATCCTGACGTACCAAAACTATAACTACACTTTTGCCCGGAATGGAAACGGCGTTTCAATGGTCGCCAATATTTAGAAAAAGAAAAAAAAAAACACAAATAAAAATTAATTAACTGTTGGAACATTTTTTATATTTATTTTATTTATGTTTTATTTTATTTTTTATTTTTATTTATGTTTTATTTTATTATATTTTTTTATAACTTAAGTTACAATTTTAATAAGATGAATCAGAACAATATCTGCCAGAAGTTCTCCGGTTTCCTATGCAAGCGATCCTGACCCTCATCAATGATGTCATCTGACTCTCCTTTCAAATGCATATTCGATAAGCAATTGGAACGCGGAGTGGTTATTATATGTTGTTCAGAAACTTCCCCGCTAGGTGTATTAATATTTGGTAGTGCAGAGTAAAGCAAATGCAAACTACCGACACCCAACAATCACATCTAAATATTGGAGATTCCTCGAGAAGTGCACAAATCCATTAATAATATTCACACCTAATACATGCTGACGTACCCGAACCATAGCCACACTTTTGCCCAGAATGGAAAAAATTAATTAACCGTTGGAAAAGTTACAATTTTAATAAGATGAATCGGAACAATATCTGCCAGAAGTTCTCTGGTTTCCTGTGCAAACGATTCTGGCCTTCATCATTGATGTCACCGGACTCGCCTTTCAAATGCATATTGGACAATCAATTGGAACGTGGAGTGGTTATTATATGTTGTTCAGAAACTGGCCCCGCTAGGTGTATTAATATTTGATAGTCAACAGCAAAGCAAATGCAAACAACCGACACCCAACAATCACATCTAAATATTGGAGATTCCTCGAGAAGTGCACAAATCCATTAATAATATTCACACCTAATACATGCTGACGTACCCGAACGATAGCCACACTTTTGCCCAGAATGGAAACGGTGCGGGCGACAAGCGGTGGTTCAATGGTCGCCAATATACAGAAGCGTACGGTCGAGGTAACCGTTGGCAAACATTGAATCAGTGAAGCAGAAGCCAAGCCACCACCGAGGGCATTGCTTATGGAGGGAGGTGGACGATTGAGATAAAGCGAAGTAAAGAGAGATAGAGCGAGGGAAATTAACTGTCCAACAGAGAGAGAGAAAATAATCCGTCGGTGGAGGTAACGGAAGCGGCTGAGGAAACCAGAACTGGAATTGCCGTGATCTCGAGTTCAGAGACCAGCATAAACCCTCAATACACGAGGTTCATGTATACCTACACGTTCGACACGCTAGTAGGTTACGATCCTAAAGCTTTCCCCAATGCCTACCCCTATCAATGGCATTTCCATCCCTTTCGCTGTGACTCGTTTAACTAGCGCCGGATTTCAAGCTCCGCTCACATTAACCTTACAACCAAGTAAACTTCTCTCCTACGATTTAACCTTGTGCAGTGAAACGTGCCGCTGGCAAACGAAATACTCGACAAACAAAACGCCAGTGCACTCGGTTTTACTATTTATCTCTCTTAGACGCGAATTGTGGGCAAACGAATTTTAACAACCAGCCGCAATTACCACTTGAAGTCGCGTAAATTTCCAGCAACGCTTTTTTTAGGAGAGAGGAAGTGAGGCCGTTCACAGTTATTTCATCAAGCTTTTCTTTTGAAATCCCTGCGTTCGTCCGGGGGGTAATTTGTCTTGCTCGTTTCATGGAGCATATCACGAGATAAAAAGAAAAAAGAAAAAAGAAGAAATATCGCGAGAGACTCGAGGAGGAAAAAAAACTGGGCATGGCAGTGAGCCATTGCCCTCGATTGGCAAGCAAGCTTTAAAAAGGATTAGTTTCGTTTCATTAAAAGAGACTTTATGGTGCTTCTTGTAGACGACCGTGAACGTATAATAAGTACCTAAATAACTGGGAAGGTACTCAACTGTGCCCACGGTATATGACTCGGCTTTCCTACTCTACAGTTATTTCCTCTTATCATCCCTTGTTGCTCTTGTGTTTACTTACATTTTTTTACGGTCTAAAATCTCCAAGGTAGAATTAAATACTTCATTCTTTCCCTCAAATTGAATTAATAATACGCTGGTGTCAAGGATCTTGCAAGCACTCGTACATAAATTCAGCTGGACGAAAAATATTGCATGAAAGTTCTGCACATTGCTTTTGCATGGTTTTTTTTTTAAATGATGTTGCTATGCGTATCTTTTCGTGTGTTGTATCTTTGAGCTGAGATAAATGGTGAGATTTTTTTTCTAGAACGGGCATTGTATGGCCTATCTTGAAGTTACATAACGAGCTTTGTCGTAAAAAAAATTTAGTTTGGATTTTCCGACCGGAAGTCGGATCTTTGAATTCTGGGATCAGAAACGAAAAAAAGGCTGACAATTGAAATTGTCACGTTGCTTCCCCGTTAATTTCTATAGCTTTCCTGAAAATTCTGTTTTTCTTATTTTTTATTATTATATTTGGCTTCCTCGTAAGAATAAAGAATTCACGTTCCAGTATAAAAAATCCAGGTTTCGTTCAAAAATTTCGTTCCGCCACGCTCTACAGTTGAGGAAAGCGGGAGTTTCTATTCATGAATTTAAAAAAAACATTTGAGTACAAATTTGACGCAGGTCTGTCCAGCCGTTGAAATTTTATGGCATTTTGAATTTTTCGAAAAATCGCATTCTCGCGCTGGGTCGTGCAAATTACGAGATACCGGGTATTATTTGGTCCACATATAGACTATTATATTACAAGGTTTGAGTACAAATTTGAAAAAAATCGGTTACATGGTTAAAATTCTTCGACACTGTGAATTTTTAGAAAAATGTTGTGACGCGATTTTTTTAAATCTCGTGCACAAGGAAGTTGGTGGCTAGAGAATAAACAAGTCTGCAAAGTAGAACTTTGCACATTGCTTCCTCATTATTTTTCGCTTTTTACAAAGCTTCCTCTATGAGGAAGCCAAAATCAATTAACATACTTCCTCATAGAGGTGGCTTTGTAAAAAGCGAAAAATAATGAGGAAGCAATGTGCAAAGTTCTACTTTGCAGACTTGTTTCTCGACGTTTTAGAGCCTTTTGAGCATCCTGGGATGAAAGTCTGGAAAACATTTTTTTTTACTAAAACAAAGCTTCTCTTACGGGGAAGCAAAAAGTAACTTTTTTTAAAATCATGGTAAAAAGGCTTGTAACCGGTATTATCTAGGGTAGAATATGCGACTTGCGAACGATAGTGAGGGCCAAAATCCGATATCTTGAAGAAGCTAAAAATTAGCTTTCGAGATTGAGTTCGTCTTTGAATCACGACTCCATTCAGTCGGGGTTTGATTTTTCCAACCTCATCACAAATGCTGAAACGTCTCGACAATTGCGTACCACAAAATAATCGAACGCATGATTTGTTAGATCCTCTTCTCCCTACGAGTTCTAACCCGGCGCAGATTGAGTGGGAAAAAGGGATTTGACGTGATATCGGATTTCGATAATTAAATTATCGAAACTATATCAATCTATCGCTCGATGGAACAAGACAAAGATAAAAGCCCAAAAAATCAAAAGTGAAATACCTACACGAATCTTTATTAATTAATCACTAATTCTTGCGACTTCCATTTTAGTCTCTCACAGCTTTCAGTCTGTGGTATATATTATGTATTTATCAAGTCCAACATTAATGTGGTCTATGTAATCTTGCTGCGGCTGCTACATATGTGGTACTACGAACCGAACCAAATTCGTCGCATATACACCGCCTAAGGGGTTTTAGACATGCACTTTCCATGGAGGAAATATTTATAAAAAATTCGCGGTTGTGTAAGCTGCAGAACCCTCAACCACCAACGCGGTGTCTGTGGTTCCTTGATGGGCTATTCAATCCTCGTACGTTCTCTCATAGATGGAATCTCCAAGCACTAGAGGTCGGTTTTGGGAACCATGTGCACGTGGAAAGCCTCATTTCTTTTTTCCACAGGAATAAAAGCGTATGGAGCGATAAACGACAAACAACTCGGCGAGAGTCTCGGTAAGGGTTTTCGAGTGCTATTAAGGTTTCTTTGAAACTGCGTTTCACACTACTCAAATCAGTACTAAATTTTTAAAAACGTTTTTAAGATTTCTGGGTGGTTTAATGAATATTTCCGAGGAATTTCACACGTAGCCGAATTAGTTCTTAATATATAAGTACATTTTCAGCGGTGATAGGAATAAAAAATCGACTGGTATATGCAAATTTCTCAAGTCACGTTTTTCCGTGCAGTTTTTTAAAGGAATAAACCATAATAGTAGTTCAATTATGACGAGCAATATCTTATTTTCATTATTGGATGATTCTTAATCGATTGACCGTCCAGATTTTTTCATAGTATTAGTAATTCAAAAGTTACAGCCTTTTTTATCCATGATGTTAGGTTAGGATGGGATAATCAAACGGTTATAATATCTTTTGAACTACTGATGCTATTAAAAATGTGGACGGTTAATCGATTGAGGATCCTCCGATAATCAAAATAAGATGTTGCTCGATATAGTTGGAATATTATTATAGTTTATTCTTTTAAAATAACGTACGAAAAATTATTAACCAATTTTTTATTTGAATAACGGCTGTGAAACTATTTTTATATTAAGAATTAAGTCTGCTAAGTGAGTTACTCCTTGTGTTAATTAAACCACTGGAAATTGTAAAATGGTTTTTAAAAATTTAGCACTGATTTGACTAGTGCGCAGTAACTACCTTATAAGAGGTAGAGATTTTATTTCATTAAAAAATATAGAAAATCTTGGCGAAAGTTTTAGTGAGCTTCTTATTATATACATTCAGTAAAAGTTTTGCCAAGCATATTTTCGGATACATTCAGGGAATCTCAGTCAGACTTTTGTCGAGTTTTTTTTTTATTAAGGAATGCAACGAATCTCAGCGAGATGACATTTTTATTCAATACATTAAACAATCTCGGCGAGAGTTTTGTCGCGGTACTTATTGAAAACTTTCAGCGAACCTCAGCGAGAGTTTTGACGGGATTTTTATTGAATACTTTCAGCGAATCTGCGTGCGAGTTTAGTCGAGCTTATTAAAGTTTTTTTTTTTTTTCTGCGAGGTAGACTTCATTCATATGTAACATTTTGCTTTGCTGCGCGACTAAAGCATGAAAAGCTATGCATTTTTGCTCACGTAGGTATATAAGAAGCTTTATTTTTGTCAAGTGTTTTAAAGAGATTTTTCATGTTGTGGTACTTAAAATGGTCTAGAACAACGATAAAAGTGCTTCAGAAAAAAATGTCTGGATGGATTTGTCTAAATCCATCCAGTACTCGTGGACTTTTTATAAAGATTTTTTGGGGTGCCCGTTTTGCCCCACTCGCCCCTTTATGTATTTTATATATGCGCTGTATGAAAAAAAAATTCTTCTAAATTTGTGTTATTTTTGAAAATCGCTTATCCTCTGATTTTATTCGATTTTTAACTAATTCTATACGCATTATATTTTATTTTGATATCCTGTTTTTATAGATTGAAGTGAAATATATATTTATTTTAAAAAATCGCTTATCCCCCGAATTCATTCGATTTTTAACAAATTCTATACGCATTATTTTTTATTCTGATATTTTATTTTTATAGATTGAAATGAAATATAAATTAGTAAATGATTAAAGATGAAGCACTTACTTTAACATCCCCGAATTTCCAGGTAAATAGAATTACTGCTGGGAGGCAAGCGATGATGCAGCACTCGAGGATGAGTATTGCAGTTCTCATGAGCCAGTTGAGAGAAACGACGCAAGGTGAACCATCCTCGCAGTATTCGCATCCCTCAGCGCAAGGCAGACACTCGAACACGCCGTCTTCACTGTATTCGCTGTCTTCGCCCTGTTGAATAATACGGTTAAGAAAATAACATTGCGGTGACAGATGGACTTAGATAGATATGGAGGAAGAGAAACTAGATCGAAACGGGATCACTCGGGTGGGGTTTAAGATAGCGAATGGCTAAAATAGCGAATTCCATAATAATGGCCATTCTAGACTCAGACGTTCATTATATTTAAATTCGCTATTTTGGTCATTCATTATTTTTACCTCCACCCGTAAAATTCTTTCAGTTATTACCTCTTTTCTAATATAAAGAATGTTTGTCATTTGAAACTGATTAGAATAAACTGACCTTTGTTTTCAGACTAAAATCCAATCAAACCATTGACTTTATTCTTAGTTAGAAGTTTTAGTAGACGCAGCTTAAGATTTTCGGGTGCTCGGGTGACGTCAAATTAGCGAAAGGCCAAAATAGCGAATTTCAAAATAAGGAACGTCTGAATCTAGAATGGCCATCATTATGAAATTTGCTATTTCAGCCATTCGCTATTTTCACCCCCAATCTTATTAAAATGCAATAAAAATAGCGAATAGCTAAAATAGTGAATTTCATAATGATGGCGATTCTATATTTCGACGTTCCCTATTTTGAAATTCGCTATTTTAGCCATTGTTTACTTTGGTCATTTGCTATTTTGACCCCCAACCGATGCAGTCTATGGTTCATTTCAGTATATTACTGTGTCTAGGATCGAAGATGACTTATCGTCTACGGCGTTATCACGTCTGCGCATAGCGGCGCTACGTTTCAGTCTGGACAATGAGCTATTCGAGACGTTGTGGCCGGTATCATGGGCCGTTCGGTTGCGCTCCCATCGTGTCAAATTATCCCTAGGGACCAGAACCCCGATGATGATTAATCCGCAATAGAGTCCAGATAGGTGCTCCCGAGCGTACTCTATATATATATATATATGTATATATATATATATATATATATATATATATATATATAGATCATCGTGACCCACCTTTGATTATGAAACAAGAGTATATAGGGACAGAGACAAAAGGCACAACAGCGCAACGGACACTTCCACTTGGAGAACACGCCAACGTTAATTACTACGCAACTGAGAGCCTTGTGATATCGATTGTCGGATATCACGAGAGATATTCGTTAGCCCGCTCTTGTAATAAATCACGAAAGAAAACAGTGTTCTAAATATCGCACAGGAAAAAAAAATAGTCTTTTAAAGAATCTCTGAAAGAGTCTCTAGCAAGTTTTCAGGTAGAATCTCGAATAGAAACCGATTTGAAACTCTTTCAAGATTCTATTTTGATCATTCGCTATTTTGATCCTCATCCTATTGAAATGCAATCAAAATGGCGAATGGCTGACGTAGCGAATTTCATAATGATGACCATTCTAGATTCAGACATTCATTATTTTAAAATTCGCTGTTTTAGCCATTCGCAATTTTGACCTCCATCCAAAAGTTCTTTATTGTTAAAAAAAAGAAATCCAGATTCTGAAGCGCTCGGTTAATATATTCCATATCAATACACCGAGGACGATGGTGATTTTGACCTACGGCCATACGAAACAGAGTATAATAATACTCGGTTGGTTGAACGTAATATCGCATCGTTCCTATGATCCCCATACAAACAAGGAAATTGTGTACAAAATACAAGGATATAACTTTCCCAAAACCGTGGCTGAAGAACGGCCGGAAGCAGTACGTAATATCTCCCATCAAAGTTGGAGGTAGATTCCCATGTGACAAATCTGCAAGTTTATAAAAATATATTTGCAAAGTTATTAATTTACAAAAAAAAATGAATATTCTGAAGGATTTTGACGGTGATTTCGACCTACGGTTACACGAAACACAGTATAATACTTGGTTGGTTGAATACAATATCGCATCCTCCCTATGATCCACATACAAACTAGGAAATTTTGTACAAAACACAAGGATAGAACTTTCCCAAAACCATGGCTGAAGAACGGCAAGAAGCAACACGTGATATCTTCCGTGAAAGTTGGGGGGTAGATTCCCATGTGTCGAACTATATATCAATTTTTTACTTGTGTGTCCACAAAAGTCGTTAAAGTTCTCATTATTGTCTAAACATCTTTGCAGACGTTAGCAAAGAAGGAAAGTAGCAAGGAATACCAATAAAATTGTATTGTGTCTATAAAATCCTACATATGATTACCTTCTTGACCATTGTCCATATCTGCAAATTCATAAAACTACATTTAAAGAGTTCTTTATTGGTAAAAAAAAGAAATCCAGCTTCTGAAGCGTACGGTCAATCAATAAACCGAGGATGATAGTGATTTTGACCTACGGTTACGCGAAACACAGTATAATACTTAGTTGGTTGAACGCAATATCGCATCCTCCCTATGATCCTCATACAAACTAGGAAATTGTGGACAAAACACAAGGATAGAACTTTCCCAAAACCATGGCTGAAGAACGGCAGGAAGCAACACGTAATATCTCCCGTGAAAGTTGGGGGGTAGATTCAAGTGGTGTGGTGAGGTGCTACGGGGTAGAGCTGAATTCCGGAAATTCTGCAGTGCACCACGCAGCAACAGCGGTGGCGGTTGAGCATGTGCAGCAGCAACAGCACCGAGCACACTCGCGACTATGAGACAAGGGCTTCCAGCCGTAATAATTATTCCCCAGCGCCTTGGTTCTATCTTCTTCTTCACCGCTACCTCTCGTGAGCATTAATACTCGACCTATCAGCTTTCGTCTCCGAGAATACCATAAACCAACCATAATAGAAGTCGTACCGATTATTCCGACAGATAATCACCTCGGAAAATACTAAACTAATGGAGAATATTGAATTACTGGTGCAGTGCTTTCACAATATTTCCATTATTCGATCAAGAGAGACATTCTCATTGATTATTAAAATAGCAGAGATACTCAGTTATATTTTCTTCATGACAGATGCGTCAAAATGTGAATCATAGCAAAACTATATCCATTTGGTTGTTGTAATAATTGTACACCTGTGACCGAATTATTACAGTCGTTGTTGGGTTCAAGATGATACTATAACTGGAGTCGAATATCTATTTTTGCATTTGTCACTCAAAAATGGTAAAAATAAATACAGTGAAAATTCACAGTCAATGTCGAAATAATAAGGAATAATAATTAATATATCAAATGAAGAAACGTAGTTTTGTGGTGAAGACAAGATTAAGTATCACGATGAAGTTAGATTTTTTATTTATTTTCCTTTGACTTTCTGATACCCGAGCTTTTATTTTTCACTGCCGGAATGTTATCATCAGTTTCCCATGGGAAATCACGAGTAGTACAGCACTAGCAAATGTGTTAACGGAAGAACCGACAGTTTGATATATTCACGGGGAAGAAGATAATCTGGGCGTTTCAAGCAATTCCTCAAGCTACCTCCAACATTGCTGTAAAAAGTCGGCGGGCGGATTTTTGCTCTGTTTTGATGAACTATGTTTGCTCTAAAGCAAATTGCGTGAATATTCAACGATACCTACCGCTTCCTAAGAATAGTACTAAAATAATCAACGAGCCAGACACTTATTAATCCACAGACACTTAGTAATCTCAAGACTGTAAGATTAATGATAAGTCACTGGTTAAAAATAATCCACGATTTGATAAATCATCTAGCTTTTCGACTCTCCCTTCACATCTTCTTTCCGTTTGCCAAAATGAAGAGTTTCTTATCACTTTATGAGCCGCGGAGAAATTGGCGGGAGATGAAAACTATCAATTGAGTGAATAATTCGAGATGGTAAGTGAGCAAAAAAATGATTAAAAATTCTAACAAGAAAATTTGATAGGCGTAACTACATCTTGATTAAAAATGTTATCAAGAAAAATTTGAGAAGACGTTGGCGATTGGGTATTTAAAATATTCCGTAGTAACTTTTTAAATTAAGCCTTAATTTCATGTGGTTCTTTGACGTCAACGAAGGATTTTTATCTATTTTGGGACCAGAATCATTTTTCTATTCGTTCAAGTTTGTCCATTGATGTATCTGATTGTAGAATGCAGTTTATTTTTTATATTTATAACTAAATGTTTTTTTTATAGAGTGATAAGTAACTTATTAAGCTATTCAATTGGCGTGAAGGTTGTCGTTGGGTTGTCGTGAAAATTTGACTACCAGGGGAACAAGAATTCTCAAGAGATTGCTTCGTGGCGTCACGTTGAAACGACCAGCAGTAGAAGGGGAGTTACCAAATACATCTAACAGAGAATGGTCTACGTGGACAACTAACTAGACCCTCGTTCCTGGTGGTTCGGCTTATGCAAATGACAGCCACAGTGGCGGAGGCGCGATCCACTTATGGACTACAGAGTGGGCGCTCGTGTTCATCGAGCACAAGAAGCTGGCAGGAATTACGGATTCCTTAGAGAATTCCGTGTGCGGACCAACCGTAGTAATATATATGCTTGCTTCAGCCACAACAAAACGTGTTATCCCGTTCTTAGTATTGTGGCACGGCAAAAAGAGTAATCAGAACATTGTTAACTGAATAGTGGAATTCAAGAGTGAAGAAATATGTGTCGGATTACCATTTCCACATCTCTGACAGTTTATTTGATGTTCCATCAAATAGTTAATCGTTTTTGTTCAAAAGTTTCATGAATTATCCGCGGGGAAAAGATCAGGATTCAAGGATGGAATCTAGGGGAGAATCCAGGATGGTGCTTGGGTAATACAGGATAGAATCTAGGGCAGAATCCAGGCTGGAGCCTGGGGGTATTCAGAATGGGATCTAAGACAGAACCCAGGCTGGAGCCTGGGGTATTCAGAATAGGATCTAGGGTCAAATCCAGGCTGGAGCCTGGGCTATCCAGAGTGGAATCTACGGCAGAATTCAGGCTGGAGCCTGGGGTATTCAGAATAGGATCTGGGGTAGAATCCAGGCTGGAGCCTGGGCTATCCAGAGTGGAATTTAGGGCAGAATCCAGGCTGGAGCCTAGGCCATCCAGAATGGATTCTGGGCAACCAAGGTTGGAGTCCAAGATAGACAATGGAATCGGATCAAATGTCATTCTCCATCCTGGACTATCCAGACTCCATCCTGGAATCATCTTTTTTACATGGTCATTTGCGTATATCTACACGAAGAAAAAAAAAATAGGAATCATCTCTCGATGCGCATGGTAATCGAGGGACACGTGCGCAATTTGAGATTCAGTCTTAGAAAATATCAGTGACATCCACCTTGTATAGTTTATCGAGCTCAAACGTTTGGGAATAACTCTCATTATCTAGGAAAGAATGCCACTTTTCCTTCGATTACTATAAGAATCGGGAGATGATCTCCATTTAAAAAAAAACTCTTATTTTTTATATATCTTGTAATTGATATACAATTTTTCGGTAGAACAAAGTGTCAACCTTTTATCAATAAAAAATAGAAAATAACGTGCGGTAGATGATGATAAAAATATTAACCGTTACACCGTATTTCCGGTGAACATATTATTTATGATTTATATAGGCGATTTATTATCTCTACAGGACGAATTAGTGCCCACTTTACCGTCCTCTTCTGTGGTAACCTTAACGATAACTCACTATTTATTGACGCACTATTTTTCCGATCCATAAATAATAGCGCTTACAGCGAGGATTAAATCTGTAAGCGATTGCACCAGAATGAGTAGGTGGATGTTACCGTGTCGAAAAAAATGGCATTATGTTATCGATGGATTGTTGTCGTTGTTCTGGTCCTCTCATATATTGATCTCGTTTAAGCTAGCAGCTTACAGTGCAAAATGACAAACGACATTTTGTGTGACATTGCTAAATACTGGATTGATTTAATCGCGAGTAAGCTCAATATTTTGAATTTGATTACACAACAGCAGGAATTAAATATATCAAATGGCATTTTCAATAATATCATTTTTGTTCTTGTATCTTGGATTCATATGCATTTCGAATGAAACGCACATCAATCAGTTGCGGAGCAGCGCATAAAATGTGCGATCTGGTTGCGAATGGGAATTCTCTTCGTGTGAGAAAATAAATTAATAAGCTGTTACGCTAAAAACAGTACCAACAATAAATTCATTCAGAACTCGGACGTTAGAATTTTCCGTGTGCGAACTGAAGAGGTATAGTAGATTTTAAGTGAGACATCAGAAGAGATCATGGAAGAGGAAAGTCATTGTCATGCCATGGATTTGTGAACGTTGAAGCCCATTTCCTTTGCAAAAGTCTTCGAGGCAGTTTCAAAGTCAACAAATAAATGAATAAGCTGATGAATGAATGAGCTGATTTATTCAGAACTCTGACGTTAGAATTTTCAGTGTGCGAACTGAAGAGGTATAGTAAATTTTAAGTGAGACATCAGAAGACATCATGGAAGAGGAAAGTCATCGTCATGCCATGGGTTTGTAAACGTTGAAGCCCTTTTCCCTTGCAAAAGTCTTCGAGGCAGTTTCAAAGCCAACTGAGCCACGTGAACGCAGTGAAGAAAATAGCTAGGTTGACATCACTAGTTCTCGTTCGGTTCCATCGTTCAGGTTGACTTCCTCATAGTCCTGGTTGCGCACTTAGGCGAGGAACTTGCCTGGCGGCCTCTATTCACGCATCCGGCTTTACTTCCGCTGAACTTAACAAGACTTCTAACGTACATTGTGAACGTCGACGACTACGTCTACGTTGAAAACGACGATGGAAACGGTGGCCAACGACGACGGCGACGAACCATGAAACGCAGTAAAGTGGAATGAACAAGGCAACGAACGAAATGTCTAGTGGGCGTAGATATGTGTGTTTAGTATAGCGCATATCTTGCGGTTCCTCGTCACAACCCCTTCTCCGTTAACCAACTAGACTAGTAGCAGATACGGATAAAAATTTCAGTAGCTAGTAGTAACGTCTAAGCCATGAATAGTAGGAGAGTAGGTACTCGCCAGTCGTTCGTGGGAAAGGTAATTTTCACGTTTTGACCACTTACTGTCGAGAAAGCAAATTCCCGAGGAAATCAGTGAGCGCATTTAAAGAGAAAATGGGTAAATACACGGCTGTAACTACAAATATTTTATGGGAATTCTTCCCGAAAGAAGCTACGCCTTGGGCCGTTACATTTTATATCGCCGGTAGTTGGTGTAGTTGCACCTTATGTCTACGATCGCACTCACCATGGGTTACAATAATTGCATGTGCTGAAAGTACCACCGCCTCGAAAGTATACGATAGGAAATGCAGTAAGGAAGAAAAGTCGCAGTATAGTGTTTGGTATAGGAAGTTATAGGACTTGTTAGACAAATTAACATCCATATATACTGTTTTTATTATTTCCATGTGGGGTGGAATTAAATTGAACTATAAAGGGTCGAAAAAGTTTCACTGAGAAAAAATTATTGTTATTGTAACGACAATTGTAGTTTTGTTTGTAAAACATAGAGAATGAGTGTTTCGACAAAAATATTGTCGCGAAATTAATAGTTTCGAAAGACATAAATGTACCAAATGGACAATATTATTTTATATAATCTAACAAAGTCGTATTCATGGATAAATTGACAACATCCCCAAGAATATTGTAGAAAAGCTGGGAATGTCGTTTTTTTATTTTGCTTGGTAGATATTTATTACAATTATAGTGAACGTAATGACATCGTTATGAAAATTGATCGCAGCTGAAGCTGACATCCATTTATCTCAATTAATTTATGATTGCGAACGAAAATATATTAATTCATGGATATCTTTTATGAGAAATGGATATTTGATGTTACACTTTGGAGGATGATGGTATTGTAACTACCTGTAGTAATAGTATTAAAGGGCATCGATAATGAAGGACCTTGTCATTCGATCGTAATGATCCGATAATGATCAGATCCTTTGGCGAGTTCCTTTTCAGATTATTTAATTATCGATAGACAAAAAAAATTTCGTTTAAAAAATGTTGACTTTTTTTGAATTTTGAATTTTGAATTTTGAATTTTGAATTTTGAATTTTGAATTTTGAATTTCGAATGTCGAATGTCGAATGTCGAATTTCGAATTTCGAATTTCGAATTTTTAATTTTGAATTCACACACTAACGTCGTCTAACGTCGGGAACTATTTCTCGAAACTATTTGTACTAAGGTCCAATTTTCTAGTAGAAGATAAAGTTGAAAAGCTCAGAAACGATTTGAAAATTGCGTGATGATACATTGTGATGCCTTATCAGCACCTAAGTTATTTACATAAGAGATACTCATTACTCTTGCAGTTTGTAAAAAAAATTCTCCGATATTTTATAAAATATTAAGGCGTTGCTGGGTAATTTGAGCAAGTCGAAAATAAAATTGCAGCGCAATCGAAATATCTTAAAGGACGTCGTTCTTCCTCACCTCTCATAAGTCTGTCTGACTCAATTTCATTCTCACTGCAAGTACTGTACATACACACGGTATATGCTTTCCGTAATATCTTTCTCGCTATATTATCGAGTCGTTAAAGCTTACGAGGGCAATATGGAAGACCTGAGATGGTGACGGTAGCGGTCGTGGTGACTTAACGTGATCGTTGTACCTAACGTTCCACGCCAAGAATAAAGTGTTTAGGAAAAAAGCACGAAGCAGCACATCCTTTTGAAATTATAGAGTCCCCGGTGAAGCCAGAATCACGTCCGAGCATATTATTGAATCAATGTTACAACTTTTAATGCTGTGCCAGCTCCAAGTTTTCCCACCCTGGTGCTCCTTTTTTTTCTGCCCGACTGAATCTCAAAATTCACCTCTGCTCTAAACCAAAAGATATTTTTGCAATTTTAAGAATTTTTTTTTTTTGTGGAAAACTATCGAATTTAATCGATTGAGTTTTTTTTGTAGATGCATAAATAAATTTTAAAGAATGTTCACAATTTAAAAAAATTTTAATCCTGTACAAATTGGCGGAGATATGGCGTGGTGAGTTTTTTTAAAGAAGCAGCCACAAAAAAGAATCTTTCTAAGCGTTGTCAAAAATAATTACGCCAAAAATCAGCAGAAATAAAATAATGAAATGAAATATTAAGATCAATGCTAAATCTTTGCCGAATAGCCGATTTAAAATAGATCGATTTTCAATTAATTTTTTAAATTCAAATCGAAGCAATTTTCAAGATAAAATATCAGCTTTTCACCTATAACATCTATAAATCGTAATCGTAAAGAAAACTATGATACACGATAAATAATTATTTATATAATAACCAAACAATATATTTTCTTTGATAAAACATTATATTTGCTCAAGTTACAAGTGACAATGATATTGTACCATTATAATTAACTAAACTTTAAGAAAATAAAGTAAATATGAAAAAAAGCTATGTAAAAATTATTTAAAAAAAATTAATGACAATGATTTAAAAAATTAAGATATAATAAATACATATGTACAGGATTAGAGGCTGAACATGATGCAAAACTGGATTTTCTGTTGGTGCGCGTCACTTATACAAAATTCCAGTGACTCTGTCAGGTTATATTGTTAACGATGCACTTGGAATTTGAAACATTTCGTAATTATGTGGTCGACAGTGAGTGGAACGTCATAGGCATTTTGGAGCATGGATGTGGCTAAGTCTTCTTCGCAGCTGAGTTATCGCACTTTGTTCTCATCTCGTCTCAAAGTCGAGTGTGTTCAAAGCTTGGAAATATATTTATCACTTTATGGAAGTTATACGTTGATCCAGTATATCACCATCATCATTAAATTTATTATGTAGAATGTCTAGAATTCGGAGATTCGAGTAGGCAGGAAATGAAATGTATTCGTGTATTTATTTATATTTAGAAAATTAAATAATGTGCATTGAAGAAATTTTAGACAAAGCTCGTCTTATCAGATTTACAAATACTATTTCGTGTGTATCGCTGAGCTATTATAATTTGTAACGTTTCGAGTATAGCGAATTTTTCGGTCACGCAAACATTTATTTTTTATAAGACTCGCAGTTTGTCCCTAAATTGGCTCAGACTCAAAGAGCTACGATTTTCGGAATACGAGAGCGAATACGAATTTCGGAACACGAGAGCAAATACGAAATATGAAACACGAGAGCGAATACAAATTTCGGAATACGAGAGCGAATACAAATTTCAGAATACGAAGTTTGAAGCACAGAGCGAGTTCGACTCGGGCTCGAGATTTTATGCTCGCATATTTTTGTTTGATACTCCTTAGGTGTCGTTCCATTACATGTGAAGGAAGCTTTTTTACATAAAATTATAGTATTATTTACTAAATCCTATGAAAATTAAGAAATTTAATACAAACATTTGTAATTTTTCAAAACTCCTCTATTAAATCTCAAGAGCTGCTTTAACAATCGGGCTGAAATTTAGCAAACATGTGAGGCAGATCAACGCCTTTATTTGTGATAACTTTTTAAAAAATTCAAAAATATGCTATAATTTTATTTGACTTTGCAATTTTTGAAAAATGACTGTTCGCTCTCTAGCATCCGAAAATTTTTAACTATTGAGCTAAATAATTTTTTATGAATAAAACTATATTAAAGGAGAATTGGTATTGAATTTTGAATGAATCTGTAAAAAAAGTCCGGTTTTTATGGTTATTAAGTTTGTATTTTATATTTTGAATTTTTCAAAAAAATATTCGATTTGCTCTAACTCACGTCAAATCTCACCAAATCAACTAAAATTTTCTGCAGATGAAAAATAACATCCAACTCTGCTACCTACCAAATTTGATCGAGATCGGTAAAGCGGTTTGAATTTTACGTGAATTTGAATCTTTCAAGAACTATATAGGTAATGAAAAAAAGTTGCAAAGTAGAACTATAGACATTTTCTCCTCATTTATTTTTATTTTTTCAAAATTAATAAAAAAGCTTACTCGTATAAAATTAATGAGCAAGCAAAGTGCAAAGTTCTACTTTGCAACTTCTTTAACACTGTATCCATTTCATAGCCATAAGCAACGATGGACAAGTGTACCAATTTCCAATTTTATCAATGGTCCGCTTATCGAACGGTAAGTCGAAATACAAAAATTTCGTTTCCCTTGTTCGTGCTTCAAATGGTTAAATTGGATAAAATATTTTATTTCGTGAAGTTTCCAAGAGAGTATGGTTTCTTCGTTTTATTCTACTTATAACTGGAGGGTACTCGATTCCGCTGAACCGAAGGGTTCCGAAACAGTCGAGAGGTCTGCAAGGGTTCCGTTGAGATTTCTACACCCTTGCTTCAATTCAAGTGGATAATAAACTACCAGTTTAAAAAAGTTCACGAACGGTGAAATTGCAGTATTAGCGAATGATTTAATTTCAATTCAAGTAGCGACTGTAATTAATAGGTACTTTCCTTAGAAAACCCGCTGATAAATTACAACTTTATATTTGCATTCCCGATTCCAAACTTTGATTACGAGCTAAACGAGTAATAATGGAGGTATTTCTGTCAAATTAGATAAATATTTCTTAGGTGGCAACCAAAGCTTTAAGTAGGGTTTGAGATGTATTATATTCTCGTGTTACAAATTAATAGTGATGCCGTCGAGACGACACGAGACGAGATATAGCGAATTCTCGTCTCCTCTCGTCTCGAACCGACGAGATCAAGTTCTCGTCTCGTCTCGAAAACATTGGCGAGATATATTTCTCGTCTCGTTTCTCGGAAATCTCGAAAAATTCTCGGGAATCTCGAAAAAATTTCGAGAATCTTGAAAAATTCTCGAGGAACTCGAGAAGCACGAACATTTTTCGAGAATCTCGAGAATCTCGAAAATCTCAAACAATTCTCGAGGTAAGACGAGTAATTTTTATTTCTCGTCTCGTTTCGTAAAAATAACGCTTGGTCCGTTGCAGTGGCGTATCGAGGATTGGGCGGGGTGGGGGGGGGGGGGGGGAGAACTGCTTTCGATGGGAGACGAACCCTCGGGCCCACCCAATCACTATATCACTGTTCCGTTGGCTACTATTGCAAAAAAATATTTTCACAATCTTAAGGTGAGTAATTCCAGAAAATTGCTTTCTCAAAATTATCTTTCCAGTCGGAGAGAGATTTTTCAAGACATTTTTTTTATTCGCTGAGCTTTTTCAAGGTTATCTTTTCAGTCGCTAAGCATCTTTGAGACTATTTTTTTTATTCGATAAGCTTTTTCGAGGTTTTCTTTTCAGTTGCAGAGATTCTTCGAGACAGTTTTTTTTATCCACTGAACTTTTTCAAGGTTATCTTCTCAGTCGCTGAACATCTTTGAGACCATTTCTTTTATACGCTAAGCTTTTTCAAGGGCAACTTTCTAGTCGCAGAGTCTTTTCGAGACAATTCTTTTTATTCGCTAAGATTTTTCAAGGTTATATTTTCAGTCGCAGCAAAACTGCAAAATTATGTTCAAACACACAAAATAATTTGAATTCGAATTTCGTAAGTATCGCCGAAAGTCTCGCCGAGATCTCGACGAGACGAGAAATATTTCTCGTCTCGTCTCGACTCTTCGAGACCAGAATTTTTTTGGTCGAGAGGAGAAATTTCTCGTTCTCGTCTCGTCTCGCCGAGAATTTCTCGTCTCGAACGGCATCACTACAAATTAACAGGCATTTCCCCCAGAAACTGCGCAGACAACTTACAAATTTGTGTTTCCATTCCCGATTCCAAACTTTGATTACGAGCTAACAGAGTAATATTGGAGGTATTTCAATCAGCAGATTAATAGTAGGACAAATTATCTATATAGTGATAAACGCCCTTTTCAGTACATGACAAAATGGTGATTGGTACGTTTGAGGTTTCCGGATTGTTGAGCTTTAACGCACTTATCAATTCATACAATCCTTGTTATATAAATTGAATTAGGTTGAGAAACTAGTTTATGATAGGAAAATAGAAGTCGTATAAGAGTTCTTATTACCGTGTCGTTGGATTCATCGAAATTTTCGATTATTTCTACTGAAATGTTAAAAGTTGCGCGGGATCTAAAGGAATTGTTGGAAAGTTGGGTAGAACTGCATCCTCTTTCTCGTTCCACCCCTTTCTCCAGTACTCGTCAAAGTCGGATTCCCTCTCCGGGAAACTTTATCGTTCATTCGCCAGGTTTCCTCTCTCTTATTCCTTCACTTGAGCTGCAGTCACGCAAATTTTCGGTCCACATAACAGGCATAAGCGACTATACATAGATATATGTCTAATACACGACGAAAGCTTCGTGAAATGAAATTTCTAAGCCTTCTACCCATCTCACACTTGTCTGCTCTATTCAACGTAGTCCTTTGCACGGAAGCTCATGCCGAAGTACAGCAAAATTGGAAATGATCTTCCTTGATTTTAAAGACTGCAGAAGAATTATTAATTAATGTATTTCATATGATGGTAAGAAGAGAAATATAAATGATGCATCGTCTTTTAAATATTCTCTATTTTTTTTTTTTAGTCTTTGTCTTTTTACTGAAGTTGCAACTATTTTGTTCTGCCATTTAAAATCTGGACTATCAAGAGATTTGCTGGAGTCTCGCTTATCCAGCACTGGATTTAGATAAAATTTGGTACACGGATGTTTTTGCATCAGCTGATTACAAAACTCAAATCTGAATTCAGAAATAAAAAATGAAGGATCCAATAAGGTGGTCCACAATGCAAAAAGTTATATAATGCGGATGAAACTCGGAACTGGAAGTCTTTCCAGGTTTCTGGTTACGAGTCTGAATTCAGAATTCAGTTATAAAAAGTGGCCTACGTTTTATGAAATTTAGTACTCAGGGTTCTTAAGCCAACTGATTACCAATCTCAATTCTAAAATAACAAAATTAAAAATCGCCTATCCAAAATTGCCCAAATGTCAAATTTCGTTGAAATCGCAGGTAATAGTGAGTATTGACATCAACTTAAGTGGTCCATCTCTGCCCAAGGCTGGCGGCCATGTGTTATAAATATTATTAGAATTAAGCGAATAGCCCAGTACCGGCGTATTACTGATAGTCTTTACTCGAACAATGAATACTGGCCAATACTGGGAGCCAGCATTAGCTCGGATGCCAGTAGTGGCATCCAACGGTTCGTAGCCATTATTCGGCGAAGCATTGGGCATATTGCTATTGCTGGCACTTTCTCCATGAGGGTTTGTGGAATTTTAAGCTTATACGATACAGCTCATGCGAATATGAAGCCACCTATACAATTAGTTGAAATGCGATTTTATACTTCCGCGTGAAAATGATGGGATGAAATCAAATCCATGGAAGGGTATTTGATCCGATTCAATGATCCATGTTGGACTCCATCCTGGTGTTATACCCACATGGGCGTTATTGGAATCGTTTGCCAATAAAGAGTTAGACTCACGTAAATTACGTAAAGTTAAGAGAAGATTTATTTAAACAAATAACAATTGACTTTATTGCAATAACGAGCTCGTCTTGATTCCATTACTTGTGGGCGAGTTTGACCCAAGACCAACTGATCATGCTGATGTTTGTACTGATTTTGGATTTTGAATTTGCTAACCGCAATAGCCAAAAATTGCTGAATTAGCGTTTGCCCATAAAGAGTTAGACTCAAGTAAATTACGTAAAGTTAAGAGAAGATTTATTTAAGCAAATAACAATTGAGTTTATTGTAATAACGAGCTCGTCTTGATTCCATTACTTGTGGGCGAGTCTGAGACCGACTGGTCATGTTGATGTTTGAATTAAGACTGATTTTGGCTCTTGATTTGCCAACTGCCCGAGTTGAAATTTAGACCCTCTTCAAAACCTAAATGTAGCAGTCCCGCGGGCTAAACAGAGGTTCTTCCGTTCATTTGACACTCGTCAAAACCTCCGAAAATGGCAGATATTACCCGAATGGAGTAAACGGAGTCTAATGTAGACTAAAATTCTTATGTTTGGACTTCCAATTAGGTTGTACAGAGTGAGATGAGGTTCTTAGACCCTTGTATAAACCTCCAAAAGTGGCATATTTAACCCATTTTCATTCAACGAATGGTGTTGGAAGGGTTTAAATTTTAATTCGGGCGCAATAGCCAAAAATTACTGAATTAGCAATTTGTTTCTGTGAGTCGCAGTCCATACCTGGCTGTTCATCTCATGCTATATGGACACATTTCATTTCTATAATTCCATTTCTCAATTGCGAGAAACACAATTATTTTCAAATTTGAGCACAACATCGAAACGCCCAGATTCCATCCTGGATTGCCCAGAGACCATCCTGGAAAGCCCTCTATCCTGGATTTTTCCCTGGATTCCTTTCTGGACTCCTCATCTTTTTTAAGCTGGCTGCAAAGCGGATTGTCTCGAAACGATCGGATTGTGCAACTTAACAACAGTATGACGACCATGTAATATAGGTCAAACGTATGTGATATTACAACAGCTTTTACAAAGCCTCTCGTCTTCAACAAGCTTTGTGAAATTTAGCCGGGAAAAATGAATGATAAAATATTCAATTCCCAACTTGAAGTACCACGCTAACATTGTAAATCGCCAATAATTCCAGGTATTTAATTTCAACAAATTCGTTGCATCAGTTTGTGTATTGTAAATATTTAACTCACTAGCATCAATTTCTCGTATTCCTCTTCGATCACTGTTCCGTTGTAATATCTCTCAATGGACTTGGTATCGGGATAATAATAACCCCGTTTGCAGACGCATCGATAACTTCCTCGCCGGAATCCGAGGCCTGGAATAGCGACGCACTGTAAACAATTAACAAAGAACAACAATTTTAGTAATTCACAAGTTGGTTTATGCATCTAGTTCTACGATCGAAGATATATACAGGGAATTACATAAACCGACATTATATATTCCCTTTGTAGAGTCAATGGAAAACATTTTTCTTCATATGCCCTTTATTCTTTCCATTTCTGCAAAATCGAATAAATCGACGGTATATCGTGAAAAAAACCCCTTTGTCCTTTTTCGGCTTTCATTAGCCAGAATTAACGAAGGGGTAATCTAAAAGATCCTATATTGGCTATTGAGGTAGTTCCAGCGTGGAAATTTCTACAAAAAGGTACGTCCCATGCACATGTCTACACTGTCGAAAAAAAAAGGAAATTTACAACACAATTATTGGAAATTATTATTGAAGTGTATATTAAATTCACAAACTTTGTGTAGTAAATAAGAATTAATACACATTGTGTTGTATATTTCCAAATAACCCGTAAACTTACTCTACGCACAGTAAATTTACAACACACGGCGGTAAATATAGTATCGGCATAATAAAATTACAACACGTGGAGATAATTTTAGTATAGGTATAGTAAATTTACAACACGAATATTGAAAATTACTATTCAAGTGTATGTTAAATTCACTAACTTTGTATAGTAATTGAGAATTAATATACATTGTGATGTAAATTTTCGAATAACCCTTTGTTTCACTATACGTATAGTAAATTTACAACACACAGCTTTGAATTTTCATAGACGATTTATGAATATTCTTATACATGTAGTGTAACGGGACGTCCATACCCCCGGCGAGATTTTGGTAGTTGTCCACTAGGTGGCGAAAAGCGCTCGCGTTTCGCGCAAGCGGAGCGCCGCAGTGGTGGTTATTTATACTCGAGCCAGCCGTCTCTCTGGGTCCTTTCCTATCCCTACCAATGTGTCCACACCTCTTGCACGAGGCAATCCCTAATGGAACCGCGTGTAAATGTTACCTACACTGTTAAAAAAATCTGTTGTAAATTTACAACACATGTTTATGAAGTTTTTTTTTACCAAAACCGTTTATGAAATTCTAACTGCGACGTTGAATTTTACAACACATATATGTTGTAAAATTACAATACAGTAAAGGTAAATTTTATATACCAGTGTTGAAAAATTCAACGTCGCAGTTGAAATTTCATACACGGTTTCTGTAAAAGTGCTTCCTGCTCATGTTTAGTGATTTTACCTCGGATTTTTTAAATAGTGTATGAGTTCTAAAATTTAATTGAAGCTGTAAAAGAAAGTGTATAGGAAATACTACGAAAATATCTAGAAAACATATAATAGCGACTTGGCGGTAGTCAATAATACATGGAATAATATTTAACGCCGCAAAACTCATTTTATTATTATATATCCGCTGATTTTGCTGTTTTTCAAATAATATACTCAATTTTTATCGAATTTCTAATGTTAGTATTTGCCAAGGATTTTATTTTTCTGATGACGAGTTAAAAAGTTCGTTACATTCAATATTATTCATATTACGTATGAAATAACTCGCCGCGCAGGTTGCCGTACATGAAGGATTAAATAAGGGTGATGAATAAACGCTGATTCTGCTGTTATTTCGGTTCACTGGCTCTCATATTGCAATGGAATAAGTAAGTAATAAAATACAGTGCTCGGTATGTAAAACTGTTCACCGTAAAGTTAATCTGACGGCCTTTGGGGCTTATACGTTTTTTTTTCACTCGCGTGAGCAGAATTTATTTGACCTATGATCAAACAAACAGGATTTGCATCCACCCATTTTTTTTTTTTTTTTTTAATTCTTCAGAAAAATTGCCGCTGTCAATTATGCAACGATAAAAATGATGTAAAATGTATTTCGGTAGTTGATAAATTAATAAACTTACTCTCTAAATCATTTAAAAAAATATTGCAGTGGAAAAAGTAAAATATGTTGTAAAATGTACTTCGGTATTTGATCAATTAGTAAACGTACTGCAAATTATTGGGGCTTCGATATAATCGAAATAAACGAATACATTCCTTTGTTGCTGGACTATTAATTACATAGCTTTATTTCACATATTCGTGATATTATCGGAAACATTGATAGCTGATTAACAAATGCCATAACGAATGTCTGGTGCTGTGATAAAAGTATAAAATTTATTTCAGCTAATAAGAGTAAAGAAAAATTATTGGTATGCATTATCGTGATTATAATGTGGACAATTAATTCAATACATAACATACCTAACAAAATAATGGATTTTTGTTGAATTATTCGTACTCTATCGTTAAAGGCACAATTTCTATGGATAGGTAATTAATACTACTCAGTATGAGTAACGGTAACTAACTTTCTCTTTTAGCTTAAGCATAGTGTAGCTAAACCTCAAAGTTTGAAACTCTCGCCTTTTCGACAACGTTGGACATCGACAGCATGCAGTAAAGTTTCGTCGCTTTGAGATGCAACCACTGAAGCGCCATAATCGATGAATATCAGAAAGTAAATATATATGTTGCCAAGGTGATTATGTATTCGTCGCTAAGATAGATGAGTAAGTTATTATACTGTGTAAAATAGGATAACCTGCTATGAAAGGAGAAATTAAACAAAGTAGACGTGTAATTTTTTTTTCAGATTTTTCAAATTTTATCAAAAAGTAATTCATAAAAGTTTGAGCATCTTAGCGGCACCAAATTGTCATGAACTTTCTTATCTTGACTAGTAAATAAGATTTTATCCAAGATTTTAATATAGTATAATTGAACCAAAGTTAAAAAAATTATATATAGTCCGACATATGGAATTGAGCATATATATAGTCTGTATAAATTCTATACACAACCTATATGCAATTTATATATGAAATCACCTGTGAAGTAGGGTTTATGTATAAATTGTATACATATTGCATATAGAGCGTATGTAAACTATATATGCCCAATTATATGTTTAAAACTATACATATTTTATATATGAGGCATTCTTTATTAACTTGGCCACTTTTTTCGGCAGACCTTCCGGATATTTTTCTAAATTTGTCAGTTTGTTGTACTATTTGAGATGGGTGTTTGTGATTTTTTTTTTAGATTTTTAAAGGGCGCAGTTCAGGATTTACGTTTTTTTTTTAAATATCACTATATCTCAGAAAATATTAGACTCTCAAAAAAATTTTAAGAACATTAACTTTTTCATTTTTCATCTACTTTCGAATGATGTTAAAATCACAATTTTTCCAACGGAAGAAAGTCAATTTTTCGCAACAAAAAAAAAAGCAATAAATAATTTTTTTTACGAAAAAAGCATCTTTGATTCCGGTGTTAATTTTACAAGGTGTTTCGCATTGTATGAAGATTCTGAGAAAAAAATACCAAAGTGGCACCTCCAATTCTTAGGAAGTGAAAAATTGAAAATTAAAATAAAAAAATTAATAATTTTTTTCCTGCCTAAGAATTGCGGGCAGGAGAATTTTATCTTGTATATATTATTATTATTTATTTATGCTTGTATGAAGCATTGGGCTAAAACTGGCGTGATACACTGGCCAGATCCGGTTCGATGTTGGGCCAGTACTGTGCCATATTTTCGGTATCGACAAAACCTACCTGGGGATATGTTCGGAATTGCAGAGAGCTTCGGTTATTTCAAATGTTGAATATGTAGCTATGACCAAAGCGGCATTGGTGAAATTTACTTCGCTCTTTCCTTCTTCATCTCTTTCCGTCTGAATCCTCGTCCCTTTTAGAATAGTTCTCCACCGTTACAGTTTTGCATTGGAATATCCCACGATCGATTCGGATATTTGAGGAATTATTCATTGGCTGTCCAGTGGCTGCCGCCTCTGTTATGTATGTACCTACTACCTACATGTCTACGTAGAAGAGTTCTCAATATCGGGATAGACAGACCGAACGAGGGGTGCATGGGGGTGAGACGAAAGAGGGAGTGAAACGCGTTGGCAACAGAAGCCGAACGGCGCGGCACGCCTCGCACACCTATATCTGACCGACATCGGAGCCAATTTCGGACCGAGATTGATCCCGATATTGGAGCAATTACGCCGATGCCGTTATATATAGAACGAGAGGGAGAGAGAGAGAGTGTGAAAGATGGAGAAAGAGGGAGAAATGCCATAGACTCTAGAGGTTTTTGTGGTTTTTCAATTATTATTTTTATGCATTTTTTTCCTCTCGCTTTATACCTATTCCTTAGGGTCTGCTGTAGTAATAACAACAGCTATACACTCTTAGATTTCCCGAGCTACCCTCACATTCATTTTTATTTTTTTATCATTATTATTTTTTTTTATTATTTCAGTGGACAAGATTTAATGCCCGTTGCACTCACCTCGGTCGTTCTATTCTTGCACTTGTCGCTGGCTGCAAAAATGTTCAGCTGCGTTGATCCCGTGGGCAGTGGACATTGATCAATGTCCACTCTTCGAAGATCTATGTCGATACCACTGGTGCCTCTGTAACAATCGTAATGAAATGGAATTTTTTTAGATATTTGTTGAGGTTGTTTTGTACGCGAGCATATCAATCGGAATGTGTCATGGACATTACATGAGAAACGGTTATTTTGGCACTGTCAGTGACAATGAATGGCATATATCGAATATAGTTTTCTCAACACGCTAATTTTTTTTTTTTTTTATGTGGTAAGGGAACTTTTGTGAATGTAGAGTAGAATTAATGTGGTTCAAAGGATCAGAATAAAGTCACTAAAAAAAATGAAATCTTGTGATTAATAAATAGAGAAGTTTTATCAAAAATTGGATTCCAAAGTCTACATGTTGTCTACAAAATCTATACCAAATTTTTTTTCTTCAGGATAACGGATTTTGCCCTTCACTATCATTCTCATGTCGTACATTCTACCCCTAAAAACACTCGTTTCAATCCTTTTTACTGTAATTTTGAAAAAAAGTAACTTTTGTCCGTTTCTGATTTCAGAATTCACAGATCCGACGTACGGTCGAAAAATGTCGAAGACGTCATTCTATCACTAGATGACTAACTAATAAGTGTACTTTTTTGTTATTGACGTTCTCATATAGTTTCCAATTCTTTATACGACTACGACTTTTCTCAGCCATTTATTTTTGTGGTACACGCTTGCGGTTGTAATTTTATTGAGTCGTCAGCTTATTACAATAGCGTAAAACATCCATTGTCGCACCAAGTACAGTAAATAGTTTTTATTCTAGGTAAAAAATAACTTTTCGTTGATATAGTACATCCATATTTTAAATACATTCCTTTTTAACGGAAATATAAAAAACTATCTTCAGAACACCACCTATTTATTTTTCCCTGTAGGATTTCATTCATCAAAATACTATTCGCCCTTCTTTTGGCGGTTCAACGTTTCTGACGAGTTGTGTTGCCAATTGCATTGGAAATGTTCCAAATTCTGCCGTAGAAACTTGACGTGTGAATACAATAAACCACAAAAAATTGAATTAAAAAAAATTGATAAATACAGACAAAAAAAATTCATGAAATACACACGTAGCTTAAAGGAAGCAGAGCGGTACAATTTTCACCATTCTTTTTTTTTTTCTTCGACATTGACTATATATCACACTGTTCGATGCGAATAGACATGAGGCCCAGTGGCGCATTCTAATTCAATTTTTTCGATTCTCATGCTGTTTCACTGATACGTGTATACCACTATATGCGACACCAATATAGTGCATGCATACAGAGTATAAAAATGGTGTTGCCGCTGGTGCTAGCGATATTGGCGTTGCCAGGTCGGCAAATTCTATCAAGCTTCGGGTAGCCTGGCGGTACGATATTTTATTGGGTGGAACAGGAACCTGTATCGAGTGACCATCATCGACCCGTTAAGCGAATGAGATACAAATATCTCTCTTCTCCACACTCTGAGCCGCGGTGAGTCATTGCATGATATCTGACACGGCAGTAAATATTACCTAAAGCAATACATTGAAAAACCCTTTCCAACAGGTATCAAATAAGGCTTGACATGAAGAAAAAGCTTCACAGTCTACCAGAAAAATGTTCTCACCTTTATCTCACTTTTCCTGCCGGTTTTAATAAGCACTGTAATAAATTCACGAAGCAGAAGAAATGCAAACTTTTATCACTTCGACTTCGAGGCAGCAAGTTTCATACAATTAAGAAAATTTGTCGAACTTTTGTTTCGATAATGTCAATTTATATGAACGTTCAGATTTTTTTTTTTTTTGCTTCTTACATATTTGTTCGGCTTTATTGGAGTAAGTAACTTTACGGCCTATAAAGATGAGAAAGTTGGAAATTTCTCAGGGCATTTATGGGCTTTGCAAGAGTCAACTCGCCGGTAGAAAAAATAATTGCTACTTGCGTTTTCGCAACACGTGATTTTTCATCACTTTTGTTACTTCTTCATGATAGTTCAGTGAATATGGAGAAAAAAAGTTCCCCGAGTAAAAAAAAATATATATATACGACATATAAAAAATATGTATAGTTTTAAACATTAATTAAGTATATATAATCTACATATGCTCTATATATAATCTATTTATAATTTATACATAAACCTAAATTCATAAAAAAGAAAGAAATAAATAAATAATAAAATTTTACGCGTTTGGAAACATTTGGAAAATAATTATATGAAGAGTACATACATTTTAAAAAAAACGAGAGTTTACTTTTTTTTCGGACGTAATTATTTTTTTGGACTCAAATCAAGTATTTACACAAAAATATGAATGTCAATTTCATTACTATATTTTATCTTTTTCATAATCGCCGATGAATCTGAAATTTTTATGACATATTAAGGTAATCATGAATGACAGAAGATATTTTTTTATAAGACGATTTTTATTGTTTAATTTTTTTTTTAATTGCTGAAAATAATGTTGATAAAAAAGAGAGCCTCATGGTACCCGCGTAGAAAAAAAAAGAATCTTGTGAAGAATCTTTTAAAGAATCGTTAAAGGAATCTTGAAAGGATCCGCAGCAAGATTCTTTCCAGGATTCTTTTCAAGATTCTATATTTTATCTGTCGAGGAGTTACAATTGGTTACAGTAAATCTAATTTTCACTGCATCGAAAATCGCTATATTCAATCGAGAATGCACTCTTCGACGGATAAAACAAGACATCGAACACTAAAATTGGTTCACCGGTTTGGTCTGAAAGCTACGACAAGTGAAAAATTTTACTTTTTACCTCACACCATTCTTGTGCACTGAATGTCTTTACAAAATTGCAGAATTATAGTGCTTGCTATGTACCTAATGATGTTTAAATGTAAGATTTTTTAAAAGACGGGTATCATTTACAGAATTTTTTTTCTTATGACTTTTTTTAGGTGACTTGGTCCTCTTAATAAAATTCATGATCCAGCGACGCAGCAAGCAGCTACGGATTAATTTTCATAGGCACGCGATAAAGTCAACTTCGTGAATGTTAGCTTAGGAAGTAAAGGGGATCACGGGCGTGTTTTCAAGTGACATTAGTTGGGATCTCGAGGCCAATACGAGCCAGTAATCGCGGCACTTAATTTCAGGCATTGGGGAGCTCGCGGTCGGCCGTATGATTAATCGGGCCGAACGGGTCGGATGCACAGAACTGGCACGTGAGCTTCCGCTCGTCAGTTAGATTTCTCATACTCCAAAATCATCCAAGTTGGATGTGCGTGAACGTTTAATCCTGAGATTTACGAGATCTGGAAGAAGCTCTACAATCTCGCGGTACGACAGTTTTTTTGGTGCTTCAACTTTCGTTTTTATCGCATTCGCCACTCTTTTGGGGCACGGCCGATCTATCAAAAGCTTAGCATTAGCCGAAAAACGTCTAGGTCATTTTTTCCTACACTCGATTTCTTTTAATTTGCATAAATTTACCTAATGTAAAAAATTAAATACCGTCATATATAGTATGTGTAAACTCGACCTGGGTCTGACCCTCGACCTCCTTGATTTGGCTCGTAATTTTTTGTAGGATTGTTTAGATCCTCAAATGCACCAGATTTTATTTTTTAATTTTTTTAAAGTGACATATCGAATACCCTATTTTGAAAATCTGAAAAAATTCTGAATGATTTTATTCCAAGTGGAGAAAAAAATATTTGACTCCATATATAAAAGGTAATATTCTTTCACGTTTGTCGGTAAAACTTTCTATACTGTAACATTTTATTAAAAAATTAAAAGTTCTTAACGTACGCCAAAATACTTGTACCGTGAAAAAAAAAAAAATGAAATAAAATTCTTCGCGCTTCTGAGCGTTATAATCAAATAATATATTGTTCCGTAGGTAATGCAAGAAGAAATACGAGAGATAATATCCTAAGTAGTGATACCGACAGTGTCAGCCTCGACAACCAGAAACCCATGAGCGTAGCACGGATTACATTTGCATCTCATTATTCATATTTTTTACATTCTACTCACGATTTCGCACTGCGACGAGGTGGTAGATGGTGTGTCGGTTGTCGTGGTGGACGTGGTAAACCGATAATAAAATGCTCGATGTACTCCCTGCGCGAGTATATAGTTAGCGAACTGAATACGACACGCTGTTCTCTTATTCCCTCTCCTGTTCTGTCTGCGGTGTTTCGCCCACGAACCCCACAAATAGAGTCGAGAGCAACGAGATCTGCCAGTAATGTAGGTTTTTTTCATTGGTACCGACGATTCGCGCCGCATTCAACACGCTATTCACGTTGGTATTCCATACGCGCTTGTTTGCGTTCATTAGCACGTTTCGAATTTCTGTATCTGTCTTATCAGCATCAGACGAGAAACGCATAAATAATAGCGTATCATTTATATTCGATAATTTGCGGAAATCTATATCTAAAAACTGTAACATGTACTTGAGTACGGATATTTCTAATAAAATAATAATAGTAATAAAATTTTCATATTGATAGAAATTATATAACAATTTTATAGCCGTCAGTTAAGGGATCTTTCCAGTGTGACGGCCCAAAAAATAGCCTATTTTCACGATTTTTTTTCGGACGGTTACTATACGTCGATCAATCTGAAATTTTTATGACATATTAAGATAATCATGAATGACAGAAAATGACATTTTTATAAAACGATTTTTATCGATTAAATATTTTTTTTAATTGTTGAAAGTAATGTTGATAAAAAAGATAGCCTCATGGTGGACATCCTAGGGGTTGCAAATTTGATCTAAAAAAAAACCTAAAGGATTATTAATTAGTATGCGATTGGCTATCGCACTATGGAGGCTTTTTTTTAAAATCAAAATTAACAAAATGGCGGCGTTTTGAACAAAAAGTACCGAATTTTGCCGTTTTTTCGTCAGTTTTTCTTTAAAAAAAATGGGAAGATTTAAAAAAAAAGCTTCCACACCACGATAGAGAATAGCGTGAAGAATGTTCTCCTAAAATTTGAAAACTATCGCTTGAAAATTGTTCCCTGGAGAATGTCCACCGTTTTGATCTTATTTAATCATTTTTCATCTATCCAATTTGTTTATTAAAAGCACTGATTTTCGCGCCAACTGCTGAGCGGGAGGCAGTTTCTGAGCTTCTAAGGGATAAGTGACGAATCATTAAAAAAAAAATTTGTTTTTTTTTAATCAACATTTATATGACTGCCGATCCAAATAAATATTTCTTAGATTCGAATATATTTACTATTCAATAAGTATATTAATTAAAAATAAAAAAATTTATTTGAGGTTAATGGAAGTCTAGTAGGTCGGCATCCAAATAAGAAATTTTATTTCCGATGTGTAGGTTCTAGTCCCGTTAACAAGATCTTTTTTTCTGGGTGCATATATATATATATATATATATACATGTATTAAACTTGAACATGAGTTGAGAAGGTTTATTGTATATTATTTTCCAGATTTAACAATAAAAATAAAAAAATTTCGCAAGTGTTCGGTGTCTTAGAGCTTAGCGAGGAAAGCTGCCTGATTCGAAGCCACGAAGCGAGCCTCGGTGTCTCTCAGAATATAAAATATTGATTTACTCCGGAACTAAGAGATGGGAAGTTTATTTCGTACTCTGGGGCTGATGCACTTAAGATTTCCATGGCAATTAATAAGAGATTTATACTATATGAATAACTCATCGCCTCTTATAAAGTTTAGAAACTAAATTCACACCATTATTTATACCCACAGAATAAAAAAAGGATACAAAGTAGAACCTTACACATTGCTTCCTTCTTCTTTTTCACTTTTTAGAAAGCCGCCTCTATGAGGAAGTTTCTTTATTTTATTTTTGGCTTCCTCATAGAGGAAGATTTGCGAAAGATGAAAATTATTGATGAAGTTTATGATTTCTGACGTTTTACGAAATCCAAAACGACACCAATAAATTTTGAAAAAATTCAAAATCACATAAAATCCGAACCGCTTTACCGATCATCAGTAAATTTGGTACGTAGCAGGGCTGAATGTTATTTTTCTTGTGTAGAAAATTTTAATCGATTAGTTGAAATTTTACCTGAATTAGAGCAAAACGAAAATTTTTCGAACAATTCAAAATCTCATAAAAACCGAACCGCTTTACCGATTTGGCCCAAATTCAATACCAAATGTCGTATCACTTTGTTAAATTTTAATACGAAATTTCAGATCGATAGCTAAAAATTCGTTCGAGCTAGAGCATTTATGTACTTTTTTCAAAATTTAAAAATTCTTATAAAAATGAAATGCCTTAAGCGATTTTTGTAAAATTTATACCAATTGAAGATTAGCCAGTACTGTACATGTTGTTTAAATTTTAGCTGGTTCGGTAAAATACTTTATAAGTTACAGTTATATAAATGTTTGGCCTTTCATCACATACACACACACACATACATCCACAACATTTTTCTAAACCACTTTCCTCGACGTTTCAAACAATTTTAAACGTTTTGACATGAAAATCTCGAAAAAAAAACAATTTTCATGAAAACCAAGCTACCTCTACGAGGAAGCAAAAACATTACAAAATTGCCTTCACCTCAAATAAAAATTTTCCCAAGTGCTCGGTGTCTTTTAGAGCTTGTTCCACTTCGCGAGAAAAGTGAGCGTCAGCGTTGTTTCTCAAAATATAAAATATTGATTGACTCAGAACTAGGAGATAGAAAGTTTATTTCGTACTCTGGTGCTGATGCACTTAAGACTTCCATGGCAATTAATAAGAGATTTTTGTACGATATGAATAACTCATCGCCTCTTACAAAGTTTAAAAACTAAATTCTCACCATTATTTATACAAGATTATCAAAATTAGCTTCACTCGAAATAATAATTTACCTAAGAGTTCGTCCCTGATTACGAGTGTTGTAATCACACGAATTTAGAACAAAGTAGAATTATACAAAAATTTACTTTACAAGGTGCGATAATGAACGTTTTACGCACGCTTAGCTTCGCATGCGCAGCGTGCGTAAAACGTCCATTATCGCACAGTATGAAATAAAATACCTTATGGCCCATCAGTGAACAATGGAGATGAATAAAGTTAATGAATATGAAAAACGCCGAAACAAAGTAGAAAAGGGAAATCTTTGAGGACGCCAAGAATTTTTTTTCTTGCTAAAGTGACAGCCCCAAAAAAATTATATACATAGAGTATATAAAAAAAAGTACGGGTTCGGATGAAATCCTATTCTCCATTGTGAACTGTCTCATCATTTTTACGCGGAATGCCGCAAAATTCCATATGTCGGACTATATATAAATTTTTTACTTGGCTCACCTCGTTCTACGCTTATTTGAATTAAATTTCATAAATAGCTCTTGAGCTCTTGTAGACTGAATGGAAAAATCTTGTCACTGACATGAATTTCCGACATCTTGCACGGTTACAGAATCTCAGTTCATGAGCACCTACAATTCCACACTTTTGTTCTTTTTTATGTCTTCCCCTTCTCAAGTGGTTCAAAGTTTAACGCAAATCTGGTAAACGACTTTTTACATTTGATAGAGTTGCACGTGTCGTCTTCAAACTGTATCATCATACACAATTGTAAATTGTGTTTGATGATACAGTTGATACTGAGGCATCAACAGTGATTAACGGGATCATCCGAATTGGTAAGTCAAGATGTTATCGATCGGCAGGCGCAGCTTTAATAGTTTTCTATTTAAATAGTGAGAAAAGGCGTGAAAGATCAACCTGTTTTACGACTGGAACATCAAACAGATCTTACAAGAGAAAAGGTCGGAGGCATTGAGTGTCAGTGGGAATAGCAGTTCTTATAACTACTGGAGCTTGTAATGGCCTTGGAGCTTCCTATACAAACTGAAGCTCCAGAGCTGTTTCAGTCAGTCCTTTCGCAAAGCAGTTATTTTTCTTACTCGTTTACTGAGGCCATAAGTAATTCTACTAAAAGTAACGATTTAACGAGAAAGTCTTTCAGCTTCACTGCATTTCTTTTTGTTCGGTTTCTTTGCTCCACGGATATTCGACTTACGGAAAAATCTCTTGCTGTCTTTCACAGCGATACTCTACAATTTCATATTCAGATCCCATAGCTCATAATATCACAATAACATGGAAATACATATTTGGTTGTGACAATTACACTTCCAATTTCCTGTACACAAGGACTTAAAAATTAGTTGCCTCAACCATATCGAATAGTAACTTCAACTATTCACACGATTTGTTTTTGCTTTTAGATTAGTAAGCGTAACCAATCCAATAATTTGTCATTCGAATCGTCGGTATTACCATTTGAATCGTGGCACTGCCATTTGAGTTGAAACGGAAATAAAATAATCGATTGGTTGTTTGAACACATTTTTTGGTTATGGCAACTAATCTTTTCTTTACGTAAAAATAAGTAAAATAAGCAGACTATTGTATCTATTTTTATACTCCACATTTTTCCATTCATTATCCAATGTGGAGATGTATAATTTTTTCCGAACGTTTGAGAGTAGAGGAAAATTTCCTCCCCGGTAATTATATATAACGTTACCATGTTATTTTTAGGACAACAGTATATCGTGCAACACGGGCCGAATATTGGCGTTTGCGACGAGCGTGAAGTTTGTTGCCCGAGCGAAGCGAGGGCTGCAATCAAAAGAGTCGCAAACGCCAATTTGAAAGTGATGGCCAGTGGTGAACACTATATTTGTTGTAACAAGTGCATAAATATTGATGCTTTGAATGATAGATTTGCCGTACGAACAGTGAAAAAAAAAGTGGTTACAAATTTTCATCCTTAGGAACGAAAGTGGAACTCCCAACAATAAGGTTGTTTATTCATTTTTTCAAACAGGAACTATTACTCACGATAATTAATATTTTAAAAATCTTATTTTTGCTGTTTATCAATACAGACTCAACGTTTGGTGACTCGAAAAAAGTCATAAGAAAGAAAATTCTGTAAATGATACCCTTCTTTTAAACAATGTTACATTTAAATCTCATTAAGTACATATAACAAGCACTATAATTCTGCAATTTTGTAAAGACATACAGTGCACAAAAATGGTGTGAGGTAAAAAGTAAAATTATTCACTTGCAGCTTTCAGACTAAACCGGTGAGACAATTTTAGTGTTCAATGTCTTATTTTATCTGTTGAAGAGTGCATTCTGGATTAAATATAGCGATTCTGGATGTAGTGAAAATTAGATTTACTGTAACCAATTGTGTAGTGCACCGAGAGAAAAAGTTTCATTGATTCACGAAAATCTTTGCCAATGAAATGAAATACTTGAAGTTCAATACTATCTTTTCTTTGAATGATCTCCAACTCAATGAAAAGTAGTCACATTGATTCAAAGAAACATTTCTTTAAACCAATGAACCTTTTTCATTGATTTCAAAGATATCGTCTCTGATTCAATGAAACCTTCTTCTTACCAGCTCAAAATTTCGAAACCTATTTTTTCCTGAAGTACGCCGCAGATAAAGCTCAAATTTTGTGAGTATGTAAGGAAGTACGGCAGAAATAGGCTAAGCTTCTGGCTCCTCGAAACTCGAGGCCGTTCGTTCGGGAGTACCGGAAAACAAAAAAGTGCGGTTAGGTGCGCGTCAGGAAAACGTCACTTTAAAACAATAAAACTGTTTCTTTATTATATGCTCACTAAGTAAATCTTTATTTACAGGCAATGAAATGTTCTCGTTGAAATTCAAATGCACTATTTCATTGAAATCAAAGAAATATTTCGTTGAAAACAATGAAAAAAGAATCAATCCACCCATTTCCTTGTCGTCAAAGAAATATTTTCTCTCGGTTTGAATTTATAATAGAGAAATATTTATTTACACATTTAAAATCATAGCTTTGTCATAAAGACTTGAAATAAAAATTCCTATATTCAATTCAGAATGCAGTCTTCTAAAATGTATTCACCGGTTTGGTCTCAAATTGGTGGGACAAGTGAAAAATTTTCACTTATTAGCTCACACCATTCTGGTGCACCGTATGTCTTTACAAAATTGCAGAATTATAATGCTCGTTGTGTATTTAATGAGGTTTTAGTGTAAGATTTTTTTGAAGAAGTGTATCATTTACAGAATTTTTTTTTCTTGTGACTTTTTTTTGGTGACTGGAGCCCCTTAAGCGCTGGTGATCAGCGACCCCGATCTAATAAGATGGTGTTGTCCTTCTCGTCGACAGCTTGCGGTCCAAATGCAGGTCTGCATTACCTAGAGGCAAATTATCGTGAAGCTCCAAACGCTCCCTCGTGAACTGGACGTAGTCGGTTGAGTGCAACTGCTGTTCCTCTTTGCTGTGCTCTGGACGTAGCGTCCCACTGGACGTATTCGCAAGAAATTATTCGAGCGAAATTAACACATCATAATCGTATTCTCTCGTTTGTTCCGTCAACTCGAAGCATAAACACTGTAGTTTCTCTAATTAGCAATCTCGCTATGGGCAAGCCGAGCCATTGGTTGTTGGCTGCATTAAAAAAAATATACACGGCGTAACAACGAAAAAAAAGAGGTGTAAAAAAATGGGTAGATTTCGTGAAAGATTTGCTATCACTTTATGATTAAGCGACGCGGTAACTTCTCGATGTCAAATCTTAAAAGGAAATTAATGTCTTACCGATTCTTTTTTTTTAAAGAAAATTAATGTCTTACCGGTACATTTTTTAAAAGCAGATGAATGTCTTACCGATGCTTTTTTTAAAAGAAAATTAATCTCTTACCGGTTCTTTTCATAAAATAAAATTAATCTCTTATTGATTCTTCTCTTAAAAGAAATTTAATATCTTACCGATTACTTTCATAAAAGACAATTAATGTCTTACCGGCCGCTTCCAAATTGTAACTCGAATTATCTCTGACCACACGTTGTGAACGAAAAATGTATCAGGTCGAATATTTGTTTTTTCTCTCTTTCAATTATTTTCTCTTCGTGTGGAACAGCCTTAACTCGTGAGCTATACATTTTAAAAGAAAAAAAATATAACAAAGTACCGTGCGTAATTCTTAACACACAAATGTTAGGTATATAATACAGGCGATGTAATGAATATTTATGCTCGAGTACTTGTGCCCCAGCGATAAGCGCGAGGTTCCCGGGGGGTCTGTACTTTTCCATTCATCCTCTCGCGCCTCGACCGCCAAACAGGTGTCGTACTATTTATGTTCAGAAAATCTCCTCCAAGCGCTGGCGACAGTTTTTTTCTTTGCCCGAACAGACCAACACGAGATAGAATATATGAATATCTACTGTGGCTCTTGTACCAACTTCGAATGAAACAAATAACACGAAAATACAGTTACTGTGAGGCATTTTTTTTTCGTTACAATAATTCATTTTTTTGTAGTACCGATGAGCTTCAGACTAGGCAATTCTACAAGGCTATTTATAAATCAGCGTGAACGGGTGTAAATTCCAATGATTATTTTTAAGAACTGCCCGAGCGGTTAATTGGAAATTAGACAATAATTTGAAGTATTTATTTTTAATAATCTTAATTATATATCTTTAATATTTGATGTATTTACTTTTTTAAAACTAGGGTTAAGCGCACATCTGCATCCTGCGATTCCAACAAATCTGTCAAATTTCTGAAACACGTACTTAGCCCTGAATTCCAGAGTCGGCCATAGCCAATCATTGCAGGAATAAAACGGGGACACATGCACATAGTTGATTGCTACGAACTTTTTAGGGGTGAAGATTTAAGTATTTATCTTTATTAATTGCAGGTAGCTATCTTTAATCTTTGATTAATTTACTTTTTTTTAAACTAGGTTTAAACGGACATCTCCATCCTGCGATTCCAACAAATCCGTCAAATTTGTAAAACACGAACTTAGCCCCAATCACTGCAGGAATAAAACGAAGACATATGAACATATAGCTGATTGCCACTAACTTGTTAGGATTGAAGATTTACGTATTTATCTTTAATAATCTTCAGTATCTATCTTTAATATTTGATTGATTTACTTTTTTCTTAACAAGGATGAAGCGGTCATCTGTCCCTGCGATTCCAACAAATCTGTCAAATGTATGAAACACGGACCTACAATTAGTCGCGATCCCAGAGACTGGCCATAGCTAATGACTGCAGGTATAAAACGAAGACACATGAACATAGCTCTGATTTCCACGAGCTTTTTATGGGTGGAGATAGTAGGGAAATTAAGGTATTTTATATATGTGTTTCGGAATTTTCGTTACTATCGCGGTTATTGCGCTTGTTAGAAAATGTCGACGGTGAAATGAGTAGTCGACGTGGAAAAACGATTATATTTCACATGAGCACTTTGGACTGAATGCTTGCGTCAGAATTGCTGATGCGAAAGGAAGCAATCGAGAAAGGCAAAGGGCAAAAGGATTGCAACATGTGCTATTTATTCCATTGCGAGCGCACTGGGCTTATAATATCTGGCGGAAGCAGCAGTCGTCATGGTATGCCAGCTTCAACGGCTTCAGTGGTGCGAAATGCAGCTCTGTGTATTACCACCGTGTAAATGAAAGATACACCGAGCTCTCTGAGTAAGCTCCTACACGATTTCCTACACGATGCGACCTCTTTCACTATACTCGTTCTACCAACAACCCAGTCGTATTCACTCACTTCTTTTGCCGCACGTTTCGATTGTCCACAGTCTCATTCTACCAGATTTTATACAAAACCGTTGCGCATTTCTTCGCCAGCAAGATTCTCACGCGAGGCGGTGCGAAAGTCAAGTGCCGGAAACTTTACAAGTTTAAGGTTTGCAATTTAACCACCGGGGCATCATTTTATCTGGTCATTAGAAAAAAAATCTGTAAAACATATAATATTCACGTACAACAAGGAATATTATTAACCGTCATAATTGGTTTCACTTCTGCAGTATTATTCTCATTAAAACATTATAACGTCACTAATTGTAAGAAAATTAAGCTACGTTCACACCGGAAAATCTCATCTCAGGCTAAATTAATTATTTTCTTGCGAATATTTAGATGACCTTGGTAATTTGTTATGTTCATACATATTCGTACATTTATTATAGTTGATTTTCCCGCGCAGAAAAAAATAGTTCAGAATGATGTGTCCAGAATGGAGTCCCGGATGGAATCTGGGCAATTCGGGAAGGACTGCCGAAGTCGAGATGGGCTCTCATATGGACTTCGGCTTTTAATCCGATCCCGAAATCCATCACTCCATCCGGGACTCCCGAAAGGACGCAATCTGGATTCCATCCTGAGCTCAAAAAACTTTCCCGGACTCCATCCGGGACTCCATCTGGGATACCAAATACTCTCCTAGACTCCACCCTGAACGATCAGCGAATCTCGGCGAATCAACCGCAGAGTTCATCTTGATGTTCATTTTGGATTCTCGCTTCAACTGTTTTGGTCTCCATCCTGGATACCAGAACCAGACGGTATCGATCTTGGACACCTTGGTGGGATTTGCTGCGATTCAACTGACGAGATTCGCGATTCGTCCGGGGTGGAGTCCAGGATGAAGTCTAAGGCAGTTCAAGCGAGAATTCAAAATGGACACCAGGATGGACTCTGCGATCGATTCGCCGGGATTCGCTGATCGTCCAGGGTGGAGTCCAGGAGAGTATTTGGCATCCCGGATGGAGTCCGGGAAAGTTCTTTGAGTCCAGGATGGAATCCAGATTGAGTCCTTTCGGGAGTTCCGGATGAAGTGATGGACTTTGGGATCGGATTAAAAGCCGAAGACCATATTAGAGTCCATCTGGACTCCTCCACGGAGTGCCCAGATTCCATCCGGGACTCCATTCTGGACATCATCCTGGACTCCATCCCGGACTATTTTTTTCTGCGCGGGTAATTGAAATATATCTCCTTTGATTCAAACAAATTTTCCTCGTCCGCAGCTACGAGGTACATGTTACTAAACATTTTTCTCGGTGTAATTATTAAAAACATTATTTAATCCAGGTTAGTCCCTCAAGCGATTTACAAAGCGGAACACTGCCTGGAAGGAAAACTATGCTTCTGTTTTACCCGTAGACCACTCACTCACTTTTACCTTCATAATTCTTGAATTTTCTTAATTAACTGTACGAAACAAGTTATAGGGATAAGAAAGCTTTGCGGTATTCTTGGGATGAAGAATACCGCAAAGCAGTCCGTAAGTGTCTTGGCAAGAAGCAGCTGTGCCATGAACAAGTCTTATGAGAACCGACTTCAGGTTCGAAGCATCGCGAATAAGACGCCAAGGGCGCGCAAGAGATTTGCCCTCCTAGCCGTTCGTTTTAACGTTGAAATATATTATACCGAATTATATTGTGCCCCAAGGTGAGATATAATAAGAAAGCAGCCACGAACGAACCACGATAGAAGAGCTTTGAGCGTACGGTGTGAGCTTCAAGAACTCGCAAGATTACTGCGGGGGATATAACGACATAACAGTTCCACCCCCGTCACAACCAAAATAGACTCCTGGCATTTCAACGTATTTGCGCGCTCCCTTCGAACATCATTTGACTTTCGAGAAGCATCGTTTCTTTGCACATTAGGGTGCTCTCGAAATGGTCTATACTCTTTTTTATTTCCTATGGCCATTTCAATTTAATTTCAGGTGAAATAATACGGTAGTCTCAAGTAAAACTTTGTAGGGTGCCATTTAGTTCTCATGCGGTTTGAATGTTAACATTTGAATTTTTCTTCAATCACATTTATTCTGTGTATTGGAAATTTATATTGTTCTTGGTGTCACATCTGTACGTCGTAAGGGATGTCGAAAAAAAACAAACGTTGGTGTGACATAAAAGTTTTAAAGTCGCTTTTTTAAAAATTAAATTAGGAATTCAGTGATCTGGTTAGATGCTCTCAATGCCGCGCTGAAAAAAAAACTTATTTGCTTTATTTATTTTGCCATTTTTTTATCATTTTGACAATTTTTAACCATTTTACCCATTTCGGTCTGATACGGTTTGAATGTTAACAATTTAATTTTTTTTCAATCAATTGTCTTCTGTGTATTGGAAATTTATATTGTACTATAATAATCAAAGCAAATGATGTACACTGGATTGAAAGAAAATTTTAGTCTGATTAAATAAGAAAGACTGTATACAGGAATTTAGTCAATTTAATTGCAAATTATAGTTAATATAAATAAAGACGAATTAAATATTTGAATTTAGTCACGTTAACTAGATTTTTTTTCTGGTTGTGTCGCACAAAAAAAAATGCCAACCTCTGAGCTCATTTCGCAAACTTAAGGGTGGTATTTAAAAAAAAAGCTTAATAATAACCGATTTTTTGGGTTACAATATAGGGTCTTCCAAGCTTCCATTAGCGATCTGCTCCATTACGGATAAACCTCCAGGCACGAGCGAACTCGAGAAACAATACAACACCTACATCTATGCGAAGTCTTCGAGAGTCTTTTTATTTTTAGTTTCAAGCGCAATAAACACGAAGGCACACGATACGAAGGATTGTAAAACTTACCCCCAAATCCCGATTCGCCACTTTAGGGGCACCCAGAAAAAAGATCTTGTTAACGGGACTAGAATCTACGCATCGGAAATAAAATTTCTTATTTGTTTGCCGACCTAGACTTCCATTCACCTCAAATAAATTTTTTTATTTGTAATTCATATAGTTATTGAATAGTAAATACATTTAAACCTAAGAAATACTTATTTGGGTCGGCAGTTATATAAATGTTGAATAAAAAAAAAAAAATTATCGGGATATTCCTCACTATGCCTTAGAAGCTCAGAAACTGCCGCTGCAAATATATAATTTTTATATAAATATACGACAAGAATGAAATCAAATCGATAAATGTTGCATGTTGATAACAATAAACTCCAATGATGAAAGGAAATAAATATATATTGGATTATAAGATAGTTCTAATTTTTTTATTTAAAAATATCTAATACATGTATTTGGTCGTTTTAACTAGATCTTTTTTTCCGGATTAAGAAAGTATTTAGTAGCAATAAATAAAATATTAATTTTAGTATCCGCTGCACAGTGAAAGTTGATTTAAATAAATAAATATGTTGGAAATAAAAAAACTGAAAAATTGAATGAAATACATATTTGTTGGAGGGAAAGTAAATTTTCGTTGATTGAAATAATCAAATGTTGAATAGATATTTTTAGTTAATATTACCAAATCTTTTTTCTGGGTGGGTTGAATTTTATGGGTAACCTTTGGAAGCCGAACCATGTCGATATCTCATCGGGTCTAAGATATTGAGGAAACCGCGAAAAGATATTCCAACCCTTTTCACCTGCTTAAGGATCGCAATCAAAAAATTCCATAATGTGGATTTACGTCATAGAAGAAATACATTTCCTAAATTATGGATTGGACGTTGGTAAGACATTTAGTCACGGCATTTGTTTTTTTTATAGACATATATTTAATGAATTTTGCTTTATAAAACGTATTCGCTTTGGAACACATTTTTGTTTATTATCGTATAGATTTACTGTATCAGATTATAAAGAGGATTTTCAGAAAAAGTATTTTTGTTGGTTCTGTCATATTCGCAGAATTGTTTTCGGTTACGAAATGAATTTTCAGAAACATGTTATTCAGTTGGACCTTTTGTATAGGAAAATTGTTTCTGGAAATTTCCATCGATTTCGTACGAGTGCTGTTTGTGGATTATGTTTTTACTCCTGATTGCACACAGGGCAAAAAGATTTGAGTATGTGTTTCACTGGAATGTCGCAAAAATGTGTATAATGTATTAATATAAATTACTAGAATTACTTTAAAAACGGCGAAATAAAAAAAAATGTATAAAAATTAAAAACCTCCTGCCTGAAAAAATAAGTGTAATTAATACACAAATTGAGTAAACAATAATCGTTTGCATATTATAGTCGGGAAATTAATTCGTCAAGGGTGTGGTAATCTCCAAATCTCCAAATAAAATCATCCAACGAAAAAAAACAAGTACGATTTGCCTTTCCAGAATTATAAATCCCTTTCAATATTCTTGTACCGTTGTGGACTTTAAGTGCATTTTTTTCTTGCTTTTCTTACTGTACGTAATTTTTTAATATCGAGAATTTAAAAATACGCGGATTATGAAGGGAGAAAATAATCCTTTAAATTGCACACAGAGGAATTATGGAAATCCTGACAATTACGAAGCGGCTAACCGGTCACCCATCCAAGTACTGCCTGCGAACAAGGCTGCTTATTATTTATAATCACCGTCTGGTGCATGTTATGGTTATCGTAATTATAAAAATTATTCGCATGGATTAAAAATGAATTGTTGTCACTTTGTAATTACAGACGACAGAATTTTTATTTTTATTTTTATTTTTTATTTTCAATTTTTTATTTTCTGCTGCATCCAGAGAAACGAACCTGTTGGGTTTATTTGAATCAAATTTTAGATATATTTGAAACAAATCAAATTTATTCGGTTCAAATATACTAAATTTGATTTGAATTTAATAAATTCCATTTGATCGGAATCAAATTCTATTAGACCGGCCATTAAATAAATTTCTTCTTAAATAGCCAGCAGGATTTTATTTCAATAGAATATAATTTATTTTACTGAAGTAAATCTTCACATCAAATAAAATGTATTTGATTGAAATAAAATGTTATTTATTTCAAATGGTACCGATATTTGATTCAAATGAACTGATCAAATCGATTTCTCTGGGTGTGGTTCAAATTCGCACCTGTGTGCATCTAAATTATTGAAAATTACTATGGATCATTGTGCAATGTATGAGTAAACGAGTTTTCAAAACGCCAAACGGTTTTTTTTCTCGAATCTGAAGCATCTGATACCAGAAGAAGAAGCTCGTGCAACCGTTCTATAAATTTAAATCCTTAATTTGATCGAAAGTTGAAATTGAACGCGTCTTGTAGCAGCCCGATAGGAAAGAGGAAATGAAGGAGGGTGGAAGGAAGATGAAAAGACGAGGGAACGAAGAAGAAGGGTGCTCAAAAGTATTATCCGGATGGTATGCGGAAAACGGGGGGTTGAAGCCAATAGGACGAGCTCTTTCTCCTTTTTCATCTTTTTGCCGCTGGCATTTACCGGAGTGGGAGATGGTTGAGTCGTTCACCCGTGCAGTAGTGGCCGAATGAGAGGTAGAAGAGGAAAAGAAAAAAAAAGAAACGGAAAGAGCGAAGACATCGCACTCCGGTACGAGAGTCAAACTTTCTTTCGAGTTTACGATAGCAATATATATATGGTGGTGAAGAGTTTGAAGAACTCTCACGTCCATGCTCTTATAATCTTTATATGGAATTTATTCGCCGTAGAATATATTAAAATTTATTGGATGCTCTTGGGAGTAGCTGTTGAAAGTAGATGAGTCTTGAGTACCAAACTCAAGAATGCGAATTTAATTGTAATGCTCGAGAACACACGTAACAAAATATTAATTGATAAATTCTCGGGCTCGTCGACAAATGAACAGTTCGGCTTTAAAGAAATCGAATGGGTCTTATTTTTTTTTTTTTTTTTTTTTTTGTTAGCGACTTCTAAACATTTTTTACATGTTTCAGTTTGTTGGAGAATATTTTTTTTTCACTATTTCTCATAAAATGTTTACATGCTCGATCGAAAAAAAATATATAAAAGACAAATTTGGACGTGGATAGGATGTTCTAATATTTTCGTAGATATTGTTTTACAATACGACAATTTATTCTAATTCATCTCTTCTACATTTACATTTCTTCAGTTTGCTTTTTTATTTTAATATGAAACTTTTTTTAGCTTATCATTTATGTTACGTCACCGTAGGTACACTCATAAATATATCGATGGTTTAACGATAGAAGGGCACATAGGTTACATGTACTTATGCACAGTCAATATGCTCTGTTGACTTTAAGCCATCGACATATTCCGATATGCTGAGACATGAAGAGTGTGGGCAACCATCGGGAATTCGGTTAAGTTTGCTTCAGTGCATGTCACTATAGATTTTGACGTTAGACTGAAGTATGTGCCAGTCTTGAATCGAAAGACAACCTATCAATGCTAATATTACTCTTCCCTTATGTTTTTTCAGAAAACCACTTCAGAATATTTCAAAATATTGAATATCTGAAGGTATAAAATAAAAAAACTTCGTCCTTTTTTTAAAATATATTTATTTAAAGTCGCATCAACTGCTGAGGTCATTTGCGACTCACATACATATACATATATATAGGTGTAATTACAGAGGTTACAATTATTTATACATTTGATTTTGGTTTTGGTTTTGCTTTATATTTTTTGAAGAATGCTTATGTCTTTGGCAAACTCTAGGCCTTTTGTGGCCATATTTTTGTATTTTAGGCATTCTTTTAGGTTGGGTAGCTGTTCGGTTTTTCAACTACTTTAGAGCTTGGAGGATTGCGAAGGCTTCGCAGGAAAAGATCGAGAAGGCTGGTGGTAACTTGAATGATGAGACCGAGTCTTCAAGGACGACACCACATCCACGTTTTTTTTCTATTATGCTGCCATCAGTGAATACCTTGATATGATGTGGGTATTTGTGGGTATTTGGGTTTACCATTTGTTTAAACTGCTCCTGGAGATTGGAACTTCGTCCTTATTTAGGTAATATACGTCTTGATTTGATTTAGTAGTTTGGAAAAAAATTCTACACATTTTGTTCACTATTTTTATTTGATACCTAAACTCAATTCAAGTATGGCAACCATAAATACTTGAATTTAATTAGCTTTGGTAAAATCTATTGAACATTTTGACGTAGAATTCATTTTTTATCGATCAAAGAAGATTTTTCGCCGTTTATTAGGTCCATTAAAAAATATCCAGAAATATTAATCAATCAATCAATCAATCAATAAATAAATACTTTTACGAGAAATAAGTACGTATTGGAAGTCAAATGACTTGCACTTGGAACAACTGCTTTAGCGCACCACAAATATTTGCAAACGTCCTTTTTTTCGTCCCTTGTCATTTTGTTTACCTTCGTTCTGTGTCACTCACTTACTCAGTGCCCCACAACCTCCAAAACGTATTTATCATTAAAATACATTGCATAATGACCTAAAATGTTAAAAAAATTAGGTACTATTCGATGCTTAAAGAACCTAAAGAACCTAAAGTCAAGAATCATCGATAATTGATAAATGTGAAGTTCGAAATTAAACTTTGTTTCTGAGCATCGAAATATTTTGTTTCCAACAGCCGGAGCAATTATTTTTAACATTTTTCCTCAATAATTTACTTAAGATTAATTATGATTGACATCTCTCTCATTTTTTCAATTCTCTGTTTTATTTATTTTTTCAAATAAATTTCTTTGAGTTTCAAAGCTCCAAGATAAATAATGTGGCTCACTGTGTGTAATGTGGCACATTGTGACCACCTTTACCCTACGTTTCATGGCAGACTGCGTGTCATTACCATCAATCCACTGTATTTGTACACGGCATGAAAAACTCTTCTCCATGAGTAATGCGTCGCGCCAATTAAAAAATCTAAATAAAATTTAATTTACGTCACCTGCTTTTTAGTTCCTCTTTTCTGCTGACTCACTAACTGGTCGCCTTCAACCGTAAACCTCGAGCGTTTGTATACCGTATCAGCTATGCAGCACTCTGACATCATGCTTTTTTTTTTTAATTAGCACTGTATCCCAGCGTAATTTTTTTTTCCAGAACGCCCCGGCCAGACAGATTTAATATACTGCATAGTAAAACAGTTTACCCTATTATGAATAATTTGTACAGTTACTGCCAGCCAAAGGAGATGCAGAATACACGGTGTATTCCACGCTATAACTTTTACTCTCCTTCATTCTCTTCAACGTAACTTTCAGGTTCGCTGCATGCCAAAGCAATGCGGGCCTTTTTATTCTCTGATGTATCTGTCGCTTGGATAACCAAAAGCGGTTTAACTGTTCAGAGTACAGTTGAGTTAAAGTCACAGAAAAGTGAATCGAGGAGTGAAATACGTACGGTAAAGAGACAAATAGTTAAAGAAAGACAAATCCAGAAAAGATTTATCCTCGGATTTACTCAATCACTGAAGATCCCTTCTTTTTTTTTGCAGCTACAGACGTTAGTCTACGAGTCTTTGAAAGTCTCTTTGAAGCATCGTCGTATCAATTGCGATGAGAAAAATTCGTTGACACTCGTTAACGAAGCTAGATATAAGTATATATATTGGTATAGGCGGAATGGCCAAAGTGTGCACTGTAGGGGAGATGAGGGCAAAACGGGCAGCTCCATTAAAAATCGGGATTGGGGCAAAACGGCACCGTCTCAACTTTCGTAAAAACGATTTGTTTCAGATTTTTACGTGATGGAAAAAAAATATAGTCAAATGAATTTTTCAAAAATTTTATAATCAAATTAATTCGTTGAAAAAAAAGTCGGTATATCGTAAAGAAATCAATTAGAACGGAATTCTCATTTTATGATTTGGTGCCAATTTTTACCCCAATACTTATATTTAGCCGAGATGCCTGTTTTGCCTCCCTGCCTGTTTTATTGACATCACCAACTATTTTCCGAAATTTTCAAGTAAGAAATGTCAGGAAATTGAAAAAAGTCGTGTTCGAAAAAGTTGAAACGATGCCCGTTTTGCCCCCAATTGTCATTTTCAGTCGTGATGCCCATTTTGCCCCCCTGCCCGTTTTGCCCCCATCACCCCTAAATATAGGACAGTTCGATAGAAAATAAAATACAAAGAGTGGAACTTAAGCGGTCACAGTTGCGTATACCCGACGGTTAAACACTTCGCCTCCGGTTGCAATTTCCTTGGCAAACCTTCTCGGGAAATGTCGCAAAAGAATTCGCTTCACGGGACTAAAGAGGGGAAAAAGCTACGCCAGGGAAAAGTTTACCGGACAACCGAAAGTGGGTGAAAGAAGGTGCAATGAGGATCGTGCTAACTGTATAGGAAATTCATTCTTTGTAAGTTGGAAGTGCACTCTGGGTGTTGAGCTAGCAGTCGTTGAAAAGTCTTTCCATCTCGAGGGAACTGCCCGAAAAACACCGCAAAAACTAACGCTAATGCTCCAACTTACGTGGCTATCTTAGCGCTTCAGTTAAATTCCGTTTTCTTTTCTGAAACTTTTTCATTTCTTTTTTCTATGACTACCTTTAACGTCTCATCTTAAGACTGTCTTGCCGTGAATGTGATCCATATCAGCACACCTGAATATTTAATATTTCATTTTATAATATTCAGTTACGTGTCAAAAAATCTGTAAGGTCGATTATCAGTTATTTGGCATAACAATGAATTATGCAATATTTTTCTTCCTCATAAAGGAAGCTTTGTTTTCGTGAAAAAATTTTTTTTTTTTTTGAAAGGTCGAGAAACGAGGTTTAGAAAAAATTCTGTACACGTGTGTGTGTGTGATCAGATTTCCTTGTAAGCACGATAACTCTCGTAATTTTAGAGGTATCTTCTTCAAATTTGACACACAAGTGGGCTGTCATACAACAACGTTTAGGATTATAGTTAACGCGAATTGGTTGGAAAATTCAAATTTTGCAGCATTTTGAAAATTTTGAAAAAGTTGTTTTCACGCTATAACTTTTGCAAATTAAGAAATATTGAGCTGAAACTTTGGACATAAAAGGTCTACCACCAAACCATGATGTGTACCAAATGTGGCGAGAATCGATAGAGTGGTTCTAATTTTATTAGAATTTTATTTTTTTCAAATGTTGCGGAGACTTCAATTCCTGTAAATTTTGAGATATTTGGCTGCAATTTTCGGCACGATTTCGGGATTATTGATTGTCAATTATGAATTTACGTACGTTACGTACGCTCATTTGACTTTTACTTTCGCATCAGAAAAAAAATCTTTATAAATATTTTGTTAGTTTGATTAGATTACAATTTTATTATAATTATCAGAAGCAGATTTTTATTCGAACTATTTTAATATTTTATGCCGCAATATTAGTAATGCATCTATTGTGCACAATGTTTTTTTTTTTGCATTTATACTGCAAAAGAGGTGCAGTTAAATTATGTACACTGAGTATATTTTCCGCTACCTACGCTGCTCATAATCTAGGGTTAATGGCGCGCTTTGACCCCCGCAAGGTAGCTTGCTGCATCTAATGTCTAAGTAGGAAGCTTTTTCCTAAATAATTTGAGAGCTCCGTTAGTCGAGCTCGATTAGCGTAAATTTCATAGTTAAGGAGAAGAAAGATAATGGGATATGGTAGAAGGAAGCTCGAGAAAATTGAACATAGAAAAAGCCTGACCATATGGAATTAAAATTGCCACTTGCTTTTCAAGACATTATTTCTTATTATATGTTTATCATTTTTTTTAATCCACTGGATGATAATGCTTTTTTTCCACTAAGAGCAAAAATTATTAAAATTATAATTTTCCAAGAAATTAAATTTAATTGAGTCAAAAAACGATTTTCAATACCTCTGTACTTTTCAATATCGCAATATGCTAGAAGTGAGATCGTAAAAAATCTTCTTTACAATCGAGCAATTCCGTGCTTGAATAGATTGGATTTTCTTGTGAACACAGAAAATGTTCTGAATGTTCGTTTGATACAGGGTAAAATTCGCGTAAAAGAAGCGTTGGCTCTTTCAATCTCGATTGAATTTTGCAAATAATCCTCAGCGATACTTTTCTCCTTGGTATATAAAAAAAACAAAGTCGGAGGAACGAAAGCCATGAAAAAGAAACCGCTCAAGCTCGCACCTGATGGAAAGCCAAGGAACGAAAAAACATCAAGCATTGAAGCTGTGGAGAAGTGAAAAACGCCTTGAGAGTTGTACGCTACAGCAGACGATGCACGAGCTCGGAAAATAAATAAGTAAAAGGGCGATTCAATGAATATCTGTCGAGAAGAAGAGGTAACTGCAACGAAGGTATTGTTACACTTCGGGAAAAAACAGTAGCAGCAAGTACAAGTGCTATCCAGAGTTATATCTGGACTGTTCGATAAAATCGTGCAGCGAATATCAAACGAAACGACCGAGAGAACAGGCACTTGGTAATCTCTTGGGTGATTCTCCTGGCGATAACATTGAACATTTTTTAGTCTCCCCAGCGAAATCACTCACAACTCCTCGATAGCTTACTTCAGTCATTTCGTACAGACAGACAGGTATTCAAATACCACAGAGACGTCCATCTTAGTATCTCCGAACATCCAACGTTGCCTAGAATCCAGGTGGGATTCTGGGCAAACCAGAATCGATTCTGGGCAATTCAGAATGGATTCTGGGCAAACCAGAATGGATTCTGGGCAAACCAGAATGGATTCTGAGCAATCCAGGATTAATTCTGGGCAATCCAGGATGGATTCTGGGCAATCCAGAATGGATTCCGGGCAATTCGGGTTTCCTGGTTGGTTTTCTGTTGGATTGGATTCTGGGCAACCCAGGACTAATCCAAACTCCATTCGGAATTGCCCAGACTCTATCCTGGTCTCATAATTTTCATGTCAGCATATCTTACTTTTTTAGCTGCTGATTTTACACGAAAAATATGTTCTCTTGACATCTTAAACAAAAAGACTTTGCTAGGTGACAGAAGCATTTTGCTATTCTGGGTTACCTATGAATTTTTTTTCATACTCTGCATACTTTTATAAGAAAATCAATAAACATTCTTAAATAATTGTCATTTATGCGAGAAATAAATGATTCTAGTATGAGTTATACTAGAATTCTACTACTATAGAGTATACTACTATGAGTTCATCCATTAAAGATACAGTTAAAATTCAGGAAATGCCATCGAATTGAATATAAATTTAAAAAAACGAAACTATCTTAAATTAAATATAGATCCACTAATTTTTATCGGTGTATCCAGATTATTTTGTCAACGAGTAAAAAGAAATCTTTGTTTACGAGATCATCAACATATATTTTTCATATAATAACAGAAGCCAAACTATTCATTATCCATTAATCAATATCACTGATTTTGTCCTGACTGCCTTCCTGTAAACAGAGGTACACGTGTCATCTCCATTAGAGATTGTAAGAAATAATCCATGACTAAAAGATAAAGGCTAATTCAAGCATACGCGGAAAGAAATGTTTGGTTGTGACAACCATATCGAATAGTAACCTCAACTATTCACGACAAGTTCTCGCGAGATTAGTGAGGTTAACCAATCTAATCGTTGGCACTACCATTTGAGTTGTAAGAGAAATAGAATAATTGATTGGTTGTGTCAACTCGTTTCTTGGTTATGGCAACTAATTTTTTTCTTTCCGTGTACCTCATCAGTTCCTTGAAACCAGAAAATCTGGAAGAATCAGCGACACGCTCTTCCCTTCTATACGTACGTTGACTTTATTTGTCCAGAATATGTGTATTATAGATATACAGTGAACAAGACACCCGATCGTCATGAGGACATCCCTCGAGAGTAGCATTCTTGGCACGTGTCAGTCATACTTTACATCACCTAGGCAGCATTCCCGTGTCTTTTCCACAGTGCAATTCGTATCGCTCCTTCTCTGCTGACAATCCCATTTCTCCAAACGTTCCCAACACATCCCGAGCTTTCATCACTGTGAGCTGGGTGTCTGCGTGACAACGAGAAAGACCGAGCAGCACGCCTTTCCGGTGTGTCTCACGATTCTCGTCGCGAATACAATGACGACAGCTTTGTACCGTCGCTGCTCTTGATGCTGTAAACGTGTTGAACCGAGGGGCGAGTGGGAATGCTCTACAGAGTTCAACAGAAAAGTGCTTGGTCGTCTCCCTCGGGATGAACACCAGACAAATACAGGGAACATGCATGTCTTGCCTACCCAAATCAGCGAAGATTAATTGTACAAACTTTGAGGTACACTCGTAGATATGCAAACTCTATCGACAGCAGCATTAGTTTAAAAAAACAAAACGCACGGAAAGAAATTTCTGTGCTGTGACAACATAGAACGATGACAACAAAAATCGTTTTGTTGCCACGTTCACCAAATCTACTGAAATTTTCTACAGATGAAAAATAACGTTCAACCCTACTACCTACTAAATATGGTCGTGATTGGTAAAGCGGTTTGGATTTTACGTGATTTTGAATTTTTCAAGAACTGCAAAAAGTTGAAAAGTAGAACTTTCCACATTGTTTCCTCATTCTTTTTCATTTTTTACCAGAATTAGCAATTAAGCTTACTACTAGAGGTAGTTTTGTGAAAAATGAAAATTAATGAGAAAGCAATGTGCAAAGTACAACTTTGCAACTTTTTATTTCTTCAATCTTGAAATTAAGAAATTTTAACCGATTTTATACACAGGATTATTTTATAACTGAAATCTCAACAATGAGTTGATAATCATTCGACTATGACGTTGACTTTTAATAGAACATTTTTCTGACATTTACATATAAAGTGTCCGAAAGGCTCTCGAATAACAATTACCAAAACTTTGGCTCTCATCTTTTCCAAAGGGTATTAAAATTCGTACTTTATATATCCGTTGATGAAACTTCGTCAACAGACCCTCCAACAAGAATATTTCGAACTTTCACGGATTTCTTCGGCTCTTCAGACTACACAATATTCAACATACCACGTCAAAACTTAATACCGTGAAATTATATCCATCCATTAGTGATAATTTTAATTCCAACTTTGAAAATCACGTCGAGATAAAATTATTATCTACATTATTATTATTTATTATTATCTATTATTAATTGAATTAAAAACTTGAGATAATTATTATTATTATCTGAAAGCAATGAGCTAGTAATTTAGAATATATTATAGGAGAGATTTGGAAGGCGAATAGAAGATACGAACATATCAAACAGACAGTTTCGATCAAGCGCACGCTTACTATAACATAATTATTATTATTTATTATTATCTATTATTAATTAAATTAGAAAGTTGAGATTTTTGTTATTATTATTATTTATTACTAAATATTAATAAATTGAGTAAAACGTTGAGATAATTATTATTATTATCTGAAAGCAATGAGATAATAATTTTAAATATATTATAGGAGAGATTTGGAAGGCGAATAGAAGATGCGAACATATCAAACAGACAGTTTCGATCAAGTGAACATTTACTATGACACAATATATAACGGGTTTCGATTGTCCCAGGAAATAGAACTGACAATCAGTAATATACTAGGGGGATGAGGGCTCAGTGGATTCGATGAAATTACTCGATCTGCATATGACGTGAACGCGTGGGAGTTTTAGATAACGGAGAATTCGTTTCTCGTCGATAACAGCGCAAAACGCTATGTAATTTGTAGTTGATGATTTGTGTATGTTCTTGTTGAGAGCAGCCCGGAGCTTGTAGTACATCTATATTATTAACATCATTTTCATAAATGGGTAACGTTTGGGGCAACGATGGCAATTTCGAAAACCGTTTCGAAATTACATAAACGCATATGTCGATGTGTCACGTGCAGATCCACGAGAGCCAACAGCGATTGTTACATTATACATTATTAATTTATGAATTATAATATTCGAATGACAATATCATTAAAAATTAATAGCACAAATTCTGGGCTTTGTTGTTATATAAATTAAAGAACTAGAGAGTACATGTTGGTAATCAAAAAGTGTAATAGAAAAATTGTTTCTCGCTTTTCTGGAATTGTTTAATTTGTTTTGTTTTTTTAGAGAATTGAAACTGTTTTTTTGAGTATTGAAAAAACACCCAAGTGAAAATATTATATAAAGATTATATTAAAATGATATATAAAGATTTTCAAAGAACCTATATACGAAATTAAACATATATAGAATCTTCATATATTTTCTATAGTCAATATGAACTTATAAAATTAATTTGTAAAGAACTATATACAAAAACAAAATTTTTGTATAGCATATATTATAGCTTATATTCGAATTGTACATAGCGGATGCAATTTATATATCATATTGTCTGTCAGAGATATAATAATATGAATTTGATAAATACATAGACGAATTAGTTGATACTATATAAAATATATTTGTTTTTATATAGTTCTTCAGAAATTTATTCTACAAATTTATATGGACTATACAAAATATACAAAGTTTCCATATGTCCACTTCTATACACTTAGAAAAAAGATCTTGTTAACGGGACTAGAATCTACGTATCGGAAATAAAATTTCTTATCTAGATGCCGACCTACCAGACTTGCATTCACCTCAAATAAATTTTTTTATTTGGAATTAATATACTTATTGAATAGTAAATATATTCAAATCTAAGAAATATTTATTTGGGTCGGCAGTTATATAAATGTTGATTAAAAAAAAAAATTTATTGAGATATTCGTCACTATCCCTTAGAAGATCAGAAACTGCCTCCCGCTCAGCAGTTGGCGCGCAAACCAGTGTGCGGCTATGCGGTCACCCATCCAAGTTATGACCGCAAATGATGCTGCTTAACTCTGGGAACCGTCGAAGCCACACACCGACCGCGCGTCCACTGTTGCCGATTTAAAGAATATATAATTTTTATATAAATATACGACAAGAATTAAATGAAATCGATAAATGTTGCATGTTGATAATAATAAACTCCAATGATGAAAGGAAATAAATATATATTGGATTATAAGATAGTTCTAATTGATTTTATTTAAAAAATATCTAATACATGTATTTGGTCGTTTTAACTAGATCTTTTTTTCCGGATTAAGAAACTATTTAGTAGCAATAAATAAAATATTTTTTAGTATCCGCTGCACAGTGAAAGTTGATACAAATAAATAAATATGTTGGAAATTTTAAAAAAACTGAAAAATTGAATGAGATACATATTTGTTGGAGGGAAAGTCAATTTTCGTTGATTAAAATAATTAAATGTTGAATAGATAATTTTAGTTAATATTGCCAATCTTTTTTATGGGTGTAAAAATCTTTATATAATATTTTCACATGGGCTCATACACATATTTTTACCATTGGTGAAATTCGAACCTGGAATTCTGTGGATTTTGTGGAAATGTAATTTAAACGTTGATTTAGTTCCAATTCCTAGGTAAACCCGTGAAGGTTTTACTGTGACCCTCGAGCCTTTTCCGTAACTAACATTTTCCTACCCGCACTTCACTAACTTACTCTAACCCAGGGTTGCGGTTGCAGGCAACTCACGACCATTGATTCGCATTCGCCGAGGGTGTGCAACTTGATTACACTACAGTTGACTACAGCAGATTGCGTAGATACTGAAAATTCTTTTTTTTTTTTGTTGCAATTAACATTTTCAGCATACACTTGGCTTATAACAGTGAATACGTCGAGCAACCAACTGTTTAATTTAATTTTATAATTATTCATATGACATGTGATATGGGAACAATAATTTTGGCACGATGTAAAAGTTTGATACATTGAAAAAAAAAAAAACTTAGAAACTGGCGTGAAGTAGTAAAAAATAATCGGCTGAAAAAATAAGCTCTTCGAAAACCTCAAAAATAATACCTAAGTATTTTTTATGCACTATACGATTTTTGAACATTTTGTATTTCTAAATAATATATATTTAAAACAATTTTCAAAAGAATACTTTGTTCCTAAGAAAATGCTTTCCGGTAAAAATATAGAAATTCAGGATGCAGTGGAAATTAAATTAATCGTGGTACAATATTTGCTAAGTTTTTCAAAAATGAAGAAATGTTTGCACATTAAAATTGATAACTTTTTAGCACATATTTATCAAAGGTGCGGACCCAATCACCAGGATCACAAATTGAGAGAACAATTTGTTAACAGTTAACAAATTAAATATTAAATATGTAAAAACGAATCATTTAGTTATTGGTACTAAATGCATGTTGAGCCAAATAAGATTTGTTGACTATTAACAAATGTTAGCAAAATTCATTTGGGACAATTCAATGTTATTTAGCTCAACTGACATTCGATAAGTATAACTAAATGCTTCATTTCACCATGTTTAACACTTGATTTATTATTAGTTAACAAATTCTTTTCCCAGTGCAGAAAAACACTTGGAAAAATTTCCAGCCATTTCCAGATGGCGACGGAAATCAAACTCGGGCTAACTGCGTGCGAATTCGATAAGCCTAATCCATTAAGTCACAGCTTTTCTCTGACACCACAAGCCAAAGTTTTTAAATTAAAAATATTAAAAGCTTATGATTATAGTGACTTATTATTAAAAACAATTTTAATTTGGATGAATCTGTTTAGCCATATTTTACATTATATTAGATGCAATTGTCGTATAGACATAAAAATGAATTATTGATCGAGATAATAATCAAAAAGGTCGACTCTTCTTTCAGCATCGTCAAATTTGTCCCTATTGTGTCTGTAATTCGGAAATGAAACTTCAAGAAAATATAACAAGTACGGCGAATGGTAAAACCTAAAATGTCAGCCAGTTCAGACAAGAAGATAAAAGGTATAGAAAATTGGAGACAAGGAAAAAATTTCCAAGGTATTCATATACGTATGGACTTTTCAGCAGAGCATCTATTCTGATAGTTTGTAGAAAAAAAAAAAGTGGAGAATGGAGACGACGGCTTCAATTGCGAAAACGGCAGATCCAACGAGCTCAGAGGACAAAATTGCAAATGGTTCGCCGGTATTACAACCATCAGTAGCAGCAGCCGCAGCAGAAAAGAAGCAGAAGTAGAAGCAGCTGAGAGCGTAGCTTCGGTTCCATATACGTAAAACCAATGGAAGCAAGGCATCGAAAACCTTATAGAATTCCGAGTTTATACAAGGCTGCAGATACTCTAAGAAAGAAGATCGTATCCACTCGATCCTCTTTTACCAGGAGCCATTGTCGGAGAAGAAAGAGTCAAACCGTCGTACACATATAGATACCTAAATAGTATTAAACCCTGAAAAATATTCAACATAAAATGCGGACAATGGGACATATTTCAAAGTTCACCGAGTCAAAAGCTGACTGTCACATCGGCTTCGGTTCATATAATTTATCAGATGTTGTCAGAAACGTTCTTGAAAAAGTTGCAGCTAAGGAAGAGCGAGTCATAATGGCACACTTCGTCAAAATAGCACCAGCGTATGCTGAAATCGTAAAGGAATTATGTTTCCGTTTAAGAAGGTTGGAGCGTTCCACACTAGTCAAATCAGTGCTAAATTTTTAAAAGCGTTTCTACAATTTCAGATGATTTAATAACCTGTTCCAAGGTGTTAATCAAATAGCAGCATTAGTTCTTGATATTCAAATACATTCGCAACTGTCATATGAACAGTAAATCGAACAATATCTCCAAATTTCCGATGTCATGTTTTTTCATCCAGTTTTGTAAAAGGCTAAACCGTAATATCGAAAATGATTTATCATTTTTGCGTAATTTCCGCGAACATAAAAGCCGTGATCAAACCGTCACCGTTTTTGCTAGGGCGAATAAGTCGGGGGTCGTGAACCTCCACAGAACCTCCGGAAATGACAGATATTACCCATTTGAATGGAGAAAACGTTGGTCTAAAATTTGTATGTCTGGACCTCCAATTACATACTGCAGAGTGAAATGAAATTCTTCGCCATTTGCACCCAGAAAAATGTATGGTCAAATCTACTATACACACGGAAAGAAATTTCTATGTTGTGACAACATGAAACGAGGACAACAAAAATCGTTAGGTCAGGCTGGCAAATCTGTTGTTCGGCTGACAAATCTTTTTGCTGAGCTGAGCAATTTTTTTGTTAGCCTAACGTAACGATTTTTGTTGTCCTCGCTTTATGTTGTCACAATACAGAAATTTCTCTCCGTACACATATTTCCCTGAGAGGACAACAATGTTTTTATGATTGCTATAACAATAAATAATGTATCCAGCAACTAAATTACGGCACGATTCATTATTTGTTTAGTAGAGCACACTATATTTCGCAAGTTATCTCATTTGTTTTTCTCAGTGTGTATGAATTTTTAAAAGTCGTATATTTTACCCATTTTGATTACAAAAATCGGATTAAAAAAACACTCTTGAACACCAAAAGTTGCAATTACTATTGAACACACGGTGAGGTCATATCAGTTGCGGCACATTCCGGTGCCCTTTACAGAACTTTTGACAACATTCGCAGAAAAGTATCTGAGAAAATGGCCGATCAAAGAATGCCAGTGTAGGGCACTGCTGATTCGAGAAATCTGTGAAAGTTTTACAAAGTCTCAACCATTGGTTGGAAAAGAAGCGGCAGATCAGAGACCGACAATAAGAGGACCTCAGATTCTTTCTTCCTTTTATTAGCGTTGAGCATTTCTTTTTTTTTTTAGCTTCTTTCTTCAATCGAACAATTGTTTCCCTCGCAAACCCGAGAGGAGATTTCAAACTCCGTTCCAAACTGCAGGGAGAGAAATTCGATTAGTAATCAAAATAAAGTGACTGCTACGTATACATGATAGAAAATATTAGGAGTGACACGCACGAACATTTATGAACGTTACGTTGCCGCATTAACTAAGCTATGAGTGGTTCTACTATATTGTCAAGTACACATTGCATAATAATTGTATATACTGGAGATTTATGAACAAAGGGAAACTACATTATTATAAACTGAGAAAAAGATTTTTTTATTCAAATTTAAAAAAACTATTATTAATTGAAATAAAAAATTTGTGGATTTGAAACTAAAATTAAATAAGAGTACTTGACGAGTTAATATTATGAATTTTGACTAATAAAATTATTGAATGCATTTTATAAACTCGCCAAATACGGAAAAGTGCTTTAAAAAAATCAAATAAATTATTTTTTTTTAATTAGAAAATATTCTAGTTACATTAAATAAATAAAAAATTAGTTTATAATTATATACCTATTTTCACTATGTTCTTGTTAAGAGGTAAATCAGATAAGGAAACTTAAAAAAAAGACGGAAAATTTACTACCCTAGCTCACAATTTCCTCTGTTAATTTCTGCCATCGATATTATTGAAGCAATGTAAGAAGTTGAGTTGATAATGCTATTTTAATTAAGGAAAAGAAGAAAGAAAGATATTCGAATGCCGATAAATCTCAGATCCTTCCTTGGATATATATATATATATATTACGTCATTCACAACTGGTGTTCCCAATACGGAAAAAAGTGGTAATTGCAAATCCGATAGAACCTCTGCAACCTTTCTGGATACTCTTATCGTCGTCGTCGCACAATATGACGCCAACATATATCTATATATATATATATATGTATATATATATACATATATATATTTGCAGCTTAAGCCAGGAAGTTGCCCTCCGTTGCCATCGAATAATTCTGCGATCTTGGATGCATTGTTATAACGGACTCAACGTATGCACAACATATTTTTATATTCACCGGATGAAACGGATACTTTACCTCGAATTTCCAAGATTGAAATAAGGATTATGCGATTTCCTGTTTTTGCTCATTTTGCGAGAGGGAAGTAAAATGCTGCAAAATTCAATAACACATTTTCAGCTGACTACAATATAAAAAAATACTAACCTATTCTTAAAATATTCTGTAATAACGCGTACACAGTTAAAAATATTTTGAAAATTAATATATTAATTAAAATAACGGTATATTAAAATTCATTTAATATTATTAATTATGAAGTTTATATTAAATTCCTATTAATATACAGATATGTTGCAAAATTCCAATAATTATATTATAAACACAACTTTTATGGAATGTTTTATATATTGTATATTAATTTTACAATAATTTTTTTGTATACTAATTAATAATTGTATATTAAATTTAATATAAGCATATCCGCAAAAAAAACTGCCAATACTTTATATTAATTTTCATTAAAAAATTTCTCACCTATTGATAAATGCTGTCGATATTTTGAAAAAAATCTAGTGTTTGGAATAAGTTAAAAATTGTAGTTTTATAAATATCAATGTCGATATTTATAAATCGAGGAAATACCGAACGAATGTTTTTACTCGACACACGAATATCTAGAAATATCCACTCAGGAGCAGATCCGAATTCCGTAGGGATTTCATAGGGATTTTCTCGGGATCCTTTAATGCAGAGGTCATCAAATTAAATGCGTCATCTAGAAATGGCCACTCGTGATCGAATTGGATTCCAATTAGGAATCCTCAAATGCTGAAGGCGCATTTGTTTTATAATGACCGGACTTCGAAACCACTAGAGATCCGGTGGGGATTTCCGACTTCCGGAGTCTCTAACTAATCCCGATCAGGACCCGATTGGAATTCCGTATTATTCGGGATATTTCTGCACGATTATATGGCGTTCCACTAATGATATCTCAGTGAAAATTAAAATAATTTTTACGATATATATCAAACTTTTTACTATAATTTCTAGTAAAACTTTTCAATATTTCGTCGTTAACTATTTCGACCTTAACTATTTAAAAAAGTAGAACTTTGCAAGTTGCTTCCTCATTATTACTGGATTTTTAGAAATCTACCTCCATGAGGAAGCACGTTAATCTATTTTGGCTTCCTCATAGAGGAAGCTTTGTAAAAATCCAATAATAATGAGGAAGCAATTTGCAAAGTTCTACTTTGCAGCCTTGTTTTAAAATTTTTTAAATGGCATTAGTTTTGAACCCCTTGACAGATTCTCGCAAGATTCGAACTCATGCTTAGTTTACCCACACTTTACTTGTGGACCAAATTTGAGCCCGATATCTTAAAAATTGTGACAGCTATCGTGCTAACAAAAGATTGTGCACATACGCACGCACGCACGCACACACACACACACACACACACACACACACACACGTACATACATACATAAATACAAACATTTTTTTTTTAATTTCTCGACGTTTTAGACCACTCTGAGTATTCTGATATGAAAATCTCGAAAACAAATTTTTCACGTAAACAAAGCTTCCTCTATGAGGAAGCAAAATGTATATTAATAAGAAAGATCTAAAAAATTTGATTGTATAAAATATACGTCTACTTTTTAAGAAAGGATTCAATTTTTTGAAAAAAAAAAAAATCAATTACTTACGTTTTTAAGTTTTCACGAAATATCCATAATTTTGCGAAGAAAAGGGAGAATATATATGAAAACAAAATATTGTTACATATTAAATACATGAATCTGCTCTACGAGTTCTCAAGATCTTTGTTGCCAATTAGGAGTTTGCTTGTTACGCTGGTAACTAAGTCTGGACATTTTGGTGCATCCTCAATAGCTTTTTGCAACAATACGAACAGCAATCACTTTAGTCACTATACATGTATCAATCTCGAAAGTTTGATACGAATCTCTTTTACGATCCCTACACCGAACAAAGGACCTTAAGGAGGGATTGCCGGACAAAGGAGCAAGAAAATAGAAGGAGGTAGTGAAAGGACAAACTTCTCCCTGAAGAAATACCTGTCCTACAGGAGGTTACCTAACTATTTCAATCTACGAAACACGCAAAAAATACTTCTACATGAAAACCTTGTTTTGTAAACTATGAACGTTATTCTTGTATAAACACGAAAAGTTGATTAGGGGCAAATTGGGCACAATGTGTCAATATTTTTCAGTGAATTTATACTCTTAGTGAAATAGTGAAGTTTCCCGATTAGGACACAGGTGGCGCCGAGTAGTCTGCGTACTTTTGGCAATTGATACCGAAAGATCAAAGTCGATAAAAAAATCTACTCCAGCATCCCCTTAAGTATACAATACAGCTGAAAATATGGAACTATAAAAAGATCGTAGAAATTTCAATAATAACATTTTTCTGAAATGGTCGAATGACACATTGATCCTAATAATGGGGGTATATGAATTTTTACTTAAAAAATGGCAATTTTAGTCTTAACAATACTTTCTTTGCTTGATGATCGTTTATATTACTCCTACGTTTTGATTTCCTTTAGCTTTTTATTAATATTTTTTTCCACCTGTAACTTTTTTCTCGACGTTGTCAATATCTTGCTTTTTTTCTTGTCTTATTTTGGTGTGTTCCAACGCTTGGTGATTCATTGTACCCCAAGATCCAGTGACACATTGTATCCCATGGTGCATCAACAAAGTTCTCAACGAAAATTCAAGAGTCGCGGTAGCGACTTGACGCCAAGTTAAAAAAGAAATTAATGTTGCCTTCACACGACGACAATTATTTATCGAACTAAATTTAGAAAAATTTAGAAAAACGATCGAAAACTCGAGTTGTCTTTTACATTTTTAATAACAGCCAAAAATTACAGTTTTGAAGGGCCCAAATAAATTTGATTTTTTTTAACCATTATTCACATGATTTTATCATTTTTCTTTTTACGTAGGATGAAACTCTTGAAAATTACTTGTTCACGTCAAATCTACGAAAAATTACAATTACTTACAAGTGAGAAATTACAAATTATATCAAAGAGCGATTTACACTTACTTGAAGAAGTAAGTGTCGTTTGTGTAACCGAAGAATGGAACGGTGTAGGTGAGCATCCAGATATTTCCACCTCCACAGTCGTAGTAGGGTTTTGACCATCGTCCATCTTCATACTTCACCGTCAATATTTCATCCTCAACTCGATTTGTGTGAGTGCTTTCGTTGTGAGTATACGTATGATAGCCTGTAATAAAAAAAACATGATTTTTATTTAATTACGAATCCTGCAATGTTTGACGATAAATAAAATGTCATTTTTTCTTCTATTCTTAAATATAAATGTACATCAGTTATTGCGAAAGTCTCGACACAAAAAAATAATTCTATAACGATCAATTATAGCGTGTAATTATTTTTTTATTCAATTATATTTCCAACTGTAGAGATGATATTAGTTTACTATACTCTGAAAATTCAATCAAAAGGACACGAATTAAAAGATTATTCTACAAATTTTTATTTTTATTTGGTATATTACAAATGACAGAAAAAAATATTGTAAAAAAATCTGAAAAGTAAATTTTTTAATTAAAAACGAAAAATATGTGGAAATGGAAAAGTACATGTTGTTGTTATTGGAAATGTACCGCATTAAAATGACAGATTATTTCGTAATATGCAATTTTTTTTAACAAATTGTGTTTTACATTTTACGTGAAGCCGAAAAGTGACAAAAAAAAAAATTTTGTATAATTAACAAAAAATATCTGCAGATTTCTATAGATAAAAACTTTTGTTCACAGCAGGGTAATTTCAATTTTCAGAATTCAATTCAATTCAATTCAATGAGCAGAGCACTATACAGTCGAGTAGTAGACCATCGATGTCCAAAAATGTAACAGCATATTTCGATGCAATCATGTCCTCCCTCCTTCTATTGATCCCTCAACTACGAACGAAAATTCAATTTAATCGACCGCTGCCGAATAACCCATTACTCGGCCAGAGAACTCAATTAAACACACAGGAATCGGTGAAAATTCCGATCAGTATAATATGAATCAGGTGCTAAACGCAAAAATTGTAGTGTTCATACGTATGTTAGAATCAATATTAATCAAAACAAGTAATAAAGAACGTTGCAGCAAACAAAAAAATATGGGTTAAAAGGCAGATTATACATTGGGAAAAAATCTAGTCTTTATAACCATAAATAGTAGTTGAAAGACCTTAAACATATATTCTAGTAGCTTTAACAATTTTAGTCACGGTAATTACGTAATATAAGCACTGCAACCGAGAAAAACTACACCCAAAAATATTGATGGTGAATTCAACTATGCACATGTTTCCCTGAGACGCCAACTATGTTTTCATGATGTTGTAAAAAAAAAAAAATATTTTCAAAAAAAATGTAATTCATTCAATTTTTCAATTTTTTTATTCCCAACATATTTATCTGTTTGAATCAATTTTCATTGTGCAGCGAATACTAAAAAAATATTTTATTTATTGCTACTAAATACTTTCTCAGTCCGTAAAAAAGATCTAGTTAAAACGACCAAATACATGTATTAGATATTTTGTAATAAAATCAATTAGAACTATCTTATAATCCAATATATATTTATTTCCTTTCATCATTGAAATTTATTATTATCAACATGCAACATTTATCGATTTGATTTAATTCTTGTCGTATATTTATATAAAAATTATATATTTTTTAAATCGGCAGCAGTGAACGCGCGGTCGGTGTGTGGCTGGACGGTCCCCAGTGTTAAGCAGTATTATTTGCGGTCCTAACTTGGATGGGTGACCGCTTAGCCGCGCACTGGTTTGCGCGCCAATGGCTGAGCGGGAGGCAGTTTGTGAGCTTCTAAAGGATAGTGAGGAGTATCACATTGTTGTTCCGATTCTAGTCCCGTTAACAAGATCTTTTTTCTAGGTGTAGCAACTAAATTATGGCACGTTTCGTTATTCTTATAGTAGAACTCACTATATTTATCAAGTTGTAGCATTTATTTTTCTCAGTGTATAAAAATAGCTAATGAAACTATAGAAATGATCGCATGGATTAATAATTAATAGTTGCCACTTCATAATTGCAAGTGTTACGTCAATTTCTGTGGATATACCAATTAATTTCTTTTTTAACTTGGCGTCGAGTCGCTACCGCGACTCTTGATACAAATATCAAGTGTAGTCCTGCATACAGGAAATATAAATAATAAGCCTCACATTCCTATAGTACGACGAGCACGTCAACCCCGAGTCTAAATACAAATAACACATTTCAGGAAAGCACGTATGGCATAACTGTACAAACGAACGTCCATCGCCGGATGGAACAGCGGATCGATGAAATAAATTATTGCGAGGCGTATAATGCGACCAGCTCAAAGTCCCAACTGGGAATGACTGTGATACTCCATATCTCTCATACACAAATGGTTTTCAGCGCAGTTGCTCCTAACCAGTCTCGACTACCTGTCAACTGCGACATGGGGATGACGTGCACATGAAACATCCATGGCCGGATGTCACATGCCCCGTTCTACCCAATAATAAATGGGCACATAATTATATTACCAGGTATGACGGATATATGTCTGTATATACTATACATATATCTATATACATATGTATACCGAATTTTGGCACTCACTATCGTTCTCAAGTCGCATATTCTACCCCAGAAAATACCGGTTACAAGTCTTTTTACTATGATTTTAAAAAAGTAATTTTTTTCCGTTTCTGGTTCGAGAATTCAGAGATCCGACTTATCCCTAATCTCTTTTCCGTGATCAAATGTGTCGGTCGAAAAATTATACAAATAAAAACAAATAATCCGATTTTAAAGGGACTATAATTTTTCAATCTTAATACGCGCACACATATTCGATATTCGCCATTCGTGAAACATGATTTCTTTTACCAAGATGGAAAAACTGACACAATTCAGATAAACCTCGATCGACATTTGAAAGTTTTTATGGTGCTGGTTAAGAATCCGACATCTGAAAAGCGTTCTGTAAACAATATAAAAAGAAAACAATGAAACCGAATTTAATATTGCCATAATAAATTTGCGTGTGTCATAAATGTACGGAAACCCGCATATAAAGCAGATACCATAAAATTCTCAATACATATATAAATACGAATTTCAGTATTTCTCCCATGTGTCATAAATAAATGAATACGGTAGAAAGCTTTCTCTTCTACTATTTCCGATATAAACTTACATACAAGAGTCACGAGCTCTCGTATCAAGTCCATCGTCAAACTCTGAAAATCAAAAGTTAGATGAAATCACCCCCAAACACACAGTACGTAAAAAAATTGTCTGCAAACTTTACATATGTACGTATATACATTTAAAAAAAAATCTCGTATTGAAAGGTAAAAAATAAAACCTATGGAAAATCAAAAACAAAATTAACAAATAAATAAATTTCCTTGCATAAAAGAAAATGGACCTCGGCAAATTTATATACTAATATAAACATTTAAAGATGAACCAATTTATTACTTCATAAAATACATAAAATAGATATTGTCACTATTTTCAACCACAAATATAGACATTTTTTAAATAGTTAAATTGTCAAGAAATATTTCAAAAATAAATAAGCATATACAGGATAGAATTTAGAGTTATATTGAAAATTTATTGCAGCTAACTGCGCCAAAATTTTTTATTTTTTTCTACAGCTGTCGAAAAGAAACTTTTTTGGATATGATATTGAACCCCAACGATCGTCGCAAAGGTGTGATTTTCGCGGATTATTTTCGGCCTTGAAAATCTTATACCCTCTTGGGAATCGCGTTGCGGTATCTGGTTGCTCTCAATTTCTTTGCGGACTACACGAAGAAATTGGTGCTCTGGGAAATAAGGATACGGCCAGAGAGATTGCAGCAAAGAAAATTGCAGTTGGAGACTAAAGCTGAAGAAGATCTTGAAAAACTAATAAAGGAAGAAAAATAAAAGATGGATATTTGTGTTATAATGTGGTAGAAGATTTTTGTTGCCGAATTTACGATATATATCTATGAACTCTATAGTTAGTCATGTGTGAATTTTTTTTGCTGGAAACCAAAGTTAACATAGTAAACAAAGCCGCAAAAATTACTATCAACTATACCTCTATTATAAGATTCCGGAAACTCGTTTTCCGCTCCACTTGCTAAACTGCCTCTCTTTCATTATCTCAGTTTAATTTAAACTTCCAAGAAAGCATATGAAAAAAACACATTGTATGTTTCTGTGCCGTGCGAACGCATATATTTTTCAAGCTTACAGCAATTTCCAATTAATTCTACCAGAGTTAAAATTTAAACCCTTCCAACAGAGTTCGATGAACGAAAATGGGTAAAATATACCACTTTTGGAGATTTATACAAGAGTCTAAAAACCTCATCTCATTCTGTATCAACCTAATGGGAGGTCCAAACATAAGAATTTCGATCTACACTGTTAAGGGGATGCTGAAGTAAATTTTTTCTATCGACTTTGGTCGGTAAAAATAGGCGATTTCGTAGTATACACTATTCATCGAAAATATGTATTAAAAACATTCATGCTTGGGTGTCCGGTCGAATTCCTGTTCAAAACATACAAGAAATGTAAGAAATTATATATTACTGAACGTCTCAAAAATCAATATGGCCGCTCGAAATGTCAACAGGTCCTTTGAGGAAAGATATAAATGTTTCTGGAACTCAGATGTGTTAAATCAGACAGGACACCCATTCTTTGATTATTCCTGAACATTTCAAAACCGTCGAAATGTCGATTACACAAACCAAATCCACGAATAGTGTATACTACGATTGCAAAGACTGTTTGCTTTTCGCACAGGCTCAGAGCTGGTAAAGAGCATGAATATATTTCCGTCATTAGGAGACAGGTGGCGCTGTTTACTTTTGGCAAAAGCTCTGAGCCTCTACAATGCAACCGTAGTATATATGGATATATATGTGGATTTGGCTTGTGTAGTTAACATTCTGATGGTTTTTGAATATTTAGAAATCATCACAGAATTGACGTCCGGTCTGATTTTACATATCTAATTTCCAGAAACAATAATATCCTACAGCAAAGGTTTGTTGACATATGGTGTGCGGCCATTTTGTTTTTGGTATCTTTTGCCAAAAGTAAGCAGACTACTCGGCTCCAATACAACCAACAATGTAAATTTTTCGAAAATTTCAAAACTCCATAATATCCAAAACGCTTTTCCGATTTCGGCCAAATTCAATACCAAACAACATTAAATATTACTACACTTACAAAATATATATTTAACAGAATATCGAAAATTTTACAAAAGTTAAAACGACCAAGTTGCTCTTACTTGAAAAAAAAGGCATAAAATTTAAATTTCTCTATACAGTTTGAAAAAAAATTGCAACAATCAAGGACGAGCTGCTGCTTCACTCGTGTGTTAAATTTCAGATCAATCGGTTGAACGATTCTCGAGTTACAAAAGATTGAATTTTCAAAGCTATATACATACACGTACATTTTTTCTAGATCACATTTCGGCGTTTTGGACCATTTTGCGATATGTTGACACTCAAATAACTTGAAAAACTCAAATATTTTTTTTTTTTTTTTTTCATGAAAACAAAACTTCCTCTATCAAAAGAATTTTTTTTTGTTATTATGATCCATAGCTGCTATACTTTTATCGAAATCTTAAACATATCTGTCATAAAAAAATACGTTTTGAACTTTCCAAGCTGCAGTAGGTGTACTTGAAAATACATTTACTGTATAAAACTTTCCACACTGTACCAAAAATATATACATACGTATAACACATTTGAACGATCGAGCAGTGTCATTGTTTTTTATTCGCCAACCACAGAGTTGGCGAATAAAGCGCATGGAGCAAAGAAATCCACGTCGTAGTAGTCGCTATAAAACAGGACGATAAAATCGGTGCTTTTACAGGTTGTATATATCTATACCCTAGCTACTATATTTGTAGTACACTGTGGGCCATAGAACAGTGTGTACACATCGCTTAGTCGAGATCACGAACTTCGGTCCAGCACGTTTTCACGCGGGTTGCGTCGTCGTCGCTCATAATGGTGGCGGCAGCGAGCTGAGAAAAATACTTTTGGCGAAAACATCCCATTCTTGTGTTTCTTCCCAGTCTCCGAGGATTCTTCCTGTATCCTTGAACATTCCTTCTATCTCAACTGTCAAGGCGTCGATTGTCATAACTTTTCGAATCGAATCTACACGAGCGAAGAAATAAAGCATTAAAAAACTCCTGACTGGAAAAATGAGTGTAATTATTGATAAACAAATTGAGTAAGTGAAAAATAGTTAAATAAGAATCATTCGCATATTATTGTGTATCCTGTACCTCGAAAATCGTTAAACGATGAAATAAAAATAATTTTATAAAAAATGTAAAAATCCCGACCGAAAAAAATGAGTGTAATTAATAAACAAATTGGGTAAGTAAAAAATGGTTAAATAAGAATCATTCGTATATTATAGTCGGGAGATTAATTCGTCAAGCGTGTGGTAATCGAAATTTTTCCAGATTTTTTAATTCACTTTGAATATTGTGTTCTTTCACATATATTTTCCATGTAAAAAAGAAAAAAATTCAAAGTGAATTTAAAAATCTGAAAATATTCATGCTAGTGAACCACATACTCTCGTCCATTTGCCCTGTGGGCGGTGAGGATTAAAAATGTAAAGAACGACCAAGTAATACGATAACAGAAACGATAAAGAATTCGAAAAAGGCAAAGAAATTCTTCTTTTTTTAACTTTATAAAAAATGTCCCTATACTGTATTAGCAACATGTGAGTTCTTCATCAACGTTGTTATCGGCATGAAATTACTCAAGTAATTTTATGAGACGAAGCTATTGGAAATTCATAGGATAATTACAATCTGCATTCCCTGCGAAAATATGTTAATTTCACATCATAAAATTTCCGATGGCTTAATACCACGAGAAATACTCACTAGATGTCGCTATCTGAAATGAACTTTGAAATCCAATATCTCATTTAGGCCTTATTATTATCGTTATTGCAATATAGTTTGACATGTGATATTTGCGTCTCGTTACATTTCATCAAAGTTTCAAACTTACGTATCAAAGTTCACGTCAAAAGTTATGGTATACGCGTAGATCTATGGGAAATACAGGTAATGACGTCGATACTGAATATGATGTTTGCGTTTGAGCAATAACCACTTGATTTGAAATTTTTCGACAGATAGAGATAAATATTTGTATGTTTGCAATCTCAACATCATCTCTGAAATAACTCTACATTTTTCTACGAAATGTATTTGAAATACATTCATGACTAAATGGTTGAGAATTATTAAACGGTATTGAGTATTAGAATTTATTAAAGAATAATAATTCATCTAAATTATTCATAATTATTGCAGAAATATGAAAATTTTCAGTTTTGCATAGTAATTAATAATTAAATAAATCTCCATCCCTCATTATTAGTACCTTTCTCATAAAATACCGTTCAAAATCTTCGATAACAATTATTTTTAGTAAACCTTTAAGAAGATTCATATTTCACTCGAATGTATAATCGATGGCTTCGTAAATCTCATTCGAATAATGAAATAAAGTAACAAACCCTCTACTGCACTGAATCACCCATTGTATATTGGATTTTTGCACTTAATTCAATCTGTCGATATCAGACCGAAGCATAACATTTTGTATAATTCAGTGTTAAGACTGAAAATAAGCTTTGTATCTTCTTGTATAATTCACATTCCCATTTTAGTGTGTGAGTCAAAATGGAGATTATTATTATTATTGATTAAACTGCAGTACCAGTAATATATTTTATACATAGGAAGGAATTTTACCCACAACGAAGTTCACTGCGGTCTAAAGCATTTTACAAAACTCTCATACAAACACCGAGATAGTCAGAACTAAGTGAATGACTTTTTGTAATCTAATTCGCTCAAAAAATATATTGGTAAGGCAAGATCCACCCTATCAGAGCAGCATTAATAATCTCTCTATATTATAAAAAGATCTCGCCGCCGCCGCCGCCGCCGTGTCAAGAATCGAGGGACTTGGAATAATTCGGGCTCAGGGCTTGGCGGAAGGGGGTGGGGCTAAAGGCTTGGGGCTACCCCACTCCTTTCCGCCAAGCCCCGAGCCCGAATTATTCTAAGTCCTTTTCCAAAAACATAGGTCCCCCAAGGCTGCGGGCACCTTGGGGGGGGGGGGGGGGGGGGCGATTGCGAGCGCGCGCAGCGCGCGAGCCACAATAAAATCCTAGTATAATATAATATAATATAATATAATATAATATAATAGCCTTTAAATCAGTTTAAATCAGTGGACAATTCATAAGAATAAAGTTTAATACTGAAATTACTTATCAAATAATAAAGACAATGTAGGTTATCGTATAGAACAATTGAGCGACATTGGGAACAAGAGAGAAGGAATAATAAAAAAAAAGATTGTAAGACCAGAATCACGACAACGGTGACGAAATACGGTAAAGAAAGGAAGAACTATGAGACTGCTGAATCTCTTGTAATATAACATTACTCGGGCGGGCTTTGCTGGCTGTTGGAAATCGATGCGATGGACCCGATCGATGCCAAACCTAAGACCCTTATATTGAAGTTCTCGCTGTTGTAGAAGCTGAATACAAGCGGGCGAATGGACGTGACGCATAAGACCCACGTGTCGATTGTGTGCGTTTCATAGCCTCGTGTACATGCTAAGATGAAAATTTACGCGACCCTTCTATCAGTATTCTCACACGATTCTTCCAAGTGTAAGAAAAGTACGAGAATAAGAAAGAATAAAGGAAAACGAGATGAACAAAAAAAAAGTGGGGCGAATTGAGACTACAGGGGTTGCCTGGATTTTTTTGTCTTCTGCTATCGCTAATGTTCTTGCCTCACGGTTTACTCGCATCTTCTCTCATATTATTTCATACAATCGGAAATCTCTTGATGCCTTTTCAGAATAGGGTGTCTAACAAATGATTTGCCAATATAACAAAAGAAAAACTGTGCTTAATAAAAGGCAATATGCTATATCATATCAGTTATCGATAAAGAAAACCCTCGGCGATAACTTATTTTGATATTTAGTCTATTCGCAGCACATCATTAAATAACAGTCCATCATGAGATAATTGAAAATCAAGATATTGGGTCATCTCTATAATTGTACCAATGTAAAATATGTTTTCACATCCATCGAATAATCATATAATTATTTATAAATTTTACATACGTACTAATAGATATTTAAAGAAATGTAATGATTCTTGTATTGAAAGGTAAAATAAAAACTAAGGAAAATCGAGAATACAATTAGCAAATAAAGAAATTTGCTTTCATAAAAGAAAATTGGACTCGGAAAGTTTGCATACTAATATAAATATTTAATCATGAACCAATTTATTGATTCACAAATAAATAAATAAATAAATAAATGAATGAATGAATGAATGAATGAATGAATGAATGAATGAATGAATGAATGAATGAATGAATGAATGAATAAATAATTTACGACCCTATATTCTTGGTGCCATTGATCCAGAAAAATGGAAATTAGTTGCTAAATGGCTCAGTGTACGAAACTAAAACATATCTCGATGATCCATAACACGACAAAAGCATTGAAGCAAGTACATCATTATTTGATTGTTGAACTCATAGTAAAAATGACAAACAGTCCGTATATTATTTTCCAAAACTCCTGAATGCACCGAAAATTATCATCAAAATTCGCGGATGCGAATAATTTTGTTGACCGCGTATGCAAAACCATAACTACACGAGTTCGCGCCTTTATGCTTCGTCGCGCACGGCTCTGAAATCGTAACAAGAGTAACGAGGGGAGCGAGACCGCTAGTGAACGAGCCGTGAGCATAACCCCCCAACATAACCTCAGCCGAGAGCGAGAGTTTCAAGCTCGACGTAGTAACGTATATAAAAATACCGATCCGAGTTTTACGACCAATATAAGCGCGAGAGCAGGATTTCTATGTACGTACTATATCTTTGTACGACGGTATGAGGACGATAAGTACCTTCAGAAGAGATAGCTATACAGTTGTGAGATACCACCGGCGTATTCCTGTTGAAAGTTATTCGTCCATACTTGTAGCTCTCGTACATACATATACCGATCCTTCAGTGAAATACATCAACAGTGCCACACCCGGTGCTTTCTGCATAGTCCAGTTTCCCTTATTCCGTCTCTATTTTTATTATTTCCGTTTCTGTTGAAAATAAAAAAGTAAAAAAATAAAAATGTTATGCTATAATTATGATATGAAACATTCAATTAAAATATATAGATGTGTTAACAATGTTATAAAACTGACAGAAAAAATCAGGGCCTCGGAAGGGATTATATCGGATGATCCACAAAATTGAGAATCGACACGATTTCAGGTAGTCCTTGCGCCTCGTAATTCATTTCGCATAAGTTCGAGAAAAATCAGAGAAAATTGCAAACACTTCTCGATGGCATAAAAACGTGAAACAATTAATCCACTTTATGTAGGTAATGAAAAAATTAATTTTGCATAATAATTTTTCTGTAATGTTATTAACAAATTGATTTAAAAAAATTGTTCAACAAATTTCCGGAAAAACCACATTTTTTAAAAGTCAAAATGATTCGCTCATTTTTCTGAATACATATAAATTTTTTAATTCACTTTAAACTTTTTTCTTTTTTATATGGAAAAAATATGTGAAAAAAACCCAAAATTCAAAGTGAATTGCGCACATGTATGCAGAAATTTCAATGTTATAACTTTTTTAATTTATTCAAAAAAGCACATGCGCGCTCTAGCCTTTGTAAAATTGACGATATTTTGTTAAATAATTCTCCATGAATACAGTTACATTTAATGTCGTTTGGTATTGAATTTGACCGAAACCTGAAAATCGGTTCGGATTTTATAGACTTTTGAAATTTTCGAAAAATTCACATTGTTGTCCTTAACTTTATCAAAACATGAGACATTGAACTTAAATTTTATAAATAAATAATCGGTACTATTCTGGGATGATTATCACTTAGTTTCGTCATAATCTGTAATGTCGTTCAAATTCATCAGAATTTTAACTTTTATAAAAAATTATTTTATTGCATTAGCTTTTGCATTGAGTTATAATATATTTATAATAATGAAGAGTTATAGTTTCACTAAATATTACATATCGTTACCATGTAAAATGCAACACGCTGGATTTTTAGAGTGATGCTTTCAATAATCGGTCCAACTTTCATAACCAAAGTACTAAAATTATTTACATACTTACAAAAAAAGCTTGAAAATGAAAATTCGGTAGTGTGCTAAATGCTTACTAATGGATCGTATACTATAACCTGCCAATACTCTATATGATTCAATATTTATAGACATTTTATGAATTTTCAAACTAGCAATTTGTAAAAGTGCAGACTGCAATGGTTGTATATTAATCACTTTGGGGAAGAAATTTATATAATCCTCATATATTCGCTCACTTATTCCATGTCTATTCGCAATAGATAGACGTAGCCGTAAATTTCTGAGGATACTACAAGATGAGAGTTATTTTCCATCTCTTCATTCAATTTTATCACTTTTCATGGCCGACGTTCCCGACGCATTTGGAAAATAAAGAACAACTTCCACGTGAAGATTCAAGTTGTACCGCAGCTCGTGGAGCTTTATACATCGCACAGAGCGCCTGAGGATATAAAGGTACAGCTGAAGAAGAAGAGATAAAGAAGAAATTTGGGAGGGGGTTAAGGGTGTAGGTGGAGAGGGACACTCAATGCGGATTTCTCGCATTGTATGCTCCAGGGAACGACCAAATGCGGATAACATGTCGTTCTCGACATACCCTCCATTTACGACGTTTTTTTCTACTTCGGCCTTTCCTGCCTTTCCAAGTATTCCAATGCTATGACATCTTGCGGAATTGTGAGTTTGCACTCGAGCATGCGATTTTCCAGCAAAATCTCCGTGTGGATCACAATTCTCTTGAGAGTATTATATATGTATATATCATTTTTCACTCCGATCGCAAGCAAAAGTATAAGTCTATTCGGAAGTTATGGTATTCCTATGGACTATGCACTTCAAACGCCATCGTTCTGAAATTTTTGTAGAATATTTCCCATCAATGTTTAAAATTTTCTGCAGGATTTGAATCTGATCGTCTACCGTATTTCGGAAGATGTCAATGTTAAAGTTGTTTGAGCAATATACATCATAGGTTTCAATCACTCAGAATTAATGGATGATGAAATGAAAAAAAAGGCAAAAAATTGGGTCGGGTAGAGAATTTTTTTACCCAATTTGTGTCCAAGTTTCAGGTCGATTAGCTAATTTCTTTTTGAGATATCATCAGAGAAAGTATTTGTTTCCCGTGTGGCAATTTTGTTTATATACTATTTTGTAAATACTCATTTTGTAAATAATTCTCCCACAGTTTCTCTGTGCGTAAGAGCAAATGCAACACAGCGGACACTATCAGGATGAAAGCGAAAGGAGAAGTAGAATCTAATATGACTGAATCATACAGAATGCGATTATGCTGGACCAGCAAATCTTTTGGCAATATAATTACAGCAAGAATCTTTCAGTTAGGTTAATGTATATTTTAGCAGGGCTTACAAATTTTTTCGTTAAGCTCGTAAATAACATATGCTGTCACTAAATTAGAAAAAGATTTACCGGTCCATTCACAATGCAAACTGTCAATGATAGACAAATTACAATACAAATTGTCAATGATATGCAATTGACAATTTAAATTGTCAATGATAGACAATTCACAATTCAAATTATGAATGAGAGATAATTCAAATTATCAATGAGAGACAATTCACAATTCACAATTCAAATTATCAATGAGAGACAATTCACAACCCAAATTGTCAATGATAGACAATTCACAATTCAAATTGTCAATGATAGACAATTCAAAATTCAAATTATAAATAATAGACAATTCACAATTCAAATTGTCAATTTACTTCCAATGTACATATTCTGGTCTGTATTTCTAACTGAAGAGAAAGGCGATTTACATTTACATTACGTGGAAACGCCATTGCTGCGACGTGTAAAAAATGCTCAGGACATCTTTTATGAGAGATACCCTGAGGTGGTGACAGGATACTCTTTCATGGAAAAAATATGTACTCGTTTAGGTACATGTATGTGACACGGGAGTCTCTCGACGCCAAGTACAAAGTCATTTTTTTCTCGAAAAAGGTCGTTTTTCTTCGTAAAAAAAAATTTGAAGATTTTAAACCATTTTTCAAAAATATATTTTTTACTACCGACTGTCCGCAGGGCAAAAAGACGGGAGTATGTGTTTCACTAGCATGGCGCGAATATACCTATTTCCATTAGTGCACGTATATGATATTATCCTGTAAATATATTCTTCCATTTTCTAAGTTTCTATACAAGCAATTTCACCTGAAGTCGACCGAGGATTGACCTCGCATTTTTTTTATTTGAATGAAACTTTTTTTACGCAACTGTATCTAAGAGATAATTTTTTTTAAATGCTGAAATTTACAACAATAAAAAATTTCACTTTTCAATTGTTAATAACAATAGTAGTTTGCAAGTTTATAATTGCTTGAAAATTATTTTATGGACCCCCATTCTTTTGACTTTAAAACGCCCTCTGGATCATCTTCCTAGGACAAATAGAACCGGAAATATTAATTTTTGAAGTTCGCCATGCACTCGTTTTTTCAAAAAATTGAATATTCCATAATTTATTTTAGAAAAAATAAATTTGGGCTAGACAAAAAAATACGTTTATGTTCTTTTTGGATATAGTTTGCGTAAAAAAAGTTTCATATTCGAATTTAAAAATGCGAGGTCAAAAAACACCCAAATCCGGCCGATTTCATATCTCTATAAGCATAAATCTTAAGGTGGTTGTTACAGTTGGGTATCGAACTGTCAACTGTTTAAGGGAATTTTGAGATGATCCTTGAAATGTGTGACAGATTCACGAAGAAATCCGAGATGGAAAACTGAGCAAGGCAAAAAATAAAAAAAATGAAAAAAAATGAAAATGACAGTGAGGAAACCCTCTAAGGAGGCACTCTTCAATATCGTTCAAGAATACTTTGCCTTGAGATTGACTCAACTAGAAGCCTTATCCTACCAGTTCTTTCTTACCCCATCTCTCCTTTCCCCACTAAACTGTGCCACCGTCTCATCTTTGTCGCTTATGCCTTTTTACAATCCATTCTCGTTATTCTCATGTTGGTTAAGAATTCCTTTTACCTCGAAGTTGTGGCCTCGTGCACGACTATTATACAAAAGAAGACTATTGTAAAACTTCTTGATATTAAAGTGCTTGGAAATCGTGACCTACGGGAATCGGGAATACCCGAATCTGTATCGGCCACAATGACACACTTTTTGACCCACATGGTCAAAACTTTTTGCGAATATTTTTCCATGCACTCATTAAAAAAACCTAACTTTTTTCAGACTTTTAAAACTACTTTTAACGAAAATATCTATCATCAGATTGTGGCGATTTATTAAAGTTTTTTTATTTTAATAAACGATATCTCGAGATTGCCTAATCGTAAAAAAAGTACGATAGGTTTTCTTTTTGCCTTTCGTTCAATCAAGGAAAAAAAAAATTGTAAAAAATCAAGATTTCTAAAACTTCGGCATAAAAAAAAATAATAAAAAATACAACCTTTGAGAAATGACGAACATTTTGAGTTATGTCAGATCGTCAGATCTCCCAATGTTTGAGAGATATAAATTTTTCTATTGTAAAATGACCTATAAAAAAAATATACTCAAATTTTATGAAATTATAATAAATCGAATTCTCTTTTTTCTCACATCGAAACTTTTTTTTTCGTCTATGTTTATTACGTTTTTATTTCTTCTTTTGTTCGTTTCAATGAGAAAGCAAGTATTACGTACATGGATTTTCTAACGTTACGAAGGGATTAGCGTACTTAAAAAATAAACAACATTGCTTCCCATTAAACTGTTATTTTTTTTTTACCCGAGTGCAAGATCCGTATAAGACTCATGAATATGTCCAGCAATATAATTTTTTTTTTTTTTTTTCTCATTCAGCCTGCAATAGCTACACGTTCATAACTACGAACAATATAACAAGAAGAGCAACAAGACACAATTACGTTTATTGTACCGGAGGGTTGGCTGCACTAAGCAAAAACCCATACGTTGTACCGTACGTGCATAGCGAACGGCCGTCGTCTGTCCTCGTAAAAAAAACGTTGCGCATACGCCTCTTCTCTGTATAATAATATGAAAATGTTGGGTAGTTCTCGCGACATTTGTTTTACGACCTTACAAGACTGCATCGTTCGTGTACACCCGGAGACTGCTTCAGAATAGTATGCTGCACGTATCGTATAGTACCAGCGCTTAGACATTCATGGCCAAAAAAGTATGAAGCTTTCGTTTTAAAGTTGGATTTTCGTTTCCGGGCTTACTTCTCTTCAACATCTACAGTTTGGTAAAGAGTAAGCGACCCAGAAAACGGTTGGAACGAAGAACATCGCCTAACTAATGATGCGAGCGACGAGACTTTATAATGACTCTATGTAAACAAATAAAAAAATGTCCAATCTCCCGACTGAAACAATGAGTGTAATTAATTGAAAAATTTGGATAAATGAAAAATGGTTAAATAAGATAAGAAGATAAAAAAAATTATATATCGATATGCCACAAGATGGCCTCCATTATTGAATATTCTGTAACTCACTTCACATCGCTTATGGTTAAATATCACAATTACTTTAAGGATGTAGGAGCGCGATGGGGTGCTCAACTTCCTGAAAAGTGAGAATTTAAAGAGAAATTCGAACACTTCTCGATGGAATAAAAATCTGAAAAAAATCAAGCATACAAAATTTTGCATATTCATTATTGCAAAATGTTATTAAAAAATAGGTGAAAGAAAAATTGTTCGACAAATTATCCGTCAATCTAACTTTTTGTTTCGAATGAAAATGATTCTTTAAATTTTCTGAATACGTATGAATTTTTTCAAAATTTTGTCTCAAGAGAGTCTCGAGAGCTCAATGCAGGGGAAATTCATGGAAAATTATAATTCTGAGAGGCGAGAAGTTTTAAGTAATTACTGCAGTTCGTTCGGTACTATACGCAATATAGTGCTAATACAGTAATATTCACCATTCATCAAGAGTAGTAATTTAAAAAGAAAATCAACGCGTTACCAACTAAATGATCTTGGTTAGTCAATCAATAACTTGGTTGTTTAACAAATAACTTGATTGGTTTAACCAATAACTTAGTTGGCGCATATATAACTAAGCGCGTAGTTGTTCTAACAAAGCCTTTTTTTGCGTGTATATGTCAGTTTTGTCGGAGAATTTAATGTATATTTAATACCGAAAAATGTCTATATCATTATTTCAATGTTGAGTACTATAAAGCCACAAAACCTACTGGATTACTTGTCGTTGGTTGTCAGCGAGGACGTCTAGCGGACTTGATGATACGTACAGAAACAGGAGACCCAACTATGAAGAGTATTCACTGAAAATGGAAGTTATAAGAGGCAAGAGAGAAGTTAGTAGATGTAAGTAGTTAATGCAGAGTCTGGTAGAGGTACCCACTGTATTAATGCTAATGCATTGTTATTTACGACTTTCGGCGAGTGTTATTCATGAACGGAGAAATGGTGGGAAATAGGGAAAGAGCTGAGAATATGCTGCTCTCATAAACCAAGATATACAATGTTTAGACAATTAACAGTGCGTACAATTTTCAAACATGAACAATGCGTACAGTGTTGATGTAGGAACAATGCGTACACTGTTGATATAGAAACAATGTGTACAATGACGACACATTAACGAAGCACGAATTGTGGCAGTGGTTCGCATCCGGCACAATCCCATTCCGGGTATTATTCTGGTTATTCGCGTAAAGGTTCGAGCATATTTTCTCTGTATTTATCGTGTTGGATACCAATTCGTTGTTCAGTTCAAATGTTTTCCTATAGCAGATGAGAGGGAGCTAGTACCTGTTGCTTATCTTCATATACTTTCATCGAGTTCGTGATAGATGGAAACGTAAGCGAAGTTGGCACTGATTGTTATCGCTATCGCGAGTGAAAATTTGGAGTGTTACGTCAGGTGTGAATCTAGCGATATGAAGACACTTCTCATCGTCCAGACAGGCCCTGATTTGTGATTGATGTAACGCTAAAAATTTCTACTCGAGACTTCCTTTCTGATTTTGTCTCGTCGATTTTGTATAGAAATTAATCTATAATCTTAAATCAAAATATTATTAGTATTAGTTCAAATATCAGACGACAAATTCGACTATAAAATGTGAAAGTCATTAGGATGAACTATAAAACAATTGGTATTGCGGATTTACATCAAAGTAACTAACATAATTGAATTATACAGTGGGTTTAATGTTAATATCATTGCATTTGAACTATAGAACTTGCAGATTTACACCAATATCCAGCCCCAATAAATCCATATTGTTTTTATAAAAATTCACCGTATTGCATTTTTTTTACGATATAGGCAGTCACGAAATCTCTCACCACTCTCTTCATCAAATTCGATAAAAGTGAGAGGAAGAAGAAGAAGAAGAAGAAGAAGAAGAAGAAGAAGAAGAAGAAAAACAAGAAAAAGAAGAAGAAGAAGAAGAAGGGAAAGAGGAGTTGTACACACAAGAGGATCATGTGCAAAATGCCAACAGCTTAGTTCTTTTTTCATATTTATCCCTCGAGAATTGCTTGGGTCACACCCTCTTCCATGGATATCGATGGCAGTATTTTTGTATCTACTTTTCTTGTCTTTCGTTTATGGCTTTGTCTTTCTTTGTGCTACTAGTATGATCTCGCTTCGTGACTCGCAAAATTTAATCAACGTGCAACGATCAATGAAGCGATGACTCGGTCCTGCGTAATGGAAAACGATAAATAAGGACAGACGGTACGTGGATCGTAGGCAGCGGGGTAAAGATCGCGTGGGTAGTCTTTATCTACTGGTGAAGAGAATGAAAGAGAGAAAGAAATAGGAATTGAGGATATTTACGACAATGTACGACGCGTTACGATCACGAGCATTACGTGTGATACGCATTCTCAGGAGAGCGATTTAAATCAGTCTAGTAGAAATTCGAAGCTGCAATTTTGTTACGAAATAGTGTTGAAACCATTCAATAAGATAGGGAAAAAGTAGCTTTCTATCTAAATTAACAATGACAAATGACATTTAATATTCACCGGTTCTTATTTCTTCCATGTAAGTTAACATTTACTACGCAACAAATAATTTATGTAATTATACAAATGTAAATTATGAATTTGCACCGGTGAATTAGTTGCATTTTGAAGTTGGTGAAAGTATTATTCATATTTAAGCAGATGAGTTGTAAAAATGAATCAGAAAGTCTTACAGCCTCTACAGGATAAGAATTTTATTTATTTTTTTTTTTTCACTTTGCCCTCGCTCTTGGTTATAATACGTCACACGTCGCTAGATTAAAAATAATATATCATTTTCTCCATTGGTAAAAAAGTGTTCGCCGCTATACAAAATATTTTGGTCACCGTAAATATATTTCAAACAACACAATCTGATAATTATTGAAGAAATTTATTATGCAACTATATTAGTGTTTATTTCCTAGAGTTTTGTAAATTTCTTACACTTTTGTGTCGGAAAAATATAAACATTTTTCAAACAGTAATATACCCACGTTGATAAGATTGCAAATACTTCGCTGGCTATTTTTCAACATTAGTAACTGAAACTTTGGTAACTTTGATTTTACATTTAATGCGATAATGTATATTAAATTTCAAATCGGGCACAAAAATTGCAACAATGCATGTTAATTTTCATGTACTAATTTTGTAATTAATGATTTAATAATCATGCGCTGCAATTTCCTATCACCGAATTATCGAAATTCATTTACCTGTATCAAATTAACTGTGCAAACATATTAATTTCGATTTCCTATACCGAGTTTTACAAAATTCATACACGTTTGTATCAGAACAACGCAAACATTTTTTACACTGTAAACAATTTTTATTTTTTTAATAAATTAGTATACCCGTTATAAAGCTCGGATGCATCTCGCATAAAAATAATTGTCAAATTGAGATCACAAGTCGGCATATGTCAAAAAGTGCCATTTTTGACATACGTTGAGACAAAATATTTTATATGATATCACGTTTACTGATCTTTGATCTTTCAAAGGTACAATTAAATTTCAGCGCAATAATTGCGCTCAAATTAGTAAAAAAAAACTTGTTATTTTTCGAGCCGTCACACTGGAAAGATCCCTTAAATTTACAATGAAAATATGGAATTCATATACTCGATTCATAAATCTCATATCGTTCTGTATATTAAATTTACTTGTATTTCTAACAGTTAATACAGTGTTCTTTAAAATTAACAATAGGTGCCCATCTCTGGTCCTCAAGATATGAATTTTGAAAAACATCTAGGTCAAGGGGTTATTTCGATCGAATAGCGGCCAGCTTGACAAATATCATGTGGGACGACAGGCACTCGTAATCGATCTAAACGCGAGCATCGAGCAGTTTGGCGGAAAGCAAAGAGGAATACAGGAACTCTCTCTTATACTGCCTATCTGCCAATCCAGCGTTATTCGATCCAACTGCATTGAACCCTCAACGTGCATTTAATCGACGAGGAATAAAAGTGCGTAACACGTTTTTTTAAATTCTTTCTTACACTACATTTTGTCGACTACTTTGCTTCACCTTCCGTTCTTCTTCTTCAACTATTTCACTCCAAATAAATATCCCGTCCAATTTCGATGACATTCCAAAGTCGTATCTAATTTATTTTGGAGATTAGACTTAGCAAAAGTAATCAGAATCTCATGGCCGAATTATTCTAAATCCCCAGATTTTCCCAATACCAGATTACTCCAAATACCCCAATAAGCCGCTTGACGCTATTGGAAATACACGAAGCATGGGAACATTCATAACGTGCTGGTTCTGCAAATGGAAACTAAAGTATAAATGTTTCGAGCTGTCAGAGCCATAAGTACTCACTGTTAGAAAAGATTGGAAGTTTTTATTCATAAACTCATTATCGAAATTTAATATACGATTGTGGTATAAAATTGGCATGTACTTTTCCAGTAAAATTAAAGTAAATTATTGAATGTGCTCCACCATACATTAATTTTACATTACATTTGTATACTAAACTTAATATACTAATTTGAATTTGAGTTGAATTTATTTGTTGTCTTGCGAGTGATTCACAGCAAATTGGTCATAGCATCGCTTTTTTTAATAATGTCTTTTTTTGCAACATCATTGTGCATCAATTTTTGTTAAGGTCTTTATAATAAAATTATATACCAATTCACAATCATCCTACAAAAATAGAGACAAAGGGAATATACTACAGAAAGTTTTGCTGGCAATTTTATCAAATACATTTGTTCAGATCTGAAAAATATATATTTTAAAATTTAATATATGTCTGAATTTATTATACTTTGATAGTTGTTATGCAACTGTGCGTGCTCAAAGAATCAAAGCATACCTGCAAAACGCATCATCGAATTTGTATTATGCAGGTAAAAGGAATCCTCGGCAGAAGGGAAAAGTCGAACGTAGAGGATGTGAATGCAGGAAAACCGAATCAAACGGAAAAATAACAAGCTAGAAATGTGATTCAGTTTTTTTGTGATCTTACTTTTACAATGGAAAAAGGAACGCGCGAGAAATGTGCATTTAGATTTTCACGATAGACTCAGATGATTCGTGAAAGTGCTGACAACTATAAAGAAACGTTTTCTTATTTCATCTCAGAAACAAAATTGGCACTTGTGGAAGAGAATCAAATATGCAAAATATAATAAAAGAACTTTTCGTAAAAAAAATGCTAAAAATGTCGTCCTTTTCGTTCCTGTAGCGCGTGGCGAAAGTAGCGCTTTTTGGTTAGACATGAAAAAAAAAACAGGGTGCACATGCGTAATGCTCTTCAATTTTCCCCATAAGTGCGAAAATTTTGAAGTTCGATGAATCGACCTAAAATACACTACACTCGGTATAGATTTTCTGTGGTTTTCCAATGCCATAAGCAAATGCAAGTGGTTTATCTCAATATTAAGTCAGCCACAGTCGCAATGCAGAAAGCGACGTTTGTAATTTTTCGGAGATCCACCATCGGCATGAAATTGTTATGGACGATTCTTGTGGGTGCAATTAAGTAGCAAAACGTATAGGGGAAAGTGGGGCAAAATGGCAACGCGGGGCATAATGACACAACAGCACGAACGCACTCAGAGGAATCGTAATAATACAGGTAACTGTACAATTTGTAGGTAACAAAAATTAATAGTGACAACTATTAAATTATTCTCCAACAAATAGTATTTGATAGTTTCAACTAGATCTTTTTTCCGGATTAAGAAAGTATTTAGTAGCAATAAATAAAATATTTTTTTAGTGTCCGCTGCACAGTGAAAGTTGATTCAAATAAATAAATATGTTGGAAATAAAAAATCTAAAAAATTGAATGAAATACGTATTTGTTGGAGGGAAAGTAAATTTTCGTTGATTGAAATAATTAAATGTTGAATAGATCATTTTATTTAATATTACCAAATCTTTTTTCCGGGTGTGTTAATTTACACAAATGTTCTTCACATCATAACGAACAATATTAACAATGACAAAACCCCGATTAATTGAAAAAAAGAAAAGTGAAAGTTCACAATCAACAGAGTCGTCGATACGTTGCAATACGTGTGAAAAATGGGGACACCTTTCGTGTGCTGATGTCGATGAGGATATCGTCGAATATATTTTTGAATCCTGCGGCCAATGTAATTCAAAATAAATATAAAATGAGTTAAGTATTCGATGTAAAAACAATACATGTTTATATTCTATTAAATTGAATCTCAAAGATATCGTGAAATTAATATCATGGAAATTAAAGCATAAAATAATTCTTTTACGATTTCAGTGTACGCTAGTGATATTTTGACGAGATGTGCCATTATGCCCCTGTTCCATTTTGCCCCGCGTTTCCATTTTGCACAGCAAAATGGAAACGCACAGCAAACGTGATTATTCTACATATTCTGTAAGTTTTTTAGTCAGTTAGATAACAAATATATTTCGCTTACCGATTGAACTACACCAAAAATGAAATCGATGCGACGTCGGTCATCTTTTTTTTACTCTCATCAAGGCCATCGTATCCTTCAATATTTCAATTGGCTTCCGCGACAATGCACCTGTCCGAGATTCCAGTGATGTGCGGAGGTTGCGAATGCACGTGAAACTTGTCACGTTGAAATTTGCTGACACATTTTAGCCTGGAGGGCTTTTTTTCTCCTAAAACGAGAAATTCGCAAGCACAAGCACGACGTCTAGCTGTCTTTCTCACTGACAATTAATGGCTCGACCGCGCCTCTATCACGCTCGAAGAAATAAATCGTTCGATTATTTGAAACGCGGGGCGAGAAAAAGGTTCGGGTAATCGCCGCGGGAAACCCATTGGAAATAAAATATACTTGAGTTATACACTCAGATATATAATTTTTATGCCTCTGTACATATTAGACGGCTCCAAAAAAAAAACCTTTTTTTTCACTTGCCACATCGTAAAAATATAGTCTGGACCCTAATATTGACCCTCGTGAAAGGAAAGCTTCGTAAGAATTTTTTTTTGCTCGTGCCGTAATGGCCCTTTGAATATCCCATTTGCTTAACACATAGAAAACCGAATTTTCCGTTTGGACGAATATTATTAACTTTGTACATAATTGATGGTGCTATATATGGTAGTATTTGATAGATTGAATAATTACCTTCAATTCTGTGCATCGTAGAACATTTTAGATCGCATAGTATCCAAAATATTACATTTCGCGTCAACAGATGTTTTTTTTTTTTACTTTTTAAAAAAACTTTACTTTACTTTTCAAAATTTGTATAAAATTCATCAAGGACATGAAAAAACTATTCTTCGCACAATTTAGAGGAATAGCAGAATAAAAAATTATTCGTCTAAGCAAGTTATTGTCAAACAGTAATAATAATAATAATCGCAAATGAGGCTAAAGTATGAAATATATATAATAATTATAATAATCAGAAATGAGACGAAAATACGATGAATAGTATTTTAATGTATTTGATAAACTTCAGGTATGTCAATAAAAAATAAAAAATAAAAAATAAAAAAAATTTCAAGTAGTCTAGCAGAAATATTTGTACGTGCATAAACACATATATTTTATTTCCAAGTTGAGAGCCCTCACGTTCTTTGCGCCTAATAATAGTAATTGAATATCGGTGACACAACTAGACCGAAATTCGAAGCGAATCGCGAGCGGCCTGGGATCAGAGATAATGGAAACTGTAGTTTTCGATCAATAACTACGAATTTCTCGATTTCATATTCAAACTCGAAAAGAGAAACGCGTTCTCGTTTGCTAACTCGATATTCTATAGTTACAGCCAGACAAAAAAAATCTGATATCTATAAAAAGCTATTAACGAAGGCGGAATAACTTCCACGTTAATAAAAAATGGACCAACACGAGCAAAAACTGAGTCTAGGCTCTAATTTAATTATGCTAATTTTCTTATAACTGAACTTGGTTAAAACAGCAAACACAATGGAAAAAAGACTCGGTTGGTTCAGCCAAGTACTTGCTAAAAAATGTTACCACGAAATACTCGGTAACTCCATTAAAGTAATTAGTTAATTACTCGTGGTAACCCAACGAAGTTATATGTTTAATCTATAACTTCATTAAGCTTACGAAGTATTTGGTAGGAAAATTTTTAACCACTTTCTTGATTAGCCCAATCGAGTTTTTTTCTCAGTGCAAGCATTGATTGGATAACCTCAATTTGTTTAATTGATTACCTATAAGTAATCAATTATTTGTCACTAATAATTCGAATGTGAGCACATTTATTTTCGCCACTAATTTAAGAGAGTTTGATTCAGCAAATTTCAAAAGTAATTATCAAAACGCTAATCTTTACCTACACACTGTAAAAAATATTTGGAAAATTCATATACTGCATAGTAATTTAATGCATTGTACTTTTTACCGAATCCGTGTAGGAAATTCAATTTAATATACGAAAGAAAATGGACATTTAATGTACGTGTGGTAAAATTGAATGCAACTTATATTAAAAAGACGAATTTTGTAACAAATTTAGGAAACTACATGAACGTAACGAATTTCACAGAATTGTATGTACATCAATTTTACGTTATGCTCGTTTAGTAAATTTTCTATATCTGTTTATGCACTGTGTAGTAATTTAACCTTAAATATTATTAATAGTGTAGCTAAAGTTATGCCGAGAAATAAATCAGATTAAAGGGTGAGTATTTAACAACAACAAAAGTGACGACTGTGTCAACAATGGCGTCTAAAAAATTTATCGACATAGTATGATCAAACTGCATCTTAAGATGGAATAGCATCACCACCACAAAGATAGCAAGAGAAATATAACGATTGATACTTCTTTAAGAAATTCCATACCGTTCTTGCGCTTTAAATTGCTTATTCAAGGTCCCGCCATTCTTATCATTTCTACTGTCGTTAAGGACGCTAAAGTTTTTCTCCAGCCACCCACCGCCACAATGCCTTTCATATTCTTTTTATTGAATCGCATAAACCGATATCATTGTAAAGTAGGAAATCCGTTATAGATGTGCCATCAAGAATAAAAATGGTTAGCTACAGGAGCCATTAAAAATTTATCTGGCAATTCATACTTCAAATAATGTCTGAGTGAGAAGTTAAGATTTTGGAACAAACGCATACTTTTTGTATATCATTGGAAAGTCTTATTGAGTTCAGCAGCCCTTATTGTAATATAACTAAGTTTGGCTGTTAAAAAATGTATAAGAAACAATCAAAAGCAATCAAAAGCTTTTGAAGAAGCGTTAGTTAGAAAAGTTGGCGTTTTCTGAGGAAGATAAGAAATTGGATACCAGCATAGTAAAAATGCGGTGTTGTGGATGGTATCCTAGACAGATTCCAGGATCGAGTCTAGGCAAACCAGGATGGAATCAAAAATGGGCAATGGATTTTAATCAAATCCCATTCTCCATCCTGGACTCATAATTTTCTGTAGCGATGTCTCGAATCTGTTTGTTTTTTTATTGTGTACCATTTCCATCCATTTTTAGGCATTCCGCCTGTTACAGGTTCGGTCCGGGTCAGTAGCTAGTCCGCCCTGAAGGTCTACCCTGAATCAGTAATCTGATCCCCATGCAGCAGCATCCGACTTTCCCCTCTATATCGCATTCGCCATAGCATTTTTGCCATGGGCATAGAAAACGGCGAATAACTTATACGGAGAGAAATTTCTGTGTCGTGACAACATAAAACTTATCACCGATTAGTTACCAATACCATCTTAATTTCTCTCAGTGTAGTAAATGATTTTTCTCCGTGTATTTGTGACGAAGTGTATTCGTATTTTCCAGTGTTGCAAGTCCAGTTTGTTTTATAGTTATGCTTTCGTAATAATAGCCTGTAGCGATTATAAAAGTATGTGTAAATTTTTGAATAGCTGCAACAAAAAAAAAAAAACATAATTTTCCATCAAATATAGCTCATAGGAGCTATAGATTTATTGAAATTGCGAATGATAAAGAAGAAATCGGTTAGTTCGAGGAGCAAAAGTGCAGTTTCATGATCGGGCTATAATTTATTCATCGTAGCAACAATGGGAAAGATCAATTATCCGTTAGGTCAACACATCATCAGCAGCATACACTTATAAATTTCTGTGACAAATATTGGTTTGCTCACCGTACAATTTGTATGTTACATTTACAGTTCGTATTTTCACTGCAACAATGTAGACCTTTTTCTGAGTGTGTAACCATGAGCTACAGCTGTACACATGTGATCATCACAGGTAAAGATACCTCATGTATACATCTGAAGCTTCATCGCAACCGTATTTTTGTATTCGACGAAACTACGACACCGGAATTCGAACCCGACACCGATGCCATGTCACGCGTCTGTAACATTGTTTTGATTAACAAATTCCACAGCTTTTAAACTCTATTGACAAATCGTGTCAAACATATTTCCCAGCACATTTTACATACCTCGGCAATCAAATTGAAATGTGAAATTTCAATGCACCATAGGACATTTTTTTTTTTTTTCGAACGTTATGACATACGTGTCTGAAGTTTTAACCTGTTTTGACATATGTTTCAAAAGTACAAGCGTTTCATACATCACAAATTGAAAATTTTATAAATACTAAATACATGCACCGATCATCATTAAATTTAATATTTAACGCCATAGAATATTAGAACTGCTGTTGGAAAATTTTTATAAAAATGATCGATGTTGACGTGAGTTAAAACGACGTCAATTTATCGTTATCGTAAAATTCAAGATCCTATAAATTCTGAATCTCCACCTATATGAAAATACGCCTTGCTGTGTCACTCTTTTCACGGGCTGTGCCCTTATATAACGGGATTGAGGCAAATACCTGTCACCCTCACTTGCATATAAGGGTGTCTGTATGATGCCTCTTGAGATATTTTTCATAGAGTTAAAAAAAGAAAAAAAAATGAGAGCTCATATTGATCATAAAAATATATTTTATGAATGCAACATTTTTCATGGTACTAGTTATTCAAAGCTTATAATATTATTTATAATTTTAAAAGTTATAAAGTTATTCACGATAATATAATAAATAATACGATGACAAATCCGTAAATTCATAAAGCATATTTATTGAAATACATATGTATGAAATTAAAACGGTAAAGGGTCTAATGTATTAAATCGAATATATTGAAATTTTGGAGGAATAACATTTAACTGCTTGCGGTTTTGATGACGACGAAGTCGTCTGGCCGTTTGACCCATTTATGGCCCCAACAATATTGCGTCCCGTCAATAGGGTACAAACCATGAATACAAACCATAAATGCCTGTGGGTTTCGTGCAGGATGAAAGAGTAAACGCAGACCCACTGAATAACTCTGAATAATCATAAGAGGCGACATATAAATACAGGAGTGAAGGTTTAATTAAAACGCGAAAGAATTTCATGGTGTACATCTGTTTCGACGATAAAGACGTGCTCAACGACTAGCAACAAAAAGCAAGATAACAGTTTCCATGAACAGTTGAATTTATTAATACTCAAGAATAATGTTGAGGAATGACAGGTAAATTATAAATAAAGGAGCGGCGTACGAAGGTAAAATTTCAACGCTGCTTAAACTATTTTACCAGTCGTCTTCACATTTTCCCTGGGGAACAATTCTGCATGGGCCGCATACTAATAACCAACGGATCGTTAGATCGTAACAATACGATACTACTGTTGACAATGAAAAACATGGAAAACCTTATCTAGCAGAGAAAGGAAAACATTTTTATTAAATATTTAAATAATTTATATTTGGCTTAATTTCGTGCAATATATTGTCTGTGAATGATGTTATCATTAGAGAAGACTGGGGCTAGTTGGATCACTCGCGTTAAAATTCGAATATTTAATGTAAAGTAATTTTGCCCCGTAGCACAAGGCACCAAAACGTACAATGAAATCGTATTATGTTATGGTTTAATTGCCGTGGTATTAATCTCACGAGATCTAGCAAGGAAATTTTCTAGGTTAACAAATCTTCTGTTAGCGCAGAAAAAAATACTTATTAGGTTCGCAAATAGTTCTTGCTGTCACTATATCAGGAAATGATTTTTCGCCGTGTATGAGAAAGCCAAAAATAAAATAAAAAAACTTTCACATAGAGGCGCCGTTGCAAAAGATGAAAATTAATGAGGAAAGAATGTGCAAAGTCCTACTTTGCATCCGCTTTTATTTCGTAAACGAAAAATGTATGGCTCAGAAGGTTAACCCGTAGCCCGCAATATTGAAGACACTTTTTAAATGTCAACGTTATCCCTTTAAAAAAGTGTCTTCAATGTTAATCGCTTTTCTGTAACAGAATACAGGAAGCGGCGTTTTAATAAAAATTCTCTTTAATCATTTTGTGATGTGCAAACGTGATTTTTCATTATACAAAAATGTAAGATGCACGCACGATGTCGCTTGAGTCACTGTCACTTTCCAGTCTATGTAATCTTTAAAAAATTTCTTATTTAGAATAAAAAATTATATTAAATAAAAATTGCCATTAATAAAATCTAGGGAATATGCTGGATACTGAATAAAAGGGTTAATTTAGCATGAGTTTCAGAATATGAACACATTCTATGTACAATTCGTATATCACATGTGATAATTAACACTGCTTTAATTACTCCGAGTAATTACGTCGACTATGTATCCAATCGATTTCTTTCTGGGTAATAAGTGGCTAAGTTTAACGTTTATTATCCAAACAAACGTTGAAACCTTCTCTGCAATATATTTACCGAACAAAGCTGGGAATAATGTAGCAAGGTACTTCGAAAGGGCAGAAAATGTAACGGAAGCGGATGTAATACAGTATAAGATACAGGCAAATATCTCTTCTAGCAAACTCCGAGTAACAATCTCTTCACGCGCAAACTCTCGTGAAAACCGAGTGGTGTAGAGGATTCTCACCCCGCTAATTTACTCGGTCCTATTCGAGCAGGTACTGCGATCGAAAGTTATCTCTTTATCGCTGCTCGAAGAACCGTCAGCTAAACCCGTTAAATTTAAATTCAGAGAATTCTCGGTTAATACAAGAATAACACACAGAGAGACTGGATTCGTCAGCCGCACGACTGAATTCTCCCCCGTGGCAATATTTCACATGATAAAAAAGTACTCTTCTCTCACATCTGGGTCGTCCCCTTGACCGCAAATCACCTTAAGGGATTGACTCATAGATCGAAAGCTTCTCTACTAGCACGACAATAAAAATATTTTTTTTATATTACGACTTTCACACTCGGTAATGTTATTTCTGAAAATGATTTAAGGGATCTTTCCAGTGTGACGGCCCGAAAAATCACCTATTTTCACGATTGTTTTTCGGACGGTTACTATACGCCGATCAATCTGAAATTTTTATGACATATTAAGGTAATCATGAATGACGGAAAATGATTTTTTATAAGACGATTTTTATTGTTTAAATATTTTTTTAATTGTTGAAAATAATGATGATAAAAAAGATAGCCTCATGGTGGACATCCTAGGGGTTGCAAATTTGATCTAAAAAAAAACCCAAAAGATTATTAATTAGTATGCGATTGGATATCGCGCAATGGATGCTTTTTTTTAAATCAAAATTGAAAAAATGGCGGCGTTTTGAACAAAAAGTACCAATTTTAGCCGTTTTTTTCGACAGTTTTTGTTTTTAAAAAATGGGAAGTTTTAAAAAGAAGCTACCATAGCACGATAGAGAGTAGCGTGAACAATGTTCTCCTAAAATTTGAAAACGATCGCTTGAAAACTGTTCCCTGGAGCATGTGCACCGTTTGGAAAAATGTCGTTTCGAGAAAAACGCGTTTAAAGTTTCGAGTATAGAAATTTCATATACCTAAATTGTGTACTTACGACTAATCGGCAATGCCAGGTCCATATAAAGTATGCCAGCAAAGTATTTCGAATTTCGCTTTAAGAATTTAAGAGGATTTTTTTGACCGTATATACTAATGGATAAGATGAAAAAAAAATTGACTTTTTTTCACACTGGAAAGATCCCTTAAGGGACATCTAATACGAAGTTTATTTTACTTTTTCACGTCAAATAAACTCGTAATATTTCACATGATATAAAAGTACTCTTTTCGTACATCTGAGTCGTCCTCTTGACCGCAAATCACCTTAAGGGATTGACTTATAGATCGAAAGCTTCTACAGGAAGAGAAATTTCTGTGTTGTGACAATATAAAACGAGGACAACAAAAATCGTTATTTTAGGCTGGCAAATCTTTCGTTTGGCTGACAAATCAGTTTTGCTATGCTGACAAATCTTTTGTTCGGCTGACAAATCTTTTTGCTGGGCTAAGCCATATTTTTATAAGCCTAACATAACGATTTTTGTCGTCCTCGTAAAAATGTTTTAAAAAAATTACGACTTTCACACTCGGTAATGTCAGTTCTGAAAAAGATTTAGGGGATATTAAATACGAAATTTATTTTATTTTTTCACGTCAGACACACTTGGGTTATTAGCTAATAATAGCATTTTTTTAATGGCTATATTTCACATGATAAAAAAGTACTCTTCTCTCATATCTAGGTCGTCCCCTTGACCGCAAATCACCTTAAGGCATTGACTCATAGATCGAAAGCTTCTACTGGCACGACAATAAAAATATTTTTTTTAAATTACGACTTTCATACTCAGTAATGTTATTTCCAAAAAGAATTAAGGGATATCTAATACGAAGCTTATTTTATTTTTTCACGTCAAACAAACTTGGGTTATTGGCTAATAACAGCATTTTTTTTTAATAAGCAACAAAACTTCATTTTATACATAAAACACATAAAACAAATTTTACTACGGTCCACATTCTCCTTCTAAAACTGTTGTATTTTCGGACGGTACAGACAACCAGACAGACCAACAGACAGAAATAAATTAATGTTTGTTTGTTTGTTTGTTTTTTTCTTTTTTTTTATCCAAGACACTCAATACTTACAAAAAATCTGAGAGAAAATTATTTATTTACTTTTATTGTCATACTTTTTTCTTTTTACATACTTTGTCTTCAATAAGAAAGTTTAAAAAAATGAACTGTGAGTGGAAATTGAAAATGCAAATAACGACGCAGATGAATTAAATATCGTGCAAAGAATATTTGATGATGTAGAAAACAACAAATGAGGTTTTAGACTTTTTTGTTGGGCCAGCAAATCTTTTTTTACTATAGTGATAGCATACGTTTTTTTTTTTTTTGCTGTCCTAGCAAAAAGATTTTTTAGCTTAGCAAAAAGATTTCTCAGATCAACCGACTTTTTAGTTAGGCTAGCAAATAATGTAACGTTCTCCCCATTTCAACAAAAGATTTGCTGACCTAGCAAAAACGTTTTCTCCGGGCAGATGCAAACGATGACTATCCTCTTGTTTTATCCACTTGACTTCACTTATTGAGAATTTCCACGTATGATTTATACAGCAAACCACGAAACCAGCTGTACACCATGCAACGAAAATTGAACATGGAACTGTTATTCGGCATTTACCTTCACGCTTTACCTCACAATTGCCACTTACGTCACGAAAATCGGATGACAAGTTCATGAGAGCAGCACATGGAAATTCAGAACTGCTATTGGTCAACAAATGCGAAATCTGCGAAAGCGACGGATATCAAAACAAAGATTTCGTTTCCAACAATATTGGCACAATTGTGCACACAGCGAATTTACCCAAACCTACTAACTAACCTAATTCTCTCAAATATAGATGGGAAAGTGGTTTATGGATTCTGGAAAATCGTGGATCTTATTCTGACTTGCCCAAAAATTCATTATGTATACGAGATACACTTGTTTTTTGATACAAAATGACGGCGACAGGCCCATTTTGAAAATCGTTTTTTTTTTTTTAAACAACTTCACGAGAGGACGGTTTTCTCGTAAAGTATAAGTCCTGGAACAAAAAACCTGAAAATTGTATAATCAACATCCTATTGGCTATAGAACTTCGTAGGGGTTTTTTTTTTAAATCAAATTTTGTAGAAATGGTGGGTTTTTGAAAAAATGCATCGATTTTTTGCCAACAAATAAGCAGTAAATTGTTTATACAAAAAAAATTTACATTATACAAAAAACGGCTAGGTACTTCGATAGAGAATGTTATTGTGAAGCTACTATCAAAATTTCAAATCAATCCATACAACGGTGTTCAAGTAATACGTCCTCCCAGCTTGAAAAAAGTGGTGGCGAGAAAAACGTGTTTAAAGTTTTACGAGCACTTACCAGATTCGGTGAATGTCACATCAGATTTGCATATTTTTGCATACAATAGCTTGCGATATATACTGTTTTTTATGATCTTAAAATATTGTTTAAGGAATCTTTCCAGTGTGACGGCCCGAAAAATAGCCTATTTTCACGATTTTTTTTCGGACGGTTACTATACGCCGATCAATCTGAAATTTTTATGACATATTAAGGTAATCATGAATGACAGAAAATGATTTTTTATAAGACGATTTTAGTTGTTTAAATATATTTTTTCTAATTACTATATTTATATTGTAACCAATTGTTTAGTGAGTTTTTAATAGGGAGAGATTTATTTACACATTTAAAATCATAGCTTTGTCATAAAGAGCTGAAATAAAAATTCCTATATTCAATCCAGAATGCACTCTTTGACAGATAAAATAAGACATCGAACACTAAAATTTGTTCACTGGTTTGGTCTGAAACCTACGACAAGTGAAAAATTTTACTTTTTACCTCACATCATTTTGGTGCACTGTATGTCTTTATAAAATGGCAGAATTATAATGCTCATTATGTATTTAATGAAGTTTTAATTTGAGATTTTTTAAAGGAAGTGTTCTATTTATAAAATTTTTTTTTTTTCTTATGACTTTATTTAGGTGACTGGGTTATCTTAAGCAAAAAGAATAAAAATAATCGATTTTTCCAAAATCCTAGAGTTTTGTTATCCCATGAAGATTCTTACTTTTTTCGAAAAAAATTGTTATGCTCAATATCTGGTTATCCTATACCTAAACATTTTTATTCGGTCTACGTCGTAAAAGCAATGGTCCTTGGTCAATTGGTTGGTTGCGCGAACCCAGCGGAACATCAGAATGCGATAACAGGTCGAGGTGGTCGACTAAGGATGAGAAAAACCGAAAGTGGAGGAAAAAAAAACGCTAAGCGCACGTTTTCGTCTGCTCATATGCTGGAAGTAGCAAATAGATATAGTAACACTAAACCTGAAAGGCCAAGGTGGAGCGGAAAAAGGGTATAAACTTTCTTCCCCTTTTTTTTACGACAATTCCACCGCTTCGAAGACCATCGAGAGTTCCGAGCTAAGGGTATTCTCTTGCCACTTTTTTTCTTTCTTTTTTTTCGCGTTAAAGAAACGAGCGAAACACCTTTTAAGCTAGCCACCGAGTCAAGTTTTTCATATTTTTCTGCTTGCAGAGCAAATTTTCTCGGATACCGTTATATCGCTCTCAGTATTCCAGGACAACAAAAAAAAAAAGGAGAACGTGATGGAAAAAAGAAGCAAGAAAATTAGGAGAGAGAAAAAGAAAAAAAAAAGAAATAGTCGCCCGCGTCAAGTGTTGCGACCGGAATATTAAGGAGCCCTTTCCCTTTCCCTTTCCGACTCTCAAGGGATCGGAGATTTCTGTCGTAGTCATATTCACCCACTATACATAGAATTTCGTGTCCTATTTGTATTGGTATCAATATTTGCTTGTAAGATGTCTGACTTGCACGTGGCACCAAAGGGGAAGCAATGTTTGTAACGATATCTATGTCTATGTGAAAAAATATATATTTTTTCGGCTAAAGAAGCTCGATTGCTGTCATTTTTCGAGTGACTCGAAATGCTCTTCACCATTTTGTCTCCTTGTTGACGTCAATTGCAGTTCGGAATGTGATAGTGAACAGCGTGTTCACAATGCTAAAATGAATGTCAACACTGGAGAGCGAATTTGAGGAAGGGAAGAAGAAGAAGAAGAAGCAAAACTCACGATAGGAAGATAAAGCAATGGAGCGTTTACGCTTTGTGCAGAGGGTGAATATTGCAATCCGGAGGAAACATGTTGTTTAGAAATTTTCTGTTATCTTTAGCAGTTTAAACAACATCGGGTTGAATAGCTCTGCGATGGTAATTTGCAAATATATATATATATAGATAACAGTCTGAGAAACATGCGGAGAACGTAATGATAAGGACAGTCGTGGGAGGCAAATAAATGTGAACAGAATAAAGTCGACTTAAGAAGGAATTATTGCTTAAATATTTGACATTCACACTGTCAATATTTCAGTAATTTTATAAAGATTCAATTGAATTCTATAAAATTATATTTCTATCTAGTTGAAGTCTCAAAGTTTCCTCACACTTTAAACTATTTTTCATGTATGACAATATTACAAATGAATGAATGAATGAATAAATGAATGAATAAATAAATAAATAAATAAATAAATAATTTGCGAGGAAAGCAAAGATACTTCATAGGGGGGAATAAAATATTGATCTTATTTTCCTCGAAAAATCAGTTTTGATTAGTTTAAAGTAGAACTTCGATGGTAAATCAAGGGGTGATTATTGCAAAACTAGACTAGAATTTAAAAAAAACATAAAGTTTATGCAACATTAATGAATTTTTGTGTATTTGCCTGTATAAAAATAGTCTTAATCCAAGCGGAAGTATGAAAAGTCAGGAACTAAAGTAGAAAAGTTATTGCATGGCGGAGCAAAGATCACATTACGAGCTAAGGGTGATACGAAGGGAGGAGGACGTCAAGGAAAGTTATAAAAAAAAATGTGTACGCCAAGTGCAAGGGAGAATATAGATAAAGCTATATAAGGAGAAAAAGCTTAAAAGCAAAGGGCCAAAAGGATATTGTATAATATACATACATATAATACGTATGGATCATTTATCCGACGTTCGTAGAAAAGTAGGCCAGTGCCATATATATTCCTTCCGTTTCCCCTTGTCACTATAATTCTCGTTCAGTGTACTTGTCTTATTCATTTTTTTTTGCAGTAGCTCGTAAAACAAATTACTTTATAAACGGGGACCTTACATCATAACTATGTCTTGTTATTTTCGTTGTCACCGATGCTACCGGCAAAGAGTCACGCAAGAATGAATCACGACGTGCCAAAAGCGTTTTAACGTACCGGACGTGACACGAAGAGATATAATGAGAGACTCGAAAGACTGGCAAGGGAATTGCATGTACATCCAGTGAAAATTAACCCCACGCTCATGTATAATCGTTGAGATTTTAATCGTATATTTATGTAATTAAGGACAGAAGACATTGATTATGAAATTTGCACGAAGGAACTGATGAAAACTATCAATATTTTCTTGAAAATATTTTTGTATATAACTGAATCAGTTGGAAAAAAATACTTTTTTTTTGTACAATTACATCTAGATAATATTTGAATTACTGTAAGTAAATAGCATTCTTGAAAATATTTTTGTATTTAATGGAATCTGTGGGAAAAAAATTCTAATGTTTTTTTTTCAATAGAATTACCACTAGATGATATTTTAATTACCGTGAATAAATAGTATTATTCATAGTTTGACGCAAACGTCACTATAATGTTCAGTTGTCATAGGAAAAATTTGGATTTTGGGCAGTGCCATTTTTTACATAAAATATTCTACTTCTATCACGTATGTCAAATATATTCAAAATGGGCCGGTAAAAACATGATATCATAAGTGATATATTATACCGTTCAATTAACCTTTCAAGTTCTTCATGATAATAAAGTAACAAATAAAAAAAAAAATTGTACAGTCGCACAGATGCAAGCAATCACTTACACACTCCGGAAATGTTGAGAGGGAAAATTCCTTCGCCCTTTGATGGAAATTCTCACAGACACTCACAGACACTGAAGTCCCTTTTTCTGAGTATCATGAGAATGTCGATCTAACAGGAAGGGAAAGGAATTTGTCATCTCCGAGTTTATATGCTGGCCATGCAAGGATGCGAAGCAGCCAAACCATTATAACCTGCTAGCACTTAAATATTAATGTGGAAAATGTTTGAACTAATAAAGTACGGAAATTTTCGTCAACCCACGCTCTGGAATATACTGTCACGTTGTTTGATGCAAATTTTCCGTATCGCAGGTGGTTTCGCTAATATGCATGTTGTTTTCAATTTAAAATTTCTTGCACTCAATATACGGGAACTTTAATATCGAATTTTGGCCTTCACAAATATACCGGTTACAAGTATTTTTTTATCATGATTTTAAAAAAGTAACTTTTTTCCGTTTCTAATTCCAGAATTCACAAATGCGACTTCCGGTTGGCATTAAATTTTTTATTTTTTATTCTACATTTTTTTTTCTTTAAGATATTGACTTTTGGGCTTCACGATAGTGAAGCCCAAAATCTCAAGTCGCATATTCTATCACAGAGATTAAAAGTTAGAGCTCGAACAAAAAATTCCAAATGCCATAAATGTTAAACCCCTTAACAGATTGACATTAAATTCACTCCCAAATTTTATTTAATAACAGTCCACTTGTGGACCAAATTTGAGCCCGATATCTTAAAAATTGCGAAAAGGATGCAAAGTAGAACGTTGTACATTGTTTCCTCATTATTTGTCGCTGTTTATAAAGTTTTCTCTATGAGGAAGTCAAAATTGATTAAGATACTTCCTCATAGAGGAAGCTTTGTAAAAAGCAAAAAATACGGAGGAAACAATTTACAAGATTCTACTTTGCATTCTTTTTTCTACACTCTATATATAATTTTTTTACCTGTGGATCTACTTTTAAATTTGCACTTAGTTGTGGACAAAAGCAGCGAGTTTCAAGGAGCTGATTCAGCGTCTAATACCACGACTCGTTTGTTACCCAAAGAGGATTATCTCCTTAGGGATCCCAATTCACGTAGACGATTTTCGACGACAACGCGAATTGCAAATATATACATAGGTTTATACACATCTATTCCAGAAGCAGCGAATTACAAGCAGTTCCTGCGAAGATAGTTGTAGGAAATATTCAAGTACACTCAAAGGAGCACTAGAAACTTTGGGTTTCCATAGTTCGGTGTGCAACGATGCTAGAAGAACTTGTGTCCTTGATTCTCCAACTTCAAGAATACTTCGGGTCTATCACAGCGTAAAAGGAAGCTTATGAATGGACTGACCAGTGTCTAAACTATTCCTTTGAATTAGATGATATTGCTACCTCTAAGTCGTAATGTTGTTGATATACACAACGTTGTTTCTATTCGTTACTACTATTCAAACGACACTTTCACTATTTGCAATTCTGTCTTCGGTCACCGATACCCAAATTAAAATTAAGACCCTCTTTGAAACCTAAAAGTGTCAGTCATGAACCTCTGCAGAATCTTCGGATATGACAGATATTAACCACTTGGAGTGAGTCTAAAAATTGTATGTCTAGACCTTCAATTAGGTTTTACAGGATGAGATGAGGTTCTTGGGCCAGTGTATGAACCTTTAAAAGTGGCATATTTTACCCATTTTTATTCACCAAAGGGTGTTTGAAGGGTCTACATTTCAACTCGGATACGGCCTGGAGGGTAAATATGCATTAGCTGACAATAGAAAAGCCAGCAAGAGATTTTGGACACAAGTGCCGGAGTAAAGTGGAAGCTGACAGGCCAGAAGATTTAGTACAGGTTTGGTTAAGGGTCGTTGCCTCGATTGGGAAGTTGGGGAATCGATTTGAGGATCTTTATCAATCTCGTTTGTCACGAATGCCGCATTGCTTGACTAGAACTACCATCGGATGACACTTTCGTATTAATACATTTAGCATAAAACGAAATAAATAAACGTTCATCAAATTTGGATAACTGCGGATTAAATTTCATCACGATTGTCGGTTCGCAACTAATTTACTTTTATCCTGAATTTCAACATCATCAACCGGAAGTTGTTTTTAAGTTACAATAGTTGAGTCGGATGAAGTCATTTTTGAAATTACAAAAAATCGTAGGATTGAAACTTGTTTGACTGTTTTAGACAAATGTTAATTTCTGGCCTTCCATGAAAATCTGCATTCAATTTTGTTTTTACGACAGCAAAGATTCCTCTGCGAAAAATCAAAATAGTATATTATGTATGCAGTGCATAAAGTAGGTTATGTCCACACGAGTGCTTGAAATCACAACCGGAGTTCGTTGAAAACTGTGATCTGTGTACTATTTGGAGTCCAGCCATTCCAGGTATTTCGAAATTTGTTTTGGCACCCCATCAAACTTGTTGATACCAATACCGGTACATTTTCTGTTCAAGAAGTTAAAGAAAGTAATGTGTCGGTTTTTACAGCATTTGGTCTGCGTACTTCTAATCGATGTCACAAAATTTGTCTTCAAGATGCGAATTCTCGTGATCAATGAGTTTATATGTCCAAAATATTAGTTATTAGCAGAGTAACCTGATCTCGGATATCGTTAACCGCCAAATTACCCAAGTTTCTTGCAGGTATTACAAATATTTATTGAAGATAATTTCGGCTATGTCGAAGAGTATACTAATACTACTTATACACATATTAGATGTACAATATTATACCTAATATGATATCCTTCACCACGAACGTACATTAAGATCGCATAGATTAATTCGCTTATCGATAATCACCAATCTCGTAAGCTCAATGAGCTGACAATCGTTATTACATACAAGACAATATTGTAACAGCCAACGGCAGCTCAATCCGGCTGTATATTAACCCTGAAGACTGAGCGGAGCAAGGGAAAAGCAAAGGCAGCAATATGAGCCGTATTCCCTAACCATACCACACCCGCGCTAACATATTATAGCTAATTTAGAGCTATTTCGAAGTTGCTTGTTGGTATACCACCGTGAGTTGTGGAGAGTTGAGGAGGTGCACGTATAGCTCTACTGTCCTATCTACCCGCTGTCTAACTAACTTACCGAGGGCGTCCTACGGCGTAGTGACTAAAATGAGGGGTCTCCAAGAGGTGGAAACGTAGGTGAGCAGAGAATATGAAGAGTAAGAGAGAGACGAGGGGCATGGTTAGGGGTTTCTAAACGTGAGATGCCCACAACGTCCAAACGTGTTGGTCTGATTTTCCGATAGCGACTACCATTTATATATCACTTATATAGATATCGTCGGTGCATACCAGGATATCGTGATCAAGGTCTGGCGGTGATGCGGTGATGTGGTATGTGTTTTCCATGGAAAACACATTACAATTGTTTTTGAGATATAAGTTTTTCCAAAACATTCGAAAACTCTCATTTTTATAAAATCCTTATTCATAAGACATCAACACGGAAATAATTATTTGGTTTCGACAACTACGTTTTCAATTTGCTGTACATAAGCCCTAAAAAATTTGTTGCCCCAATCATATCGAGTAGTCATCTCTGCTATTCACGATTAGTTTTCGCAAGATTATTCAACCCCACCAATCCAATGACTAGGTCTTCCATTTCAATTGTTGGAACTACCATTCGAATCGTTGGCACTACCATTTGTAAGGGAAATAGAATGATCGATTGGTTGTGTCAACTTATTTTTTGGTTATTGCAGCTAAGTTTGTCTTTCCGTGAATGACGAACTAAAATGTTTACCCACATTTGGTAATTTCAACAATTTCAGTGTTTAGCGTTCGCTTATTTTCCTACGGTTGATTGATCTCTCAGGTTACTGGAGATAATATAATGATTGCTGTATCTCATTTCTCAGTGGGTCTGTTTTATTCGTATCTACAGCTAACCTGGGCTCTCGAAAGCCGCGGCTTTCAGATCACAGCGGAGGAAGTAGAAACCCTCAAGCTACGGTTAGGGTTCTCTCGTCGTTCCACAGTAATTACGGCTTGGTAGTTTCGATCAAAGGAATTCCATTTCTGATTCAGAATATATTAATGGCAATATTCGCACAGTCTTCTAATGGAGCGGTAGAAATCTAGGTGACCAGAGAAGATGAAGAGTGAGGGAGAGGCGAAGGACGACATGGCAGGAGTTTCTGAGGTGGCAGGTTTCCCGATAGCGATTAGCGCCCATGTAGAAAAGATTCGGGGGCCAAGATGAAGTCCAGAGCAGAATCCAGGTTTGCGTGTGGACTGTCCAGAATGAACTTCAAGATCGAAAATGGGATCGGATCAAATCTCATTCTCTATCCTAAAACAACCTAGACATCATCCGGTAGGGTCCAGATTCCATTTTAGACTCATAATTTTTACGTGGGAAATCGTGATGGATGCGAAAATTCTTGCTAATTCAATTGCACTGCAAATCCGTGTTATATACAGAGCGAAAATTCAATTTCGTATCAGCTACAGGATACATTCAGGAGGCATGTTTATGTAACAAATATATACTGATCCAGATTGTCAAGCAAAGGTTCCTTGCTGTACATATATATACAGACTCAGACCTATGTGTGTTGGATGAATAACAATCTCGGAGTAATCGAAAGACCGAAAAAGCCTGCGATATTTTCAGATATTTTCTTCGTTCGCCCGTAAACAGGCGAAAGAACGTGATTCCAGAGACGGGCCTCCGACTCGACCCGAATTTGTACCTACACTACACACGATACCACTGAAATCCTAACAACGGAAATGGAAGGATCAAAGACGAATGATACTAACTCCTATCATCTTAGATGTGACGACCGGATCCTATTTGTTCAGATGCTTCGGGTATCATCATTTCAAAGTAGGTACAAGCATTTATTTTTTTATTTTTTTTTTTCTGTTTTCAACATTTTTTATTTCTTAGGTATTTACATGGTTGATACATTTAGTTACGCGGAAAAAAAATGTTGAACGAGGGTCGTTTAAAAATTATGCAGTGGCAATAATCTACATGATCAATAAGAAGGTGCAAGAAGAAATGAAAGATTACAGTAGTGTGAGTTTTCCTTTCAGGAGAGATATAAGTATTATGACAATTGGACTTAGGTTGGCGAAACTTTGAATTTCTCCAATTTGAGGACTTAGTACAGAAAATTTGCAAAAAAGGAAAAATCTGGTTTTGTATTTGAGGCTCTTTGCTATTAACGGCATTTAAAACTAGATGAAGAAAATTTCCGATGTTATATTTTTTCATCCAGTTTTTTAAAAGGGTAAACCGTAATATTAGTCCGATTATGACGACCAAAAGCTCCTTTTGTTTACTAAAAGATATTCTATCGATTGGCCGTCTATTTTTTCAAATCCTATTTGTAATTCAAAAGATACAACCGTTTGTTTATCCTATCATAACCTAACATCAAGTATACAAATGGCTGTAACATTTGAACGCCTGATACTACAGAAAATCCGGACGGTGAATCGATTAAGGATCTTCCACTGATAAAAATGAGCTATGTTTCGTCATAATCGGACTGATATTACGGTTTACCCTTTTACAAAACTGGATGAAAAAACATGACATCGGAAATTTGGAGATATTGATCGATTTACTGTTCATATGACAGCTGTGAATGTATTTGAATATCAAGAACTAATGCTGCTATGTGATTAACACCTTGGAACAGATTATTAATCCATCTGAAATTGTAGAAACGCTTTTAAAAATTTAGCACTGATTTGATTAGTGTGGAGCGCTCCAACCTCCTTAAGATCCACCTCGACTTTACGGTGTTTTTTCTGTTTGCAGCTTGATTTTTGGGCCAAACACTTTGGCATATTATTCTGCCAGTCGGTGCATATCAATTCGGATATCAATATTTATTGTCGGAAACGGCGCGAATAGACAGCAGAATAAAGTAGAGAATGTCTAGTGAGTGAGAGACGGAATTCTAAGATGATGACCTCGTCAATTTATTCCATTCAAAGCCAAGTTTCTATAACCGGAGAACGGGAAATCAAGCTCTACTAGAAGACTGTGCGTTATTCTCTTCAGCAGCGTTTCCTCAAGGCGCATCTAAACCGTGAATATTGCTAATAATTTATTCCGGACCAGAAATGGAACTCCTTCCATTCAGAATTCGAAGACTTAAGTACTGTGGAAAGAGGGATGCCTTACCGTTGCTTAAGGGTTTCTCGTTCCTTCAAACCGAGGCTTTCAAGAGGCAGAGTTTGCTGTATATATATATATATATATATATTAATAAAATAGACCTATTGAAATAGCGACGAACAATAGTTATTATATTCTCTCCAGTAACCCGAAAGATCAATTAACCCTGGGAACATAAATAAGCGAGTGGTGAACACTGAAATTCCTAAAATTACCAGATGTACACTGAAAAAAAATGTCATTGATTCAATAAATCCATCGTTTGCGGGCTGCCAAAAACAAGCGTTATCAACTTAATTTGAATTCTAATTCCTCCAATTCCATAAGAGATCGAAACAATAACTCTAAAATAAGCAAAATAATATTTTATTATTTCAATGTTAAATGGGGTTGAATGAATAAGAACTAGAGTTAATTTAAAAACACTTCTTTTGGCAGCCCGCAAACGATGGATTTATTGAATCATTGACATTTTTTTTCAGTGTATAAAAACATTTCAGTTCGTCATTGATATCGTGAATTCAGATTTCAGAAAATTGTAGTTTTTACATATTTTTGGGGCTGATCAAAATAGCAAATGGCTAAAATATTTTTAAAATAGAATTTCCAAGTAATGAATGTCTGTATTTAGAATGACCATCATTATGAAATTCGCTATTTTAGCCATTTGCTATTTTCATTGCATTTTAATATTATTTCAATATTAATTATTCACCATAAGTAAATGGATTCTTAAACTCAACTCATTTCATACATAGTGTAACTTAATTTATTTTATAATACACTTAAGAAATATGTAATTGATTAAAAAACATTTCCCTAGGTCTGCCAAAAAGAATTCTTTTTAAATTAACTCTATTTCGTATTCTTACAATCCCATTGAATAAGTGACATTTTTTTTCAGTCTAAGAATTATTAATTATGTAATAAAATCTATTCAGGCTTTTCCCATTTCGACTCATGTCTCGTTGAATATCTCCATTTCATTTTAACAACTGGCCTCGATCATCATCTTGTTACTCTTGGTCTTTGCACACGATTGCAAAAGGTCTGAACAATATTCAAAAATTTCAACGTCATCCAGGCACTCGAAACATGAGATTTACTTTTGTAAAGATTCCGCATAGTTGTGCGCATTTGGCAAGCCTCGACGGTTCGAAAGTGTATCCGAGAGTGAGCGAAGGGTGGTGAATGGACGGGAAAAATACATTTGCAATGGGAATCCTGAATTTAACGTGCATTCGGGTCAGGAAGTCTGCCATTTTTTACCCTTGCAAGCATTACTCGCGCAAAGGGTGGGCTATAGGCTGAAGATAAAGAAACGTGGAAATTTATGACCCACTTTTGGCTTGCGCCTGACCAGGAAGCTCTACTCAGCCATTGGATCTCGAACATCTGGTCGTAACGCGAACGAGGCGCGATTTGATTGAGAGAAGAACAGAGACAGAGACATTGAAACGGGAAGAATGAGAGAAACTTTAAGGAAATCTCCTCGACCACGTTGAAATTTCCAACAGTGGCAAGTTCTGCTATAGTAAACAATTTTCAGCCCCAGTCGACCACGCTATTTCCGTTTTTTCTGCCTCGATACAATATAACACCACGATATATTTGTAGCGGTAGAACTAGAATACATAAACGATGCGAAACATTTGTTTGAATGTTTCATGTACAACAGGAGGTTTAGCACTCGGAAACAGGCAGCTCTTTGGGTAATTTTGACAAATGTAAACCACCGGGTTAAAAAAAAAGATGAAAAGTAGAACTTTGCAACTTTTTTTTTAATTTTCTTAATTTTCATTTTTAACAAAGCCTACGAGTAAGCTTATTTATTAATTTTGGTTTCTCATGAAGGAAGCTTTGTAAAAAATGAAAATTAATGAAGAAATAATGTGCAAAGTTCTACTTTGCAATTTTTATCGTTACCTATATAGTTCTTGAAAAATTGAAAATCACGTAAAATCCAAACGGCTTTACCGATCACGACCAAATTTGGTAGGTAGCAGTGCTGAATGTTATTTTTCATCTGTACAAATTTTCAGTTCATTTGGGGAGATTTGACTTGAGTTAGAGCAAAACGAATATTTTTTTGAAAAATTCAAAATCCCATAAAAAACAAACTTTTTTACAGATTCATTCGAAATTCAAGACCGATCCTCCTTTAACATAGCTTCATTCATACAAAATTATTTAGCTCAATAGCTAAAAATTTGCGGATACTAGAGAGAGTACAGACATTTTTCGAAAATTGCAGTCAAATAAAAATTGAACATATTTTTTAATTTTTTTGAAAATTACCACAAACAAAGGCCTCTGACATTAAAAAGTTGAAATAAACAATTACGCACGATAGCAAAATTTCCTCCACGAGGAAGTAATTTATAAAAATGAAAAAACTGCAGGCAGTCGGAAGTAAAAAGTGACGGATTTTAATGAATTTTGTCAAAAACAAACTGCCACTTGCATCGCTGCATAGCAGGTGGATCGTTACACAGATTTTATTCCAGAATGGGGAAAATCGTGATAAAAATGAAGTGAAAAAGAGTCAATTACGTTTGGGAAATGTTCACCGATGACAATTTAGCCCTTTACCTGGCTCTCTGCTAATGGCCCGATAACATCAGTGACATTGATAAATCTGATCTAATCGTGTAAATGGACTGACAGCCAACACGGTTCAATGGACCGTAACGACTATTGGCCCGCATATTGAACGACGTTCATATCAAACTCGCGGTTACTTGCCACTCTCGCAGCCATCAGACTCACAGCTGTCAAACGAAAAATGCATTCACAATGAAAAAGGCCAAATATTCCGTTGATTTATGCCAAAAGCATAAATTTCTATTGTTAGGGACGAGGATTTCATTCGACACAACAGAAAAATGAAAATGGTAAATAAAAAATATAGGACTTGCTTTGAAAGATAATACTTAGAAGAAAAACAGTACATTAATATTTTTGTATTGTTCGAAAAAGCTTTTGTCGACAGAACAAAATATGACAACAATTCTTCCGTTAAAACAGTACGGAAATAATTAATTAAAAATATTTCTTGTCCAAAATCAAAAACCCGATTTTTTTTTTTTGTCACTTTTAATTTTACAAAAAAGTATTCGCAAATACGTAAAATTTACAAAAATTTCCGCAGGTTACAAAATTTCCAAATTACCAATTAATTGACCACCATTTTGTTATGTTATAAATTCAAAGATTTTTAAATGCTTTAATCAACAAAAATATACCGTTTGCTGAGCATGAAAATTGTTTATTCGATAGGAAGTTGCAAACAATTTTCGTACGTAATTTTATTTTATATTCTGCTCTCTTATACTTTTTTTTTACCTTTGACCAGCTGTTCTTCTTGTTTTTACAGATTTTAGGTAATGTTTTCCGGGGAAAGTTGCTTAAAAACTTTCAAATAAATAAATGCATAATTCCATAGAAGTTAATTATCATAAGGATGTATACAAGTCCCCTTCAGGCCACTGGTGGTCGCTTTGTGTTCCGTAATAGATTCCCCAAACTTTGGCAAACGAGAAAACCACAAGCACAGGATTCTGGAAACTTTCGAGCAATTACTATGTGCATAACTTTTATAAACTGCCGTCACGCATCAGCTACCGGAATTATTATTTTATTTCGTTAAGGATTCACGATTTAAACCGAAAACACCGTTTTACACTGTTTTTGCCGCAACTACCACGTAATTTGATAGCTGTGTTGAATATTGATGATGGGTTTTATTTATTTTTTAATAGTATCATTTTCCTATAAAAAACTCTTCAATCTCTGTTAATTTGGTCCTTTATTACCGTATTTACATGGGAAAGTGGGGCAAAACGAGCATTAAGGAAATATAGACGATAGATAAACTATTGGTAACCTAAAAATTATGTTTTGCCCGATTTTAAAGCTCAACCGCGACAATAAATTATCGGACCAAAACATTTTTTCAAAAGCGCACCATTTCTACAAAATGTGATTTAAAGAAAAACCCCTACGTAGTTCTATAGCTAATAGTGTACAGATTATAACATTTTTTGGTTTTTTATTCCAGGTCTTATACTTTACGAGAAAAACGTCCACCCGTAAAGGGGTTTAAAAAAAAGGACGATTTTCAAGATGGGCTCCCTCGCCGCCATTTTGTATCAAAAAGATGAGAAAACTTTTGTTGTCGTACTTTAATATGCACCATTTAGCCGGTGTATCTTTTCATGAAGAAGAAAATGAGACGTCAACCATTCCAATCTGCCTAATAGTTAGATCTGAATCATCCGCAGAATGGAAAACCTAAGAACTTTGCTTAAGATAATATTAAAAAGCATATGCAAGTCAGACAATAGTAAAAAATCCTTTCATCGATTAGCAACAATATAGCGCCTTGGGCATTTTTATATGCAATAACATTTGGATGATATTGAATATCTAAAATCAATTTTTTTTACCTGACTCCCTCCCCTTAAGTTAAAAAAAACCCTATGAGACTTCCCACGCCCTAATTTTTCAAAAAGCCCGAATTTTCCTAATCATGGACACTGCAAGTCTAGATTTTGATAAATCCCCCAAGAATATACCGAAACGGGGATAGAGAGAGGATTGGGGTATCTCATGTATTGAATTTATAGAAGTGCGAGGGTGCGTAACGTCCGAACCGTACGAAACCCTACTATATACAAATTGTTATATACTATGTACACGTACGCATATACTGGAACCTTTGTGTCCTTAAAAAAAAAGAAAACTGGTATCCTTTTTTTTTTGTTGTCAGGTTTTTCGATCGACACTCCCCGATATCGAGTCGAAAGTTCGGTAATCTCTGTGTATTCGTCGAGAGGGTGATAGAAAATGTAAGGGTCTTCCGGAAACGTCTGGAGACCCAAAAAACAAATGTCTTTTCCTTCGGGTATAGCAGATTGAACGTACTCAACTGATGCTTCTTTCTCTTCTCGTCCAATGTTCGAAGGGTGATTTTTTTGTTGCGTCAACCATAAACGACAAGGGACCCGTTACGTAGCAAAGCAAAATTTCGTATAAGAGTAGGGACGATGTGTCTTACGATTGTCCAAGTTCTTCGATAAGATTCCAAGTTATTTTACGAGTCTCCGATGTCACCCAAAGATACTGCACTCGGTCCTACATCAGGACGATCCACTACAACGTAGTTTGATATTGCTACAGCGCGTAACTGCATAAAATATATAGAAGCTATAGGACCATTGAACCGATGAAATCAGACAGCGTCCCCAAAACAAACACGTTTCTCCCTCTTACTTTACACGCTTCGCTGCACCGTAATACTCCTAGATATTAATCTTACGAAAAGCCGTGATTTTTCTATGGTTTGCATCAAGCGATATTATTTTATTTAATCAGATATATTTGAAAAAATCGGTCAAATGGAAAAGAGCAAAATGAAAGCATAAATAGCCATTGAAACTTTGAAATCTAACTCGGAATTTGTTATATCATCCACTGCTGTGTTATATACATTATACATCATTGTATCACTCAGGGTAAAAAAAAAGAAGAATTTGCTCACCTCGTTGCCTCTCATGAATACCAGTCCAATTCACATTGCTCTTTGTGACCATGTTACTGAAATTGGTTCACTCTCGAGTATCCTATTAACTTGCTTAATGCAAGTCCTTTTTGGGGCACGAGCAACAGAAACTCCCTTTAAATCTATGTTTCGTTGCTATGTGTATGCAGTAGAAACGCAGTTTTTCCAACAGTACCGAATACGATGGTTAAACTTTCAGGTGGTCGTATTTTAGAAATGTTGGCTTTTTTCGACAATGGACTTGACATACATTTTTTTTTTTTGAGTGAATTTTACAGTTAAAAAATATTTTCCACTCCGATAAGAATTTTTTTAAAACGGTTTTGTCGTATCTAATAATAAAAATCATCATAATATGTGGCTTTTTATAGCCTATTAGAAGAAAGTTTATTCCAATTTAATTAATCAATTCAAAGTCACATTTTACTAAAAAAAAACATCAAAAAATATTTTTTTAAGGGGATAAATACCGAAAATACGAATTCGTAGCATTTTTTTTTTTCACCGCCCTCAAAAATATTTTTTTATTCATTTATGTACTCGCTCAGATTATATCATCTGATTTTGATAAATTATTTGAGAAACACTTTTTAAATAAATAATTATTAATTTTGAAACTCGGACAAAGTCTCCATTGGTTATCCCTCTATATTAATAATTTGTTGTTTTCGATTACCAAATAAACGTGTCAGACGTCTTCAAGACATCTTTTAGGTTATCTTCGTTTCTTTTTTATATAAGATTATTTTTGTGCGTCGGGGCAAAAAATTGTCTCCTGAATAATGGAAGGGATATTTACTCTAAGGCTGCGGTTTATTGGAAACATATAGGACATTGGGTACTACCAGCTTTGGACCCGGGTATATAACGGATATAACGAAAAGCAGTAGCAAGTGAAATGAGGAAGCTTGATGGGGCTTCAAAGAGGGAGTCAGCGGGTGAGTGGATCCCCAGTTAGACAAAGACCTAGCCTATTTGGACCAGGAGACTGACTAAATATAATATCGTGAAGAGTTTTCCTCATTCCCTGGTACTAACGCCTCAAGCCATAAGTAGATTGAGCCGCCTCTTGAGGGCGGACAAACGACCACACTCTTCAGATCCATTCCGTTAGTTTCTAGTTTCGTGGTGTGAACGTTGCCTCTCTCCCCTTTACAGACCCTCCGGCAAATCAGAAACAGAACACGACATACAAATGTACCCAAGATGGCAGTCGATTCTGAAACACGAGGAATCCCTAATCAACTTGCTATGTTTAAAGTGTATCTTTAAAGGATATATAGGAAAGAGCGGGGCAAAATGGCATGGCACCACAAACGAGACGAGTCATTCTGACTTCCTCATAGAGAAAGATAATAAATATCTTCCTCGTAAAGTACTATTCTATTTGATATACTGGATTTCGAAATTTCATTTTATTTTTGGTATAAGAAAATCCTTTTCATTTTTTACAGTATAGTTATACTGTCCACGGTAGAATTGACGTACTTATGGTTATATTAGAACGCGCTACTATATGCATAGAGTTTTCCAGCTGCTAGACACTAAGATGTATCGTTCTCCATGCATTCGTGAATAAGTTTTCAAAGTACGATGCTTTCACAAGTACGCAAAAGTTACGAGTTCGCTGTCGCGAAATTTATGGCACTTTTCTTTCATTCGTAGTGGATATTACCCACAAGTATTCCTGTATTCTCTCTGCTTGCGGTATCTCGATGGCATTGTTGGAATTACTCGTAGAATAAATAACATTTTTTACTGCGAATTTCATTGAATAATTAGTTTATTGTTGTGAATAATAAACGTACATTGCGCGTGAAATTATTCACGTTAAACTAAGAACACCTTCGTTTAATGCCATAGTATTTATAAATACATATATATATGGAAGTATATATGCTTACGATAAATTTATAATTAATATTCGTCAATACACTAACAAAAGAAAAACTTGCAAAATGGATCTCATTATTTTTCATATTTCAATAAAGTACAATTGACGATTTTTACACTTTCGCCCCTTGGGAGTCAATTTTTTTTCACTTTTGGCTTCTTTGCGGCGCGAAAATTATCGTAGCAACGTTCAATGCAGTTAGAGCTGAGTTTTTACTGACTGGCCAGAAAAATTATAATGCAAAGCACCCGTTATTTATGCAGTCGTTAAAAATAGTATAATTTTTAACGTAGCAAGGGCTAACTTTTAAAAAATATACTATTTTTGTCAATATCACACACTCACACATACATATCTTGCATTTTTTATACCACTTTTTTTCTCAGCATTCTAGGCAAATTTAAGTACATGAAAAACTCGAAAAAATAATATATCAAGAAAACAAAGCTTTCTCTATGAGCAACCAAAGGCATATATAAACTCCTAGACGGATACAGAGATATTATTATAATTTCGGAACATGAGCAGTATGTGTATTTTCATGAGTAACTATCCGTTCCGACTCGTTACATCTACAAACGGAATTTTGTCGAAAATACATATTGTACTAGATGTAGTGTTCTCTATTTCACCTTGGCATTACGTTCTCTGGCAATTTGCCAAAGCATGCTGCGACTAGATTGAGAAATTATTAATTAACAATTAACTACGACCGATTTTATTAGCACTTTTGCACTTTTTATCTCTTCTATGTCGATTGTATCGATGAACATTCTCTTTTTGTCATAGTTCTGTTTTTGCTTACCCACATAGAAATTGAAATATATGCACAATATATTCGACATATAGAATTTTTTGGCGCTAAAAAAGTATATTTATTTTACATATATTCCATATATATATATATCTCATATATTTTTGCACACATATATGTAAAATATGTGCACAATATAGAACTTTTTCGCGCCATATATTAAGCACACAAAGTTAAAAAAATCCGAGATCAAATTACTAAACGTAAATTTACTGTACGTATAGTAAATTTACAGGTTATTGGGAAATATAGAACACAATGTGTATTAATTCTCATTTACTACACATAGTTTGTCAATTTAATATACACTTGAATAATAATTTCCAATATTTGTGTTGTAAATTTCCTTTTTTTCTAACAGTGTACATTTCTTTTTTTCTATCTGGGTATACCGGATAGTTACGCCTCTAATATTGTTGCTGGACAAATGAAAATGTCCACTTAAGCCGGAAACAACAAAACAGAAGAAAAACAGGTGGAATAGAAGTAGAATAGGAGAGGAGCAAATGTGCACACAATAATTCACGTGGTGAAATTGTTTTTCTACTTGGTTTCTACCGCAAATGCGATTAGATATACATATACCTATCTCAACAAGAACGTTGCAGTGGCTGCTGCTTTTCGTCCAGACCCCGACCGTGTCTTGAGTGCACAAATTGCACAGGTACCCGAAATTGTGAGGATAGAATAAATACGGGCATTAAGTCGATTATTACCATCACCTTCTTTATTCGATTAACTTACTCCTCATATTTTGTAATATATGTTCACACAGTTAGAGCAGAAATATCGATACAATAGCGACTGACGATTTTCAAGCGGATTCACGCATGATTCTAACATCGACAGATTATTTGGTTGTAGAAGATTTTGTAAACTGAATAAACGAATATGCGTCATATTATTTCATAAGCCGGAATGTACAAAATTTCATCATAAATCGATTGATTGATGAAATGGACTTTCTTGATATGATGTTTATATTCGAAGGAAAGATTAAATTGCTTCGTTATGTATCGCTTTTTCATGAAAAACAAAAACATTTTTCATAAAAGCAAATCGAACAAGATTATCTATAAAAAATGTAAAAAATGAGTATAAAAACGGATCACATAAAAACAAATAAAACCTGAGGCAATAAAAAGCTTTAAATGATAACAAAAATACATTATAATGCGGAATCAACAATAATCGAAGTGAACATTGCTCTAGGATAAGAACAGCCGAGAGCGGAAGATCAAGAATCCTAATGAGAAACAACGGATAGGGTAGCAGCGTGAAGATAATATCCACTGTGTTAATGATAATGTAGGAAATTAGATAGTCGAACTGAATGGATCAAATCGTCGTAATCTCCCAAACTATATTATAAAGGACTCTACATTAAGAGACGTACAGTTTAGAGTTTAAGCCTGCCAATTATATCGTAGAAATAGTGAAGTATGGGTAAAGGGGGTAGACCGGAAGCGGTTTACCCTTCCGAGAAATGAGAAGCGACAGCCCTTCTTATCTACGGGACCCAATTATATACATTCAGGGTTCTTCCAAGAGACTCTCATATCATAGTCTCATATCACAGTCTCATATCAGACTCTCATATCAGATTCTCATATCAGACTCTCATATCAGACTTTCATATCAGACTCTCATATCAGACTCTCATATCAGACTCTCAGATCAGACTCTCATATCAAACTCTCACATCAGACTCTCATATCAAACTCTCACATCAGACTCTAATATCAGACTCTCATATCAGACTCTCACAACAGACTCACAACAGACTCTTATATCGGACTCTCACATCAGACTCTCATATAAGTCTTTAGTCTCAGATAGAAATGGCCATCGATTCCACGGGAAATCTACATAATTTAGCCGCAGAACTTACTGCATAGTAAACTAAATGGTCATACGAAATGAAAAGTTTAAGCAAACAGGAGACTACAGACGAACTACAAAAAAAAACTTAGAAAAAAAAGCACGTTTCAGAATCAAGCAACAAAAATACTTGGCCTAAGGGTTGTTTTTGCTCTGGCTCCGGTCACTCTGGCTTTTGATGCTACCGGAGTACAAAGTTCGAAAGCAAGTTACATCGACGTTCGGGTCACGTGTGACCCTGTCATTTGGTTTCCATTGTCATGTCGTTCAAAAAAAAAGGTAAAAGGATACATTCTCACCGACGGCTCCTCGTCGGGTCATTTATCGTAGTCAATAAATTTTACTTCACAAGGTGTGAAAACGAAGTTTTATGCACGTGAAGTATCCGTAAAATTGCCATTATCGCACCGAGTGAAGTAAAAACATGAATACATTCAATCTATTCCCTTGGCTTGGGTTGATGAAAGTGAGCTTTTCTCTCGTCCTTCCATTTGCTGAATGGGCGGGCTATGAATGACCGGAATAGTTCGTAAAGCGACACTGAAACGGCATGGAAAACTGACTATCTAAATCGATAGGTAACCGAAAACGGAAACGGAGAAACAGAATGCGACTGATGAGAACGACGAACAAGCGACCCGAGTAGTAATTTGGAACTTCACTTGTTAATCTGGTGCTGTTAAGGCCCTGTCAGGGCCTGCAAATCGCCCGATCAGGGCCGTATTTGTCCCTAATGTAACGTTCTGTCACCGTGTAATTAAACTGAAGTGCAGAATAACAGTCCCAGTTTGTTTTACAAATGTTACTCGTTTTCAGTAGACATAGCATTAACAAACTCTACTATGGAGGAAAAGTAAATACTTTTTCTGGTGTGGTTTTCCTATGGAGGAAAAGTAAATACTTTTTCTCCATAGATATGTTGAAAACTTTTATATTTTCTATAAAACTAATTTTGTAGAAATTGGGAATTGAGATCCTACTTTTTGCTATGAGAGAAAATAAAGAGCTTCATGGAATACGTTTCATTACTTTGTGTAATTCGGCAGCATTCTGTCTTTTTTATTTGCGATTCTTATGTAAATCTTCTTCCGATCTCCACGCCTTTTTGTTCCTTTTTTTTTCAATCCTCAAGTTCTCCCTAGAGTGTCGTCCTTAGCAACTCTTCCTAACCCCTCACTGTATCACATTTCCCGGATGGTCCAAGGAACCAGCAAAGAACCTGGAAGACACTGGTAGTCCTTTCAACAAATCCTTGCAATCCCTACTGCAAATAAACTGAAATAAGAACAACCAGTCATCAGAAAATTGACCTCGTGTTCGTCGATACGTTGTGCCAGCGAGCGCACGTCTAATACCTACCACATAAGCCTGAAAAATCTGTACAAATGGCGCAGAGACTCACCACATGTTTCACAGAAAATCTCTGCAGATCATTCTGAAAATTCCTCCTGTTTTCTTCGTGTTATTGCGTCTTTTCTTACGCTTAAAAAAAATTTTCTTCAAATCGAAAGTATTAAAAACGCGACAGTTTCTTAATGGCAATAAAGTTTGGCTGATCCATTCGAAAAGTTAGTGACGACGTCGATGGGTTTTATCAATGAAATCAGGAGTTCTTCGTTAGGAGCAACTTGAAGAAAACCGGAAGTAATATTTGTCACCCTCACTCGTATAAAAAACAATTTACCAAGAAATTGAGAAAACAAAGAACGAAGAACAGAGTTGCTTCCAACAAATAGCATCAAATTAATGATTCTATCGATAACTCAACGGCAGAAGGGTTGAAATTGTTTTGAGACCTACCTAAATGCTTCCACAAAGTCAAATAGCCGTATTGCCTTCAATACCAGAACTCTAACGATAAATACCTTGTCCAGCATTATATATTTGAGTCTCGAAGTGTGGCAAGCTGTTTGGAAGCGCGGGATTAATTGTTATTACATATAACAATTCACGGAGTACTATTGCACCGTTTTTGCCCGCTCTGTATATAGTGTAGCACATATGTGACTGACTCTGAAAAATCCCACTTTATTCGCTGAAGAATAATGTATATAAAAATGTTTTGTTATAGATATAAAATTTACCAATCAATACAAAAAACCACGGCGCTTTCGTCACTGTCTAGTTCTACAATTCAAAAGCATAGAATTGTATCGTCATCCAATTTCTCGAATCAGATATAATTTCGCCTATCAATAACGTGTCTCTCTGGAATTTATTTTTCAATACGATTTGGGGCAAAAAGGAATAAAAATAATGCTGGCAAATACATATTGCATTCCAAAAAAAATTGAAATTCCGCATGTGCCGGCTTTGATTCTCATCCACACGAAAAATTTAGCAAATGTTTATTTTATCTGCAGATCTCAATTTTATCAGAGAAAAATAGTTTTCCAAGTCGAGCTAATAAAGCTAATTTTTGTATTGAAATCAACGTTGAAAATTTTATTTTCGCTCAATCGATTGTTGCCAAATTACACACAAATAATGGTTCGATATTATTCGATTTGTGTTGAAAATTTCCTGCCTGACATCTTATAACTCGCGCGAAAGAGCAACTAAAAAAATATCTGTCAGGAATTAAAAAGTACAATAAGATTTGAAACAAATTATGTACTAAGGCCAAATTCTATTCTAAATATATTGATATGTAAGAGTCAAATTGCGTGCCAAATTTGACGTTGATATTCGAAAATTTACAAAAATTTGAAATTGAAAAATTCCCACACAGACATTTTTTGGAAAACACTTTTGTCGACACTTTGGACCATTCTACATATCCTGGCATGTAAATCCCAATAAAAAAAAGTCATGAAAAGAAAATCTCCTATGCGAGAAAACAATAATCCAAAACAAAAAGTAGAAAATTTAATCAATAAAAAACATGTACTCGACGATACGTGCTTTTGATCTTTTCGATTCGTTTAAAGCCTAAAAATGTATGCACTAGCATAAAGTTCCCACATTTCCGACTAGTGTAAAAGTACATGACGACGTATTAACGAGTGACAACGAGCATACTATATATATATATATAGTTTATACTGACAAAGCAAATTCCGCAAGCACTTGAGTCCATTGATTTTCTTGCAGCTGATGCAAAGAACCTGAAGCTTGAAGGGAATCATCCTTCTCATCTCGGGAATTAGCGGCTAATGCTGTAAAGAGAAGTCGATTTTCCTTTTGGCTCGGAATCTGCGAACGAAGATTCGTTGCAGCTTCTCTTTCGCTTCTCCTATATATATATATATATATATATATATATATATATATATATATACATATATATAACTCAATACGACAGCATGCTGAAATAGTCAGTACAATCGAGAGCTGTCTCATCTAATCTTGGCGGATAATCCAGCTGATCCGACTGCAGCCCGATTCTCGTCTCGCCCACGAAATATACTCTTTGACCGAGTTTCTCACACCCAATCATTCGGTTTACTGCTCTTACCGTCTTCCTTTGTCATCTTCCATCCAAATAGACAATAAAAGTAAGCAGGTATATAAATATATGTATATATGTACGTTTATATATCGGCCATATCTCTCGGTATTGGGACTATTGTTCAAGGCGTTGATTTAGCATCGAATGGATTCATACGAAAATATACATTCGGCGATAATGTCCATCGAGTGGCACTAAACGCTATTGAACTATCGCTGAGATGCAACGCGCACGCCTCATTGTGTATTTTTCGTTCTATTGTAAGGCATAATCTGTAGAATATAAAAACAAAATTAAATTCGGACTACGAATTGTAAAATTTGATATTGTTGCATTCAGAACATATCCTGGAATTTTTATGTACGATATGCAATGCTTGGAACATTTGAAATAGCTTGATTTAGATTTTATGTTAGGTCCAGCGCAGTGTCGAAATGTACCCCAAAAACCATGGAAATTTCAACCTGGACACTGAAAACCGTGGAAATATCGAACTGGGCACCTACAGCCATGGAGATGTAGACCTGGACACCAAATACCATGGCAATTTCAAGCTGAGCACCGAAAGCCATAGAGATATCGATTTGGACCCCGACATTGGTGGAGATATCGACCTGGAAACCGAAAACCATGGAAATTGCAATCTAGACACCAGAAGCCATAGAAATTTTTACCTGGACACCAAAAACTATGGAAATTTCAACCTGGGTATCGAAAATTAATAATTCGGTCTAGTACCCTTTAGGATTATCTCGTCCAATAGATCATACTTGAGTCTTTTAACTTTTTGCACTGTTTTCACTACTCTTTTAATACTTTCTTTATGTTTCTTGCGGTAAGTTTTATTCCAATACGCCAGCCTTGGCGCATATAATCCAAGACTCTTTCAATATTAAAAAAATACTCTTTTCATAGTTCCGCTTGTGCGTGGATTTATATCAACTCGACAATATCAACTGTTGCATCTCAAAGTTACCACAAAAACGGGACTTTCAGCGTCACATCATTAATGACGCTTTGACGCTTTGACTTAGCGATGAATGGGATATGTCTATGTGTATATCTACGGCATATACGAGAAAACATCGGAGACCGTGGGAAACAGCAGGTTTGTGACTCGGAGCAAAGGTTAGCAAGTGCAAGGTTTGCAAGAGTGAGTTCGGACGAAAAACCCGGATTACGTAGAGAGGACAAATGGTAACTCTGGTTCATGGAATGCAAGCAAAGCAATTCGTTTCGAGCGAACAATTCGACGAGCTGCTGCGTTCTTTTCAATAGAAAAGCTTCGAAACTTTTCTGCAAATTACAATATGCTCAGCATCAATGCATTCAATGCTATACGAAACGTCAACAATATATAAAGCGGGAAATACTCAAATTTGTGCACACAATTAACATCTTCTGCAATGTAGAAAATCGGTGTTAATATTACCACCGATTTAACATGGCAACTGTGAGAATTTTGGTGTAAATTTCACTTCAATACCGGAGAATTAAGATCAATTTATATTTACACTATTTGCTGGTGAAAGAATTCTTGTTATGTACAATTAAACAATTTTTTATAAATTTTTTCCTCACCTCAGGAAATTATGAATTATGATTTTTCATTATCTCAGTAAATTATGAAGAAATTTGAAAAGGATACTATGTATTTGTTTTCTTGAGATATAATTATGTTTGCAGTTATTATTTTTGTCATTGTCATTACTATAAAATATAATCGGCGCTCCTGGGAATTATATTGTATGGTAATAGTAAACTATTATATGGAAAAGTATAGTATTGTTGCTTTAACCATGTATTTTTTTCTCAGTGTGGTCGACCACCGACTGTAGGGCCCTTTTCCGGGACATACAGCGGTGCTCGGAGGGTTGCTTATTTTTGGGGTAAGGGTACCTCGGGACGTAACACTAGGAAGGCTTAGTGTAGATGTAAGTCGATCACCTGTTTATCCGTCAGTCATCTATATGCTAACTGTGACCGACCATCCGTTGGATTCTCTGTATTCTCCAATGTTCATCTCGATATACGTAGCAATATGGACATAATCTATTGTATATTAGCATATACCTACGACTTCGCCGTAAACCTGATGACTTCGCACACATCGAAACTGTGTCCAAACATCTATAGTTCTATAAGGGGCATTCCAAGCCAACTCAATAAACATTCGTCCCTTCATATTTTTTATTAGACTTTTTCCTACTTCCCGAAAATAGCAAAAATAATTTTAAAAAAAAGTTTATCTCTTGTTGTCGGACTTTATCAATGTTAAATGTGAAAAACGCAATCTGTAACAAAACAATTTGAAACAAATCTCTATTTTGTTTTTTATTTATTTCATTTTTAATGCTAGGACATCGTTTTATTGGCACATAGTTTTTTAGGAAGTTTTACTGAAACTATACTGAAACTCTATATTGAATTTGGAAAAGAAAATAGTAACTTTTTTAATTTTTTTAATCATAATAATATTATTAATTATTAAATCCCAATATTAGTGATTAAATTAAAGAAACACTATTTTCTTATTTAAATTAAAAATATAGTTTAAGTTTGCGTTGAAATATGAAAGAAAAATGTATTCCACAATTGTCCGAGAATAAAACCTCCTATAAAACTATATATTAACGCCTTTTTTAAATTAAAATCGTCGGAAAAAAGGGCACGTCAATAACCCTTTGATTTTGTTTTCATTTTTGGAATGCAAAAAAGGCAGTGATGATATTTTCTTCAAATAGTTTTTTTATGGTTTTTTTTTATTTTTTCACTTTTAACATTGGCCAAGTCAAGCTGTAAGATGTAAGATAAAAAATTCATTTATTTTTGGCCGTTTTTGGAGTGGTACAAGCCAGCGAAATAGGAAAAAGTCCAATTAAAAATATGAAGGGTCAAACGTTTAACGACATGGCTTGGAAAGCCCCATATATGTATATACGTACTACTATATGCATACACTTACTGCGTGTAGTCCTTGTATACTGAGATTGTGGAAATCGCAGAGACGTGAACGCACACAACGACCGGTTGCAATTTCCATCAGATTTTCCAGCCGGCGATCGCATTTCCGATGGATTAATATCCGCTCGGTCGCGATTCAAGGATTTCTCATTCCCTCGACTTTGCTTTCAACCTGAAGCGACAGTGGGGTTGGTGAGGCAACACCAGTCATGCAGCATCCACCAGCAAAATGTTGCACTTTTTAATGCAACTTTTACGATTTATGTATTTCGAAAATAAATAATAATGTATATAAAAGGATGGAAAGTAGAACCTTGTACATTGCTTCCTCATTATATTTTGCTTTTTACAAAGCAACCTCTAAGAGGAAGTATGGTCATTGATTTTGGCTTCCTCATAGAGGAAGCTTTGTCAAAAGCGAAATATAATGAGGAAGCAATGTGCAAGGTTCTACTTTGTATCCTTGTTTTGAATAAATAAATAAGCGCACACTCCCGCTTTTTGAAAATACAATAAGGACGAACGGTCCGGAAACTCCCTTGAATACTCTATCTTCTCTGTTTTTTTTAGAACATGATAGAAACCGGTGTTTTTAAAAATTTCATTGGGAAGCAAGGATATGGCTAGTTTATACGACATAAATCGCTACTTTTGGCAATACAGACTGTACAACATCGCTATGAAAATATGGTACTATTCAGCATTTTTGGGCTATATCTGACGTATTTTTCTGTTAATCATGAATCTGGCACTCATTTAACTCCCAGCTCGATCTTTGATACTAAAATTCGCATCGCAAAAAAAAAAATTAAAAAATTCAAAAAATCAAAATCTCATAAAATGTTAACGTTTCAATAGATCTTAACCAAACTTAATAGGGATCACCGGCGTATGAAAGCTTACATACATACCAATTTTGAGGTTAATATCTCGAAAATTAAAAGAGTTATCGCGTTAACAGACATTTTTGAAAAAATTCAAAACTGCGTAAAAATTTAACGATTATAGGGATTTTAACAAAAATTGGTACGAAGAATGAGCTCTATATCTCAAGGCGTTTCCTAGTTATAAAGGTCTACATTTTTTGAGCGTGTAACATACATACACACATACACACATTTTTTCTAAATCCCTTCTCTCGACGTTTTAGACCATTCTGAGTGTACAGACACGAAAATCTCGAACAAAGAAATTTTCACGAAAACAAAGCTTCCTCTATGAGGAAGCAAAAGTACGGAAACAAAAATTTTCATAAATTCAAAATTCTATAAAATCTAACCCACTTTATGTATTTCGCTTAAATTCAATACGGGCCTTCATTTTTCATTTCTCTATTTGACCAGAACTATTTAGATCATTAGCTGAAAAATTACGGAAGCTAGAGAACATACAGACATTTTTCGACAAATTGAAAGGCTTATAAAATCTACATTTTTTTTCAATTTTTTCGAAAATGTAGACATACGAAGGGACGTTGCTCCTCTATCAGCGTGTCAAACTTCAGCTTGATTGTTAAAGCCGTTTTCGAGATACGGCGGTTTGAATTTTACAAACGCCACACACACACATACATACATACATCTGGACATTTTTTCTAAATCACTTTTCTCGAAGTTTTGTACCATTCTGAGTGTCCTGACATGAATATCTCGAAAAAAATTTTAAATGTTATAGCGTACATAACGAAAAAAATTAATTTGTTGACACAATAACAACAAGCTTTATTTATTAACCTAACAAGTTTTGTTTTTCAATCAATTATCGGTTGCATATAAAAAGAATAAAATTTTATTTGAATCATATATACATTTTATTTTAACTGAGCACAATTTATTTGAATAAAATAAATTATATTCTATTGAAATAAAATTCTATTATGCTGGCAATTTAAGAAGAAATTTATTTAACGGCTGGCCTAATTAAAATTTCATTTCCATCAAATGGAATTTATTTCACTAAATTAAATAGTATTAACTTTAGATAAAATGTATTTAAAACAAATAAAATTTCGTTCATTTCAATGTGCGGGTTAGCAGAAGATTGGTTAACCTAGAAAATCTTCTTGCTGGGTTAAAAAATCATTTTGTTAGGAAAGAAAATAAGGATCGCTGCTACTATATTCGCAACGGATTTACTGGTCAGACTAAATTTTCTTTCCATGCGATGAACCAACCAGGTTCGCGTTATAATCCCTGCTTCGACGTAGAGCCATAAAATACTTTCCACAAACCCACACAACTCGATCCACCTACACAAGACGTGTAGATGAGGAAGAAAAAAGAAAGAAATTAATCCGTTCGCTAATGCATACTTTTATAATATCCTTGACATGATAATTTTGAAACGTTATCTCCACCTTCTCGACTTTTTTTACATTCAGAAAAATGAGGCTTAAACCAGCAATTAAATGTGTGAGATATAATACTTTCATTCGTATACAAAAAAAAATAATGAGGTGCCAAAAAAAAAAAAAAATGGGTTCCCAAGTAAAAAAATGATATATAGTCCGACATGTAGAATTGGACTTATATAGTCTCTATAAAGTTTATATATGCCCAATTTTATGCTTATAAATATATATATCTTTTATATACTCTATGTATAATTTTTTTACTTGGGTTTGCGTAAGTAATCGATTATTCCAATTCCCCTACAACTCGGGTTAATTATGAAAGCAAGAAAAATTAGTTGCACGAACCAAATTTCGTTGGTAGTTACGATATATATTGCACCCCTACAGAATCGATTAGTTTACACAACCAATGTGCGATCATGGCAATACAATTCGAATGGTAGCCTCAATCATTAGTTTCGCTGTGTTTACAATCTCGTGAATAGTTGCAGTTACGAAGTGGTTCAGTCATTTGGTTTACGAATTGTCGCAAGTAATTTTAGATATGAGATTTGTGAGCAACAATAAAGAGCTCCATTCAATTTGTTTGTATTTATAGGTACGCCACGTTATACGGAAAAAATTAGCTCACGGCGAAAACGGTTTTGCTATATCAGCAAATCTTTTGTTAAAATAATGGCAAAATTGCGTTATCTTCTAGGCTAACAATTTTTTTTAGCTATAGAATAACAAATTTTTTTGCTCGTCCAACAAAATGTTTTGCTAGGTTAGCAGATTACTTTATGTTGTCAATATTTTAACAAAAGATTTGCTGGCATAGCAAAACCGTTTTCTTCGTGTTGCCGTAACCAAAAAATGAGTTGACACAACCAATTGATTTAGTCGCAAGAAAAATGGAAAACCAGATCTCCTTGTTTGTTTAAATAAATGATTAAAAATTATTTCTATGACCTTTCTACATCTCGCACGGCATGGAAATATATTTTTTCATTCCGTTTCAATTCTTTAGCGACATGTTATTTTATAGGTTACTAGCAGCGGATGCGCGCTTCGCGCGCTAACCATCAGGCCTCGGTGTCAACATTTTAATTAGCGTTCTGTGACTTTTACAGATTATCGTGGATGAAATAACTTGCATTTTCGATAAAGGAACTCGTGCCATTTTATTAGTTTCGTGAATTGCTGTTAGAAGTGGTGCATGGATAGAAATTAGGATGGGTCTTACGACCGCAAGTCAGATCTGCGAATTCTGAAATCCGAACCAACCAAAAGTGACTTTTTTAAAAATCATCGTAAAAAGGTATGTAACCGGTACTTTCTGAGGTACAATATGCGACTTGAGAACGATAGTGAAGGACAAAATTCGATATCATGAAGAAAAAATAATTTAGGTTCTTTAGGTTACATTTTGCGACCAAAAGTCGGATCTGTGAAAAACAGACGAAAGATGACTTTTTCAAAATTCATCGTAAAAAGGCATATAACCGGTACTTTCTGAGGTACAATATGCGACTTGAGAACGATAGTGAAGGATAAAATTCGATATCTTGAAGAAAAAATAATTTGGGTTCTTTAGGTTACATTTTCCGACGAAAAGTGACTTTTTCAAAAATCATCGTATGTTAATTGATTCCTTGGCGTAGTTTTTTCATTGAAACTTCTTTATGCTCCTAATGCTACTGCAACCGTCATGGTGAATTTGGTAAGCTCCCACCGCAAGAGCCCACGGCACATGAGGGAGCTTCTTGACACGGTTAATATTTTCGCAATCATCCCCTTCGCATATTTATGGCTATGGTTCTCGGGGGGCCAATATTGCCAGTAATAAATTGGCGAGAAGGTATGAGTGAGGCTCTCAGTCTCACGGGCCCCGGGGCTCTCGACACTCCGATACTCTTTGATATGTGTGCTGCTCATTGAACGCCGGTCGAGCGGCACTGGATATAGCCACGATCGATGAGGATTCGACGGAATCGCGTGCATGATGTATGCACGATGCCCTTTCGGCGCTGACAATAGTTTCCATTCCCCTCGTCTCTTTCCGTTTGTCACTTTTTATATCGTTTTCACTTTTCCGTTAGAAACTTGAATTATAAGCGGTCGTATACAATTCGGTCTCTCACAATGTTTCGCTCAAAATTCATTGATATTTAACTACAACTATCAACAAATGGTTAACTATTCAAAAATTTCTTTCGGAATCTTCGTCTATCCCAATAAATAATTCTTATTAGAGAGTTCTTGTGCTATTTCGAGTACTATACAAAAATTTAATTGCAATAAAAGATGTTGTAAATTTATTTTTAAATGTTTAATTAAAAATTAATTAAAATTCACATATACGGATACAAAAGTCTAGTTAAAAAAAAGATATTGTAAATCCATTCACAAATATAATTCCTTAGAATTTTCATATTAATTAATTAAAATCCATATGTACCATTTTTCCGGCGAAATATGATTGTAATTTCATTTCATAAATATATATGCAATATTACATGGATGAATGATCGTCGAATAAATATATGCACTAGCTGGCGTTATTGAACCATGGAATTCCAGGAATTAAACGAGCTGTAGAACTTGGTTTTCATATCTGATGTATTGAATATGAAGATCTCTCTAGGTGTCATCTATTTCTCAAACGGTGCTGAGCGCGGAATGCGCAATTCATATCGACACGGACGGAGAAAAATTTTTACGTTATGAGAATCCACCACAAGTCACTGCAACAAATGCCCTGTGTCAATATAGTGAAAACAAACGCTTCAGTGACGAAAGCAAAACAATATTTGTTACCGTTTGATTTGTTGAAGCATCAAATAAAATAGTATTTGTGCTAGAATAATGTTTGTGAATTTGCTGTGGTAACAAAAAAAAATACACGTTTTTATTCCACGATGTAATTAATACACACCTTTTACGAATACATGTATCTATGAAAAGCATCGCATGAATTAATTCAGAAATGTGTAACGAAATGTAATTAAAAAAAAAAGATATATTTCGGAATTCTTTGACGTTAGGTTAGTATAAACACATCGCGAAAATTTCTCTACAATCAAGACTGCGCCTCGTAAAGATTAGTTATTCATGTATGTCATCAACCAATTTTCAACAACTACACTGTTAAAAATATTTTGACAATTAATATATGTATTGGAATTTATTTTGCTTTCAGATACAGTACATTAAAATTCATTTAATATACAGATATGTTGTAAAATTCCAATAATTATGTTATAAACACAACTTTTATGAAGTATTTAGTATACCTATATTAATTTTACATCAATTTTTTGTATATTAATATTTGTATATTAAATTTAATATACGCGTATCCGCAAAAAATCTTCCAATACTTTATATTATTTTTCATACAAATGTTTATAACATTTTGGACCTGTGATCTATAGATTTGATGAATTTGCGAATGATACAGAAGAAATCTTTTAGTTCGCACAGCAAAAGTTTCTTGGTCGTGCTATATAACTTATTCATTGTAGTAACAATGAGAAAGATCACGCCAACTAATTATTCGTTAGGTAAACATCATCAGCAACATACATTTTTAAGTTTCTGTGACAAATATTTGTTTGCAGACGGTACAATTTGAATGTTATATTTACAGTTCGTATTGTCACTGCAACAAACCAACGGCCAGCAAATCCATTTCTGTTGTCATAACATAGACAATCATCATATAAAATCATTAATTATCAGAAATTAGTTTAAAACATTTAAATCTGAGTGAAAATAGGTGGATCAATTAGTGACCCACTGTGATGCAAAAGGTTAATCAACGCATTAGTGCGAGAGAACGCAATGACTTGATAAATGACAAATCAAATTGTACATAATTCTAAAAAAGATATTTGGAACTTTTGCGTTTTAATTAAGCATTATCGAGATAATGAGGCGTCAAAAAAAAAAAAAAAAAAAAAAAAAAAACTAGTCAAAATCGATAATGAAACATACATATATAAAAAAATCCAATTTACGAAATTTGTACAAAAAAAAGTAACACGCAAGTAGCAAACTTTATGAGAAAACCACGTGTTGCAAATACGCTAGATGCCGTTTTTTAAAATGTCAATACGATCTCTTTTTATATACTACGTATGTGATGAGAGAGTAAATATATATACACTGAAATAACAATTTAAATTGATTCAATAAATTCTAGGTTCGCGGGCTGCGAAAAACAAGCGCGTTGTCAACGTAATTTCATTTCCAATTCCTACAATTTTATACACTGTTCAAAAAGACCGCAGATTTTTATGCATAAACTCGTGAATTAAATTGAATGTACAATTGTGATATAAAATTAAAGTACTTTTACAGTAAAATTGAAATTTATTGAATTATTGAAATTTCAAATTAATGAAATTACTGTACCATACATTAATTTTCCATCGCACTTGTGTATTAAAATTAGTCTACGAGTTTATGCATAAAAACTTCCGGTAATTGTACTTTGAAATTCCGGCAGATTTTTTTTTCCAGTGTATAAAATTAAAACAATAATATAGGCGAAGCAATATTTTATTATTTCAATGTTAAATGTCATTTTTAAATAGGTGTATATAAGGGAGATAATGGATCATCCAATTAACGATGTTATTAATACTAAATTTTCATTTATATACAACTATAAACGTCATGAGACCTGATAGCCATAATGTTACGTATACTAACGACGTGTCGTTAGTACCACTGGATTTGTCCCTTTGGCTTTGGTAAGCCACCATCAATATTTCGTTTGATGTTGTCAAAGGTGTTCATACAGGAGCTTAGAATAATCTGGCTCAGGGCAAGTCGACTTTGGACAAACAAACATCTTTCTGAAATATTCCTAAGGCTCTGGTGCACATTCCAGGATCCCCAACATCCTATCATCCCTCTGCTTTTGGCTTATGGGGTCCTTTGGGAGACTTAGAGGAATGCAAGCTTCAAGAGCCCATGATGGACTTTGAAAAATCCAACCAATTCAACCAAATGACGATCAGTAATATATATTTGAGAAAAATCATTTTGCCGAATTCTTGAAACGATTTCGGTGAGATTTTTATTAGACATTTTTATAGATATTTTTTTCATATATTTCACCTACATAAATTTTCATAGGGTCGCTTATAGCTCGGTCGATGACTCTATAGGGGAGGAAAGACAGCTCAAAAATAGTGATATTCATTCATATATATCTCACTTATTTAGGTACTGCTTTTATATGAGAAAATATGTGCTGTTGTCCCCTGATTTTTTTTTTGCTACGTAACAAAAGCTTTTGACTATTATGTATTGTAGAACAGACCACTTAGAATTTTTCTTTTTATTTCTTTTTACACTATGTACGTTTTTATAAGAAAAAACTGGTAGCTCAAGTATTTTCAAATAATTGTTAATTTTTATTTAATTTACTAAAGCAATATCTATTTGCTTTTATATAAAAAAATATGTATACAATTTAGCCGGTGTATCTTTTCATGAAGAAGAAAATGAGTTTGATCTGAATTATGCGCAGGATGAAAAATCTAAGAACTTTGCTTAAGATAATATTGAAAAGCATGTGCAAGTCAGACGACAGTAAAAAATCCTTTCATCGAGTACCAACAATATAGTACGTTGGGCATTTTTATATGCAATAGAATTTGGATGATGTTGAATTTCCAAAATCAATTTTTTTTACCTGACTCCCTCCCCTTAAGAATCTATAACCGCTATTTGTGAATTGATACGGGTCAACAGGTAAATGGTGAATAGCGATGAAAGCATACGATCTAACAATAGAATTTCGAGAAAAAACCGGATGCAATAATGAAGCTGAATATTGCCTTCCATTATCCTGACCCGTTAATAACTTCCTTGAGAGAAGATCTAAAATCATATCAGCAGAGTACGAAGCTTCATGCAACTGATGGGTACATCGAATATGGAACTGTAACCTCTTCACCTTTCGACCTGAGGTCATTTGAGGTAGACGCAAACATTAACCGACGAGACCAACTTGGCGTTTATTCCTCTTTATCAAAGATAGAAAACGCCGACGCGCTTACCACGATCTAATTTCGATTCACCTCATTCCTCGTGCTCTTTTCTCAAATGTCCTCGCATCTCACTATTTTTTTTGTTTTTTTTTTCCATCCTTCGTTACCTTTCGCGGTTATTTACTTCTTTTCACATCCTTTGCTTCATGTTTCCTTCCTCTTACCCAGATAACAACCCCGGTGACTGCAACTTTCGATATTCCGGGACATCGATTGCAACCATCCCACCCTCGACTCAACTCGCCACTTACCGCTACTTCCACTGCCTCTACTTGCACCTACTCCCACTTCTTGTCTTGAGCTCGTTTTTCCTATACCCAAGCTCTTCTATACAACTACAACCAGCACTAAGTCTTTCCTTCTTTGCCTCTAGATGACCGGAAACAGAACACTGCACCACACTGTACAGTCCGATTCCTCGAATTCTCGTACTGTCGAGGCCTTCGGGTCATTCTCAGTCGTTGTGCTATGAAAAATCGCTTGCGGCAAGTACATTCTCAACTACAACAGCAAATATGTCATTGTTTATTTTTTTCTACCACACCGAGAGAAAAAGTTTCATTGATTCACAGAAATCTTTGCCAATGAAATGAAATACTTGAATTTCAATACTATCTTTTCTTTGAATTATCTCCAATTCAATGGAAAGTTGTGACATTGATTCGAAGAAACATTTCTTTAAACCAATTAACCTTTTTCATTGATTTCAAAGATATCGTCTTTGATTCAATGAATAGTACATTACGTTACAAGGAAGGGAAGTGCAACTTTACTCACCGAGGCAAAGAAATATTTCCTTGAAATCAATGAAAAAAAAAATCAATCCATCCATTTCTTTGGCGTCAATGAAATCTTTTCTCTCGGTGTACCTTATTTCACAGTTCTCTACTTTTTTTCATTCTTCAAGGAGACCAAGTTACCTAAAAAAAGTCATAAGAAAAAAAATAGTGTAAATGATACGCTTCTTTTAAAAAATGTTACATCAAAACCTCATTAAATACATAACGAGCATTACACTGAGAAAAAAAATGTTAGAATGAACTAAATCGGTGTTCATCCTCGTTCAAATGAATTTTTAGTTGGTATAACAAATATTTTAGTTACCGCAAATATATGTCGACACTATGAATATTACGCAGAGTTTGAAAGAGACTAAAAACTCTACGAGAGTTATGACAAATAAAATGGTCAGAATAATAATCAGTATAGGGATTTTTAAGATCACGATTTCAGGCATATCCTGTTTCAATATTAAAAATTAGGCAATTGTAGTTCACTCATAATTATATAAAAATGACATATGTTGATTTGTGATCTTAATTTGGCATAATTATTTTTACGTGGTAGATCATTTTGAATTTTTCTGTACAACCTGGAGGTTATACAAAAAAAATTCTCTAAAAACGCTTTTCGCGATGGCTATAGAGAATTTTTGCAACATGCCAAAGCCAAAAAAGTCACCATTGTACTTTAATCTATACACGAAATTTGCAATGAAAATGTAATTTTACCACTGATATTCAATATATCCGGTCGATATATCTCAGATAAATAGTTAAAGATATACAATCCATATATGATGAACCACAAAAAATTCTATACCTCGTATATATATATATATATAATCAAATATACCTTAATTCCATATGGATAAAAACAATTAATGCTTTTCATGATGGCTGTATTTAATTTCGCAACACGTCAAAGCCACAAATACCACCATTGTGCTTAACACACGCATTTTGCTACGAAAATGTAATTTTACCAGGGATATTCAAAAGGCTGTCGGACCATTCTCAGCCATTGTACTATATATGCAATGTACAAAATCGCTTGCCGAAAGTACATTTACTACTACAATAGCAAATATGTGCTAGATCATTGTGAAATTTCCTGTACAATATGTACATAATTCTCTATTTTATTCCATTCATTAAAAACAATGAATGCCTTACGTGGTGGCTATATTTTGCAGCACGTCAAATCCAAAAATGCCACTATTGTGCTTTAATGCTCTCACTCAATTTGCTATGAAAACATAATTTCAGAAGGGATATTCATATGAAGTACATAACAAAATGTAACTGGGTCGTAACGTGCTGCAAACTTTTGCAATCACTGTTGCAAGGTAGAGACAGAATGTTGAAAGGGCTGAATGGGAAAAAGGGCAATGCAATTAACACACACGGTACCCCTGATTCTGCGAACTAATTATGTCGAGAAATGTCGTGTGCCCGTGTGAAGAAAATACTGTGAACACTTTACTACTTCACGTAACGTAATGTTACACAAATAGTCGAGATGTAATTATAATGTATGGTATATTGTAGAAAGCCCTCAACCTTGAATGGCAACGTATGAAATTTTCCTACGTCATGGGTGGATCTTTTGTCAAAGACTATAACAATATTTATCATACACTGCACGTGTGTCAAGTAAATTGAATACAAACTGATGTAATTTATCATCAACCACATACCGAGAGAAAATATTTCCTTGCTTTAAAGAAATTTCTTTGAAATTCAAACCTATGAAACATTTCTTTGACATTAATGAAATAATGTACTTTGGCTAATATTACATTTTCTTTGAACGATCAGAAAATCAATTAAATGTTGTAATATTGAATTAAGGACAATTTTCATTAAAACAATGAACCGTTTTTCAACATGCTGAGACAATTAAACCTTTTCTTTGAATCAATGAAAACGTCTCCTTGATTATACTCCTCAAGTAAATGTTTCTTTGGAGGCAATTAAATGTTCTCTTTGAAATACAAACACAACATTTCATTGGAAACAAAGAAAAAAATATAATGTAACTATTTCTTCGAATCAAGGAAACTTTTTCTCTCGGTGCATCTTTATCGAGATTCCAATATGTAGCAGCGGTCAAATTTTCACCCAGCAAATGTAAATTTCCAATAATCCTTACAAAACTGTCAGTATAACTCTTCAGTTCTGTTGGTTGGTGGATTTTTCGGTGCCTGATTCATTAAATCGGGAACTTTTTTCTATACCCTCAACATAAAACTTTATTATATATCATGAACATACCTTTCGTCACAATGTTTGCGAATATCGGAATATTTTTCCATACATACCAAATGTGACAAATTGAAAGAAAACCAATACCAATATTTACTAATTGACAAACGAGATTTTGCAAAATCAATATAAAATATGGAATCACCATGATTAAACTGGTTGTTTCTGGTAATAAACTTTTCTGCTTTTTTTCTAGCACTATAAAATCATTCGCTGTTGTTACTCAGGTAATTCTACTCAATGGTTTAGTCTTTGGATTCTAAAATCTGTAAGTGTTAGTGTTATCACTCGTGATATTAAAGCTCGCCGTACAAATTGTCGGAGTTGAAAATATCCTCGTTAAAATCAACCAAAGCAATGAAAATACGCATCTGATGTTATACTCTCGAATATTTATGGATAACTGATGTTATCCATAGCCAATATATAGTGGCATGCTATAAATATTCAGACGAAAGCACAACATTAGATGCGTATTTCCAGAGTCTCGTGAGTCTGTTAGCTTGATACACCGCCAAATTAGTACCGCTTACTGATTAAGAACACCCTCGCCTAGGTTCGAATCCATACCGGGCGTAATATCCCCGATAATCCGCGAACAAACGCGATGCTATATCGACATAAACACTCTATTGTTTCACTAGTCTTCCAGTTCCTGGTTCGGTAATTCTGGATATATTTCCATATCATCGATAAATTAAATTCAATAAAAATTTAATCTTCAAACATCAATACATTTCCTCTGCCTCATTAATATGCATTTAGCGAAAATATTTGTGAGTATGAAAATGACATGTTGAAAATTATTCGAAATGATGTATCAAATAAATAGTCAAATAAATTTCCACTGCGCTCAATTTACAAAACTTACACGGAGAGAAATTTTGTTGTGACAACATAAAACGAGGATAACAAAAATCGTTACGTTAGGCTAGCAAATCTTTTGTTCGGCTGACAAATCAGTTTTGCTATGCTGACAAATTTTTTTGCTGGGCTGACCAATTTTTTTATTAGCCTAACAAAGGGATTTTTGTTGTCACCGTTTTATGTTGTCACAACAAAATTTCTCTCCGTGTATGTTTTGCAAAATCAATATGGAATGTAGACTCATCATGACTAAACTGGTTGTTACTGGCAATAATCATTTCTGCATTTCTACCAGCGATGTAAAACCGAAATTCCAATCGGTACTGGCAATGCAATTACCACTGAGCAAATGTGGATCGATTCTCAATAATCCGCGAATAAATGGGTCGCTATATCAATCTAAACCCTCTATTGTCTTCGAATGCCTGATTCGATAATTTGGAATCTATCTCTATATTATCAATATATCAAATCCATTTCTTCTGTCTCATTAATATACCTTTCGTCAAAATATTTGTGACTATGATAATATTGTTCATAGATTTACTAACGAAGTAAGACGACTATTTGTGTTACTGTTACTCAAATATTTCTACTCAATGGCTTGTTGTTTGAGAAAAACACTGGCCTGATTCTGAAGTCTGTCAGCAAACGGACAATAATGCCATCGCTCGTGATACTAAAGCTTGTCGTATAAATTCCTAGCGTTGAAAGTATTCTCGTCAAATTTGACCACTGAAATTATACTGGCATGTGCAATAAATATTCGACCGAGAGGATAACATCAGAAACCCGAACATTTGCGCGTACTCATCAATAATGTCCTCGCCGAAATTCAAATCCGTACTGGCAGTAAAATTTCCACTGAGCAAATGTGGATTAATTCTCAATAATCCGCGAACAAAAGCTTTGCTAAATGAATCTAAACCCTTTATTGTTTTACTAGTCTTCCAATACTTGGTTTAGTAATTCAGGATCTATCTCCATATTATCGATATATCAAATTCATTTCTTCTGCCTTATTAATATACCTTTCGTCGAAATATTTCCGACTATGATAATATTGCTCACAGATTTTGAGTGTGATAAGTTAAAAGTTATCCGAAACGATGTATCAATAGTCAAATAAATTTCTACTGCGCCGAATTTACAAATTCTACGTTTTGCAAAATCAATATAAAATATATCAGTGTTAGAGTTACACAATTGATTGATATTTATTGATTGATAAATATATTTCTGAAGAGGAACTCTGATGAGAGTCGAAACGTTATAACGGAATTTTCTTTTCGTCGAGCGTATCGTTGTCTTCAACATCAAATATAAAATATGGACTCACCATGACTAAACTGGTTGTTGCTGGCAATAACTCTTTCTGCATTTTTCCTAGCGATGTAAAACCACTCGCTGCTGTTACTCAGATACTTGTACTCAATAGCAAGATCCTTGACAAGAACACCATCCTGATCCTGAAGTCTGTGAGCAAAAGGGCAGTAAAGCCATCGTTCATGATACTGTAGCTTGTCGTAACAATTTCCAGCGGCGAAGATATCCTCGTCAAATTCGACCATGGACAATATACTAGCGTGCAACAAATATTCGGACGATAGCATAACTTCAGGTGCATATTTCCAGAGTCTCGTGAGCATATTGGCTCGATTGACCGCCAAATTAGCCTCAAGTCTAAATCTTTCCTGCGCATACTGATCAACAACACCCTCGCCAAGATTTAAATCCGTCCCGGCGGTGCAATTCTCACCGAGCAAATGTTGATTCTCAATAATCCGTAAAAACCGCGTAACAATGTCATCCTGAACGCTCTGTTGTTTGGCCGGTCTATCAGTTCCGAATTCGGACACACTGTCACCAATATCCCAATAATCCTCCTCGTAATCCCCAATTTTTCCCCCGGACGAATTTCTACCACGATAATAACTCTCATCTAAACCACGATCCCTCGGATCATCATTTTCGTTGTCATCAACGCCATGACCCGTGAAACCTTTCCGGTATATTTTCTCCGCCACATTGTCAGAACTTGGCTGATCCTGAACGTCGTGAACCAGGACACCATAACCACCAGCAGTTGCACCTCTTTCGGTATTTCGAGCTGCATCGATACCGTTATTCCGATATAACGTGATATTCTCAACTTCACTACCTGAAGAAACTCCTCGAACGACAGTTTCATCGTGTAACCGACCTTTTCCTCTTCCACGAGAATTCACCACAACTTTCCTAAGTTTGTCGAAGGAATCGGTTCGTCTGCTGCTGCTCGGATTGTTTCCGGAATCGTTCGCATCACTGCTTGTCATAAGTCTTCCTGACGATGAATCCAATCGTGTTTGACCTCTCGACAGCTGACGAAATCGGCCAATACTGCTGTTCCTTGAACTTGTTCTTGTATTTGGAATAACGGCACTGTCATTCATATTGTCAGCCCCGGTAAAATTGACCGTGATGTCGTCAAAATCAAAGTGAAGATATGCCGTGTCATTGGTCTCGACATATTGGACATCGGTGGCCAATGAACCTTCGTCGAAGTTCACTCTGGCCTTGTTCTTGGTCGTTTTGACGAGCGAAGATCCAACGGAAGTGTAGACGGGGTCATTGTGGTCATCTTCTTTCGATAACGGTCTTGAAATGTGTCCTCGTGATCGTCCGTGTCTAATCTGCGGTTTCTCGATACTTGTTTCCGGTGTCTCAAACTTTTTCGCTCTTTCGTCATCCATAGTCTCGGCATTGTCATCCAACTCGATAACTGGAGAATCGACCTTCTGGAGATTTTCGATGTACCGCGAATCCGTCGAGGAATCGCCATAATTAACAACCGATTCATCATCCGCAATGGCGAACCTTTGGGTTCTTGACTCGAGTGTTAAACGACGGTCGATGAACGGTGGACGATGATTCTGCTGATGTCGCAAAAGCTCTTTTGGCTTCTTTGCACGCTCATCAGCACCAGAATGCGGCACGAGGGAAAAACACGATAACGCTAAAAACGTGTAACAAATTATTGATACACTCATCGTGCTGGTGCACTCGGAATTTTCTCGATGAACCTTAAATATCCATTATAATTCGGAAGGCGTTTTTGTTGTTGTTGTTGATTTTAATCACCCGCGGGCACTTAATGTGTTCAAAAAACTTCTTGTTCTTTGCACGATCGATTGTTTTCCGATAAGCTTCGAGTGAACAAAAAAACCGTTCGATCCATTTGTCACAATTTTTTTTACACCCTCTTAGAAACTGAAGGACAGCACTTTGAACTATCAATTAGATGTTTCTTAAATTTTATATCTTATCGTTGATAGAAAGCAATACGATTATTCAATTTCTCACTTAATTTTACAGCGTATTCACCACGTCTCTGAGATTTTCCTTGATTCACTCGGTATTCTCTTACGAACCAAGCGACTTCTGGCTAAGTTCCAAAAATCGGAGGCGTCTCTCTATCGTTTCTTCTCATGTCGAAATTTTTGTATCAATAATATTACTTCTATTGATTGGGATCAATCAGGATTTTACGAAAGCATATTATTACATCGATATCATTTTATTTTCTTAGTATATCTTCATTTTTTTTCTTTTTTGCCAAACCTGTATCATGTGGAATTGAAATATTCGTGCATGGTATAATGATATGTCCTCGTCATTTTTTTGTTTTGTTTCTCACAAGTTTTAGAGGCAGTGAGAAAAATAAGAAAGAAATGGAAAAAATAAGGGAATGTTTGAATTGTGCGAAAAATGAAATTATTGAAAATGTCAAATGGTAGAGCTTTGCTGTTTATCGCGATTTTAATTCCCGGCCCTTATGATAATAAGGGACGGAGTCGCGCGGCCTCGGTGGTCGTACCGTGATAGCACGCGGCGCTAGACTGAAGGGATGAATCTCGTTCACCAACAGTATACATACTGGAGTGTCGGTTCTATCGTGGTTGGAGGCTCGCGCACGCCGCTAGCCCTGCTCAAGGAAACTAACCCGAAGAGCGCATGTCTCACCCGGTATATTTCATTGGGCCGAACAGCTGCTGCTCGTTTTTACGTGCAACGAAAGCACAGTGGCCGATTAGGCATAGCTTTACTCCTGTTCATCCCCTCTTCTTGCAGCCCTTGGCTATGGTACTGCTACTTCGCGTTGTATTCAACGGATATCTCAAAGTTGCTACAAACTAACTCAATTAGCGAGCAACCTTTAATTCCCCCGACGTACCAAAGTTAATTTCACGCGTGCAGAGCGAAGAATAGCGAAGCGTAGAAATAAAAAGCTATCGGCCAATGACGTGCTTAGGGTTTAACAATCAAACTGGACCTCGGAAAGTCTGGAAATGGACACTAAATCTTTGTTTCGTGCCTTCCTTGATCTCGCAAAAGAGAAAATTTATGAAGTAGAACTTTGTTGCACATTTTTTCCTCATTCATTTCCATTTTTCACAAAGTTTCCACCTCTATGAGTAAGCTTGTTTATTAATTTTGACATACTCATAGAAGAAGCTTTGTAAAAAATTCAAATGAATGAGGTAACAACGTGCAAAGGTCTACTTTGCAACTTTTATCATTTTTTTATTAATTAAAAAAATGGAGACTTCTATAGAATTGTAACGCCTCATTCATTGGCTTTGTGAAAAATCAAAGTGAATAAGGAAACAACGTGCAAACGTTCTACGTTGCAACTTTTTTCGTTTTTGCTTCCCCGCAAGGGAAGCTTTGTTTTCGTGAAAAAAAAAATTCATCCCCTCTTCTTGCAGCCCAAAGCTGTGGTACTGCTACTTCGCGTTATATTCAACGGATATCTCAAAGTTGCTACAAACTAACTCAATTAGCGACCAACCTTTAATTCCCCCTACGTTCCAAAGTTAATTTCACGCATACAGAGCGAAGAATAGCGAACCGCAGAAAAAAAAGATCGGCCAATAGCGTGCTTAGGGTTCAACAATCAAACTGGACCTTGGGAACTCTCGAAAATGTACACTAAATTTTTATGTTTCGGGCCTTAATTGATCTTGCAAATGAGAAAAAGTTGCAAAGTATTTATTCTCATTAATTTGCATTTTTCACAACGCCGCCTCTATGCCTAAGATTATTTATTAATTTTGACTTCCTCTTAGAGGAAGCTTTGTAAAAAAATTAAAATGAATGAGGAAACAAAGTTCTACTTTGCAACTTCTTTCGTTACCTATATACTAGTTCTTAAAAAATTCAAAATCACGTAAGATCCAAACCGCTTTACCGATCACGACCGAATTTGGTAGCAGTGCTGCTGAATGATATTTTTCATTTGTAGAAAATTTCAGTTGATTTGGTGAGATTTGGCGTGAGTTAGACTAAAACGAATATTTTTTTAAAAAATCAAAATCCCGTAAAAACCGAACTTTTTTACAGATTCACTCCAAATTCAATACCGAGCCTCCTTTAATATAACTTTATCCATAGAAAATTCTTACATTTTTAAAAAAAATAACTATGTATAATTTATATATAAAATTTAATAAATATCTGAGGTATTTGAAATTTTGAAAAATGTACGATTTATATAAAAATGTATTTTATATAAATATACTTTATATTTATAAATATATAAATATACTTTATATTTATATAAACTCGAATTTTTTTAGAATTTTGTCAAATTTTTCTGAACGGAAAAATTTTTAAGCTATCGCGCTGAACCTTCATCTTAAATTTGAACGAAGCGACGCGACCTTTGGTATTTAATTTAGGCGTAATCTGTAAAGAGGTTCGGTTTTTATGATATTTTTTTCAATTTTTTTTTGAGTATCCTGACACGAAAGTCACGAGATAAAATATTTTCACGGAAACAAATCTTCCTTTTCGAAGAAGCGAGAAACATTGTATATTTTTCTTTTTAATGCCTCTGCTTTGATTGAAAAATATCGATTTTATGTTTTAGCTCAATTTGCTAATGCAATATCTACCGCAATGATTGAAAACGCTACGTAAATCTTCGTTAAATTAAACGAATGGATTTCCCATATTAAAATGTTAATATGCGTATACTAAAATCCTCCAATTATTTTATTTAGTTGATTTGGTAACTTGTAAATTGTTATATACTTAGAAGATTTTGGTAAATATATAAATTTTGTGTATTAATACAATATCGACCGCAATACTTGAGAAACATTAAAAATGTAGATCTTCGCTAAATTAAACAAATAGATTTCTCATATTAAAATCTCAATATACGTATACTAAAATCTTCAAATAATTTTATTTTGTTGATTTGGTAACTTATAAATTGTTATATACTTAGAAGATTATCCTGAATATATAAATTATAGTATACGAGTTGACGCTAGATAATCAGCGTCATCTCTTATAGCTTTTCCATTTTCAGTAGTGAAGATGGATTTACGAGCTGTGCAATAAAGGGGACGTTCTCAACTACGTTCCAGTTTGAAATCGGCGTTGCGTATAGCAGTGATCCTTTTATGTAGAACGACAGACAGACAGACGGAATGTGCAGACTGTTTAATAGACATTCCATAAAAAAAGTTTCTTGTCGAGCCGTTAATGAAATTCAATGTCTGTTACAAATTTACGAATTCGATACAATTATTCACTTGAATCAATGATAACTTTTACACCGAGAGAAAAAGTTTTATTGATTCACAGAAATCTTTGCCAATGAAATGAAATACTTGAATTTCAATACTATCTTGTCTTTGAATGATCTCAAACTCAATGAAAAGTAGTCACATTGATTCGAAGAAACATTTATTTAAACCAATGAACCTTTCTCATTAATTTCAAAGATATCGTCTCTAATTCAATGAAACCTTCTTCTTACCAGCTCAAAATTTCGTAACCTATTTTTTCCTGAAGTACGCGGCAGACAAAGCTCGAATTTTGTGAGTATGTAAGGAAATACGGCATAAATAGGCTAAGCTTCTGGCTCCTCGAAACTCGAAGCCGTTCGTTCGGGAGAACCGGAAAACAAAAAAGTGAGGTTAGGTGCGAGAGAGAGATCAATGAAAACGTTTCTTTGAACCAATTATAACGTCTCTTTAAAACAATGAAACTGTTTCTTTTTATATGCTCACTAAGTTAATCTTTATTTACAGGCAATGAAATGTTCTCTTTGAAATTCAATTGCACTATTTCGGTGAAATCAATGAAAAAAAAATCAATCCACCCATTTCTTTGGCGTCAATGAAATCTTTTCTCTCGGTGTAGTTCTGAAGGTACTTATGACATATTGATTATTCATTTGGATGCAGATCAAATTTAGAGCAGACACAAACATGATGAAATTTTCGTCCTAATGTTATCACAAATAATTTCATATTATCAAACAAATAATTTCAATAAACTGTGAGATCAAGAGTTTGTAACACGTTTGGAAGAAATCGTTGGGAAAATTGAATCTGATACTTTTAATATCTTCGCCGATACTCATCGACGTCGTATTATCTGATAAATGCTTTTCCCCATCTCCTGCTCATAGATCGTAATTATCGAATATAGAGATTTCTACGCGCAAACATAGACCTAAGTTGGCTCTCGTCGAAATTATGGTTTCCATCAAGAGTTCAGAATTTTATTAAAAGTTTGCCGCAATAATATGAGGTTTTACCTATAAGACGGCGGATATTTGATATTATTGTAACTATTGTGAATCAAGTTCAAGATTTATTGATGGTCAAAGTTTTTCAGCTAAGGGGAAAGGGGAACTTAGTCACACACTTTTTTTCTTATCATTTCTAGCATTTGTCAAAATAATTTTATGAATGAATCCCGATTATAATTATTTTATCTGAACCTTTGGACATAAAAAAAAACTTCAATTAATAGTTAAGAAGGGTCGAAGATATTGAAATAATTCAATTGAAACATCAAAAGTGGATTTACGATTGTGGCGTTCCATTATTTTCAATCTACTTGATTATTTAATAGGTAAATAAATGCATATTTATTATTCCTTTAGTATATTCCACTATATTGATATAAAAATAGACAAATATTAATTTCTAAAAAAATTATAATAATTGATTTTATACACAATTTAAAAGAAATCAAAATAATGAAGAAGTAACAGGCCATTAACTTTTCCATAGATCATTATTTTGTATTCGTAGTATGTTTAAGTGTCTATGCACAAAACTTGTTCTTTATTCATTTTCACAAAATGTGTATATAATTACTTTCAAATATGGTGTAATATACTATAAAATAGATAAAATTAATTTATTCATGGAATAAATAAAAATGTAGAGTAATTTTCAACTCTGATTCACGTTCGTTTTAATTAGCCAAATGGATGTCAACGAATATACAGACTCAATGGACTTTTATGAGGCGACGTATTCCAGCTGTTGGATAAAAAATATTCCAGGTAGATCGATGGTCGGATTTTTAAAAATATTTTCAGCTTTCTTAAGGCTTTCAATTAAATTTAAATAACAAATACTCTAAAGTCAAGCCTGAATAAACCTTCAATTTAGTACCAACAATAAACCGAGTACAAGAAACAACTTATGAGAGTTGGGCTCAGACTGTCTGAATAGTTGAAGTAAAAAGCACTGAACGTAGGCGTAAGCCATGGCATTATAGAGTAGTAGAGACATTAAAGAATTTGTCGACTACACCGTGGGCGGAAAAGTGGAAAACCAAAAAGTTACACAGACAGAAATATTAGATAGAGTTATATAACGGGAATTCCATCCCGATTTGACCTGGGTCTGACTCCCGACCTCCCCGGATTCTGATTTGGATTGTAATTTTTTGTAGAACTAATTAGACCCTCAAATGCACCAGATTTTTATTTTTTATCTTTTCTATGCAAATTTTTTTTTAAATATTTTTTTAACGTGACATATCGAATGCCATAATTTAAAAATCTGAAAAAATTCTGAAAAATACATTGTTGAATATCAAAATTTTCTAACTTATAGCCAAAGTGGGCAACATTATGCTTCTTATGGTTTTTAAGCTTTTCTGATTTTAAAAAATTATTAAAAAATAGAAAAAATATTAATCTACTACAGGCGACTGGTTAAATGTTTATTTACATAAACTCGCATTTTTTAGAATTTTGTCAAATTTCTAGGCATTTTTCAAATTTTTCATTCTAGCACCAGCATGCAATAATTTAAAAATACAGTTATATATTTCATATATATAATATTTGATATTTTATTTTTTACATGTTATATTTATTTTTTCCGTTGCCATATATCACTAAGATTTATTTATTATTTTCTTTTTTATATATGTATATATATATGTAGACATATTTTTTAAATTAAAATTTCTTTTTTTTTTTAATCTACGAGCTCTCTATACCTGCACTTTGTGCAATTACCCACGGGCAGTATGTTGCCTACTGTAAAAATGTACAGTGAATATTTATTTAAAACAAAATAAATATTCATTCATTCATTCATATATTATTTTTTCTATCTTAGACAATGCGTATTGTAGACGTTTGACAACTATATCTAACATTTCTGTCTGTGTAACTTTTCACGTATATAATATATATATATATATATATATATATATATATATATATATATTTATATATATTGATGGTTAAACCCACAGAGTGAAATGGGACGATTTACGGCAGCTAATCATTCAGTAACAGCTACTGTAGCCAGGTGGTCAATATCGTCGTGGGGTTCTGGTATGTAGCAGCATACCAGAGTCCTAAAATCTGTACACATAGGTTATTCCATGTCAAATTAATCTAAAGACATATATTTAGTTAGTTTAATATGGACCAAATTTGCCTGACAATTTCTAGGAAAAATTCGACAATTATTTTAGCGATCGTTCGTTTTTTGTAATAGAATAAATACCTTAGTTGCCTTCAATTCGACAATCGGATGCAAATGCTCAAATTTAACAAATTGAACAGAAATGCAACAATTATTTTTTTTAATAAACTTTGATTTTTTACAATCTATATCTTCCCACACCACAAGCAATACATAATCGGATAATTTACAAAAACTCTTTCTCTCTCTCTCTCTCTCTGTAATATACGATAATGTAAAAAAAAGTTACAACGAATATTTATAAACAAGAACGGTCGGTTTATTAATCTGAACGCATCTGAGACAATTTCGAGGACAAAACAACTAGTTATAATGTGCAAAGATTTTACGTGCATTAAGCTTATTTTAAGTCGACTTCGCAATGTCCGCGTTTTTACACCCGACTGCCCGCTGGGCAAAAAGGCGTGAATTATACATTTATTCCGAATGTAAAACAACTGGAGATAATCATGGATCTTTTTTTACAGTCGTTGTATACTTATAGTCGTAACTCCTGTAAATAAGTGTATATCTGAATTAAAGAATTCCTACTGAATATAGAGAAAAGCGTATAGCAATAAATATACATAGAAATTACGCTAATAATAAATAGGACGTAATGTCCGCACTTTTCTGGAAGTAAAATTTTTTGTTTTACTTCAATCTCGACAAACGATGGCTCATTTTGTTGATTGATAGATACTGCGTCAATTTTCCGTTAAATATTTGTGATGGTAATCATATTTCACAAATAACAGTCATTTGTTTATAAGAAAAAAAAACATTACGGAATACACTAATTTTTTTCATAATCGAAAAGAGAAACGAAGAAAATGACTCGATGAATTCGTACAACGTCTTTCAACCAACAAAAAGCGCTATCACTCGTCAATGACGAATTAAAATTACAAATGTGTCGTCCAAAAAAATCGTTATCAGTTTATAGTGAATTCTTTTTCTGTAGAATGACTGTTAAACTTATTTTTATTCTAGGGTAGTTCGTAAAGTGAATTTTCGGAACAAAACTACGGTTCGATTTACGGACGTTTCATTGATCCGTCGTCGTTCTACTATTGCACGACGGTCACTTTGATGCCAACTTGAGGCATCAAATGAACGTCTTAATTGAGTTCAAAAGTTTCACAAAGCAAGTGGACGTAATCCGGAATTGCGGAACTGACATTCGATGCACATTAGACTCGAACACGAGTGAAACCGCAAAACGACTCTAGAATTACAGTCGCACAGAGAGAAATCTTTTAGAATCCAATTTGTATCCAATTGGAGCGAACAAAATTATACATTTCCACAGATTTATCTCAGGACATGTTGGATTCTTCAGGGAATTAAGGATTCAATCAATGCTGAAGATCATTGATGAGATCTCGATTTAATTGGCATGGGATGTACCGTACACCCAATAAACATAGTATGCATTGATGTAACACACAACGTGTTAGGTTCCATTAGGAATCCAGCTTCATTAACGCAATGATCTCTGTAATGAGAACATTATTCCCATGTATCCAATATCTCAGCCCGAGCTATAACGATTTTGATATACATATAGGGACACATGACTGTGATTCTCGGTATTCCAATACCACTGTTATTAGCTTGATCCGGATAGTAATGAGAATTGCCAAAGCCGGTGGATGACATGAGCTACTAACGTTCTCGAATCAGTTCAATTTTCATTTATCCTGTTGACAAATGTATATATATACATGTACTTTACTCGGTGAGGGAATAACCCATTATGACACCTTGTGAAGAGATAGTAGATTGTGATACACCGGGAGAAAAAGTTTCATTGATTCACGAAAATCTTTGTCAATGAAATGAAATACTTGAATTTCAATACTATCTTTTCTTTGAATGATCTCAAACTCAATGAAAAGTAGTGACATTGATTCGAAGAAACATTTCTTTAAACCAATGAACCTTTTTCATTGATTTCAAAGATATCGTTGCTGATTCAATGGAACCTTGTTCTTACCAGCTCAAAATTTCGAAACCTGTTTTTTCCTGAAGTACGCGGCAGATAAAGCTGAAATTTTGTGAGTATGTAAGGAAGTACGGCAGAAATAGGCTAAGCTTCTGGCTCCTCGAAACTCGAAGCCGTTCGTTCGGGAGAACCGAAAAACAAAAAAGTGAGGTTAGGTGCGAGAGAGAGATCAATGAAAACGTTTCTTTGAATCAATGAAAATGTCTCTTTAGAACAATGAAACTGTTTCTTTATTATGTGCTCACTAAGTAAATCTTTATTTGCAGGCAATGAAATGTTCTCTTTGAAATTCAAATGCACTCTATTTCATTGAAATCAATGAAAAAAAAGTCAATCCACGGATTTTTTTCGGCTTCGCCGAGGCTTCGTGCTGTCTCGTGTATCGAACCATATTTTTCTTTACGAGTGCAATGCAACATCCGAGTTTGTCCGACGTTTACAGACATGCAAAACGAGCTGCAACTTCAAGCAGTGAGCAAAATCCAGGGAACAGTGTGCAAAATGAGTGAGCCATTGGCCAGTGACCAAAATGAGGGAGCCACCAAAATGGCCGGTTGACGCACTAGTGCGCAAAACATTTTGCGCACTAGTGCGTCAACCAGCCATTTTGCATATCTGTGAACGGTGGACAAACGGGGATTTTGCATGCATGAGTAAAGAAAAATTATTATGTCTGCTATTACACTATTCATGGTTCCTATTTTTATTTCCTAAGACGTCATATGTTCAGAACGCTGACTTTGCCGCTCACGGAAATGAAACCCAGGAAAAAGGTGATAGCCTCACACCTCACGCTAGTCGCAATCGACAACTTTCGGCTCTTGGTGCAGAATATACTATTTTCGAACTCATCCATGAAAAGTAGTGTTTACATGACAGTTTTGCAGGACGAAAGTGTCCGATTGCAAGACAGTATTGAAATGATAGGTACGCGCGTGCGTTGTCAAAGGAGATAGACGTAAATAGAAGCACAGGCCGTATGGGACGATTGATGATGGAGTACTTACTGAGATTAACACGGTGATCCTTGTATAGCGCCGTAAGGACCGCAAGCTCAATCCGAATATGCGGCCTGTGCTTCTATTTACGTCTATCGACTGTGTTGCTATTCACAATTGTTTGACTTCCGCCCTTTGGGAATCTATCTTATGGGGCTTAAGGTTTAACACCACTCTAGCGACAGAAAAAAAGGCCTAACTTTGACGATTTATTTTGGGAGTATGAAAAAAGGAATAGGATTTCTTTTCAAAGGGTTTATTTAACACATGTTGAAGTATGAAAAAAAAATTTATTATCATTTTGATACAAAATAGCGGCGAGAGAGCCTATCTTGAAAATTATCTTTTTTTTTAAAACACCTTCACCGGAAGACAGTTTTCTCGTAAAGTATAAGACCTGGAACAAAAAAACAAAAAATGTTATAATCTGTAGACTATTGGCTATGGAACTACGTAGGGGTTTTTTTAAATCAATTTTTGTAGAAATGGTACGCTTTTGCAAACATGAATCGATTTTTTGCTAAACAATAAACAATGAATTGTTTATAAAAAAGAAAGTTTAAATTAAATAAAATGAAAGGCTGCGTACTTCGATAGAGAATGTAATTGTGAAACTACTATCAAAATTTCAAATCGATCCATGCAAAGGTATTCAAGTAATACGTCCTCCCAGTTTGAAAAAATTGGTTTTGAGAAAAATGCGTTTAAAGTTTTACGACCACTTACCAGATTCGGTGGATGTCACATCAGATTTAGAATCGATTGCTGATCATTTTTTAGCCGATGTGCAAACCTTCTCCACGCTTGACTTCTACATTTCCTAATACGCGGGGCGATAATGGACACATCGCCATTATCACATCGTGTGAAGTAAAATTTTGTACAATACTCGGTGGAAAACTTTTTTTTGTCTCGTGTAATTGCAACACTCGCCTTCGGCTTGTGCTGCCAACTGACAAACGTCAGTAAAAGTTTTACCGCACTTGTATCGCAGTTTACTATAACGATCCATTTTGACCAATCGTATGAAAAGCTTTCACAGATCCGTAAACTTAAATTCGTTTCAACGAATTCTATCGAATAGAACTGCGATAGAAAACTTTATTATCTCTCCCACGAAACCCACTCGGGGGTTGAAAGCAATATCAGCAGATTCGAGGTTGCTGTTGCCAAATTGATACACAGCAGAGATTGTTTCAATCGTGTTACTCAAGATCGCAACTTCTTTTTCGTATAGTGCTAGTAGCGAAGTAAGAAATATGTCTTCAGTTGAGAAGAAATTATATCGTTCAATGTCATCCTTATCAATACCTTAAGATATCCGTACTTCTCGGATATTGTGCAACCCGAGGGTTGCACAATTGCTTCCCCTACGATTCGATTCTTGTTATCGATTGAAACCCGTCTATTATTAGCTTACCTAGCACACCGATATTTTATTACCTTGGTGAAATCAGGGGTAACTTCCCTTTGATCGCAATTCATGAAATATACTTTACACACAGTTATTTGCCTGTGATATTTATGTTTTTCAAGGGCTTGTCTCGTCTATTGCAAATAAATAAATAAATAAATTCTGAAATCAGAAACGGAAAAAAGGCTCGTTTTTTTAAATCATGGTAAAAAGGCATATAACCGGTACTTTCTGAGGTACAATATGCGACTTGAGATCGATAGTGAAGGTCAAAATTCGATATCTTGAAGAAAAAACATGTAGGTTGGATTTTCCAACCGGAAGTCAGATCTACGAACTCTGAAATCAGAGTCGGAAAAAAGTTACGATTTTTAAAATCATTTACAACTATCAAAATGAATAATATGCCTGAAATTGTTCGCCGACGAGTATCAACTTCACGCTGGTACGACAGTCATTTACCGAACCAATAAAATGACAACAGTACTTACATCGAAAATGCGAGATATTTCATCCACTGATTTTTTAACGAGGGATTTTTTTTAAAACGTGCCTTTTTTCCGTTTCCAATGGCAAAATTCACAGATCCAACTTCTGGTCGAAAAATCCAACCTAAAAGGTATGTTTTATCCCAACATCTTAATTAAGAAGTTACCCCGAGGATATTACTACATACGGTAGCCGAACTTAACCTTCGACTCGATGTGCGAACAAAGGAGTGGAGCATTTTTTTTTTTCAAGGATTACAATATTTCTAAATAAACTAGCTAGAAGAAATAAAAATATTTATTGATCGAGCGACACATACATACATACATACACATAACTATTTCTTGGCGCGTTCTCTCTTAAACTTGCTGATGGGTCTCTTCTGTTCAACCGGCTCGACTGCATTAGATACGTGAACGTCAGTAACGTGCTCTCGAATTTCCTTGACAACAGTGTTATAAGCCGAGACACCGGAAGTTGGATTGTCCTCAATTTCCTCATCTGTGCTGTCATCAGCCGGTGGCGTACAACTATTGCTCTGTGCCACATGATTCCGCGATTTTTTAAGAATAGATTTAGGCTTTAATAGCATCTTGTATATGTCTCTGGGGCTCTGAATCGAATCTTCTTCGGCTTCTGGTATTTCCGGTTCATAATCGGAATGTTTTACGTATATTCTTATCACATCGTCTTCGTCGGACTCTTCATCATCCGTATCCACAATTTCATTTAAATTTTCCTGCAAACTTGGACCAGCTTTCGCTTCGATCGATGATTGCGAAATATTTTCGATCTTGTCACTATTATTAAAATACTTGACTTGCGGCTCGCCGAAAACAACTTTTTTCTCACGAGCTTCCAAATCTGTTACTTTAACGGTAATAGAATTTGGAGTATTTAAAGTATCCGCAATTTTTATTTCAGAGGATTTCGAATGATTAACTAGGCTGGAATTTACGATAGAAATGGTTTTGTTTGGACTATGTATATTTTTAGCGGAATTAGAAGAGTTACTTGTGTGCTCAGATTCGATTGGCGATTCGCTTTCATCTATTATTAAAGGCTTTTCATCGTGATCTTCCTCGGCTTCGTCTTCCGTCGTATCGGGAGAATCGGAAGATGATTCAGATTCGGATTCCTCGTATATTTCGCCGTCCTCCAAATCTTGTTCATAAAAATCCGGGCGCGCTGCTTCTAGTCTGTTAGATAATTAATAGCTAAGTTAATTATCGATAATATGTATTTAATTTTTTTTTTTTTTTTACATATGCTGCAATTACGACGAACCTGAGTAATTCATCCTCTAATTCCTCTTGGAGCTCCAGTGCATCGAGTTTTTGAAACAAATCTTCTTCGGTTTGAATTTCTTGCTTCTCTGTATTTTTCAATTCCGACAACTTTTTACGATATTCCTTTTCTCGCTGACGATGTTCCACTGGAACATTGGAATACAAATAAAAACTGGATAATGATAATGAGGCAAAAGCTCAACCTAAATATGTAACGAGTTTTTCGCCACGTCATATGTTTATTCCGGAAGTTTTCTAAAAACTTAAATCCTCATTGATCATCGATAATTGTTGAATCTACTATTTTTTTTATGGTAGAAAAAAAGCATATAGATAATTTTCATTTGACATTAAAACATGAATGTTAAGATACATTCGTAGTAAATCAGCGTCATTTATCCATATAAAATTAGCGAAAATGCGAAACGTAAATAATAACATTTCATTTGTTATTTAGTTAAAAGACTAATTTCTAAAGAAGCAACAACAAATATATGACCATTTTAAAGCCTGAACATAATCAACATTGAGAAACCTTGAATATAAGGAAACTAATTATTATTTCAATCATTAATCTATAACAAGTTTCGTTATGTTTCATAAAATTTAAACTCACATCTCCAATCGTCCAATTTTTTATTATCCCAATGTTCGATAAAATCTTTCCTTTCTTCTCCGCCAAATGCATCAAAACTGTTGGGAATTCTCTGGCGCATTTCAAAAAGGCTATGTTCTTTCTCCAATCCTTCCAAAATATCTTGAGCACCTGTAGAACCAGAAAAAAATGACAATTAATCTTAGAGAATGAAATGACTTAGTAAATATAAGACTATCAAATTTTTATCATTACGCTTTATCCTACGATTGCACAAAGCAATCGCTTGTGCCGCGCTATATTTTACAAAATATCCTTCACCCAAAGAAACAAGAATTTCATTGGTGTGAGTGAGTTTTCCTCTCATCAAAGCTCTTTTACCAATCGGCACCATACAATCAACCGCTAATTCTTGTTGAAATGTTTCCAGGCCCTCGATAACTTTTTCATGTCTCTCTTTGTATTCGGACCATATTTTAGATTGTTCATCATTTCTCCTGATTCCCTGAAATACAAAATATATTTAATAATACTTATTTGACCAAATTACTCCTGAAAAACAAAAATACTATACAAGTAACTAAAAATGAATAAATAAAAACATCCAAAAATGGAATAATTACATAAATTTTTTATAATCACTATTTCATTAGTTTTAATAATAATAATAATAATAATAATTTTCATTTGATAGATTTTTCCTTTACATTATATTATATTATAAGTGAGATTTTTATTTATCTATTCACTGACTTTTATTTTTTTTTTAATTTTTATCATCACACAATTCTTAAAAAAATAATACAAATAAAAATTGTCTATAACAGCACATGCAAAATTTTGTGAATTCACAAAAAAATATAACTTGAAATACGTTAGAAATTACATTTATATAATAGAAATTATTTTTTGTAACTTGTAATTTTGTTCGATTTTTCAGATTGTTGCAAAATCAAATTGATTTATAGACTAAAGTAACTTCGCGAATATCTAAATGGAAAAATTAGTAGGAACTTACCTCGGAGAGCGCCCGATCTAATAGCGATTTTTGATACTGCTGCAGTTGTTCGTAATCCATTTTATTTATTTTCTCATTAATTAAACATTGTTTAGTGTTCGATACAGATTCTGTGTGGTCCAACCGGCGTCATAACCTGTAAGATGCGTTGGAAAAACTGAAAATAGCTTTACTTACTTCTCAACGATTGTTATAAATATTCGAAAACTTGAGATTAATTTTTCACTTTTATTTTTTACATTTATAGATTCAAATTTATACACTATTTTGTGTAATTTACAGACGTATGCATCTTACAATAAAGAAATAATAAAATCAGCTTACGATCAGCTGTTTATAAGCGCCGGCTTCGAATTGAGACGAGAAATACGTTCGAAGTGAGACGAGAAACGCAAATTACTCGATCGATAACAATGGATTTTCTTTTCTTTAATTATTTGAGCATATGCGATCAAAGATGAAAGATCAGATCAAACAAGATATTCATATACGCATAAAGTAAGATTATGTACATCATTTCACGGTATTTACTATTTTCGACTGTAAGAGAAACACGAAATGGACTCTATTTACCCTTTGAACAACTTTACCCTTTGTTGGACAGTCATATTCTCTTGTTCAGTTGTGGAAATGTTAAATATTGAATATATCGACTACCGGTTAAGAAACGTGTTTTTTTTCTCACGATAAATAAATCTGTATTATCAGCTGTTGAGAATTATAACTAAATAACAACATTGTGTATGAATCTATACTATTTTTATTCAATAAATATTTAGCGTTTAATCAATTGAATATTTATTATTTGGCAAGAATCATTCGCAATTTTGATATGTAAAAATTTTATGAAAAATCATTAGGATATTATATTTTCATAATATTTCAGGGAAAATTTCTCTAAAAAAAAATGCTTAATACATCGATCAATAGATAGAGCGGCATTCCTCCAATTATCGTCATAATTTTCAGTGCAACTTTATTAAAAATAAATAAACAGTTATTCAAAAGCATAACCATTTTTTTATACACAGTTTAATATTATGAAATACCAATTTGGAAATGTACCATAAATAAACAAATAAAAAATTCCATCTTCCTCTGTGAAGATGAAAAATGAAGTAAAAGTTTACTTAGTAAATATTGTTTGCAAATGAGAAACAAAAATGTGTTGTACACATTTGATTAATAAGAAAAGAAAGACAATATTTCGCAATGTGTTCGCAGATGTCAGACAATATTCTTATTAAGTAGCTCCCGTTCATAACACATAAGCAAAGCTTATGAGAAAGTAAGTCTCCACCCGTGAAAGGCTCATGATATCCTATACATAGATGTAACATATTCGCTAAACTATACTACAAGAGTGTAGACTATAGTCCCCTTCGTCCTGTAATACCATCGAAGCTGTTGCTACTGGTTATAATGATTATAATCGTGCGTGCGATAGGGAAACTCTTCCCCCGTTTTGTTGTCTATTAACTTATCCGCCACGTTGCACCGTATATTCAGTACACAGTTTGCGCTGGTCAGTAATCGTATCCGGCTCATCATCATGGCCTCCTTCTAAATGGGATATAGTAATTAATACGTTTTATCCAACGGGGATGCCGAGAGTTGAAATCATGTCACTGTGAGGGGTTCTCAATGAGTTATAAAACAGCGGCTGATTACTACTGCCACTGTTGTTACTGGTGTTGATTAGGTAAATAACGGAGAATGTTTCACCCTGCCCCTAGTGGGTTCGTCCACCATGGTTTCAGGTTGAAATTACTGGAAAAAAACCGAAAAAACCACCTCAGTGTTTTCTGCACTTTTCCACACAAATTCATCGCAAAAGCACCGAGCGTTTTTTTTTGCGTCGGTACTTTTGCTGTTTCGATCAGAGCAAAAACACCGATGTAAATTTCGAAAAATCTCAAAATTTCGTAATGTTTTGCGATTTGTACGAATAACGGTAGAAATCATAGCTCGACGGAATTCTCGGTGCTATGGTAATTCACAGAATCCGTTTTGCCACTTATATACAACACTAAAAATGATCCACGTCAGTACATGGGCGGACGATAACTTACGATCGCCCGTACTTATACACAGAACCGCGAACACTCACTTGCGAGAAACGTTTCGGCTCGATCGCCATCTAGCGGGCTAACTTCGGGTGCACGCGCAATGATCGGCTTAGCTCCGCTAGATGGCCAACGACTTGAAATGTTTCTCGCAAGCGATTGTTCATCTGTTCGTACATATAAACACGTAGCTATCGCAAGTTGCTGTGCTCTCATATAACTGAATATAACCACGTTTTGGAGATGTCCTAACTATTTAACATAAACGTCCTAGCCGTTTATAAATGTGGAACAAGAAAAAACGACTGTGGAAGAGAAAATGTTATCTTCGCTTCAGAGCTTTAAATGTTACACATTTTATTCGCTCCGTGCGTTAGTGTGCTATAGCGTGCCAGTTAGAACACAAGCGTCCATGGTGTCAAATTTTTATACTTTCCGACGGACCTTGAACAGTGCAAAAAAAATTACAATTAAGTTATGTTTATATAAACGTAACCTAAAATCAAACGGGAAATTGAGGTAAATGCATTACAATTTCACCGTAACCTGGAAAATATTTTATCGTTATTGCGGTTTTGGTTGTACTAACTTTCTACAAAATAATTTGATAAGTAAATTCGTGTGGTTCCATAAAAAAAATTCCAACAGCTCAAAACCCTATACAATCACGTATATGTATTCCGTCTGAAAACGCAAAATTTTACCGCGTGTAGCACTGTTTGTTTCCCGCATGGAGCGAATACAACTAAAAATTAAATATTGACGGTAACAGCATTTCACTGGATACACGGAAACGTGAAAACTGCAATGATTTCTACCATTATTTATACAAATTACAAAATATTACAAAATTTCGAAATTTTTCAAAATGGACATTGGTCCATTTTGGTGTTTTTGCGGTGATCGAAACAGCAAAACCATCGATGCTAGATTTAAAAAAACGCTTAGGGATTTTGCGGCGAATTGCTATGCGGAAAAGTGCAGAACACACTGAAGTGGTTTCATGGCCATTTATTTTTTATGTATTTGTTTTTTCTAAAAGATAATAAAAAAAGTACCCACATGGAAATAAAGTATATCTGATTATATATACGAGATATAGAAATTTTTTGCCGCATGATGTAGTAATTATATATCTATTATATATCTTCAATTATTTAATAATTGTAATCTATAATAAAAATAATTAAAAAGTTACTGCAATTGACTTAAGTTAGATATTGAATATGAATATAGTATATCCAGTAAATAGCGGACGATTTTACCCTGCAAACGTGCCATAAGACTTCAATGCCTGTGCTGATCATACTAAATAAGACCATCTATTTATTTTTCCTGAAGGGAAATTTAAAAAAAAAACATGCTACACCAAAATGATAATAGAAATTATTTAGTAATAATAATTAGTTATTATTAGTTATAATAAAATTAGCTAGTAATAATAATAATCGCTATTTTTTCGACATAGTTTTATATTTGCTTACAACTAACGAATGAATTATTTATTATCCAAGTTTGTTTTTCTCAGTTTCCTTCAGTACTTAATATTTCTAGCTGATTATATGTGGCATAAGTGTGGGGTGTTAAAATTTATGTGTTTTTTTTTCAAGTTGAATGCACAGTGTTTTAAAATTTACCATTCAATTATATCATTCTTATTTTAATACCTACTAATTTCAAATTACCTATTCGTCTACTTTTTGCTAAAAGCACCCAAAAAATATATTCTTTTAATTATCCATTAATTTTGTATTCTTGTCATAATCTCGTTGGATTTAATCGTTTTTCACCTGCTTTCGCTCAGATTTAAATATTTTAAATTAATTTCTGGCAATAATTAATGAGTTTTTTTTTCATTTCGCGAACGAAAAATGTATAGCTCAAAGAGTTGAAAGATCTTCGAGATAGTTTTGATAAAGTCTGCAGACATTCCGCTGCAACGTATGAAAAACGGTACCGGAAACATTGTAGAGAAGAGTATATAGAGATTCTCGGCGGTGTTCTATAATATCTCTGGTTCGGACCAACGCGGAATTACGTGTAACTCCCCGTTTGATTTTTACCAAAGTCACGCGAGTTAACCCGAGTTCTCTGGCAAAGGTATAAATATAGCGCGCGTAGTAAAGCGGCAGCAGGAGCAGCAGCTTTCAGTATACTATAGTAGTAGAGTACAGCCGAGCGCTGGATGAGTATTACACAGTCTTTCCTACACGACCGGTTTACCAACCGCCGCTTAGCAACGAGAATTATCGACGGGTAATTCTCTCGTAGCATAATACACGAGTTTCTACCGAGGATTGTTTAATCTTGTTGAATTTTCCTTTTTCAACAATTTCACAATTTATCTCTCAATGATAAACAGGCCAGAAAATCGAAGATAAGGAAAAATGTCACCCTTTGACAACAAAATCGCAGCACTCGACTAATTTAACTCTCTTATCTTTATTGATTATTTGATTGATAAATACATTAAGGAATATGTTGCATTAGCTTGTGTATTTAATTTATCTTGGTGTTACTCAGTTTATCTAGCGTTTTCTTTGGTGCATCGAGGATTAGTAACCTCCCCTTCCTTCACCTCATTTTCCCGTTATGCAGAACAGCTGCATCGGATGATCTCGACAGAACGAAGGCTTAAGTGTCGAGTCATTCATTCTTCGGTCAACGGTAGTCTCTTTCTCTCTCTCGGACTATTTTGTCTTAGTGTGTATCTCTAATTTGCGCAAATTTTTCGCTAGTTAAATCTGTTGAGAGCTTTGCTAATTTTCCGCTGACACTAATCAAGACAAAGAAGGCAAAATAACCCATGAATATATGCATGATTCATGGGTGAATGTCAGAGTGGTAAAAAATTTTTTTTACTATGTTTATTCAAGTGGTTATTGAGATTTTTGTCACTTTTCATAAAAAGGATTTTACCAAAGAGCATTAAATAATTTTTTCTCTGCTATTTCACCGAGGGAATCACTGTTAGAAAATATCGGAAGTTTTTATGCATAAACTCGTTAATAAAATTCAATGTCCAATTGTAATATGAAATTAATGTACTTTTACAGTAAAATTAAAGTAAATTATTGGGAATTTTGAGTCGATCGGTTTTAAATAATATTGGAAATTCATGTAATTAATAATATGTATTCCAACGCAAAAGATGCGCGTTATTTATTCCCTCTGTCGTAAAAATATATAACATCATGAGGGTTTCGCAACATTGTCACGTATATCCATAAAGTTGCAATTTTTACGAGCGTATATCAGTTTCAGTGATTCTGTGACTCGACGATAATATATATTCATTCAACTGCCGGCGAGAACACGGATATAATTCTTTACGCCAATTTGTCTATACGTATTTCGTTCCCTCGCTCAGCTTGTGACTCACCAAATCCACAACGGGCGAGCTTTCAGGAACGTTATAGCTAACAGAACCGACAACTTTTACAGTTTGGCCCCTGTGCATTGCCGCCGACCCCGTTGAGCATATACATATTTTTTTCGTGGCTGCCCGGGGTCCGATTTGTGCTCGTAAAAAGTTACTTGAAAATTGACGAGTCCACTTTTTCACTTTAATCCTCCTTTTTTCCTTCCGTGTCTCGAGCGTCCGACCGCAAGTTAAATCAACGGATGGAAATTTTAAACGTAAACTTTCGGCTGCACACGCAAGAATTTTTGCACCCAGAGAAATCGATCGAATAAGCTTATTTAACATTTGTTTACATTAAATAAATTTAACATTTTATTTAGATTTAAATAAATCCTATTAGGCTGTTTAATAAATAAATGCATTTCATAAAATTTTACTTAAGTTGTTTTTTTTTTCAAATGCGGTCATTCATCATTAATTTGTATGTAAATAACTATTTAGCTTCTAAGCTAGCAAAGTGCGTCAGCTGGAGAGAGTAAAAACGGTTATCGAAAAATTGAAAATTTCATAAAAGCTGAGACAAGCTAAGTCAATTGTTAGGTATAAATAAAGGAACATAAATGGTGTACTTGTTGGCCAAACTTCAGATTTATTGGTAGAACAGTGTGTATGGTATATAGGTTTGAATTTTAGTTGCCACACGCACATGCACACGCACATGACACGCACACATGACATGCACACACGCACACGCACACGCACACGCACACGCACATACACACGCACATATACACACGCGCACATACACACGCACACATACACACGCACACACGCACATATACACACGCACACATACACACGTACACATGCACACGCGCACATACGCACGCACACATACACACGCGCACATACACACGCGCATATACACACACACACACGCACATATACACACGCGCACATACACACGCGCATATACACACACACACACACACACGCACATATACACACGCGCACATACACACGCGCATACACACACACACACACACGCACATATACACACGCGCACATACACACGCGCATATACACCGCTCACATGCACACGCGCACATACACACTGCAAAAACAAAGCATGTTGCCAAGTGTGTTGTTTTCTATGATTTGCATTGTAGTCACTTTTTGCACACTTTCAAACGTGTTGCTTATCTATGGTAATGATATGTTAAAAGAGTACGCTTGTAAGTGTGTGAAAACTGACTACAATGTAAATGAGAGCAAACAACACATTTGACAACACGCCTTGTTTTTGCAGTGCACGCACACACACATATACACACGCACGCGCTTGCGTGAAGTTTTCATTTTCGTTTCTTGCGTGCAATGCGGAAGCCAAGCGGCCAATATTTATCCAATGACGAATATCCACGCGCAGCACAGGTCCATTACTCCCGGAGGGAGTAATAGAGCTGCTGGAGGGAGTAATGGGGCCCCCGGCGAGAGCAATGACGGAATCTGATTTTAGAGTGTGTAAGATTTTTATTTGACCAATCACGAAGTTGCAGCTTATGCACGCATGCGAATGTGTTAATTTCAACAAAGTCGGAAAAAAAGTATAGTTCGCCACACGGGCGGAACGCGAATTTCACGTCGTGCAAGTGCAAGCCTCGCTTCGTTAGGAGATTATACCTCACACTCGGAGAAAATCGCGGACTTGCCTGCGTAGTCGCATACTTAATGTACTATTTTCTAGGCAGTCTATGCAATTAACCGCATGCACACTTTGCGACGAGCATGATGCACCATGCTCACCGCAAAGCTCACAAACACGATCACTACTGATACGTTGGGGTAGTTCGTCAAATCCGGCAAACTTTAGTTAGTCGCTGTCCTCGACAAGTGCGATGATTCCACCACTTTAGCTCTAACCCTAAATAGCGAAATTGAATAATGGACAAAACATCTTTTTTGCAGAATGCAACTCTACACAGACTAGATTCTAGACAGCATCATCTTATCACAAGCTCCGGATAGTATTAATTTGGCACGTCAAGATATTATACGGCGTGATATCGCCACGATAAGTGTGACAAAATAATTCTACACAGCAAGGATGTGCACTGCACAGTTCTACATAACCTCGTTTTTACACAGATTTATATATCTCTACAACGCGTGAAACTTTGGATATATACATATTCTCTAACCGATTTTTTTTCTTAATCACTTTTCTGGATATTTTCCATGTCAAGAGATTTCGAAAAAAAAAAAAATTTATCGAAACATAGTTTCTTCTAAGCGGGAGCTAAAATAATTTATTGTCTTTATCAAACGGACCAGGTAATTTTTTGCGAACTGTGAAGTTTAGTGTAATCATAACACTATAGCACTTCATTTCAGTTGTACCTATTGTAACAATTAACGACTGTCCTTTTTAATCTCGCCTCTGCAGTATCTCATCGCTAAATTCTCAGGGTTAAAATGTACAACCATCAGCGACAAAAATCGCCACAACGAGTTCTACCATCGGGGGTGCAAATTGTCAAGTGCAAACACATGAGAAAACCGTGTATTTTGTAAGCGCGGGTGAGCGATAAACGCCAGTACTAAACAGTGTACTCAACACCAACCGAGCGCACGAAATAAACATTGTAACAATTAACGACTGTCCTTTTTAATCTCGTCTCTGCAGTACCTCATAGCTAAATTCTCAGGGTTAAAACGTACAACCACCAGCAACAAAAATCGCCACAGCGAGTTTCACCATCGGGGGTGCAAATTGTCAAGTGCAAACACATGAGAAAACCGTGTGTTTCTTAAGAGCGGGTGAGCGATAAACGCCTGTACTAAACAGTGTGCTCAACACCAACTGAGCGCACGAAATAAACACAAAAGTCCGAAAAAGGAAAAAAGACTTTCAGGAAAAAAAGAACAGAGGCGAAGATACACACATACATATAGACATATATAAAGGTAGAAAGAGGATATCGTTGCATGGTGGCAAGTGGAGGCGCATAGGATATACCGGCGTCGTTGAATGTTTACGGAGAGTCGAGCTCTCGGCTAGAGCGAAAGACGCAGCGACACTGTGTATGTGTGTGTGTGGATCAAGCGCCTCGAGGGAGGGAGAGAAAAACGAAAGAGAAAGAGATAGCTGAACGCGAAAGAAGTGGCGGTGGTGCACGCCGGTAGATACATAGAAGTAGAGTGGGGGACACTGCGAGTCGGTGTGCGGTTGATGAGGGTAAAAAGGGAATACTAAGGAAAAGAAAGAAAAGAAGAAAAAAGAGAGACACAGCAAGTTGTGCGCGCGCAGTCGCTTTGTCTGCGTTTTGCGGCGGGTGGGGAGCGGTCGGATCGTTCGGACCACGCGGGGGCAAACACGGAGATCCACGAGCACGGACCATGGCGGACCAACGGCAACTGCATCCTCTCAGTCGGCCGCTGAACCCGCGCGCCGTTCGGTTGGATGTATTTATGTCGGTTTCGTTAGTTTCTGTGTTGTATATCATGTTCTTCGAATCTATGGTTCGCGAATGCTGCAACTATTGTTTGTTTACTTTTTTCGCTTAATATTATATAAATATCAAGCGAATTTCGTTTGTTCTCCACGACATTTGATTATTATCATACACGAGAGATTAAAAGTAAACGCGTGTGATAAAAAGCTCTGCGAGTACGAGGTACGAACCTCCTTGCAAGGTTTTTTAAATTAGTTTAGTAGACTATACATGTATAATCCATTGTTGTTATACTGGTATAACGTCGAATGTGCGAATATCGCCGGGGAACTTGATACCGAGGATAATTCTACTGATTCGTCGATAAGTGTGATTAATATAGAGGGAAATAGGCACGAGGAGTGGATTTTCCTGTCGTCGGTTTTACCATCGACAATCTCTAGGATTCCCTGCGGTGTAGACACAAATCATCCTGCATGGTAAGTGCTTAACTATCTCTGGAATATTTTCTATAAGTTTTTAGTTCTATTCTTCGATGCTCGGAGATGGAATAAGCGGGAATCAGATTTTTTTACGGTACGAAATGGAAAGCCGGTTGTGAGACATCGCAACTAAATCATTTGGTCCTTTTGCACCTATCGCTGCGCTGATCTTTAAGCGTGCGAAGGTAAAGCGTGGGATGTATCGCAATTCTTCTTGCGAAAATTTATTCTCCTGACTTTCGTCCTATTTGATAGATTTTTAACCGATCGTCGCATCTTTGAGAGTGAAACTGTCCTGCGGAATATATTTTTCAACAAACGAAAATTGTAAAACAAATGTGTTTTATCTCGGTGAAAATACAATTGCTTATCGCACAAATAAATATCGCAAATGTTTTGAGTAATTTTTTTATTCAAGAAATAAATAATCGTCTATTATTAGACAAACTAAAGGTGATCATAATACTTGTAAATCGTTGCTATATGTGAACCACTCGATCGATGCGTTTCACGTACATATAATACATAACGATGTCTATATATATGTATATATATAGAGACCTACGACTTCTCTATGCACGATAGCTTCAAGATTTCATATATTATATTCAGAACTGAACAGAAGCTTATATTTATCAAAATGAATCCAAGAAGAAGCAGGCCTATAATTATGCGTGTCTGGAAGTGGAGACTTTTTTATACTTCAAGATTCTTCGGTACTATCTTAAGAAAGAAACAAAAGTGAAATAAATAAAAAAAAAGCAAACAAGAAATACAAAAGCAAAGACCGGCTGGTGTGGATCTTCCACTTCCGGTGTAAGACACGCAAATCTTTCCATAATACCACGGTATACCACTTTAAGTATACACCGAGTATTTTTCTTAGGTTCTTCGTATACATATACAGTTTCTAGCAGCCAGAATTCGCTAAAGTCGAAGAATTGTCTGCAAAAGTGGCCCTTCCTCGATAATTCAATTTCGTCCTTCGAAACTCTTGGTAATTGAATTAGGATCCCCTGGAAACGTAGAAAAATCAACGAGCTGTGCTTATCAAAGGTTTCCTGTTTAATAAAGTTAGGTTGAGCGTCTCGTAATAAATACTAACGGCAAAAGAGGCAGCAACGGTGCCAAATTGATGAAATTTACGGTACGACGATATTACGAAGTCTCTATACTTCCCACATTGTAACTATTGGCTATCGTGAGTGCTTTTGTCGAGCACATCAATTTAATTATTTGTAATTGGCAAAATGTGGCATAGTCGACAAAAGGAACAAGGCTTTTCGTGTGTGAGGGTGCGGATAGAGTAAAAGGGGTTTTTTCAGGGCCGTACACGTGTACAGGGGGAATGGGGGACAATATGTCATATTTGTAATTTCTCGTAAGTTTGACGTGCATAAGTAATGTTTTTTTTTGTGTTGTGCACTGAACTAAATTGAGTTTTATTCGACGTCAAAAAAGGATGAAATCTTGTAAATAATGGTAAAAAAATAAAATTTATTTGGAGCATTCAAAAATAAATTTTTCGACAATCAGTAAAAAATATAAAATCCTACTTTTTTTTTTCAAGACTACTCGAATAGGAGTAAAAAAAACAATAGTCAAGCAAAGAATGCATTATTAAGACTAAAATTATTATTTTTTAAGTAAAAGCTAATATATTATTTAATTCGTACTTAATACAATTTTATGAATTGTGATATTATCGGACAAAGTATCAATCATAATACCAAAGCAAAAGCATTATTATTATAAGATATGTTATGAAAATAAAACCTAAACCCTAGTTGAAAATTAAATTATGCGACGTTGGCTTCAGCCCGTGAAAAAAATAGTTGCGAAAATATAATAGAAAATGAAGTCGGGATATAAACCTACAAAAAGTTTGATATTTGTTATGTTTTTTGTTTACATCTTAGAAATATACAATTCCGATGTATATATTCATATATTTATACTGCATGTGACAATATTTTTTCTATATGCATTTTGCGGCCAAAAGTTGTAAATGGGAATTATAATTAATATAAATGGTAATGATAGTTAATGCGTTTTTACATATATATTTTTTTTCAATGATGGTCACTTAAAATAATTCGAATATAGGAAAAATATTAGCACCAACGAACGGGGTGGGGGTCTAAATACCGAATGACCAAAATAGCGAATGGTTAAAATAGCGAATTTCATAATAATGGCCATTCTATGTTTAGACGTTCCTTATTTTTAAATTCGCTATTTTTATTCAATTATCATAACTTTTATCTAGACTGAAAAAAAATATCATTGATTCAATGAATCCATTGTTTTCGAGCTGACAAAAACAAGCGTTATTCACTTAATTTGAATTCTAATTTTTCTGGTATTGATGGGGTCACATGAAAAAATTGGAAAATTTTTTTCAAACATAAAGAAATTTTTTAAAATTTGTTTACAATTTTTTTTTCCAAATTTTATTTACGCACATAATGGCGCAATAAATTATGATGCAGCCATTTTTTTTTTTTAATTTAAAGAAATATACTTTAACGTTTTTAAATTGCAATAAGGTAATGTCAACATTTAAAAATGATACGATTATTTCATATGGGATTTATCCAATTCCATACGAGCTCGAAACAATAACTCTAAAATAAGCAAAATAATTTCAAACACAAAACACAAAAAAATGTTATTTCAATGTTAAATGGGTTTGAACGAATAAGAACTGGAGTTAATTCAAAAATACTTCTTTTGGTAGCTCCCAAACGATGGATTTATTGAATCAATGACATTTTTTTTCAGTGTATGTGTAAAAAAAGCTCTGGTGATTTTTATTAACTCAACATTCTTGGCATTGATCAATTGCTTCCAAGTCCTTCCGACAATCGGTCCAATATGTTGCATTGACTGTGGCATTGAAAAGTAAGTCACTAAACGAGTGCCAATGACTGTTGTCCTATCCGAACGAAGAAACCGGCGGGCGACGCTGAGGGGCTCGACTACTGGTGCCAACCCCGACATCGTTGTCGCAGTACGACAATCGATATTGGCGGTGACTCTGTGTTCGGTGAGGAAAACGTAAATTCCCATCCAAAATCTCTTGCTATATTCATCTACACCCAGCGAAATCGGTCTTATGGATATATTTAAATGCAATATGGGATTTATTTCAGATAAATGAAATTTCATTTCTATCAAATGAATTTTATTAAAAAATTAATACGATTTTTTAGTATGCAATCAATTTTATTTGTTCAAAATAAAATCCTACTAGGCCAGCCATTAAATAAATTTCATTTTCAAATGCTAGCGTAATGGGATTTTATTTTCATCAAATAGAATTTATTTCAAATAAATCGTACAGATTTAAAGTAAATTTTATTTGATCGAAATGAAATTTTATCAATTTGAAATAGATTCCGTATTTGATTAAAATAAACCCATCAAACCGATTTCTCTGGGTGTACGTTATCCGATATATATATATGACACTAGCAACCCGGCCACGTTTCGCTGTGGCTTAGTCTGCTAATAATTATTAGAGAAGTAAATAAAAGTATAAATTTTTTTTAAAGTGTCAAAATAATCGTACCGTTTTTAAATGTTGACATTATATTATTACAATTTAAAAATGTTAAAGTATGTTTCTTTAAATTAAAAAAAATGGCTGCGTCATAATGTATTTGCCATTATGTGCGTTAAAACATTTTTTTTGAAAATTTTGTAACTTTGGACATGAAAAATTTTGGCTTTTGACGGCCCAAATTTTTCTAAGTCCCTAAATTTGGGCTTTTGTCGGCCCGAATTTTTCTAAGTACCTAAATTTGGGCTTTTAAGGGTCCGAATTTTTCTAAGTCCCTAAATTCGGGTTTTTGACGGTCCGAATTTTTCTAAGTCCCTAAATTCGAGTTTTTGACGGTCCGAATTTTTCTAAGTCCCTCGATTCTTGACACGGCGGCAGCGGCGGCGGCGGCGGCGGCGAGATCTTTTTATAATATAGAGAGATATGTCACTATATAGGGTATTGTATATATTTATATATATGGTATAGTAAACAAATATACGTGCACGTGCATATATGTCACTATATAGGGTATTGTATATACTATATATATAGTGTTGTAAATAAAAATATATAAATATACGTGGACGTGTATCGAAGGTTTGCTTAAGCGTCCTTCGTCGTTTACAAAAGACATTAGCGCTGGACCAGCATGATATTGCCGTCTGCAAATCCCAAAAGAGCGATTCTCCGCCCTCTCTGTCTATCCGTTCGTCCGCCACTGCAGCCAGCGTTAATTCAACTGCGAATCAACCTCCCTAATTGTTAGCTCTCGTGTTTCCGGCTGCGCTGTGAGTTACGTGCTGTAACTATTGACCGATCGATACAACAAACGTTAATACCGTACAAAAAGTCGAAACGTGCACCAGGGAAGAGAAAGAGGAAAACAAAGTTTTAATGATCCCCTTGATTTCAAACATGGGTTATTTATTGCATTTACTATCTTGTATTTATATTTTTTCTTTCAATATCCTGCTGCTCTTGAATTAATACTTTATTAGACATAAACGAAATATATTTATTTTTGTTGATTCGATTGGAATTACCATAAAAAGATAAATAATGGGAAAAATAATTGATCATTACTTTTTCTGTTACTTCGATTTTTGGGACATTTTTGAATTAATTTTTATGGTAAAAGCCTTCTTATAGTTGTTAATCAAATCGACTTCATATATTTCCTTATCATTATACAGGATTTCATGTTAAAAAATTAACATGAAATAATTTATGAAGCAAGTATAAAAAAAAAAGAAAATTCAATGAAAATGTATTTAAAATACTTGTAAAAAATTGTCAAATTTCTACAAAAATTATGAATTATTTAAATGAATTATTGTTTTTTACAAAATAAATTCTAAAATTCAATACACTTAATAATCTTTAATTATTTAGTCGTGAAAGTATTTCAAATAAATTTTCATTTAATAAATGAATACAAAAATAAAATTCGATAAAATAATTATTTACACGGTAAAAAAAAATTACGGATGTACGATTCACGCTTATATGAATTTCTACTGGTGCTTCTGTTAGATTGAGTGTTAGACGCTGTTTAGATAATCGGATTAGAAATTTAGCTTTCAACAAAAAATATCGATGTGTCCTTGCATCACATATGGACTCACAAACTCGTTGATCACTCTCGCTTTCCACTCTCGACGCCCACGCATCAACTGCTTATGTTCGTTATGGACCAGTCATCTCCTTAAGGTAGTCTGTGCTCACCGGGCTTCAAATTCACCCTATATAGCAACAGAAATAAGTTGCAAAACGAGTGACAGTCATATATGCATAAAAACGGAGAAAAAAAGTGAGGAATAAATGTTTGCGTGGCTTATCGAACGGCTCAACTGCCAGCGACGCATTTGAAACGTCAGGGAACTGTTCGAAGGATTATTTTATATTATTATACTGTATTGTATGCCGTGATATTGCATAGTGCAGCACAGAATGGTACACGATGTATTCTATAGTGAAAAAAGCATTAGACATCACCAGTATATTTATATAACGCGAGGTATTAAAAAAAAAAAGCTGCATATAAGCGACAGATCATTTTAAAAGGGTCTCATGAAATAACAAAAAAAATAGCTCTGCTCCGAACCGCGAAAAAAAATCGCGAACTGGGAGAAAATATGAAAAATATATAAAAAATGAGTTTCAAGTAAAAATATTAAAAAATTGATTTTGCCAAAAATGGGAAATATAGATTTTCCAGTTTTTTTAAATTTTATTTTGATTGAGATAAGTATACGATAATTGGGACAAATTACTTTTATGGCCTATATAAGAATATAGGAACAAAGTTTATGCAGATTTAATAAACGTTGTAGAGCTAAAACACGATTTTTTTTGGTTCTTGAAAAAAAAAAAATGGCTTTTGAGTCGCTTCGAAACGCACGAAAATAATTATTCTGGAAATTTGTTTTTGATTAATAGAATTTAAGAAAATTATGTGGGCGCCGATAAGCGATGTTTTTAATCTCCAAAAAATATAGTTTTGATAATTTTATCATAAAATGATGTTTCAAATTACTCAATAAAATCTGAATATATTTTATTCTTATAGGTCATAAGAAAGCGGACATTTTTGTATTTGAAACTTTTAGATACGATGTACCATTCCAAATATATGACTATTTGAGTTGAAATTTTAAAAAAATGTAAAACATCCCCTAGAAATGTATTTCTTATTTTTTTTAATTTGTGTATTTATTCCAATTATACATATAACCTCATTTTTATTAATCATTTGACAAAAAAAAAATTTAGTAGGCGAATTTACATAGAATGCCCATATGTATATATGTAGCAGATGATCTGACATAGAATGCTCATAAATATCTATATACAGTATCTTGGTGCGCGGGTCGTCTAAACTTGCGCCGATTCTCATATATAACCATCGCGTGTCCATTTATATACTATAGCATATAGAAACTATATAATGGTCTATAAAACTACATATGTAAGTTGAAGCGCGACACAAAAAGCTAAGAGAACAGCAGCAGCAAGCACGTGGACCGGCCCACGAGTCCTAGCTCACCCACCCTGAACGAACGCGACTTCGATTAAATCTGGTTCGACCTACATGCTACTTTTATTATCGACTCTCTTACCCCCTTCGACGTAGTCGTCCACTTCGTCAGTGACGCCGTCTCGTCTAAGGTAGGCCTAGAGTAATTGACCGAGAAAAACTTTACTTTTCCCTACTTCCTCGAAACCTCTATAGTACGTGTATACATTGTCATGTGTAGAAACATTCGCTGGATTTTTCTTGTAAAGACGAAATGAAGAATTCGGAAATACTCAATTTTCAAAAATATAAATATATCATTCGAAAATTCATCATTTTTTAAAATATGATTATATTATTCGAAAATGATAAATATATATGATTCGAAAATATATAATTCAAAAATTAATAATTTTCAAAAATATATAATTCGAAAATTCAAGATTTTGTAAATTCATAATTTCGTAAATTCATAATTTCGTAAATTCATAATTTGGCAAATTCAAAATTTCGTAAAATCATAATTTCGTAAATTCACAACTTCGTAAATTCATAATTTCGCAAATTCATAATTTAGTAAATTCATAATTTAGTAAATTCATAATTTAGTAAATTCATAATTTCGGAAAACATCAGTATATAATACGAAGATAAATATATTTTTCGAATTTTGGTAGGAAAAGAAATTCGCGATTTTATTATGATGAATTTCTATTTATAACTTTCTTTTGGTCATTTTTATTACTAAAAAAAAATGAGGGTGAAGTAAAGGAAGCCGTGCGAGTGACGACCAAGTGATACGCGAGGAAATGTGCTTAAGCGAGATAAATCTCATGTGTACAGTGCCCAGAAGCGTGGATAAGAAGATCCGGAGCGTATATACCAGAAAAAAAATACATGCACAAGCCTCAAATGTACGGCTCTACTCTGCGGACATAAGGTATTAAGAATGACGAGCGAAGCGGCCCATATCACCGTTTTGCTCCAAGCGAAAGTCTCTCTGGGGTTTGTCTCTGTTTGGATTCGTCACGGATCCAATCGTACGGACTCTCTCGAGGATTTGCTGCTTTGCCGCCAGGTTCGGCGACTCGAAGACGTAAGAGAAGCAACCCACGCAACAGAAATCTCGAACGCGACCGCAGTTTACGTTTTCTACTGTATACCTCGTTACATGTATGTAATACAGTTAAAAAAAAAGGATGTCCATATACCGACTCAGGCCCATATGATTTTTTATCGAATATTTCTCACCTTCCATACATTTTTTCAACATCTAAAATTTCGTACCGAATGATAAATAAATAATGCAGCAGATTATTGCATATTTGTTTGGTTAGTTAGGAAAAAAAATCATGTTCAAAAAAGTGATTCAAAATGTATCTACGCTAACTTGGAAACATTTTTATCAAAAAGTATACGTGAAATCCTACATTTTGTCCCTGAACAATTTTGTTGTGTCATGAATAGTTTTAAATAAATCGGCACCGAAATGAAGAAAAAAATAAAAATAAAATAGCGTATTGTGGAAAAACTATGGGGATGAAAAATCTGAAATAAATCGCACGTGTTCGGGGAACTCTAAGTACTCTGGAAAAAAATTATGAACCTACTCTACGAACATTGAAAATCAGGGTGGCCCGCTTCATATGGAATGCCTCATATAATAATAGCAATAGCATGTACGACAATGCTGTTCATTGGTTCTCCTTCTGCTGCTGGTGGAGGGGGAGGGGAGAGGTGCTTATCGTTACACCGGACTTTCGTAATGTACGCCATACAAAGCTTTGATTAAAAGTCTACAGAAGAAGGCACTCACGGTTAACTCGTGCGTGAGATCGTCGAGCGGGTAGCGCGGGTGGACGAGAAGTCTCTTGGATCTCGGTTTCTTCTTTGCTCTCGCCTCTTCCATCGATCTCTCCCCATCCTCTCCTCTCTCACGCGGTGCTGACCCGACACTGACGTCATTGCGATCAGGAATAACCGAGTTCGCATCGTGTAGCAAGCTGTCCATAATCTATGGCTAATTATGAACCGATAATTGCTTGTCGTTGTGTTCAACAACCCGATTATTGAATGAGGTCGATATGCTACGAAAGTCATTTGTGTACCAAATGTTCATTGGGTGTATGAAAAAATAAATAAATAAATTCCACGATGGCAAATTCTTCTTCTTATTTTTTATCGAAAATAAATAAATAAATATTTTATTTTACAAAAGAAAATAAAAAATGGGCGAACGGGAGTTATGCGTTTATTTGTGATCAGCTGATCGATGCAATTTTCTACGTCGCCAAGTGTTCTCCAATACAGAATAAATTTACTTACACCTAAAGAAATCGGCTTCATGGGTTTATTTCAATCAAATATGGGATCTATTTCGAATAAATTTTGTTAAATATTAATACGATTTATAGTATGTATGCAATAAATTCTATTTGATTGAAATTAAATCCTAATATCGTGAAGAGTTAGGATTACTTTATAAAAAGAATTTTACAAAAATTTAAAAACTTTAAAATTAATAACAAGAAATTGGGGAATAATAATCATTTGCATATTACGTCAAGATCGAGATCAATTTTACAAGAGTGTGAAAAATTTCCGGTTAAAATATGCGAATGATTATTATTTCATAATTTTTTGTTTAACCAATTTGTTTATTAATTAAACTCCTCGGGAGTTTTGAAAATATTTTATTTAATTATTGTTACTTAGATTTTGTACATACAACAAAGAGAGACGGACTGAGAAGCGAGTAACAGGATAAAAAGGATTCGTGATTAAAAAGGGGCGTGAGTCGAACCACAGACGATATATATTTCCTCGAGACTCTCGATCGGAGTGAAAGTGCTCGCTGTGTATATATGCCTTGCGATCGTATAACCGGCGCGTCCGAGTCCGGCTTCGAGGGAACTTGTGCACAAAGAAGATACTTTCGGTGCGAGGTCTTACTCGCACTTGTTTACTGTCGGTTTTATATATTTTAAAAACGATATTTATTTATTTTATTTTTAAGGAAAATAATAAAAGTAATATTACTTATTGCCTCACTGTGTTAAATAATCTGAGTCACTAGAAAATCATAAAAATAAAGCCGGGTTGCATTGCTGTATATATAGAATCGCTTTATAAAATATCACAAACGCAAAAAGCCGGAATATGTTTATAAATAATATATATATATTTTTTAATCACTGAAAATATACGCTCTATATGCAATCCATATGCAATTTATACATACTAGAAGCGGATGCGCGCTTCGCACGCTAAGCATCAAACCTGGGTATCAAAATTTTTATTAGCGTACTGTGAATTTTACAGATTATCGTGGATGAAATAACTTGCATTTTCGATATAAGAACTCGTGCCATTTTATTAGTTTTGTGAATTGCTATTAGAAGTGGTGCAGGGACAGATATTATTATTACGATATCATTTAAAATAAAATTACGTTGGATTTTCCGACCGGAAGTCGGATCTGCGAATTCTGAACGTAGAACCGACCAAAAGTGACTTTTTTTAAAAATCATCGTAAAAAGCCATGTAACCGGTACTTTCTGAGGTACAATATGCGACTTGAGAATGATAGTGAAGGCCAAAATTCGATATCTTGAAGAAAAAAAATTAGGTTGGATTTTCCGACCGGAAAGCGGATTTGTGAATTCTGAAATCAGAAACGAAATAAAGTCCCAATTTAAAAGACTTAAAAAAATCTTAAAGAGGCTTCATATGTAGACTACATATGCCTAATTATATGTTTAAAACTATACATATTTTTTATAAACTCTACATATAATTTTTTTTTTAGTCGGGACCCTCTTTGTTTTTATTGAAACGTGCGAGCTTCTCGAGTGGCAACACGTGGATGAGCAGGAATTGCATCGGACCTATCGTGCCGGTCAAGCACTTGACACGAACGCCACTTAGAACCCAGTTGATTCTCGCGCCACTCGGCGCCGAGATCTCGGGTCGGAGAAAGGACGATGATGTCCGATGCTTTGTAACTCGTCCCTCTGCTTCGATGTTTATTTTTACCTGATGTTGCCTCGTCCAATACGTCCATCGATGCGAGACCAAAAAAAAAAAAAAAAAAGAACGTCATAGTGGCCGTCGATTGGAAGCTTTCGATTGCTTCACGTCCACGACAGTGAAACCCTCAGCTATGTCTCTATATTATAAAAATCGTGGAACTTGGCTGAGAGACATAAAATCAATAAAAATGGAAGAGATAGATTATAAAAATAAAAGAATGTAAAAATATCTCGCTGTCGTTTAGTAGGAAAATCGAGAGTTATGATTATGTTAAGTTTAGGTAAGATCAAGTTAAGTAAGTTTAAATGAAGTTCACTAAATTAAGATTAAATTTGGTTGTTACGATTAATTTAGGCTAGATTAGTTTGTTACTTAAGGTTAATACACACGGCGCTTCTAAGTCTGCTCTTGAACCGTATTATGATATGGCCTCTTGGGAATCAATACTAGAGTCGTCCATAAATGGCTATCCGATTGCTTCAACTGAACATGAATTATATTGATCCAATGTGGATTTATTATTTTTCAATAATTATTCACAACCTTTGTAAACAAATATTCAAATCTCTTGATAATTGCAGCAAATATTAAAATATTGTGAAGTGCCACAAAAAAAAAACTTATTGGAAAATTATGGAGAAACGTACCCCTCAACTTTTTGCCACTTTATAGACTAATCAATACTTTATACACTTATTCAGAAGTTTTAGTATCGTTTTTATTAATTCATAATTCTTATGAATTAATAATTACCAAATGGATTGTACCAATAAACATTAAATTTTTAATACAACGGGATTTAAGCCATTCGGAATAAACTGTCTTGTCGTTTTGAGTTTAGTCGCATTCGCTTTCAGCAAAGTTCAGCAATGCGACTAAATAATCCACATTCTTTGAAAACGAATATTCAAATTTCTTGAATATTACAGAAAATATAAAAATCTTGCGAAACGCCATAAAAAAATTATTGGTAAATTGGAGAAATGTAACCCTCAATATTTTGCCACTTTATAGACCAATCAATACCTTATTTAATATTATATAATATCTTGCCAATATTATATATCGGTAAAATATATAGAACTAACCTTATACTTTCTTGTGAAATAATAATTACCAAATGGATTGTACCAATAAAAATTAAATTTTTAATACAATGAAAATTAAGACAAGTTTGCTTTAACATAAAACCATTCGGGCATTCATAAGCCATTTGGAATAAACTGTCTTGTCGTTTTGAATTTGGTCGCGTTCGCTTTCAACAAAGTTTAGCAATGCATCGCGTTGACGCGTCGCCTCTTGAGCGCCCGAACGAGTGAGTGCAAACGCCAGAAACAATGACTGGCATTCGAGGTGGCTGACATTTATTTAAATCGCGGAGAGCGGTCGGAGCGTATAAGCAGCACGACGACTGCACTTCTCCTGCGCTATCTCGTTGCACCAGCAGCAGCAACAGCAACGGCGCAAGTGCGTTGCTCTCCTCTGCCTTCTAGGTTCGTGCGAGCTTCCACCAAGAGAACCAACTGGGCAACCCTCGCAATCGAGAAACCAGCGAACGACCAGGAGAGGTTAAATATATCCACGACCTGGCCTATCCGTTCCTTCTCTCTTTCTCTCTTTTCCTCTCTCGCTCTTCCTTCGCATTTCTCTGGACGTTTTTCTCTTCCCTCATTCGTTGTGCTTGGAGTTTCACTATTCTCGCCAAGCGCCTTATCCTCTTTGCTGTGTCGAAGAAGAGCGAACAGTGACAGCCAGGAAGAGACACGTTAGCATTTTTCCTTTGATATATGCGAAGTCATCAGAATCACTTTTATTTTTCGATGACCATTTTTTTTCAACCTTTTACACATTGATAAATAGTCAAAGTTGTAACTGCCTAATACTTATAGAAATAATAATGATGATACGATCAGCTCTATAATTATGATTTTATAATAATAACATGTAGCGATAGTAATACGATGATTAAACTTTGGAATGGCTGCAAAAATTATTATTTTTCCATAAAAAATCACGGTAATCCTTTTGAAAAAATGGAAAAGAAATAAGTAATGCATTATGAAAGTAACGCATTACTTATTTCTTCCATTTTTTCCACTATTTCTTGCAATATTAAAGCGGAAATTAGTATTTTTTTCAGCTATTCAAATATTTACACTCTATTTTATAACAACTACATATTATTATTATGAAATGATAATTACAAAACAAATATACTTTATCACATTTACTTTCGGAAACGCTCTAATAATAACGAAATAGAAAAAGCGAATTCATAACATGTTTATTTATCTAATTAAAACAAGAATGCAAAGTAGAACCTTGCACATTGCTTCCTCATTATTTTTCGCTTTTTATTTTATTTTTGTAAAACTGGTAATAGGAAAAAGTTACATTCGGATTAGAGTGACTCTTCCGCGTCTCTCTTGGCACCTTCTTCTTCCTATAGTTCTGTTTGTAGGTTCTTATTAGTTGAAGCTTCTTGACAGCTATTACACTTGGCAATTCTGCAGTGCACGCGTGTCAGAAAGCCACAGTCAAGAGAATGTGGATGAGGCCATGGAGAAGAAGAAGAAGAAGAAGAAGAAGAAAAATTGAAAAGAGAAAAAAGTGTGGAAGCGGATAATCCAGCTTTCCAGTTCTACGAAGCGAGTCACAGGAGACACTCGTATAAGCTTTGCTATTCACGATAGCGTGGATATATTTTATTCTCCATCTGTTTTCGTTTCTTTACCACATCTTATCTCATTGACTATAATGACAAAAATGTAGATAATATGTATAGCAAGTTTTGTAACAATTTTTCAACCAGTAAAAAAAAACGAGATAATTCACAACGATTTTTATGAATATTTAAACACAATGTTTTTCATAATGTTATTTACACTGTTAAGAATCAGCTGATATATTAAATTTTACACACAAGTGTAGTAAAATTACAAATTTTTGTATTGGATTTTTTATTTTCATAGAATTTAGCATAAAGTATTGTAATTTCACCCATAATGGAAATTTACACGAAATATTTTTAACAATCTACAGTTTGCAAATAAGTCAAGCGTATTATGAAAAACACTCGGCAAGAAAAAAACAAAACTTTTCTTTTTAATCACTATAGTCTTCCCTATTAAAAAAAATTAGTCCTTTTCAAAATAATAGACATATCAAGGAAATTTTCTTGCAATTTTGAATCATTTTCTTTTTTCACTTTTTTAAAGTATTTTCTTTTTACTTGGGAATGATATAGTGGATCATGGCCCAGTTAATACTTATGTCTAATGATTGGTAGTCTACTTATGTTTATATACACTCAAAGTGTATCGCTACTGTATCCCACGAGTGCCGACGATAGCAGTAAGTTCCTACGACCTTAATTGCCTCACCAGCATCGCACAGTTTCACGTTATAGTAGTATAAATCGTGACATCATTGCATTTTATTGCGCCAAACACTGTGTGATGCGAAATGAAAAGTTGAACGTCACATGATTCATTTTTTCCATTAACATTTCGTAATTTACCATGAGTTAATAAGTATTACAAGAAAGTAGGTCTGTTGTATAACGCAGGGAGAGCTTCGCGGAATAATTATTCGATAGCACTGTTTCACCACCGAATCTACAGTAGAACGTCGAAAAATGCTTATTAATTCAATATTATATCTAATATTTAATTCTTAACATGCAACCAAAATCTATAAATGTATCTGTCGCCCCATTCTAGATTATGGCCATCATCTCTATCTCAATTGCAGAAATCAAGCTCTACAAAATATCAAAACTGCTGAAAGAATATCACTGCGCCGCCTCACAAAGCTACGTCATCCTAACAATCCACTTCACAACCCCTCAAACCAGCTACTGTATGATACAACCAAAATACAGCCAATCACTGACAGAGCAAATAAGCTGAGCATGAAATTTGCCCACCAAAATCTTGAGGAAATCTCTGACTTATGCAGATAAACACAAATTCCCCACCAACACTATCTTCGAAATTATGTGTCACCTAGTAGACTAAGATCGTACATGTCAAATTTTTTATTTTTTTATTTTAGCTGTCTAAACACATAAAAACGCCCGCGCACTGCTAAAATACGGGCTGAAGGACTTCGGTTGATGGCCCGAAACAAACTTTATAAATATATTTATTTATGTTTAGACTATCCAAAACTCTGTACATTTAAGGCTAATAAAGCGCATTTACTACTACTATTTAATTCTTTTATTTCAATCGGTGCGCGAAAAGCGGTTTTATCCACCTTGTAAAATAAGATTTTGTACGATCTCGTGAGATAAAAGTTTCTTCTTACTCTTGTGATTGCAACACAATTGCTGAGGTTATTTTTTACTAAAAAATTATAGTTACCAGTATCTTTTGCTCTCTCATAGAGGAAGCTTTTCATTTCTGGGTACTCAAAATAGTCTAAAACATCGCGAAATGTGATTTACAAAAAATGTCTGGATGTATGTGTGAGGCACGCCGCAAAATTCAAACCGCTGTATCTCGAAAATAGCTTTAACAATCAAGCTGAAATTTGGTACGCTGGTAGAGGATCAACGCCCCTTCCTATGTATACATTTTCAAAAAAATTTTTTAAAAAGATTCAGATTTTATAAACCTTTCAATTTTTCGAAAAATGTCTGTATGTTCTCTAGCTTCTGCAATTTTTCAGCTAATGAGCTAAAATATTTCTGGACAAATAGAGAAATGAAAAATGAAGGTCGGTATTGAATTTGAGCAAAATCCATAAAGCGGTTTAGATTTTTAAAATTTTTGAATTTTCGAAAAAAAAAATTTTTCGTTCTTATTCAAGTTAAGTTCGACCAAACCTGCTCAGATCTTTTGCAAGGTGAAATTAACATCCAGTTGTATTAGATATCGAATTTGGTGAAGATTGGTAAAGTGGTTCAAATTTTATAAGACATTGAATTTTTCAAAAAATCTCTGTATGTTCTCTAGCTGCCACAGTTTTTTATATAATGAGCTTAAACAGTTTTTCACGAAAAAAGCAATGAAAAATGACGATCGGTATTGAATCGGTTTAGATTTTATAGAATTTTGAATTTTTGAAAATTTTTGCTTTCGTTCTTATTTTAATTTGTATTTAAAATAATGATGCAAAGTAGAACTTTGCACATTACTTCGTCAATAATTTTCATCTTTCGCAAAGCTTCTTCGATGAGGAAGCCAAAAATAAAATAAAGGAACTTCCTCATAGAGGCTGCGTTGCGAAAAATAAAAATTAATGAGGAAGCAATTGTGCAAAGTTCTACTTTTCATCCTTTTTTTTCTTCTCTCAATGTGTCAAAAGGACGATGGAAAGTTACGCCATAAAAGTTTGAGCTCACTAACTCGTGCAACAATGTAACGCTCATGAAATAAGGATAAGCTCAATCATCGTTCGGGTAATTGACGTTTCGGATAATCGACGTTCTACTGTATATAAATTTTTAAATTTGTTTTACAATAACGTAGGTGCACTCTGTTATAATTGAAACATTCTCAAGAAGCAGAGGAATGCGGGCGAGCCTTGTGGGCTTCCGCTTTCAGGAAGCCGAAGCCACCGTATAGCTTGCTCAGTTGCGTCGGACATCCTTTCACTACGATGGGCTCTCCTCTTGTATGCACTTCTCATTTCCGCGTCTACATAATGTGCATACATCGCACACGTGCCCTCTGTACACGAGATGCTTCAGCATGGTAAAACATCCTCAAGCTGTGTGCATAAAATAGTCAACGAGTTCAGCTAAAATATAAATATAAGTACTCAAGTCAGCCCAATTAAAAAAAATTATTTATAGTCCGACATAGAAAATTAGGCATATAACTGAGTAAATACCCATTAATTCAAGAAATATAGTTTACAGTATAATTTGTTTTGTCATTTTTATTTCATTTATGAAATTTAAATTTACAATCACTACAGTCTATTATTATTATTAATAATAATTTAAATTATTATTATTTTCAATAATATTTCAATACTTTCGAAGAAAATTATTAATGCATTGAGAAAGTAATTTTTTCAACTATTTCTTCCAATATTCGTGCTGCGGAAATTAATTTTTAATTGTAATTAAAATTATTAATATTATTATTAATAATAATTAATAATTAATTAATTATATTAATTAATAAAATAAAATTATTAATATTAATTAATAATTAATTATTAATAATAATTAAAAATTAATTTCTGCAGCACAAATATCGGAAGAAATAGTTGAAAAAATTACTTTCTTAATGCATTAATAATTTTCTTCCATTTTTTTCGTAAGGGTTGAAATATTATTGAGAATTAATATTTTTTGCAGCTGTTCTAAGCAGAATCAAAGTAAAAAGAATTTATGGAAAAAGCGCTCGATCGGGGCTTTTATTTATTTTGATTTGGATTTTGCGATAAGATTCATCTAGGAAATAAAACGTGACATGTTCCGGATGTTTCAACGATTAAAGTGCTACTGAAAATAGTTGGGTTAACATTAATTACAACAAAATGTCGTAGTTATAGAGCGTATGATATGCGGCACTGCCAATCGAGGTGGAGAGAGTGAGAAAGGAAAAGATTAATTCGCTTCCATTCGTTACGAACTTTAGCGTCGCCCTCGGGCACACCTTCGCCCTCTCATGCTGCAACATGATTTACGGCACTCGAGCCTTCTCTTGCGCCTCAGTCGTATAACGTTTTACTTTTCTTTTTCAATTTTTATTTCTCTCGTTTGTAGCGGCGATGATGAGCCCGACCAGCGACATCTCAAAGACTCCTGAACACAAAGTCCGGACATTTAGTTACAACATTTTTTTTTTACTTTTAATTTTTTAATTGCCGCCAATATGCTTGTTGGTAATTCGAAACCCGAGTTTCTACTCCTAACTGAACAAATTCAGAATTTTATCAGATTTTTAAATTATGGCATGCTGGTGCTAGAATAGTCTTAGTACAGAAAAATTTGACAAAATCCAAAAAATCTGAAAAAATTCGAAAAATTCCGAGTTCACATAAATAAACGTTTGACCAATCGCTTATAGTAGATTAATTTTTTTTTCTATTTTTTCCAAATTTTTTTCATCAATAAAGCTTAAAAACTATAAGAAGAAAAATTTTGCCAACTTTGGCTATAAGCTAGAAAATTTTGATACTCAACAAAGTATTTTTCAGAATTTTTTCAGATTTTTAAAATAGGGCATTCGATATGTCACTTAAAAAAAACAAAAACAAATGTGCATAGAAAAAATAAAAAAAATAAAATCTGGTGCATTTGAGGTTCTAACCAATCCTACAAAAAATTACCAGCCAAATCGGGGAGGTCGAGGGTCAGACCCAGGTCGAATCGGGATGGAATGCCCCATATACGCTTTAGGGCGATACGTTTGTTCTGCCTACAGAAATATTCCCCGATAGGATATCTTTTTTAAAAGTTCAATTTTTGCACTATTTTAACTAAAAAAAATGTCCAAGATTTTTTGTAAACGTGAAAGTAACTCTGCCTTTAAAGGCTTAACATTGTACAAGTCGAACCTCCTTAAGAACCCTCCAGCTATTTCCTTCGCTGTCATGCACATACACACATATATATACGTTTTCGGGCGATACGTTTTCTCTGACTACACAAGTATTCACCGATGGGATATCGTGCGTGGCGTGCAGGGTCACGCGATTTACGATCCAGCGTTTGGAAAGAATTTGCCGCGTGCGCGGCGCATTACTGCTTTGCTGCTGTTGGTGCTCGGTGCTTCTCGATGTTATTGGAACTGTTGGAGTCGTTGTGTCGTGCTGGTGCGGGATGGGACAAACTATCACGGTTTGAGCCTATAGTATCCTTCGGCCCCTACAAGAGACATACGACTTGGCTCGTATGTGCTTAATATGTTCTAGTTACGTTGAAGCGGGCGCGAGCCGACATATCCACGGTGATTGTTCACATGCAACCGCAAGCGGCCCTATCTTGTTAATCAACGCGTCACCCATGAAACTCTCACTCAACTATTCTATGCTTAAGTAGTCGTCGCTTTTACGACACATATAATGTAATAATTAAATAACATTACCACTTTCTCCAATGAATCATCAAATTAACAGCCCGTATTTGTCATTTATATCATCAGACATATCAAACGTGATATGGAAACATATGGGCATATCTCACAAACCATTGGTTTTCATGTTACTCTAATGCAAAATGCATTGATAATTTTCACACGACGTTTTGTTAAAAGAACGGCGAACTTTTTTGGTACTTGATTTTTAAAAAAATTGTTTGCTTTCATAATGAGTCGATAACCTACATTTTTTGTAGCTAAAATGCCGAATTAACATAATTCTGTAAAAATCATAAATATTATGATTTCTAAATAAAAAAAAAAGAAAATTCAATCAATTTGCAAATAAAATAAGTTGCAAAAGGCTAACGGTATATTTTTCTTTTTCGACTTAAGAAAACTTTCCGTACGCGTCTATGGACTAATTTTTAAAAAAATTAGTCCAAAAGTACAAAATTAGTGAAACAAAAAAGAAAATTCGACCAATTTACAAAAAAATATATATTGCAAAAGGCTAACGGTATATTTTTCTTTTTCAACCTAACAAAACTTTTCGTAGGCGTCTATAGCCTAATTTAAAAAAAAATTAGTCCAAAAGTCGATTAGTCAAAAATTAGTGAAACAAAAAAAAAGAAAATTCAACCAATGTACAAAAAAATATATTGTAAAAGCCTAACGGTATATTTTTCTTTTTCGACCTAACAAAACTTTCCGTAGGCGTCTATGGACTAATTTTTTGAGCTACAGTTTCTACAGTTGCCGCTAAATATCTCTAACCTCTGCCATACAATATCTCACGTTCACTCTTTCGACTTTGGTTGGCTCGATTCTCGTGTGCGAGAAGTACAAACGCGGTTGTCGTGACGGCGCGGCACCAGAGCACAGAGCCCGGCTTTACCACACGAGGCAATGGGAATATTTGACTTCTGCCCCCGCAAGGTACACACTCGAACCCGCATACTCACACTATGACGCATTTGCGCACGCACATGCGAACCAAAAGCCCTCCTGACTCTTTCTGAGTGGCTCTTGCACGACACTTTGCGTATATATATATAATATACAGACATATATGTATATATATAATATGCGAAGGTGTGTGAAGGCTACGTTGGTATTTTTGTGGCATTTGTGTGTATGTGTGCAGCAGCTGCAATGCCGCAGTGTCATTGACATCCCGGCACCACTTCAGGATGTGCCCTCACTCACGAAGAAGAAGAAGAACGAAGCCAACGCTCGCAACTGTCTCTTCTCTTTATAGCTCTCTCATTCTCATTCTCGTTATTTACTTTCTCTGTTCAGTGTTGTCTGTGCTTCTTGTCGTACGTTACACGCGAGGACGATTATAGCACGTTGGAGTGTACGTTTGTGAGGACGTTTTCTTCCTCACCCAACATCTCCTTCGATTGAACGTATGCGTTTATGTAAGTTTATATACCATATAGATGTGATGGGAAGTAATGAAAGAGCAAGGAGGATCCGAAACAAAACAATGTGGACACGGAGATGATGTTGATACGTCGTGAGAAAGTACTTTAGATGCATATACTCCTATTAAGAGTGGTAAATAAAAAACAACAGACATTAGATTAGTTACCTAGTTAGTAGTAGTAGGATTGATATTGATTTTATCGATGCTCAAGGTTGGAATTATTATTAGCCTCAACGTTGATCAAATCGGTTTGATTTGTCAACGAATTTTGGTTGACCAAATCAACGAAATTTGAGTTGACCAAATCAACGAAATTTGGGTTGACCAAATCAAAGAAATTTGGGTTGACCAAATCAACGAAATTTGGGTTGACTAAATCTGTTCGATTTGGTCAACGTTTGGGCTAAGCCGAGTATTTGAAATAATTATAAGTGAGAATAAGTAACCCCATGAACTTCTAAGCTCCAGGGCTGGTTTATTCTAAATCTTAGGGTTAAATCAAATTATTAACAAATATAGAAAAATATAGAAATTATTATTCTAAGCCTCTATTGATTCCCGTAAACTGATTATTTTGTTCTCGCCTAAAATTCAGTGATAATTTCTCTATAAATACTATTAATAAAAATTGAAAGATTACAAGTGCATCATTTTTTATGAAATGAAAGAAGCTAAAAACCAAGCAATTTAAAAATTCATTGATAATTTCCCTATAGATAATGTTGATAAAAATTGAAAGATTACAAGTGCGTCAGTTTTTTATGAAATAAAATAAGCTAAACCTAGAAATTTGAAAATTCAGTGATGATTTCCCTACAAATAATGTTGATAAAAATTGAAAGATTACAAGTGCATCATTTTTCATGGAATGAATGCAGCGTAGAAGTATGATCCAACCGGGCGAAGCGGATCATAATAGCTAGTATAGTATATGTATAATAATAAGTGTGTCTGAAAGGTTTTTAAAGGATACCTCATGGTTAACGAGGCTGCATCCCATCGAATATATGCATACACAAGTGTGCCTACATAAAACATATTTTTGATAATGATGCTCTCGTAGGTATAGTATACACTAGCGTAGCAATAAATTTCGGTGACTGAGCGGTATATGCTCGTGACATGAATCATGCCTGTGACTGCAGACTTTTTCTTCTTCTACCTGAATGCCTCATCCTTTTTTTATTTTCTTTTTCTTCAGGCTCAGCGTCTTGATTCCCTCAAACTTTCAGTCACCTTCACTCATTCAAGATGGGCACAGATAAATTTTGAATACACATAATACACCTAACTGCATAATCACAAAAGAATGAAATTATCGGCGGTAACCTTATTCACTATGTTTACAATTCAATGAAAGCTACAATTGTACTAACCTAAAACGTATACTTCTCTCAAATTAAAAATTGTGCCAGATAAGTTTAGCAAAGCACTATCATTATATTATTGTTGTAACCTTAAAAATATTTTTAGGGTATTACATACAAATACAATTTTTTTTTCAATCAAAAAGAATAAAATAGAAAATCGACGTGTCTCAGAAAGGGAATAGCTTATTTTCACGATTTTTTTTCGGACGGTTACTATACACCGATCAATCTGAAATTGTTATGACATATTAAGGTAATCATGAATGACAGAAAATGATTTTTTATAAGACGATTTTAATTGTTTAAATATATTTTTTTAATTGTTGAAAATAATGTTGATCTGTACAAACGTCAAATAATGATTAATTAACTAATAAAAAATCTGTTTTAGCATCAAACAAAGATTTCTTAACTATTAACAAATCCGAAGTCGTATTGACTATCTTTAATTATGTCGCCTCAGATCTTTCTTTATTTATACCAAACATCAAACGACGTGTGTCAAAAAAATATCACAAACAAATCATTCATTTGACGGAAATGCCGTCAGAGGGCAATTTTTTATAAGAACACGCTGTCAATAAATTTTGCAAATTTTAACAAATACACTGTTAGAAAAGATTGGAATTTTTTATGCATAAACTCGTAATCTAAAATTAATATACAATTGTGATAAAAAAATTAATGTACTTTTGCAGTAAAATTAGAGAAAATTATTAATTTGTTGTACCATACATCAATTTTACATCACACTTGTATATTAAATTTAATATACCAGTTTATGCATAAAAAACTTCCAGTACTTTTACCTTAAATTTCAAGTAGATTTTTTTAACAGTGTATTTTAAGAAACAGCTCAACTAAATATGTATATTTTATTGTAATAAATAAACTACTTTCGCAGGAAAACTAGCGTAGCTTAGCGTTCATTATAGTGGAAGAGTAGAATATATTTCTACACTCGCTTGGTTATGGCGTATTTCTTTACCTTTACATTCCCTTCCTCAAACTCCTACTACTAGCTTCGTCGTTCTCTTCTTGATCTTGGCCGGAGACGACAACACACACCGGCCGTGCTCCTGTTTTCTCTTCCCCCTTTTACCGGGTCTCGTCTCTACGTCCTCGACGCCGAGTTCTCTGAGTCCAGTTTTGCTCTTCCTTATATTCTCCACACGCCTTCGTTCGCCAACCGCAGCAGCCACGAGGCTCCAGGCGCTGCTGACGAACGACGAACGAGTCAGACGCGATGCTGCGCGGGCGCAACCAGCCGACACCACCTCAACTACCGGAACTCGTCGCTGCACCGCAACTAGCGGCGACTGGACCAAGCGCGAGATGTTTCTTGAACCAGCGGCTAAGGTGCGCGACTTTTATTACCGCACTACTAGTTCCAATTGGCGAGTAGGTATATTATATATATATATAAAGTGCGAGAGATCATGATGTCAACTACTTACCACACTCTGTCACTTTCGACCAGCCGATGGTTAATTTATTTCATCGTCTCTCATAAGAGATATAAAGATTTTTAAATGTAATATTGTATTCTTCGAAATGATAAAATATGTGTCAGGATAAAAATTAAATTTTACTAGAAAGCCGAGCGATTAAATAAAATTTTATCCAATGAATTTCACCTTGATGAAAAAGCACAAAAAGAAAAAAAATGATTTTTGTAAGTTGATTTTCGTTTGCTATGTTTGTTCGTGTGAAATAGAAGAAAAAATATTTGCATGAATAAACTTGATGAAAAATGCAGTTGGGATTATTTTTTTGCTTTTGTGCTTGATCAGGGTTGGATTGTTATAGAGATAGATGAGCTTGAGGAATAGTTTCTCAAATATATTATAGCTTTGACAATTGTAAAAAATGAAATAAAAACGTACATTCATACCAAAAGGAGCGCAGCTGAAAATTATTTCACTATAAATTTATAGTCACCTGTATCTTTTTTTTCTCTCAGTGCAGAGATATGGATACACAGAGAAAAAGGTTTAGTAACATTTATCTCGTACCTGCGGTCGAAGGAAATTTGTTTGAATCCACCGAGGCAAATTTGAATCAACTATGTCGAGACGACCATTCGAATTGTTGGTCCTACCATTCAAATCATTGGCAATACCATTTGAATTGTAAGGGAAATTTAATGTTATGGCAGCTAACCTTTTCTTTCCGTGTACACGGCAAGAAAAAAGTAGTTCTAGCTACTAATTCCAGCATATGTTGTGCCGCGTGTTAGTTACTGAAACTAAATCGGAATCGTAGTCTCAACTTTTTTCGATTGGTAGCAAAAATAGTACGTATGACAACAACTTGGTTCCTGCAACTATCACGACTGCTATCCGATCCAAATGATTCGTTACGCCAACTAACCGGTGAGTTGAGGTTATGATCTCAGTTGATCATTGTTACTATCGATACTCTACCAACAAGGTTCTTGTTTCTTCAACCGACTGAGTAGTTGGCGCTATTCTAACTATTTCGATTGGTTGTCGGGATCGATAAATCAGTTTTTACAACTAATTTTTTTCTTACCGTATAGATGCAAGAGCAGCTTTATAAATAGGTACAGCACACGTACTTTTGAGCTTTAAGCTTGACGCAATTGAGTGTTCTTCTCTCTGTTTCTCTCTCCAGAGAAGCTGGAGCCTCTAGCACGGCTTCCGAAGCTGCTGGAGTGGAGCGCGCGCGCCCACTAGCAGCACGTGCGCGTGGGTAGACCCGTCGCGGGTAGTAACGAGACGAGAGAGCGAGCGAGAATGAAAAGTGATGGCAGAGAATCGCGGTGGAGAAGGAATTGCGCCTTTGCACAGGCGATAGGACGTCCAACTCGTCTCACATGCACCACCAACGGCAAGGTGTGCTTATTGCTTTGCGGTGTCTCGTGTGCCTTATCTACACACCTTATCCTCAGGCTATACACCAGTTGTTCGCCACTTATAAGACAATCAACGGATTATTTCCGAAACCCTAACATTTCTCGAAAGTTTTAGCTGTTCTTTCGGCGATAATTGCTTCAAAATTTCTAAATGTATATTCTGCAGTTTATAACATTTGATGACAAATCATTGATCGAAAATAATGAAGATCATTGTTACTTTTAAAAAAGGCATCTTTGGGGCATTTGTTTTTTATTTATTTTTTACCTGCAAATGTGTTTTTCTTTCTGGAGATTAAAATCTCGGACGCATTCCTTATGGAATTCCACTATTCGTCAATTTGTTTAAATATTTTGAAAAGTAGCTATTTCCCCAATGCAGCAAATATGCTATATTGGCATTTTAAGGATTCAGGAGAGACTCAAATGTAATAGCTAAATTCGAAATTTTTCTATAGAACTAAATAGGCAATTTTGCCGCTTTAAAAATAAAAAGAACAGAAAATGCATTTTTAGTAGGATTCCCGGCTGTCATTTGAATTTTTTTTATAGCTTCACTAGCATTCATATGAAGAACAAAAAATATATGTATTTCTTTCCAGGCCTTAATCTTGAGAAAAAAAATCATGACTTTTATTTTACCATTTTTTTAACCGACTTCACTTGCGTATTTCGTTGAATGCCATAACAAACCGATATTCGCCAGTAATGTAAAGCAAAAAATGAAAATAGTATATCATACTACAAGGAAGGGAAGTGCTTAATTACTGCTGAGGGCAAAGTTTCTAAAAATCCCGTGTAGTATACGATCCTTTTTTGTTCCCCGATATCACAAATAAATAACCACATTCTGTGCTTCCAACAATAGGGAAAAAAAATTCTCATTTCTGACCAATGACGTATTTTCATTATTACCACCGGGCAAAAAAGAATAGTTTTCCTCCCTAGGGAGTAATGAAAACAGGATTGCGCATGCGTACGAGTAAAAATAAGCGATTTTTGATCCGCGCTACGCGAATTGCAAAAAAAAAAAAAATGTTCAAATGAACTAAATTGAAAGGATAAACGATTTTTTCGACGGGGTAACCAAATGTTTCCTCTAATAATTATTAGATTCAGTTGTCTAAACATCCAAAAAAAAATTTTCTCAATGCGCACGAAAAAAGCTTCATTTGGCGAAGTGGAAAAAAAAAAATATTTGCGCATTGGCTTAGAAAGGATTAATACGGCCCTGAATCGGTGAGGCAGCGACCGAGAGGTGCTTGCCGAAGAAGCGGACTCAGCTGGACCCGGCGAGTTACCTCCTCGTCCTCGACCGGCACTGTTGCCAGATGCACTCTGCGCAGCTCCAACGTCGGAGCAGCCAGTGGCAAGCACGAACCAGCTTACACCTCTTTTTTTGCTTTCTTACCGTCTTTCTCTGCTTCGTCTACAAACCCCAGGAGTTTGTGCCGCTTCGTTCCATCTCAGTATGGTGAAACCTATAACACTCTAGTTTGCATACGCACAACATCTTCCAAGATGAGATGAACATGTCATCAAGTATGAGAACGAAAATAAATTAAGCATCATCATCGATGCCCGTAAAAGAGATAATAAAAATAATTTTATTAAAAATTAATAAACTCCCGACTGAAAAGATTAGTGTAATTAATTAACAAATTGGATAAATGAAAAATGGTTAAATAAGAATCATTCGCATATTATAGTCGGGAGATTAATTCCTTAAGGGTGTGATAATAAAAAGGTTAGAAAAAAAACAAATACAAAATACAGCAAAAATAAATAAATAACACTGAAAATTTACAAAATTTGTGCAACAGTATTAAACAAATTATTTAAGGGTGGCTTCAGGGGTAAAATTAATTTTTGTGACAAGCAACAAAAATCTTGATGAAAAACTAAATGGAAAAGTTAAATTGTCTTTTTAATCGCTTTGATGTGTACAAAGCTGGGAACCGTTTGTCAGCTGATTTAGCAGAGTACAAAAAATTACTCGAGGTACGATGACATTTTTCTCAAAAGGAAGCAACGATCGCCGCAATTTCGCAAGAATCATCTTGCAAAAAGGATTTTACGCCAATTTAGCTTCCTCTCCATCATCGCAGCGTAGTTTAAAATCTTGCCAGAGAAGTTCTGCAGCTGGCAGTCAATCTAATCGGAGAGTAATAACCCGTTCCCTGCGCTTCCGAGGAGCGAGTTCCCTCCCCTTGCATCTTGTATCGAAGGTTCATTTATTGCTTTTATATCTATTTATAATTATTTTCTGTTTCACATCAACATCAAAGCAAAAAATGTTATTCCTCTCCAGTAAAAATTTCGTAACGTTTGATAATATACGATTTTCATTGCAATAGTTGCAGGGGAAGAAAAAAAAACTTTTCGATTATAGTCCACATGTGAACCGACATATCGACAGCTCCTTTGACTAAATTCATTGTTGATAATGAATAATTGTGAAATCATGTCGAAAATTGCAGTCGGATATCTCAAAATTAACAGGAGTTGAAATCTTTGCAGACATTAAAAAAAATTGTAATTGCAATAAAATTGGAACCACTCTGTCGATTTTCGCCAAATTTCATTTATTGCTTTTATATCCATTTATAATTCACTCTCACATCAAAAGCAGAGATTTAATTTATTTAATTTATTTAATTTATTTAATTTATTTAATTTATTTTTTATTATCATCTTCACTAACAATTTCGCAACTTTTGATACGACCTTGAATGGAATAGTTGCAGGGGAAGAAAAATATTTCCGTGAACAAGATAAATAACAGCTGACTTACGTGTTCGAGTATTTGATTACATGTTTCATACAAACAGAATACACAAGCTCAGCCCGTACGTGGCGTTTATTAATATACATGGTGTTGGTGGAAAGAGCAAAAGAAAATATGCTTGAAAGGAGAGAGTATATCGAGGCGATCCCTGAAACCTGTTCCCTATATAGCCTTTATCATTATCCGTACAACGAAGTTTATAACCTGGCTAATTAGATACGTTAATTCTTATTCATTCACGATCATGTTTGATCTTTTCTTTGGTCTTCTCATTCACACACTTAGTCTCGGTAATTTGTTTATTTGTTTTTTGGTGTTGACAGCATTGATAACACAAACGTAAGTGAAAGTGAAAACCGTTGGAAAATAATGTGTATATTTACTCACGACATTTGATATATAAAATTATAATGTATATTATGGTGTTTTGGAGGAACCACGATGAAAATGAAAATAAAAATACAAATCTTGATTAATGTTATGTATTAATATTATAATCTTAATCAAATGTTGATCTATCGAAGAAATAATTTTCTTACAAGATGTCAAAAGCATCTATCGATTGTGTGCCACCCACCATTTTTTTTTCTTTTTCTACTTACATCTTATTATTACTACTACTATTACATTCTAAAAGTCAAGGGTGTTGCAATTGTGTTTCCTATTTTTTAAACTGTGTAAAAAATTTGTGACTATGTAAAATATAGGTAACAATATATTTGCAAACATGTTTGGTTTTTAAAGTGTAATCAGCTGGCTCGAATTAAATTAACACTTTTACTCCATGTAATGCGCACGTTCTTTTTTTTTTTTTTTTGCTGTCTTAGTGTTTTCCTTTTCTTGCTGTTACCACTTGTTGCAGTCTCAACAATGCGCATCCATCGCTATACGAGAACACATCAACCGGTCGGGTTTCTGGCTCTCTTTTACTTTGCTGCTCTATCTCGTTTCTTACATAGTTTCTGCGAGTAAAAGACAAGGAGAAACGAAGGCAGAAGGTGCTCTGCGGGCTATAAGATCTCGCTTCGGTGACTCTCCTTCTGGTCTGTTCGTCCGCACCGAGTTTAGTTCGGCTCGATTATGCCCGTCCAGTTGGAAAGAAACGTCGATGATCTGCGACTGCTTCTGCTGTGTAGGACAGCGAGCCGATAAACTGCATCGAGCTCCTGTCGATCATCGAACCGTTCAACCTGATATCTTATGATTTGCATTTATGCAATAATGATGGAGAATCAAATGTCCCTTCGTATAATGTAAATGAAAAGTGATGGCACCTTCACATATAAAAAATGATGCAAGGTTCTACTTTGCATCCTTTTTTTGTTGTTATTTAAAATCATAGTAAAATGGCATGTAACCGGTATTTTCTTTGATAGAATATGAGACTTGAGAATGATAGTGAAGGCCAAAATTCAATATCTTGAAGAAAAAAAATGTAGGTCGGATTGTCCGACCGAAAGTCGGATCTGTGAATTCTGAAATCAGAAACGGAAAAAAGTCACTTTTTTAAAAATCATGGTAAAAAGGCTTATGACCGGTATTTTCTATGATAGAATATGCGACTTGAGGACGATAGTGAAGGCCAAAATTCGATATCTTAAAAAAAAAAAAAAAAAAAAATTTTTATTTTTCGACTGAAAGTCGGATCTGTAAATTCTGGAATCAGAAATGGACAAAACGTCACTTTTTTAAAAATCATAGTAAAAAAGCTTGTAACCGGTATTTCCTGTGTGAAGGCCAAAATTCGATATCTTGGAGAAAAAAAATTTAGGTTGGATTTTCCGACCGGAAGTCCGATCTGTGACACATACAGACATTTTGCTAAACCCCTTTTCTCGAGGTTTTGGATAATTCTGAGTGTCCTGAGAGGAAAATCTTGAAAAATAAATTTTTCACGAAAACAAAGTTTACTCTATGAGGATGTAAAATTGATATATGTGTAAGAAAGTTCTGGATATTCAGTCCTAGTTAGGAAAGGTTAAGTTAGGTAAAACTGCGAACGGGCGGAGCGTTAATGGACATTAAATAATAATCGTCAATCTCCAATGTTACGGTTTGTTAGACATGTCAACTTAAATTTTTTTTCTTCTCTTTCCTCTAATTATACGTTCAACGATACCATAAATTATATGTTCTATGGTTACATCAAGTCTGTTACGTGCTTCGATCCTTTTTTGCGTCGCGCGAGTTAAAATATCTGTATGCATGCTGGAATAGCTATTTATGTAGACTGGACAAGGATATTATCCAAATGAAATGAAATCATCTTTCGTCGTGACTCTTTTCCTGACTCATTCGTCGAGAATATTAAATAAAATGTATGTGTGTATATGTATGCGTGTCATGAAATAAGAACTGCTAATAGTTGGTGTCGTTAGTTTTAAGCGGGTAAAAGTGCTGGTTTCGAGATACCAAGTCAACGTATTTATACACTGTATTATCAAAACGATGAAAAATGAGTATTTCGAGTAAGAAGAAGACTGAGAGGTCGTTTAGGGTGAAACGATCCTTCTCATTAACGTCGCTTGCGGTTGCACGCCTCTGTATACATATACTATAGATAATGTAGCATAATAAAAGAAAGTGAGCAGCTTGGGTTTTCAGGTTCTTTTAATCCTCCACTAAGGTGGATAATATCTGTGAGTTTTTACACGGACCTTCCGAGCCTCCGGTATAAACGACATTCTTGCAGAATCTCAGGGCGAGTCTGGGCCCATATACTGAAGGGAGCGAGCGAATCCGAGAGGCCAAATTAAAAGAGAGTGAGTTGCTTGAGAGCCGGGACCGCCTCGGTAGCAAATGACTTCGATATGCCATCCCCTTTTAGCACGAGCTGCATGCGAGTAACATGCATGGTATACGTTGGGTGTTCCAAGAAGAAGGGTTAACAATTTCGGCCTAACATACAAATTTTAGTGCTTGTTTCGTCACTAATATTTACCTCAATTCAAAGTACAATGACAATAAATATAATTTCGTGACATAAAGTACTAGGTAATTAACCTATTAACGCTCAAGTATATATCTTACTTAGAAATTATGAAGAGCAATGAAGTGTTAGCGCTTTTTCGTGGATCTTATTACTCATCTGATATTTTAATTAAGACATCCAAGATGGCGCACCACACGCAGAGAAATTTCTATGTTGTGACAACATAAAACGAGGACAACAAAAATCGTTACGTTAGGCTGGCAAATCTTTTGCTCGGCTGATAAATCTTTTTGCTGGGCTGAGCAATTTTTTTGTAAGCATAACGTAACGATTTTTGTTAAGTTAGGGGGGGTGGGTCTTACCCCCCAAGGGGGTGGGTCTTACCCCCTGACGCCAAGCCTGGGCTGGCAATTGTCATTTGTTAACGTTGCTTCTCTTCCAGCGCGAAAGCGCCTGGCGCCAAATTTTTCAGAACGAAAAATAAAGAAGAGAAGTAACAATGGACAATTTAAGGTTGTAGCTTGCGTTTCCCTGCGTTGGGTAAAATTCTCGTTACAATATATATTATATGAATGAGTGTGGTACGTAGAGTACGTTGACGAATCTAATTGGCGAATGTAAGAAAATTTGTGAATTTAAGCGTTGATAAAATTGATAATATATATGTTTATGGAAAAGAAAGAAATACTGTGTGAGAGTTAAAGACGATTGAAAATTAATATAATACGTTGATTGAACGAAATGTGAAAACTTGAATATTGATAAAATTCCTGATTTATATTATGATAAAAACAAATATTGGTTCTGAGAAATATGCGATAAAATGATTATGTTGTGTTGTAGAATCTGAAGAATATATTTGAAATTTTGGTGAACATATATTTAATACTCAAACTAGAAAACTTATTCAAAGGAAGTTTATTATTATTATTTATATGTTCTTTCCTTAATTTCTATGTTATGTTGTTATGTTGTAATCATTGGTAGTTCGAAACATTAAAACTTTACAAAGTTTATGTGAATATTTGCGTTGGCAAAGTTTCGATCAATAATTCAAGCAAATTAAACTACGTATTGATTTTCTGGAGGCAGTTTTGCCACATAATTCTGCCTTAATATGTCCAATGTTCCCAATTGTAATTGAATCAGTTCCGCCGATGTTTAGATTGTTATTTCATCAATAAGCAAATATTTGTTTTATGCATAAAGATGTATTTATAGACAGTCGATTTACCTTCAGATCTGGTGTTATATATGCTGCTTAATACGTCAGGAAATTACAATATCGGAAAGTGTCCCACGTCATATTATGGCTATGTCGCTTCAACGCCTTTGGCGAAACCTCTGGACAACCGGTCCTTGTACTTCGGTAACAGGTGGTCAACCACTTCACACTTGATGCACAAGAAGGGAAAAAAGTCACGGCGGGCTTCCCTCATCATACCGATTAAGAGCGTAACCACTTTATCGTACTAACATGGTGATAAATATTCTTGTCAACTGGAACGATCATTTGCCAATGGTGAACCGGTGATCGATGTTCCTTTGTCCAGCGCAGACTTTTCTTTGTTTTCTCTCGTAGTGATTATACAAATAACTTGATAGATTCGTGGAGAACTGATAAAAAAAATAATCCTCCTGCAAATTGCCACAAACATATGTTGGAATGTAAAATCTATTTATATTTTTTTACATTTTCATATTAAATTGAAACGATATCGATCAAAAATCGTTACTGAATATTTTATGCTTTCAATTTTAAATGGAATTTTTTTTTGTATCCCGAGAGCAAATAGTTTTTTTATGAATGACATTCTTTTTAGTGTGATTATCAAACTGCTTGGAAGATTTTATTGGTTTGCAACACAATCCTATTTATTTTCATAGAATTTGAACCTTGCACCAGATTTTTTCATATTTTAGCTTTGGTCATCAGATGTCATGTAGCAATGCGGAAAATATTTGAAAAGCGCAGGTTGTCATAATGTTATAGAACAGCGACTATGTTTTGACATTCATTTTAATTTCGTGCGAATATTTACTTAATTTTTTAATGAACGATGGAAATTTGTGAAGCACTAATCGGAGTGTGTTCATATTGATCACTAAATTCAAAGCAAGCGAACATAAGACCTTATTCGTATTCACAAATTCAAATTTTTCGACCAATTAATTAATTACAATAATTGATTAACCAGTCAGAAACGACGAATTCTCAAGTCAGACAAATTGTGAAAAAACTGGACTAGAATTCTAAGTGTTCTTCCTTCGAACCCGGATCGACATTTGTTAAAAGATTCACATTCGCGAATTTGATTGAAGCTTCACTTTTGCGCATTTTGAATAGGATCATCACGTATTCACAACCGAATTAGCGCTTCGTAAATTTCTATCTCACTTTCCAAAATTAATAATTAAAAATAAAAGTGGAGGTTGTTTTCAATATTTTATAGATCTCACACATGCTTGAGATTATAAAGGTAAAATAGAAAATTCGGCCAAGTATAATGCATTTGCTAAACGTACTAAACGAGACAAAGGAATCGATCGCCGATGGTAAACCGGTGCAGGATATGGTATTATAGTATATATATGTATATATATAGGTTATACATTAGTGTATATATATATATGTAGGTGCCGCACAATCTTGTGCAATCCTCAAGCAGTGCCATTCGGCTTATTGGCTTTATTCGACACTCTCTCGAGGTGAGTCAGACATTTTGGAAATTTCGATGTGCCGCCATGTCTCCAGAGTGAAATTGGCACATGGAATAAATAACTCCCTCGGAGGTCCTCTATCACTAATTAAAGTTCGTTCCTATTGGATGAACCGACGTATGCAGCGCTGTTGGTTTGGTCTATTAACTATCGTGGGATAAAAAGATTTTGGGGTCCGTTGAATAATTTATGGCCGATAAAAAATGCCTCGCAAAATATTTATCCTTTTTTGACCATATCCTTTTCTCCAGGGGCCAAAAATTCTTTCGACCCAACTTCCGTTTCACGGTGTCTTCCCAAACTTCTTAAAGCATAGGCGGCAAACACCATAAAACGAAAATTCTCCGTAATCTTTTTAACTTTAGTGCCTTCAAAGAAAATTGCTGCACTCAAACATTGAAGCATGAATTATGTATAGACACACTATCGCTTAAGGATGCATCACACATACATTCCCAACCAAAAGTTTAAATCATTGGAATTTAATGCTTCACGACAAGAGAGGAGTAGAAACAATATCAATGTCATTGCAGATAAGGACAGTAATTTTTTTATAATTATAACTTATTAATAAATTAGTAAAACAAAATTGTCCAACAAACTTTGGGATTTATTTTCTTCTCTCATGAGACTAATTCGCTGTTCTTTCGAATACATATGATATCTTTGATCGGTTTTAACCGTCTCGAATTTTATTTTCTTCAATTTGTGGGGTAGCTTAAAGTCGCAACATTTAATATCTGGGATTATTGTCCCGAACGTCATAAAATACTGCAAGCTAATTGAACCGTACAATATCCTGTAAAATTCAACAGTATCAAATATGCACATGATTTTTATTTACATAGTGGCTAATCATTTCTATAATGATCTCGCTCAAAGTTGCTACAATTATTCATACATGAAAATACACATACGGCTTTATGGGTGGGAGTCGAATAGCGAATGGCGAAAATAACGAATAGCTAAAGTAGCGAATGGCTAAAATAGCGAATGGCTAAAAAAGCGAATGGCTAAAATAGCGAATGGCTAAAATAGCGAATGACTAAAATAGCGAATAACTAAAATTGCAAATGGCTAAAATAACGAATGGCTAAAATAGTGAATGGCTAAAATAATGAATGGCTAAAATAACGAATGACTAAAATCGCAAATGGTTAAAATAACAAATGGCTAAAATAGGGAATGACTAAAATAATGAATGGCTAAAGTAGCGATTGGCTAAAATAGCGAATGGCTAAAATAGCGAATGGCTAAAATAACGAATGGCTAAAATAGCGAATGGCTAAAATAATGAATGGCTAAAGTAGCGAATGGCTAAAATAGTGAATGGTTAAAATATCAAATTTGATAATAATGTCCATTCTAGATTTAGACGATCGTTATTATGAAATTCGCTATCTTAACCGAAACTGATATATAGTTTTTTGGTCCCACGGAAAACAGACTTTGCAGAATATGCGCCAACAAAGTTATTGGTTGTATTACAATGAGCTTGGTTGCGCTAACCAATAACTTGATTGATCTAACCTATTAATCGGCTGACGCATATATAACCAAGCATTTTTTTTGCGTATGGGAATATATGTGAATCCTTTACATCTCAAATTTCTTTAATGATCTCGCCCAAAATACATACAAATACTCGACTATTTCGAAATAAATATGTCCTGCCGATACATAACCTTCTATTTACCCCGCTAGAGTGCCGAAACTCTCCCTTTCTCTCTCTCACCCTCTCTCTTCCTTTCTTTCTCTTTCTTTCTTCGTTTCTTGACGACGTTGAAGCGGGCGAGGACGAGAGAATTCTCTCGCGCGCGCGTTAGGCGCGGACGAGTTCGCTCTGAGCTCGAGGTCGCTAGCCGCGCGCGAGAGGCGCGCAACCAGCGACCGCTCAACCGATTGGTTATGGCCTGGCCGCACGGAATCGCTTCCCAAGGCGAGAGAGATTGGTGCCCTCTCGCATGCTGCGATATAGCTCCCAGGTACAGCACCAGCAGCAGCAGCAACGACAGAGAGCGGTCTGGTCTGCTCTATACTCCCTACATTACGTTTGACGCTTTCGTATTCGTTAACCCAGTGCGATGAACCCCAACAGCAGTAGCATCAGAACCACTCCCGTCACGGCTTGACTTCTGGTTTGAGTACGTCTTTGAATCCCGCATTAATTTAGTTCCTTTTCCACGCTTCTTTCCTTGAAATATGTGGTACTATACACAGAGAAAAATTTTTACGTTATGATAACTCACCACAAGAGACTGGAACAAATGTATAGGACATTTGTTTTATAAGAATCAAGACTGTGCCACGTAAATCTTAGTTATTAATGCTTTCCGTGTATTTTGTTCAATACACAGAATTTAAGGTAATTATTCAAACTATCAAATGTTACCCTAAATACCACCATTCATCGTGTCACAAAATTATGGTATCCGTCTAAAAGAAAAATTCGATTTTCCACGTGTTAATCAAATGGTAAATACAAAAGGTCGTTGCGTAACCTTAAAAAAAAATCGTACGAAACTTCCCTTTACAAAGGGCCAATATTAGGGTCCAGACTATAGTTTTTTGATGTGGCAAGTAAAAAAAAGTTTTTTTAGGCAGTCTAGTGTACACCGTAAAAAAAACAGCAAACAGCGTAGCTTCGCTCTTGTTTCTTCCTCTCATCCTCTTGCACCTTTTCCAATCTCATCTCTCTAGGCGCTTGCCTGTCGCTTTTCTTTAACGGGGGCCAATATTAGTGTCTAGACTATACTTTTTTGATGTGGCAAGTAAAAAAAGTCTTTTAGGCAGTCTAGTGTACACCGTAAAAAAAACAGCAAACAGCGTAGCTTCACTCTTGTTTCTTCCTGTTATTCTCTTGCACATTTTCCAATGTCATCTCTCTGAGCGCTTGCCTGTCGCTTTTCTTTAACGAGGGCCAATATTAGTGTCCAGACTATACTTTTTTGATGGGGCAAGTAAAAAAAAGTCTTTTTAGGCAGTCTAGTGTACACCGTAAAAAATAGCAAACAGCGTAGCTTCACTCTTGTTTCTTCCTCTCATCCTCTTGCACCTTTTCCAATCTCATCTCTCTGGGCGCTTGCCTCTCGCTTTTCTTTAACGAGGGCCACACGCAAAAAAAGTCTTGGTTAGAACAGCTAAGCGCTTAGTTATATATGCGCCAGCTAAGTTATTGGCTAGACCAGTCAAGTTATTTGTTAACCAACCAAGTTATTAATTGACTAACCAAGATGATTTAGTTGGTGTAACCAATAACTTGGTTGGTCAAACAATAACTTGGTTGATTAAACAATAACTTGGTTGGTTAAACAATAACTTCGTTGGTCAAACAATAATTTGGTTCGTCAAACAATAACTTGGTTGGTGAAACAATAACTTGATTGGTTAAACGATAACTGGGTTGATCAAACAATAACTTGGCTGGTCAAACAATAACTTGGTTGGTCAAACAATAACTTGGTTGGTCAAACAATAACTTGGTTGGTCAAACAATAACTTGGTTGGCGCATATATAACCAACCGCCTTGGTTGATCTAACTAACCCTTTTTCTCCGTGCAATATTCGGGTCCACACTATAATTTTTTGATGTGGCAACTAAAAAATTTTTTTTTTGTCAGCCTAGTGTACAACGTAAAAAAAACATCAAACAGCGTAACTTTGCTCTCGTTTCTTCCTCTCATCGTGTTGCACCTTCTCCAGTCTCATCTCTCTTTGGGCGTTTGCCTCTCGCTTGTTCCACTGGTAAAAATGTTGTGCGCGAGCGACGAACGAATCGAGCGTATAATAACATTCTCTCACGGGGCGTATCGATATCGCGTCAGCCTTTGCCTCTCCCCGTCGCGTTATGTAAATCCCTTCTTCACGAGTGAGAAAGAGATAAAAGTGCATCGGCCAGCGGAACGTTACTCTCGGTGGTGGTGGTGCTGCTGCTGCTGCTGCTGCATTTCTGCATTTGTTTCTTGGCGTTCCTACTGCTGGTGAGATTCGCGGAAGGTGAGTCGATAAATTGCCATCTCACGTTTCTCGCACCCGTTGTACACTCGACTATGCAGTTCTGCTTTCTGCTTTCTGCTCGTGGGCTCCTTCCACTCTCCAAGTTTATATATACACCCGCAAGACTGTACGACTCTCTCGCCCTCTATTCGAGAACGATTCCCCAACGCTGCACTTTTAAGCCACTTCAGTTTACATACGGAAATAAACATATGTTACCACAGCCACAGGATGTGTAGATACATAAAGTACAAAGATACCGTTACAAAATGTTGTAATTTTCGATACAGTGGAGAATGTAATGGAAAGAGATGACAAATTTAAGTATTGTAGTAGTAATAGATTTATTTGTGACAGATGAATCCCTTTTACGAATTACTAAGTGAACTTAAATTGAAGTATTGTATTTATTGCATACTCAGAATATTTATTTTTCCTATTAATCGGTTACGATGCTATTAATACACTAGGATTAAATAGAATCGATGGAATCTAAATGTAATTAAAAACCGGTTATCACTAAAAATCGATCATGAGGCAAAACTGGTTTTAAGGGTTATTTTATCGTTGTCAATTTATTTTATGCGATATTTTGTCATGTATGAGGATATTACGGCGTGTGTAATTTTGTTTTTCGTATATTTAGTTGGTATGATGATCCGTCAGGTTACCTTAAAAAAGATATTGAGACAGCAAAATTAATGAATTAGTTTGGTCGACAAATATTCGCCTCAGCCGTTTATAATAAAATTCAATATTTTTTTCATATATTTATTTCTCAGTGAAATATTAGAATAGAAGACACTTGATATCTAGGATTCGTCAGCTCTCATTTTTAAGGATTATTTGATCCTGTTCAATTTATTTTATGCGATATTTTGTCATATATGAAAATATTTTTTCGTGTGTAATTTCGTTTTTGAAAAAAAAAAGACAGTGAGTCAGTCCAACTAGAGAATTAGTTTGCATGGCAAATATTCTCCTCAGCGATTCATAATAAAATTCAAAAACTTTTTCATATATTTATTTCTCAGTGAATAATTAGAATAAGAATTTTAAGAATAATTTTATAGTGGTCAATTCATTTTATTTTTATTTTTTATCATATATGAGGATATTTTGATATCCTGTGTAATTTCGTTTATGAAAAAATATTCGCCTCAGCCGTTCATAAACAAACAAAAAATTTTTTTAAATGTATTTATTTCTCAGTGAAATATTAGAATAAAATAAACTTGAAATGTAGAATTTTAATAGACAAAGTTTGTTGATCGAATCTCCGGAGACGTCGGCTACCGTAAAGTCTACCTATGTCAGACATTACCTTCCCGAACAAACGCGGTGAATAACAGGTCCGGAGCCAGCAGGCTCTCGATCTTGCTCACGCGTGTTTTTATGCGTGTATGTGTGCGCCTCAATTATATGTTAATGGAAATTTGAACCAGACGCCGGACTCGGCACAGCTTCGCTCTCACTATATCCCGCTTGATGTCCGTCATTGAGGCGAAGGTCTCGTATCTATAATATGCGTATACTATCCTATGTTCTCGAAATAGTCCTCTATACACTTTGGTCCAAGTTACCACAATTCACATTCATTTTCCATATCGCGTGACTAATACAATAAAGGCTAAAAGAATCGTTGATTTCTTTTTACACCGAGAAAGTGGCTCTCCTTCCATTATATGATATTACCTGAATATAATGAAAATCTGCATTTATTTTGTACCCGTTCAGGCTATTTATATCACAAAATCAAGCCTTACTTGTGTGTGACACTAATTGAACACTATTGAACCACAAATATAGAGACGGGAATGCAATATGAGCGATATAAAGCAGAATAAGTTATGGCTATTTTTTATTCTGAATTGCTGATTATTCATTTATGAAACAGTGAATAATTTGTGACAAACAAAATATAGCAGATGATTTGATGATTTTTTTTTCTTCTATTTTTATACACTTCCACCGTCAAAATGTTGATTTTTATACAAAGTTTAGATGCTTGGAAATAGATATGTAAATATTTTTCAGTTGGGTATAATGAGCCACTTAAACGTGACGGTAAAATATATTAATTTTTTAAATCGTCCTTCCGACATAGATATCGCTATATAAATTTCATTTTGTACAGGTTCTTTAACGTACAGACTAAATAAATATTAATACGATTACCATGAAATTTTATGGGAATAAATATTTTTTACATCTATTAAAAAATGTACACATAACGTTATATTCACTGCAATCGTTAACAGATATTTTGAACGTTATTTTAATTAATTTATAAGAACAAAAGTTCGATAAGACGTTCAGGAAATACATCAAAATACCGGTAAATTAGTCCGAAACAAAATAACATATCGGAAGCTCAAATCTATTCACTGGTTTGATTCAAAAGTTGCGCAATGAAACAAATTTGAAATTTTTCGTTCGTGCTCTAACTTCCGGAATTTTTAAGATATCGGGTTCAAATTTGGTCCACAAGTAGAGTGTGGGTAAACTAAACATCACTTCGAATCTGGCAAGAATCTGTCAAAGGGTTAAAAAATAATGTCATTTAAAATTTTTCAAAACAAGGCTGCAAAGTAGAACTTTGCAAATTGCTTCCTCATTATTGTTGAATTTTTACAAAGCTTCCTCTATGAGGAAGCCAAAATAGATTAACATACTTCTTCATAGAGGTAGATTTGTAAAAATCCAACAACAATGAGGATGCAATTTGCAAAGTTCTACTTTGCAGCTTTTTTTCTCGGTTGTAGTAAACACTTTTCTGATGACTTAGTTTAGGTCTCCTTAAAAACAAAGAAACATTTCGTCAAAGTCAATGAAAAAATTCAATGCACCCATTTATTTGAAATCAATGAATTATTTTTTCTCGGTGTAGTAAACACACAAAGTATGGAGTATGTAGTAGTTATCCGTGGTAAAGCACACAGAGGAACATGTAAAGGTTCAAGCGTGGTGCTGCTGCTGCTGCAGCGTCGATGAATGATTTATGAAACGGTATCGCCCTTTTTATCACAGACAGGATTCAGGTTGCTGGGAGACCCGGAGGGCAAAGCAAAGGCAGTACACACTCAATTTCTCGTCTCTCTTCCCTAATGCCTCGATTGGCCGGTCTGGCCGGAGGATGTGAGCCATTCCGTGTAATTGCATGGTCGTAGAGAGTATGTAGGTAGGTTGGATGGTTTGTTGGAAGGTAGCGCCGTACTTACACGCTTGTACTGTACGTAGTCTAGTACAGAATACAGAGTGCAGACATAATCCCCAACAGTGGTAATAGATGAGATATGTAGTGTAGGTGAACATCGAGTGCACAGGTAAATCCGGTGTTCGCCAGTATGGGAATTGAAAATAACAGGGTGGCCAGCAGGAGAAGAAGGCAAAGAAGAAGGAGGAGGATATTCCCATCAGCTGCGGATCCTCCTGTTTCGATCTCGTAGACGCCTCATAGCACATCCCCTCCGAATAGCTGCCTTACTCTTAGTTGAGAGTCGCGTGCACACTCTATCTTTACTTACCCAAGCGAGGAAATTTATCTACGGTGAAAGAACGTTTTCGATAATCCAATCTCGCTCGTGATGACCTGGAAAAAAATGTACTGCCGTGATAAAAGTTTCAATGAGATTTTTTTATGTGTCTACGTATGAGATTTTCAAACGTTCAATTTGGTACAATATTGAAGAGAACATCCATGATTAATATATATATATATATATATATATATATATTTATTTATTGAAAATTCGATACTTAATTTAGCTCAAAATAATCTTTGATATCGATCTCAAGTGCATCCTAAAAATCGAGCGTGTAAGTTTGTCGTTTCCTATCTTTTACTATATGACGACTTTTTACACACTTTAAACATATAGCATTTTACATGGTAATGATACGTAAAATGCAACAATCCACCATTCCACCTCACAGAAGAAATGGTTCTGCTCGGTCAGCGAATATTTTGTTAAAATAGAAATAAAAAAAATCGGTTAGCCTGGGAAAAATATTTGTTAGGCTAGTAGATAACTAAATTTTTTCACTATTTGCATTTGCCACAAAATGTACTCACCCAAATATTCGTAAAATTAATTAGAGATAAACATCCCTCCACATTTATCACAATCTGTACATTTCAACATTGACCCAAGACTGGCCCAAGCTGGCATACTGGCTGAGTCTCAGACACGCAACATCCAGTCAGACTTAACTCCCAAGTAGGGTTAAGTTCGGGGCTACAGTTGTATCACAGCACTGGTCTAAGGCTGACCCAGGCTAGAGTACTGGCCCAGGCTAGGGTATTGGCCCAGGCTAGCGTCTTGGCACAGGTGAGCTGTCTGACCCAGGCTAGCGTACTGGCCCAGGCTAGCGTACTGGCCCAGGCTAGCGTACTGGCCCAGGCTAGCGAACAGACCCAGGCTAACTTACTGGCCCAGGCCAGCTTAGTAGCCCAACCCAGCTTACTGGCCCAGGATAGCTCACGTTCCCAGGCTAGCGTACTGGCCCAGGCTAGCGTATTGGCCCAGGTTAGCGTACTGGCCCAGGCTAGCATACTGGCTTAGGCTGGAATACTGGCCTAATCTCAGACATGTTTATATCCAGGCAGACTTAACCCTATTTGGGATGCATTATTCGAAAACGGCTCTTTCATAAGCGCACTGCATGTAAGTGAGTGCATTACTTTGCCATACAATATCGAAATACATCAACTCCGTATTTGCACAGTGAAACTAAACTTTTCACTGCATCGTCTGCGGCAAACTATGCAGTAGAAAGTGAAGTCTGCGGGTCAGTTACACCGTGTAAACGCGGTAGCAACGGATAGGGCCACGCTCGCGACGAGCAAGACGAAACTGCACAGGAGCACGTGCGCTCGACCTCGTCGTACCGAGTCACGGAAGCGGGAGCTACCACCGCGGCGTTCGCCTTCTGCTTACCATTCCCCTTCGTCCTCAGCGATCTTAACGATGTATGTGCGTGGTACACGATCGTTCTTGACCCCCTGCATCGCGGTTGTAGATAGACCTCTTCGTCTCAATCGTGAAAGAGCCTCTTCAGTGGTCCCTGCAATATCCACTTCTCTCAATCTCCCTCACTCTTCTGACAATCATAATGAATAATGCGATTGAAACGTCAATCAATCTCTATAAGTTATTTACTTGTCGTTAGATCGATACATTCAATCAACTTTTTGTACGACATTTTTGCGATAATACAATTAATGAGAAATCGAGCAGAATTTTTTGCATTACGTCATACATAAATCAGGCCCTGACTGGGTGATGAGAAAGACCTGATAAAGCCCTAGTAACGTCAGATTCACACCTGATGTTTAGTTCCAAATTTCTACTCCAGAAGCTCATACCGAAATCGATATATATTTATATTGTATGCAATAATTTTTGGACAGTTATTTTAATAGAAGAAGTGTAAATATTAATTTAGATCTCAATAATAATCCCGATTATAATATGTGAATGATTCTCATTTATCCATTTTTCACTTACTCAATTTGTTTATTAATTACACTCAATTTTTTTCAGTCAGGATAATTTTTTAATTAATTATATTTAGATTTTAATTTAAATATTACATTATATTGAATAATTATAATTATATTTAGATCTTTACACTTCTTCTGGTTTTGTCATTTGATAAAGCTGTTCGTATATTGTGTCTACTAAGAGTAATTTACTCTCTCTCTCTTCTTTTATTTTTGTAGTAACATTTTTCCCACTTAATGGGAAACCCGTACCAGAATCGATGTTGTAGATTCGAGACGTATGACGATTTAACTTAACGGTAGACTTCATCTTATTCCTCTTCATTACCATCTTCGTCATCTGGTATACACTTTATTTGGCTCCCTTTAAAACTGCACACGACACATGGTCTGTACTCTGGACAGGACAGAAACATAACGTGTATGGTAGCGAAGCACGTGCTCGTGGTGGAGTCACGAGAGGCCACTTTTCTCGAAATAATAATGGCGTATACGTGCCAGCAGTGTGCCAGAGCATTCATTCTCTCCTTCTGCCCTCGTCTGGTCGTCGTTCGCTCCGCGTGGCCCAGCATGGGTCCGCTTTCTTTGCCTCCCATCCTCTTACCCTCTCTCCCTCTTTCTCTCTCTCCTTCATCCCCTTAATTTCTCGATCTTACCATATATAACACGAGGACCTTTCCTCCGCTCGGCGTGAGTTATGACCGAATAAATCTGCCTAATCGAGTCTAGAGTCTCTATAGACTACCTCCTTCGCTCACGATACGAGCGTGTAAATAGAAAAACGACCCTTAACAAAACATGACGCTTGTGATCTATCGTTCACGTGTTCATACGCCGTTGTTACACGGAGGCGCCCCCAATTTCCGCCGAATTCTCGTAAGATAGAAGTGCAATGTCATAAAGCAAATATCGAAAAAAGATGTAATAACACAAGTGAAAATATTATATAAAGATTATATTAAAATCATATATAAAGATTTTATTTTGTATACTCCATAGGAATTTATAGAATCAATTTCTAAAGAACTATATACAAAAAATATATATTTTATTATATTATATATTTATTTATATTTTTATATTTATATTATATTACATAAAAAAATATTTTATATATTTTTTATTATATATATATATATATAATTTATAATTTTATTTACCTATTATATTTATATAGTACCAACAAATTTTGGCTATGTATTTATGAAATTCATATTGTTATATTTCTGACAGACAATATATGATATCGATATAATAGATACATCCTCTATGTACTATAATATATACTATATAAAAATTATTTGTTTTTATATGGTTCTATAGAAATTAATTTTATAAGTTCGATATTGACTATAGAAAATATATGAAGGTTCTATATGTTAACTTTTGTATATAGGGTCTATAAAAATCTTTATTTATAATTTTAATATAATCTTTATATTGTATTTTCACTTGGGAAGGAGGTGCAAAGTGCATCCGCTGCGTCGAACTCCGTGGTAAAAAGGAAAGAAAAAAAGGCTGACTATACACCGACAATCACTACTGAATCACGATCTCGTAGGTTCTTCTGGTTTGTGATGATTCTACTCGTTTGAAATCCCAACGAATATGCGGTTATTTCCTTCGCTAAACTTCGTATTTATCGTTGAATTCTTGCCGATTATAAAGTTTTTCTGCGATTTTATAGATATTGGAGATTGCAGTAACTCACGTACATTTACAGTCACTCATTTTTATTCAGCGTTCGCAGACATTCACAAATACTCACATAACGTTCATGGATACTCATTTATAAGACTTATGAAGTATCTGTCAAATTCATTTATGAGACTTATTAAATATCTGTCAAATTCATTTATGAGACTTATGAAATATCTGTCACATTCATTTATGAGACTAATGAAATATCTGTCACATTCATTTATGAGACTTATGACATTTCTGTCACATTTATTTACGAAACTTACGAAATATCTGTCAAATTCATTTATGAGACTTATAAAATATCTGCCAAATTCCTTTAGGAGACTTGTTACATTTCTGTCACATTTATTTGCGAGACTTATAAAATATCTGTCAAATTCATTTATGACACTTATGAAATGTCTGTCACATTCATTTATGAGACTTATTAAATGTCTGTCAAATTAATTTATGAGACTCATGAAATATCTGTAAATTAATTTATAAGACTTATGAGATTTCTGTGAGTGCCTATTAGTATCTGTGAGTGTTCATTAATGACAGTGTGAGTGTCTGTAAGTGTCTGCACTTAGAGAAATTGTGGAAGTCAACGTCTTTTTTTTGTACTTACAGTAACAAAAAAATTGTTTTGATGAATTTGTTTATAGCTAACTAACTATAAAAATAATCGCATGGATTCCAATTAATAGCACTACTACTAATAAACATCATTGTTCTTTTTTCACACCAGATCAATGAAAAATTTTACAACAAAGAAATTTTCATCAAGTTCAACTGACTTAATCTTGTAATTGTACCACAAATATCAGATTACCATATGTACATATATTCTTATCAACATGATGAAAAATCAGCAAGAAAAAAAATAAATAAACTTGACATCGCGAATTCCGGCCTCGCTCTCAAGTGCGTGCATCGTGGTTTATAGTATGTATACTATACGATGTAATAATTCTTGTACAATACACCGACGATTGCAACACTGTATAGATATAGAATATCGGTGCAGGGAAGAGACCGCGTGCTGGGCTGGAGACGTGGGAGTTGACCATAGACCGGGCGTGATCCTCACGGCCTGACCAGGCCGAGCGTGCAGTGAGTTTGCGCACAGTGCCTCACACTCCTATACTTACTACCGCTAAATATATATATACAAGGTAGAGTGGGGGCAAAATGGACACTCGGGGCAAAATGGGCACCCCAATTCATATGTCGGGATGGATTAAATCCCGCAGGCGGGGCAAAATGGCCACCACAAAATGGTTAACCCATTTCGGATGTGGTGATGGGACCCCATGGAAATAAAATACATTCGAAAATATATAATTTTTATACTAAATATATTTGAAAAAATGTATATGTCAGGATTGGAAAATATATGCAAGCGAAAAATATATCTGAGGTATATCGAAAATATATTAAAAATTTATTATGGGTATTTCACTGCCCAATAAATTTGAAAAAAAAAATTCCAATAGTTAATCTACTCTATTTGTACATAGTTCTCTATCCCCTATATTTCCTTAAGGTGCTCGCTTTGCCCCATTCTCCCCTATACATATATATATATATATATGCTTAGTGTATAGCTACGTATACAGTCGCGTTGCTCGAGACTAGTCATGGGTCAGTGAATCCCCATTTCCTAGTCACGTATCTGAATACTTCGAGGCTCCCGCAGCAACGACTATACCCCTGGGGACTTAAGATAGCATAAGACACACCAGGGCTCGTTGTTGTCTTTTTCATTTTTTATTTTTTTTTTTATTTCTCAAACCGATTTCTCGAGCTTGCACGTCTCGCCAGGAGGATTTACAACAAGAAAGTATATTGCTCATGCTCTTCATACAAGTACTGCACAAACGAAACAAAATGTTGTAGCATATATAGCACTGAAGTCAGCAACGTTGCGTTTGACCTAACAGGTATAGCCTGAAGATTTAGGATTTATTAGTACTTGCTCTCTGGTAATGATAGCTGTCAATAATTCCGTTGTAGCATCACATTATTATTATTATAGTTGAAAAAAAAGAACAAGGCCCAAGAAATCCAAGTAAAAAAAATTATATGTAGAGTATATAATTTTAAATAAAAAATATTTTATATAAAAAAAAGATTAATTAATTAAATATAAAATATGTATAGTTATAGCCATAGAATTAGGTATATATAGGCAATATATACGCAATCTATATAAAATTTATACATAAACCCAAATTCACAATTGACGCTAATGTAAATTGCATATTGATTGTATATAGTTTATGCAAACTATATATGTCCAATTCCATATATCGGACTATATACAGTTTTTTTACTTGAGGAAATTGATTTAGAATATTGGAGATGGTTTTTGCAATGAATATCCTTTTCGTTCTTATATTATTCCGTTTCGCCCCAATGTCGCAGTTCTTCCCAAATTTATTTAAAGATTTTCACAAAGAAATACTAATAATTAATAATTAAAATTAAGCGAACTCCGACATTAGGCCAAAACGTAATAACGTAAAAAAAAGGTCGTTCGTTGCCAAAAGAATTTCCACAATTTTTTTTATTCGAATCCGAACGTCCACATCATTTATCGAAATTGTTTTGCTTCCGTTGGTTTAATTTGCCCACGGAGAAAAATCATTTGCTAGCATAGTGACAGCAAACTTTATTTGTTGGCCTAGAAAATGTATTTGCTGGCCTAACAAATAATTTTGCTCGCCTAGCAAATCTTTATGCTGGTCTAGTAATTTTTTTGACAAGCCTAGCAAATAATTTTTGTTAGGCTAAGAAATATGTCGTTGCTGTGGTATTAGCAACTGATTTGTCGATGCAACAAAAGTTTTCTCCGTGCAGTTCCTATTTTTTTTTTTACTTAATATTGCAACATTTTGAATTTTCTTTTCGCTGAATAATCGAGACATTGTTGAAAGGTGGTATCGTTGCGACAATGCGTTCAGGATCCCCGTGAGAATTGAAGACACGTGACCCCAACCGGCGATTCAAGTTAACAGGCTCTCGTTGTTCAATTAAGTTCTATTCATGCGTACACCCTCATCGAACTCTCACCAACACTTGGGCATGATCATGAATAAGAGGCATGCAATGCCAACTTGAAAGATATTCCCGTGTCAATTTACTCGATTCTCTCGTTAGCTCATTATCAGAGTTGTCAATGCCTAATATTTATAGAAATAAAAAATTACGATATGATTCGCTCTATAATTATGATTTCATAATAATTACATGTAGTGATTATATAGCGATTATAATACAATATGTACAATTTTAAATAGCTTCAAAACTATTAATTATTAATAAAATTTCACGATAATCCTTTTGCAAAAATGGAATATAATAATTAATGCATTTTTTTAAACTATTTTTTTCCGATATTTCAGAAAAAAATCAGTATTTTTTTGCAGCTACTCACATTTTTGTACTGAATTATTTTTAAAAAATGTTTTCGAATAAATATATTCAATTGCCAGTCTTTGAAATGTTCATTCTCGCGTAAAATGGTAAGCGGTATTCAAAATGTAACTTACCCTAAAGTATTTATTCGAAGTAAACGAGCGTAACAAACAGCAACAGCCGTTCTCTCGTAAATCGATCGATTCCAAATAAACGTATATAACTTAGAAGTTAACAGTCTGTCGGATAGGGGCCGAATTTCCTGTTTGAATGCTTATCGAGTAGATAAACAGTTCCGCTTCGATATACGAAAGTTAGTATTCACTCTTTTTCGTCCCAAGTTTAAAAAAATATATATATATAGAGTCTACATCGTCAAATGTATATAATCTATAATTTATATTACCTCATTTATTTATTTATTGAGATAAGAAAATTGTATTCCCACGCAGTGAAGACAGAGTTGAAACCATAATGTTTCGTTGAAATTTTGGTATAGCAAAAGTACTTATAGATAAAAATTAGATAATATGGTAAGAAATTGAGCAATATATGCCGAGGGTTCAAACTAAATCTTTAAACGATCTTAAGCCAGAATAAAAAAAATTGTCCGCCGGACAATTTTTTTTTAATTACTTATTTTTTGCTTTATACTTTGATATCTGGGCAAATAATACATTAAATGTACTCAAATTTGTTGACATTTCCAGAAAAAACAATTTAAAAAGAGTGTGTGAATATTTTATTTGAGTAAAATTGTAACCTTAGTTTTAAATCAACTCTCTATGCTCCCACGCCCTATGAATGTTTTAGCCGATTTTTTTCGTATGTTGTTGCCTTCTCCATAATAATATTGTAAAGAATATATCGTTTACACCATCCCCATAAATTCCGGTTCACAAGCGTATACACACATGCATAATACATATGTATATACATATAAGAGGCGCCATAGGGTTTCCAGTGCGTGTTTTCTTCGTGCTTTAGACCAATTACAGGATAGCAAAAATGAAGCTAAGCTCTGAGCATTTAGCATCGGCATTTCAATAAGCACGAAAGTGGAGCGTATTGGTCGACATAATAGCCGAGTAGTAAGGATTATGCAGATGCTACTCAACGCTCGATTTAAACCAGCGTACCAAGTGGTATAACAGGCATATGAACTTGTTCCTGCAGTCTATGTATGTGAACACATTTAAAAAGAAACAACGCAAGTACCATGCGGAGAAACTGTGCGATTGTTGAAACTGCTTGTTATAAATTTATACATTATTTTAGGCGATTTTCACTTTAAACATCTGGCATTTCAAATTAGTTTAAAAAAATAAAACAGGAATGACATGTACTTGAAACAAAAAAATTCACAGCTCATTTTGTTGTATGGAGTTGATGTTGCTTAAGAGTTTCATTCTAAACCCTTATTTACAATGGAATTATTTCTTTCATACAAAACTGGTGAACAACTTTTTTTTGTCGAATTTTGGCAACTATATCTCGGCACAATTTCGGAATTGGACTGTGTCGACTTGGTTATGTGTAGTAGAATTTTGCTGTGTCGAGTTGGTGATGTGTAGTAGAATTTTGCTGTGCCGTGTTGGTGATGTGTAGAGTTTTGCTGTGTCGAGTTGGTGATGTGTAGTAGAATTTTGCTGTGCCGAGTTGGTGATGTGTAGAGTTTTGCTGTGTCGAGTTGGTGTTGTGTAGAGTTTTGTTGTGTCGAGTTCGTGATGTGTAGAGTTTTGCTGTGTCGAGTTCGTGATGTGTAGAGTTTTGCTGTGTCGAGTTGGTAATGTGTAGAGTTTTGCTGTGTCCAATTGGTGATGTGTAGAGTTTTGCTGTATCGAGTTAGAAACGTATAATTTTGTTGTGTCGAGTTTCGCCGTGTCGACTTTTACCGTGTCCAGTTGATCTATGGTGCAGTTTTTCTGTGTCGAGTTGCACCATGGCACAGTCTTTTTGTGTCGAGTTGCGCAACGGCAGATTTTCATTGTGTCAAGTTAGTAATGCGTCCAACTTTGCCGTGTCCAGTTGAACCATGGTGCAGCTTCGCTGTGTCGATTTGCGCAATGTCACAACTCTTGTTGTGTCGGGTTGCGCAACGTCAACATTTTTCCTGTGTCGAGTTGAATCTCTGTTTATTTGCCTGTATCGCCTTGATGATGTTTTGATTGGGGATCCGTAGAAAGAAGATACTACCCATGATGTATATGTATGTCTGTGCATTATAAAAAAACAAAGCAAGTGCTTACGTCGCATGGAAACTGTGTACACTCTACAGCGAAAGTTACATAGTAAAGTCCAAGTGTTTGCTACTGCGATGCAATGTATCGTCCGGCTGACCGATTCTTATGCTCTACCTTGGGTTAGCCTAGGGCACAGAGGTTTATCTGTGCGCCTATCCTGTGCGCGCTTTAGTCCCCAGGCTCTCAACACGCGAGTCTCTCTTCCAATGGCCGGCAATTCACTCACCTCTTTCTTCTGGTAATGGCGATACTAAATCCTCCGGCGAAAACCCTAATGACACGCATTATATTCCGCAGAGAATTTTTTATATTCGAGAGAGTGTAATACGTCCGAGTGGAGAATTATTATAACGTATGGTGGCAGAAAGGCGCATAAGCGGTAACTCAAGCAACGACAACAGCAGTTGCAGCTGCGTGCGTGACGGGCGTACACACCGGACGTACACAGGACGCTTTGCACTAAGTACTCGGTACGAAGTATCCTCTACACACTTACAATACGCTTTTACAAGCCATCGGAGACTTGAATTTCTTCGAAAGGGTTGCACCATAGGCTTTCATAGTAGGGGAAACCACATTATGCTCTACATTTCTCATACAAGGGCAACACTTGTGAGAAATGTATTGCTATTTAATACGTATATCATTCCAATTTGAAGCTTGAGCATTACTAACACAATTCTGTGTATGAAAGGTCCTGAATAAAACGATTATTGCACGGAAAAAATGCTTGGTTAAAACAACCAAACACTTGGTTATATATACGCCAGCCGATTAATTGGTTAGATATACAATAACCAAGTTATTGGTCAGCGTCACCAAGCGTATTGTAATACAACCAATAACTTGGTTGGCATAATCAACAATCTGATTGGTCTAACCAAGAAATCTTTTTTTCCGTGAACACTGAGAAAAATTCTTGCTTGGGCTTCTTAAGATCTTGGTTAAAAATTTGCCAATGGAAATTTGGTTGGCTCTTAGTTATTGGTTAGGCGTACTAAATACTTAGTTGTGCCTACGAAATCTTTGGGTATGTTAACCAAGAAATTAGTTGAGTCTACCAAATTTCCGTGAAAAACGAATCGTGTTGCCCCTGAGTTGAAATTTAGAACCTCTTTGAAACCTAAATTTGGTTCTCTCGTCTAGAATCATGAATCACCGCAAAACCTCCAAAAATGAACCTCAGATATCAATCTCTTGGAGTCAACGGAGAAAATTGTAGACTGAAATTTTATATTTGAACCTCCAATTAAATTCTACAGAGTGATATGAGGTTTTAGGGTCGAATTCATAATCCCAAGTTTGAACTTAAATACGAAATACAATGTAAAATTTTATCCTAAGTACAAACTTAAGTTCAAACTTGGGAGTATAAATTTCGCCCTTAGACCCTTGTATAAATCCTTTTACCCATTTTCATTGATTTAATAGTGTTTGAAGTGTCTAAATTTTAACACGGGTCAAATGTAATGTTTCCTAACTTTATATTGAAGTGACTTTCTACAATTTTACTGGCTTGTTATTTGTACAGAACTTTACCATGTAAATTCAATATTCTTGTGAGTTTATTACAATAAATGACACAACGTAACAGACAGGAAATAAAACACTTGGCAAAACGCTTTATTTTTACACTCACAATAATATCAACTTGTGGTAAGCAGATAGTTAGTTTAATGCGAAACCGTTTGCGTCGAGAGGAATACCAATTGGAACAAGTGAAATTCCCACCCGTATCATGATTTGCATAAACATTTTTATTGCCTTGAATGGATTTTCCGCTTCAACTGTCTTTAGATCTTCCGGTTTATGAGATTTCAAACATAGAGTTTTAAAAAATTGGCAGAATAGACAAAAAGTATATATGTCCCTGACAAATACAGAAAAAAAAGTTGTTTATTCATTTTTTTACCATTTTTGATTACGTAAAATATAACATTGACAAATGGATCCGAAAAACTGTGTTACAGAATTTCACCTTACCCGATTTTAAAAATGTTCTTTCTCGATCATAACAAAGTCTTAGTGACGAAAAGTTAATGTTTACAAATATATCTAACGTAAATAAACATTTGTCGGTGTTTGTCAAAATTATTTATAATATTTACGTTGAAAAATAAATTGTCTGAGTTGTTTGCAGTTTTTCATTACTCTTAGAATGCATTAACAATATTTATCCATTTTTTTTCAATAAGACTACTATAAAATGTTATGGGAAATTAATATTTTTCCCTCTATTCGAAAAATTACATATCATATTGTAATCACTGCAAGTTATTTTATTATTATAAAAACATAATTACAAAGCCATCAACGTTAAAATTTTGAAATTTTATGGGCTATTAATATTTTACCCTCAATTCGAAAATTTACATATATTATAATCACTGCAAGTTATTATTAATAAAAACATAATTAGAAATCCAATTGTACCATGAATTCTTTAATTTAACAATTCTATGGGATATTAATATTTTACCGTCTATTCAAAAATTGACATATATTAAAATCACTGCAACTTATTATTTAAAAAAAACACAATTACAAAGCCAATTGTACCATGAATTTTATTTCCAAAATAAACAGAAATTTAGAGCAATGTATATTTCATCCATAAAAATCCCATGGGGAATGCAAAAGGACTTGCCTCAAGTGAAATTGGAAATGGGCGTATTTTAGGTTCCTATCGACGTATTTTAGCAGCCGTTTTACGTAGGAAAAATATCGTACACACTCGGGACCGTCGTAGTAGGTAGAAAATATTCCTCGAGGACTCGTTTTCTCGTAGAATGAAGTAGAGGCGCACGCGTGCGTGCTAAAGCATGCGGTAATGTGTACCTGTAGGGAGAGCGAGCCGAGGAGGTCTCTTCTTCTGCTTCTTCTTTTTCTTCTTACGGGGAGGAGACACGCACTGTGCGTATGCCGGATCTAACGAGCCACACTCGACGCAAATCTAATGCCCGCGATCTTCCCCCTTCACTCTCGTGGACTGTACATACAGACTTTACTACCACAACGAACAAATATATTCTCTAGTGTGTTGTACATATTCTATATACTTCTCTAGTGTTTGTTTGTTTGTCTCGTGCCTTTCCATGAGTCTCTGTGCACGAAGACTCCACGACTTCCACTTTTCTTTCCACTTACTGTGCTTCAGCACGTAGAGCACGTTGAGTCTGCTTCAGTAAACAAAAAACCAGCGAAAACCTCTCAAGTACCAAGACATTCAATGAAACTTTTTTTTTTTTTTTTTGGTTTAAGACCCTCAACCAGAAAGCCACTTATTCCTGTCTTCAGGCACGCCTCAATGCGACTTGAGAATTGGGAGAATTATTGTACGCTACAAACTTCACTCTTATCACGCCAACTTCAACGTCGAGTTTTTTTTAACTCTACTTTGGTGAAATTTGTGAGCTCTTTTAATTCTACGACGATTGTTATGACTATCTTTTTTTTAGAGAGACTCCAATGAAGTAAGATTTTTTTTCTTGTGCATAATTTTTCATCGTATTTATAAGTACATTCTTTTTAGGTTATTTCCACTTCAACACTTGGAATTTATGAAAGAATTTTTGAATTATTGGCTGAGGTATTCGAGAATAAAGAATAAAATTATGTGTTGTTACGTCCTGGCTATTTTTCCTAACATAATTAATAATTATTTAATTCTCGTTCTTTCCGCTATTCCGTGCTTCGTTCATTGCACTTGTATATTTTCGCTGACCGCACATGTGCGTTGTCAGCATCTTTGGGCCGTCGCGCGGTTCCCGAAAACCCCACTTAAATTCCCATTCACTCTTTCATCATTTTTTCAATCGTTTGACCCTTCAGTCTTCAATCGATTTCCAAACAATCGACATGTCTTAAATACAATATTTCAAGCGCTTGAGGCCCGCATTTAAGTATAAGTTTCTTAAAATATTCAATTAGTAATTGTCATAAACAGTGACAATATAAGAAGTTTTATCCTGTTAAATTGGTGTTTTAAGCTGTTAAATTCGGACAAATAAATCAACATACGTGTGATAATTCGAAATATTGATTTTAATGATTAATCGAACCGAGAACTCCCAAAAATATATCCCTTTCGAACGTCTCATTAGCTTGGGACGTAACAGTGTTTTTTTAACTCATTTTTATCTTTTAAATAAAACCTACGAAAATATCGAAAATTGTTTATTTTTTTCAATTTTATTTATTACTATATCCGGATGCAATTTTGATACACTAAATATTAAAAATCCGCGTTTGGAGATTTAAGAATAGATATTTTTGAGAATATATGACAATTTGTAACCTAATCCTAATGTCCAAGAATTTTTTCTTTAATGTATATTAATTTATGTACGGATAAAATAATTCTAGAATTAATATAAAAAATCTGACATTATGTCAACGCTGCAAAAAAAAATAAGGAAAAGTAAGAAAAATTTAAGCAAACAGGAATATAAGCTGCAATAAAAAGATGTCGGATTAAATCCGAGATAAGAAAAGCAAAGACACTTAAAAAACCAAAACACAACACGAAATCTAAAGATCTCGGACTCGACTTTCCACCTCGGAATTAATTAAATATTTTCCAGAGTTAGCAAGGTATTTGTATCCTTTCCTTATTCCCTTTCTCCTTATCTTTCTATCGTGCTTTCGTTCTCGTAATGCGAAGAAGCCGCGCGCGTGTTCAGTAAGTTTATCGAGAAAGCTTGAGATGGCTTAATTAATGAAATTTGCAGTGCACGCTAAAGCAAAAGCGAATATAAACTAGTATATCCGCATAATAACATCCAATTGTATGAATCCTCTAATTAGTTTCATTTCCGAATACCAAGCGAATTATGTATCGCTGCACAATAATTCATTAGTTTTAACAACAACACTCGTTGGTATATTTTTATTTTCTTACCCAGTAGAATTGCCATCAAATGGTGAAAACTATGGCGTAATGTGAACGTTTCGAGCTGGGCGCACATAAAAAAACTCGACAATTATGCAGCACGTGTCTTCCGTTAAGGATATAAACAGCGAAGCGTATCATTTCTGTACATGAGAGGCAAAAATATATATGAGCAATTAAGTAAGAAAAATTCGTTTCTATCCGCCTTCGCATATCATCATTCCAACCTCTTGTCATTAAATAAAACCCATATAGTGTATCAAAGTCACCAAAAAAAACGTGTTGAAAAAATTAATGAATCACAAAAAACTGAAATATTTTTGTGGGTTTGTTAATTGGGGAAAATATTTTTCCAATTTTTCACAATGTCAACAATGTTTATACTGAGCATGATAAAAAAATTTATTTCAATCGAAGATATATTTATTTCAAATTAATTACGGAACTGAAATAAAATAATTTATTATAAATTTATTTACGTTAACTATAATTTAGTTCGATCTACTAGATTTTTTTTTGGGTGTAGTTGTGCGATAGTAACAGTCGTAATTGTGGTTGGTGAGAGCGTGAAAAAAAATGGGAAATGGAGATTCCTGGATAAAATATGAAAGAGCTTTTGTTACATAAGTACCTTTGGGCAAATTGCATAATACAATATGAAATCCGTGGTCGACTCTCACCTTCTTCTATTGCGTGAAATATATTTCGACGAACTGTACCCAAGTGAAAATATTATATGAAGATTATATTAAAATTATATATAAAGATTTTTATGGAAGCTGAACATATGAAAACTTCATATATTTTGTATAGCCCATATGAATTTATAGAATCAGTTTCTATAGAACTATATAAAACATATATATTTTATATTTATATAGGACCGTTCATATCCAAGATATTAATGATAAAAATAAGATCAATACCGAAAAACGCAAAGTTTTACAAAAATTCGTCTGTCGGAAATACCGGTCGTAGCGCTAAACAAAAAAATACGCGTCTCGTTTTTTGCAAAATTTTTTTTTCATAAATTTTGTCAAAATTATTGATGGAGGTCAGGGTCAGAGTATAAAAAATCTAGCTGGAATGCCCATATACTATATAAAAATATTTGTTTTTATATCTCTGGACGAGAAACAGCGGAATTGATTTTAAACTAAATAAGAACATTCGCGACCAGTCAGAACATTTCACGACACAGTGAAATGAACACGTAAAAAAAAACATTTCCATAGACTTACTCGCTGAGAATCTCAGCGAGAAATTGTTCTTGTTCTTCAGAAATTAATTTTAAAAGTTCATATTGATCATAGAAATTATAAGATGCTATATGTCCACGTTCGTACATAGCTTCTATAAAAATCTTTATAATATTATTTTAATATAATCTTTATATAATATTTTCACTTGGGTAAACCTTTGGACAACTTGCATAATATAATATTAAAACTCGTGGTCGACTATCAGCTTTTTTTATTTACACGTGAAATATATTTCAACGTATTGTACGGATTGTATTTAACGAACTATTATCGTCTCTCGCGTACGAAATTCCACTGCCTTCCATCTTCAACACCTGAGTGCACTGGTGATATACATAGTACACACGGAATACATGAACCGTTTTAGAAGGGAGAGGTAGCGAAAGCGGAAAAGAGATGAGAACGTGCGGCGTTCCTAAAACCGCTATTCGCTATTCTGTGCGTATCGCGGGAGAGATACGTGCAACCAAAAGATACCATCAAACAAAATAGGTGGCGCAGATAGAATGCACGTACACACAGTAATATAAGTTTATAGACATTAAATATGTACGCGAACGCACATTTCCAGTAACCAATCTATATAACTGCGGATAGGTTTTTTTTTTGCGTTACGCAACGACTGCTTTCATTGGTCTACACGTAGTTTGATTTCATCTCTCCAGAATGGTTTATTTTATTTTATTTTTTTATGGTTTCCGTTATATCCAGAAGACGTTTCGTTATATTTCGTTATATTGAGGAAGAAAATTGAATAGCATTAAATCGAAGATACAGGAATAGATGTGCGGTCAAGATTATTGGTAATCTTCATGGATTATCATCATAAACCTTAAGATCATACATCCAGAGAAATCGGTCTAATGAATTTACTTAAATTGAATATAGGAACTATTTTATACAATTCTATAAAATAGAATTTATAATTTTATATTTGTATTTTATAATTTATAATTTATACAATTTTTATGTAATAAAAAATATTTTTTAGAGCTATTTTATAGAATTTTATTAATCGAATTTATAATTTTATATTTGTATTTTATAATTTATAATTTACAGAATTTTTAGAAAATAAAAAATATTTTATAAAATTCTACAAAATAACTCCTATATTTAATTCGGACTGATTTGATTGGTATTTGATACAGAATAAATAATTTAAATAAATGTAATACGAATTAAATTAAATTCTATTAGATCGAACATTAAATTTTTTTTACTTTAAACAAAATCAACAAACAAATTTTAAAAATTGTAATACAATTTTGTTAGTTTGGAATCGTTAACGTATTTGATTAAAATACAAACATCAGGCCCATTTTTCTGCGAGCTGGTTTATATTCTCAATAAAATGCCTAAAATAAATAAAATCGAATCTTTGAAGAAGCGAAGATGGACGCGTTTGTGACGCGACGAAGAGGTCGCACGTATTCGTGGCTTGCGAACGACAAAATTATGTTCTTCCGGTCGTTGGCGCGTTGCCCTGACATCTTCTCTTCCAGTGAAACGTTTTCTCGGTCAGCTACAAAGTATCTTGAAACTCACGTAATGACTATACGTGTAATTTTTACTTCCCCTGTCATTTCGTTCCGGTTCTTCAAAATTTGGCTTTAATAATTCATTTAACGATATAACGATTGGTAGACTCCAATCCACACATTTTTACACGAATCTCGGAAAAAATATACGTGGAAATAATCCACGGAAAAGAGCACAGAAAAAATACACACATTGTGAGAGTTTATGATTTATTATGTATTTTATATGTGAATATTTGAAAATTAACCATGATTTATATTTAAATATTGAGGATAATTATTTTCCTTATATTGGAGGCAATTATTATTATAAAAAAGAGAAAATTCTTGGCGCAATATTAGCGATAATTAAAAAATCAATTCACATGGAATTTTTCAAAAATATTAATTTTTAAATTCTTGACGCTCAAACATTCCATAAATACGAAGACTATTATATTAAACATTTATATTATTGAATAAATTAATTATTACAACACACGCACACCTTAAGGATAACATTTTCAAATTCTGATGCCTCAAAGGTCTTGTATTTATCCATTTTATAATAAAAACTGTAAATGGTTGAAAAAAATGGGATAATTGCTGGTTATTATTTCTATCGTTTATTGTATACTCATGATTTTTTTCCCAGGGTATTTTTTGCAGTTAGTATTTTACACACAACAAACATTCGAATAAAGTGAAACAACAGGAATTTGATCAAACTATCATTCTGTAAGCCTAAAATACAAGGTCGTTCATTGTCGACAACTTTCATATCTATAGTACAGTATATAATATTACATACAACCACACAGTACACAGTAAAATATAATAATACTATAAAATAGAAATACCGGTTTTCGTAACTAGCAAACCCGTTTCATTAACCAGGTATTTTTCATTGAGCTTCACACATTTTTCCCAAGTAAATTCGCAACAACAAAAAAGTGAAGTGACAAAAAACAACAACAACAAAAAAGTTGAAAAAATTCTTCTTATGTAAAAAAATATAATGCAAAAAGAAAAATGCCAATTTTTGCAATTTTCCATTTTCAATATTCCTCAAAATGCAGAAAATACAAAATTTTAGACAAATTATTTTTTTATTTTTTAAAATTAAGTTAATAAATTGACATTAAAAGTACAAAAATTTCAATTCAGTTTCCACAAAACAGAGAACAACAAAAAACGGTTTAGTAGTGCTGCTTTAATTTTATCGTTTTGCTTATAGAAATTGGTTATGCAGCTTAATTTTTTTATAGGAGATATAAATAAAGAAAAAACAAAAAGCCTGTGTGAGAAATAGCCGTAGATGTATAGTCGACGGGAAGTAAGCAAGTACGTTCTACCGGTACTGGTCAGGTCGCCCACACTATACACAACAGCAAAATAATACCAGTACATGTATCGCATCGGCACCGGCACCAATAACGCACACGCGCACCTTTAACGTGTTAGAAGACAAGACCAGCGAGTCAGTCGTGCGTCTCGCAATATATCGCACCTACCAACGAGATAATGCATAAGGCGTTATTTTACATTCAAACTCAGAGACACCGGTGCATATCATTGAACGCACACAAGTTCTGTACACACTAATTCTCTACCTACCTAATAAAGGTAATTTCATGCCAAGTGGGACATCACGTCAATTTTTCTGTCGTTCGTAAACATAATAATGAAAATTCTATGAAATTTTGACAACGAAAAAAAAAAATTACTTTATTTTGCCAAAAAATGGCGGCAATTTTTTTTCAGCGTTTATGAAACATTTTTTATTAAAAAGTACATTCAATAACTTAAATTTTATACAGGAACAAATTTTTCGTGCGATCGGTAATTTTGAATGTACAGCGAATTAAAAAAATAATGAAATAAAAAATCGTTATTTAATTTTGGGAAAATTATTGGTGCTAAAATTCTGAAATAATTTATGGATGTTCGTGATACTCTAAAGAACTTTTGAAAAAATTATGAACACTTTTTGCGACCATGAAAAAATTTGGTGGCCCATTTGGTATGGAATGAAACATATACTTGTTTCTGTGTGTCTCATACCCCTCGATGTGCTTTCTATCTATATATTGATTATTCCAACACAGTAGCAACTCACGCCCACATCTTTGTTCGTATTCTCAACAGAGAAAAATTTCTCAGAGCGCGGGAATAAATAAATAAATGTTGTAATATAAATTACATACATTTGCCGATGTATGTAATTTGACTTGAAAAAACTTGAAAAAAAATGTAATTTTGAAAAAAGTCAATTACCATGAAAAAAACATATTTTTTTTAAGATCGAAAAACAATCTGGAGTCCTCGCAAATAAGTTGTATTATTATATTATACAATATAACAACAAAAACGATATTTTGAAAAATTTTCATTCATGAGAACATAAAAAAAAAATTTTCATAAATGTTTACTTTTTTTTTTGAGAATTTTATTACAATTTTGATATACTATTTTTCAAACTGTGACATCAAAATTTTTATACGTAATATCTGATGAAAAAATCTAATTTGCGAATTCTATGTTTGTGCTTTCAGGTACGTAGCTGCTACGGATTCTGCGTCATTTACTGTAGTCAACCAATCGTCTTAATCGTAAGAACCGGGTATGTATATGTCTTAGAAATGTAATAAACAGTTCGTAGAAGCAAACCTAAGAATGCAGTTCGCTTATATTTGCTATTAATTTATATTTAAAATAGCCACAGCATGACATAACGAAATCCATCAGATAACTATATAAAATAGTTATATAGTTATCGAAAAAAAACGCCATATTTGACGTTTTCTAATTTTTTTTTTTCATCTAATTACTAACCTCCTGAATAAAAATTATTACGTACGTAATTGGACTCTCTAAAAAAATAATTTAACACAAAATTTTTGTCCATTTCTGCAACCCTTAAATCTTAAAGATAGTATATTTTTTTTTAATTTTGATTAATATGAATAAAAACGTTCATTAATAATTAAGAATGCAGGAATTACGAATTTTATTATTCCTCCTCATTACGAAATTTTATAATTTATAATTTAGAAATTAGTGTTTAGAAATCGTTTTATTGATTTCTAAATACTTTCGGTCCACAAACGATAGTAGATTTAAAAAAATGTTGATTATTATGAATAAAAACGCGCATTAATAATGAAGAACGCAGGAATTATAAATTTTATTATTTCTCATTACAAAATTGAATAATTTATAATTTAGAAATTAGTATTTAGAAATCGTATTATTGATTTCCCAATACTTCGGTACAGAAACGATAGTAGATTTTAAAAAATGTTGATTATGATGAGTAAAAACGTGCATTAATAATTAATAACGGAGGAATAACGAAGTTTATTATTCCTCCTCATTACGAAATTTAATAATTTATATTTTAGAAATTAGTGTTTAGAAATCGTTTTATTGATTTCTAAACACTTTCGGTCGGCAAGAAAGGATCGCGCTCGTAACGGCAATGACCCGACGATGGCCTTGCGTTTTCCTTCGTCTTTTCTCCTTCTCCTCCTCCTCCGCAACTCCCACTATTCCCACGTCAACTTACGTCGAGATCGAAGTCTCCAACGGTCTCATTCTCTCTCTTTCATTCTCTTCTTCGGCCTACATCTACATCTTTCACCGTCCCGACGTTTCGCTGCTGCGGCGATAATTAATTAAGCTTTAATTAAACGTTTCGGCTTGTTGAGTCTGGTCCTCGCGTCCCACACATTATGCATAGCGTGCGGCAAAGCTCCACGTAAATGCTCCACGGTTAATGATAATTGATGCCTGTCTCTTCTAAAAATTAACTTCCTTTGCATCTCTCGATCGCAGTCATATTACATTCGATTTTCGATACGCCCGAAAGTTCCGATGTACCTAACATGTACCTACTAATAATCCTCCAACGCGAAGACAGCAAACTTTCGAACAAGGATTGGCATTCAATTAATGAAAACCTTATTTTTTTATTCTGTCGTGAATGAATGAATGATTATTGATTATTACGCCTATTGAATATTAGTATTCATTTAGAAATTATTATAATTTATGTATATCATCAATTGTTTCTTTCGAAATGTGATAATTTCAAACTTTGCATCGTAATTAATCATTGTTGTTTGATTCGTAAAGTATTATAAATACTTTTTCATTGATTGAATACGCATTTGTGCCTCGAACCGAGGAAAATTAACACATGGATTAAACTAAAGATGTAATAAACAAACTACTATAAAACAAACGATCAGGGAATTTTTTTCTTTTTTTTTAAGTAGACATATAATCAAAAACAGCTTTCTAGAGATTAGCATCGACCCGATTAATCTTTAAAAAAATGTATTTGATGTTATTTTATTTTTTATATTTATTTTTTTAAATATTTTTAGCCCATCCTTTATCGTGAATGTTGCTGTGTATAAAAAGTACATGTTTATTTTTATATTTATTTTTTAAAATATTTTTATTCCATCCTTTATTGTGAATGTTACTGTGTATAAAAAGTAGATTCTACTAGGGCCGACATTTTAATAAAAAGTTTGCAGTAATTGATGAAAACACTATAAATAATAAAATATTACGATCCATTATCGACATTTACAAATCTGTAAAAATCACATTAAATATTTGTAAAAAAATTGACCACGATGTTAAAAATAGTTTCGCTTCTGAACATACTTAGATTTACAGTCTAGTGTCGAGAGCTCATAAAACCTCCTTAATTATTCTAGTGCTATAGTGCAAGAAAGGACGGGGGACTGGCTTTAATGATTCACTCAATTCTCTGCGTCTCTATTTCTCTCTGTTCCCTCTTGACTGGACCGTGAGGACGATATAGATGGGATCATCATAATCATCGTCATAGTTATATATATATAGGTAGAGTGAGAGCAATGGACGCGCGACGCTCGATTGAATAATAGCGTCAATGTGCCAACGTCCAGTGCCCTCATCGTTGGAGTTGGTAGCGAGAAGCATAGGCGCGAAGAACACGTCGTTTTCTGCTGCTGTGTGTCTTTAAGCATGTGTGCGTGTGTATTAAGGTGGTTGTTAAATAGGATCTCATTGAATTTTGAACTATGCTGCCCTCTAAATCGGTTCCAAATAAATAAAAACAAATGCTAAATTTTTTTCAGATTTTTTAAATTCCACCCTTAAGGAATCTTTCCAGTATGACGGCCCGAAAAATAGCTTATTTTCACGATTTTTTTTCGGATGGTTACTATACGCCGATCAATCTGAAATTTTTATGACATATCGAGGTAATCATGAATGACAGAAAATGATTTTTTATAAGACAATTTTTATTGTTTAAGTATTTTTTTTAATTATTGAAAATAATGTTGATAAAAAAGATAACCTCATGGTGGACATCTTAGGGGTCGCAAATTTGATCTGAAAAAAAAAAAAAAAAAAAAAAAAAAAAAAAAAAAAAAAAAAAAACCAAAAGATTATTAATTCGATACCGTTATGCAAGTCCACCAGCGTCAATTATAAATTCACCAATCCTAATCGGGCGAATGGAAAGATTACTCGTCAGTTAAAAAGTTTCGCATATCTATCACGACTCAATCACTGAATCGAATTCAATAGTCCCCAAGACAATAGTCGAATGCCAATTTAATTGGCATTCCCAAGATAACGTTCTAGAGCTTTTCACAGTTCGATTCAAGCTGAGTGTAAGTTGAGAGAGAGTCGAAAATATGTTCAGAGTATGTTGAGAGTAATTTCAGTAATTTCGCGCCAAGTTAAGAACGAGATTCAGGCCGGCTCTGCAAGTCCACCAGCGTTAATGTGAATATCCCAATCGTAATCGGAAGATCGAAGAGGTTACTCGTTGTTTCGAAGGTTCCACAAGTCGATCACGACACAATCTCTAAAGTAAATTAATCATTTGACAATTTAATTGGTATTCCCAAGATAATGTTCTTGAGCTTTCTTACAGTTTTTTGTAAGTTGAGAGTAATTTATTAATAAGTTGAAAGTAAGTTGTGAGCGAGTCGAGAACACGTTGAGAGTAAGTTCAGCGGTTCAGGACGAGTGAAGATCGAGATGCCGGTCGGTTTTGCAAGTCCACCAGCGTTTCTTACAGTTTTGTGCAAGCTGAGAATAAGTTGAGAGAGTGGAGAGTGTGTAGAGAGTTACGCATGAAAAGAATATCTAATCCTTTCGATTAATTGAACTTAGAGTTGACACAACTATCAAATAGTTACCATAACTTTTTTCGTAGTTATCGTAACTATAAAAATGGTTGCATGTAATAAAAATGAAAAGCTGTCACTTTATAGTTGACTGTGCTATTACGATTTCTCTGAGTGTAGAACAAGTTATTTATACGAAATTTTAAGGGTGGCGAGTCGGCGATTTTGTTTCCATATAGTAGTATATTCAATGAATAATTTGTCTAAAATTTAGATTTTTCGAACATAATTTAGTCTCACAATAAAATTTTAACTGCGAACACCGGAAAACTCTATGGGAAACTTCAACCCCCTTGGGGGTTGGTTAAAGGTGGAATAAAAAATTTGAAAAAATTCCAGGATTTGCCTTTATTTATTTAGAACCGTGTGCGTGATTGCGTACGTGTTGGTGTGTGTGTGTGTTTGCGTTGGACTACTGATGTCTAGGATGAGTATGGGGGAACGTCGTACTCATTACCACATCGTAGCAGCTGGCGTCGAGACAAGCGGCACATTCGTCTCTCGTCGCCATTCGTGGCCCCATCTGCAACTCTATGTTCAATGATCTAGTCCAGTTTTGCATTTAGACATTCGTGAATGAATATATAGATTGCATAGATCGTTATTTATGGGAAGGCATGAGGCAATGCTGGATATATTTTTATTCAAAATTAAATTCTAGTCCTCACACCTCTTGATTTTGCTTACGAGTGCAATAAAAAAAGCACATTATAATTTCACTATTTATCTAAAGAGTGCCCGACTAGAGTAATTTTTTTACTATAGTTATCCGTGTTCATTTTTTTTAGAATGCAAGAAAATGCAGTGATTGTAATTATTGTCGATTTTTCCATACATTTTACGAATATAGGAATATACTTTAAACCTATATATTATCTAACAAAAAAATTTATTTATAACATCTGTCTACAAAATTAAGTAGTCTCAAATACAATTTATTCGAATTTACTAAATATTATTTAAATCATACAAAAATCTAATTAAATAGATATTTGAGAATATATTTTAATTAATTCAATTAATTAAATCAAAATAAATAAAAAAATTCTTTAAATAAATCCATAATTTAAATAAAATCATTAGAGACCGATTTCTATGAGTTGAAATATTTCACAAAAATGCTATAAATAGTCACTGAAGCGTGATAGTATAAATAGCGAGTGAAGCGTGAAGAACGAGTGTGAAAAGGATAATCTAGAAACTATATAGTCATTTGCGATGAATGATGTAGGTAATTATCGAGGAAAACAAGATGACACGAAATTCTTTTAGCTCACGCTGATGAATCTTATGGTTATGCCAAGAAGAAAGAACGGACAGACGATCGCTCGTTGTGTGTAGAAATTTGTTTTTGCTCGGTCCCTCGATTAAACAAGAACGTTACTTGGCTCCGAAGAGAACGATATAGAGGGAGATCTATGGCGACACGCAGCTCGGGCACGAATAGTTAGCACAGTCTAGATTAATTTGGGTCAGCAATTTGATTCTCCGAGCAGCGTGGCGAGGATCGCGCCTCGTTGCATGCGTTGATGCTTTGCGGCTTAGAGATTCCTCGCTCGATTCTCCTATCGCACCTAAAGCATAAAGTAGCTGGAGAATATATTACTAACTATAGTTCTCATCTGAACTATACACGGGAACAATAGTTCTACCGCGAAAAATCTACGGGTTATAAATATGTAGGTAACTGCGTCTTCCTTCAAGCGATTCTAGGATATTTATCGAAACACTATAAAACTAATAGCAAAAAGTCGATTCCAGACAGTAAATTTCGATTTAAAATTTAATATCTTAGAATTGGAAACGTTTATGCATTAAGTGGCACTAAAATTGATATACAACTGTGATATACAATAGTGTGGGGTATTGTAAAAAAGTAATGTAATTTTTATGATTTATTGCAATTTTATTGTATTAATTCATTAATTCAATATCAATTTATGCGCAACAACTTCTAGTCTATAAAATTAATAAATTTTATTCATAGTGCCATTCATTATTGTTACAATCCATTTTTATAACAATATATTGAACTCCATTAATAACGAGAACCCAAAAAATGACATCGTATTTTCACGCGAGATATACGCAACGAAGTGTGATATAAAATAATGTGAGGTATAGTAAAAAAAAGTCCTGTAATTTTAATGATTTACTGCAATTTTACTGTTCAAATCCATTAATTCAACATTACAATTGTACATCAAATTTAATCTAGCAATTTATGCACAAAAACTTCTGGTCCATAAAATGAATAAATTTAATTTACAGTGACATTCATTATTGTTATAATCCATTTTTTGCAGAACTAAACATAAAATTAGCAAATTTTATTTACAGTGGAATTCATTATTGTTACAATCAATTTTAACAGAACTAAACATAAAATTAGCAAATTTTATTTACAGTGGAATTCATTATTGTTACAATAAATTTTTACAGAACTATATTGAAATCCATCAATAAGGAGAGCCAAAAAAAAAAAAAAAAGAAAAAAATGACACGTAACATATCCGCCTACGAGGACCCACTGAAATTGGAGCGAGGTTGACGATCAAGATTTTTGCGATACGGCGTTTTCTGTATTGGAGACGAAGCAGAAAGAAGTCATTTATATTCATTGTCACCCTGAAAGCAAACGTCCTACTGATGGTAAAAGTGAAATTTCCGTGGGTAACGAAAGTTCAGCTCATTACATCAACATAGCAATTTGACAAAAGTGACACGTTTTAAGCCTACGCTACAAAATATGTATATATCTCGTCGCTTCGTCTCTTATACTTATATTACCATTCGTGCCCTCGATGTGTCTAGTTCAAGAGTCTAAGCCTTCTCACTCGGACCTTAAGCATCTCAACGTCCATATATACATGTAGTCGCGTTGTCCGAACAGCATTGTGTCTGGTTATTACAACACCCACGCTTTTTCCGAGCATAAACCCGCGCACAGGCTGTTCAGAGAAGTTGCTTAAGGAAAGGGAAGAAGAAGAAGAGAGATGCAGGCAAATTTGTCGAGAAATTGCACTCAACAAGGTTGCAACGATTTTTCACCACTTGTAAATTATTCCCACTTGGTTTGTCTGTCTTCAAGTTAAAAAATGATATATATATATAGATTATATAATAAAAATATGTATAGTTATGTAAACATAGAATTGGGGTAATTCCATACCAAGTGGGCCATTAATTTGCCATCACACAAACTTTTCTGTAGTTTGTAAGCATAATAATGGAAATTCTATGAAATTTTGAGAAAAATCGGAATGGTCTGTTTCAACGAAAAAAATATTATTAATTTATTGTGACAAAATTTTTTTTTTTATTAAAAAGTACATTCAAAAACATAAATTTTATACAAGAACAAATTTTTTGCACGATCGGTAATTTTGAATATACAGAGAATTGAAAAAAAAATCTATATTCAAAAAAATATTTTTATATCAATCGTTTTATATGATGAGGCACTAAAGATAAGGCAGAAAGGCAGAAAGTTAGATAATCATCATTACAAAAAAAAATTCAGCATTAAAAAAAATCATCCTGATGGTCATCCCTCTAATTTTATATTATTTTCAATGATTTCAAAGCAATTTCAAGAAAATAAGAATTTTTTAGCGATTGAAGATGGAATTTGGATTAACCACAGCAGTTTCTAATAAATAAAGATTTCAATACTCATTTAAATTCATAACTTTGGTATAAAGATCTGGAATTAAAATTCCTATACTCATTCGGGAATTATTTCTCTCACAAACAAAATTAAAAAATCGGAAGTTCAAATTTCTTCACTGGTTCGATTAAAAATCTGACAAATTTTACATTTTCCCTTACACCGTTTTGGTGTTCCACATATTTGTCCAAAATTGCACAATTAGAGTACTTGATCTGTACTTTATGAGATTTAAATATAAGATTTTTAGCAATAACAGAATCATCAATAAAAAATGTTTTCTGATGATTTTCATTAAGTGACAATTGGACTCCGAGAAACTGTATATTTTCTTGTCTTGGACGTACCATATGTTATATGGAGTATAGAGACACGCGTTCAGATCGTTAAAAAAGTGAACCTTAACGTAATTAGCAACTTTTGTAAATGCGAGAAGGCAAATTAATTGCGCGAAGCGAACTAACTCGCATCGTTGCTTGTTCTCGTTAATGGCTACTTTTTAATGTTCGCTCGCGTTCAAACGCACGGACTTTGTTGCACGAGTCAATCTGTGATTGGCGGATTAATTATTGTACACGATTGCGTCGACTACGAGGGCCAAGTTTCTAATTTGGCAACGTTCAACGAATAAATTACGGTACAACGCCCCAAAATCTTACGATTTTCGAAGCGTGCGAAAAATAATTTCAATTCCCATCACTGCGTCTGTGAAATTTGCCCTCTTCTTTCACTGCACCTTTTAAACTCTTTAAAACTTTCGCCCCGCGAAATAAACGAACCGAAATTGAGAGTGAGGATTAAAATCCAATGCGAGGAGCAAAGTTATAGTTACGGCCTAGGGAAAGAGAACGCAATTATCGATCGATCACTGAAGCAAGCAAATGCGCGCTGAATGACAGCTCATTTATTTGGCGGCGTTCACAATATTTACGCGCATACTGCTTTACATATTCGCTTTCACATATTTAACCGATAAACTCAACTGAAAGTTGCATCCCATTTAGGTATCTAAGAGTTTCATCATTTAATTTTGCCATCATAGTAAAATCTAAAATCATTTAATATCGATCGATATATTAATAACAATCAATTGAGATCACATTAACCGTAGTTAATCTTATTTTTGACAGACACTCTTTGCACAAAATTATTGATACCTACGAATCTACATCCTAATACTATCAATTTTCCAAATATAATATTCTCATACAAATAGTTGTATGTAAAATAATCAGTGAATGTTTCATAATCATTATGGCCATAATGCAATAGGAAATAGAGAAAAAAAAGTAGAAAAGATAAATTTTGTACATGTTTCTATGAGGAATCCAAAATTTATTTAATTACTTTCCATTTTTAACGGTTTTTTTTTTTTTTTTTTTTTCAAAAAAAAAAATGGCTCAAAAATCGACGCAAACGTGTGCCCACTTTGGGTCATAGTTCAATCATTTTTATATCTAATCCAGAATTTGGTAGAATAATGAAAAAATTTTCAGTCGGTGCGCAAAATTTTTATTAAAGAAATTCATGAAAAAAAAGTATCAATAAAAAAAAATCTAAAAAAAATAAAAGTATTTTTCCCAGCATACAGAATAGTATAAAAAATTATGGAGTGAATTGAAAGGGTTCAGGATTGAACGCTTACTGCACTACATGTATATATTATATATATATATTTATCTTACTACATATATATATATATATATATATATATATATACTATTGAAGCGCGCGACATTCGTCGCATGCTGACACGGCAACGCGCATATTTACAAAAAGTACATATCGGGAATCTACGTATATATTATATGCACCGACATGAATGCAATATATATTTAAAATAACCCGAATATTCCCTCAGGTTGGTGCGATGTAAATGAGAGACAGTTGTAGAAAATATCACTAAAATTATATTGCTCCGCATATGTCATGTTTATAAATACAAGCCGCTATAATAATTATTATTAAAACTACGACGTTTACAAATTTGTCCTTGCAGCAGTGGAACTCGTGACGCGTAGAGCCATGAAAAATGTTGTCGTAATTGATGCGTCGGTCCAGGTGAGCTCCAACGTTCGCAGGTATATAAACCGAGAATTGCAAGTCTGATACCCACTTGTAACACAAAGCCGCCACGCGGTTTTACACTTGTGTTGTAGGGTCCATACCAGTTGGATATAATATAATATTATAGCAAGAATTTCATCTCTCAAGACGAGGCGTGAGTGTCTCCTCGTGGTCTCGTATTTCCTCCTATTCTCATATCTCTCTAACGAACCACATTATAGTAAGATAAACGTCCCATTATTATTAAAACGACGAGCGTCAGTATACGCTACATTCGGGAATTTTTTAAAGACAAAATTACTCCAAAATTAGGAAAATATTACTATGATATTCGAGGTACATGAAAATATTTGTGAAAAATAAAATGTGAGATTTAAAAAATAAAAAAAACTGTGTTTGTTAATTTTTTGTGGATAATATAGAGGGCGCTGTATGAATAGGGTATTTCACAAATTACTAGAAAATTGATCGTCATTACATATTTGCCTTAACGATGGTAAATTTTATCCAATTCTCGAGGAAAACGCTTTTAAAAGAAGCAGAGAGAGCAAAATATTTTCTTCCGCGAATTCATCGCCTTTTAAATAAGTAAGTGCCCCTTAATTCGATGCAAAATACGCGGGCCCCCTTTTGGCCCTGGTTTCGTCGAATAGGTGAGAGTCTAGTGTAACGTGCATTCGTTATGAACAACTACTGTGAATAATTGGTGGTAGCGCTCTGCTTGCTAAGATTTCTAACTAATATCGCATGGCTTGATGATTCACCACGGCCTTAATCACCTCATCCGCGCGTGTCTATTAAGATTTTTCTTTAATTTATTAGAGAAAGCGCACGAGTATGTACATATAAGCACTATTTGCAGCAATGCAGCACGAAAGCCTCCCCCGCTTAAGCTTCTTGGACATCACTACTGGTGGTCGGCCATTCGTAACTTCTCAGCCGGATCGTCGAGTAAAATGTGGCGGCGCTAAATAGTTTGAGAAACGAAAGATAGAGGCGAATTTTTTTTTTTTAAACATATTTCTTGAGTCACAATAAACGGAGAGAAGGATCTGATAAAATTTACCAGACCCTATGGTAAAAATTATCAAACGCGCCTGGTATTGGGAAGCCATAACCGCCACCTGACGAAAAGTACGAGAACTATGAGAATTTCTACCATATACATAGAATTTCTGCAGAGTGAGATGAGGTTCTTAACCCGTGAATGAACCTTTAAAAGTGGCATATTTTACCCATTTCAATTCAATGAAGGGTTTTTGAAGGGTTTACATTTCAACTCGGGATATATTTTTTACAAAAATACAGCGAGCTGAAAATTATTTTTTGTAACACGTGTATGAACAGCGGTGCTTTTCATGGCAGTTTTGCGGGCCGAAAGTGGCTAGTTTCATAGCAGTGTTGAAACGATAGGTTGGCGCATGCGCAGTTCGCGATTCCTTTACTTTCGACCCTCCTGTTTCACTTTCGACCCCAGGGTGAAAAGTTGGTAACTTCACTTTTCACTGTTCGTCCCGCAAAACTACCATTCAAAGCACGACTATTCATGCACTTGTTACAAAAAATATAGTGTGCAACTATATTGATGTGTATTGTGATTGCAGCCCTCGCTTCACTCGGGCGGCAAACGTCACACTCGTCGTAATCGCCAACTTTCGGTTCTTGTTGCACAATATACGATTTGCAGTAAGTCTTCTTAGATTGCGTCATTGGCGTTTATTGTCTTTTCATACCTTTAAACGAGGAGGATTAAAAAATGAATACATTTAATGGACCAATACGACAGTGCAGTATTGCAGTTGAGTGAGTTAATTTTTCACTCACAGGTTAATTATCTTTTGTGCCTGCACGACCGACCAATTACACACGTTTGCTCGGATTAATGAATGCGGAGGAGCGGCGACGGGACGCGGAACCAACGTCGACGGTATTGCGATGCGGCTCATTCTCCAGTCTGATGCTATTCAGTAGGCGGTGGCCTCTCCGTTCCGCCAGCTACAGGGACCGTCTTTCCCACGCCCTTATGACACATACGTAATCTTTTTCTCTTTCTCTTTCATTCTCTCTATCGTTGAAAAGCATTTTAATTGATTACTCACTTCTGCACTTCACTAAAAACCAAGTGTCTTGTCAAGTGACTTGTTTCCTATCCGTTACATTGTAGTCGCTTTTTACATACTTACAAGCGTATCGCTTTTTACAGATTTACAAGCGTATCGGTTCTTACATTCTTACAAGCGTGTCGTTTTTCACATTCTTACAAGCGTGTCGCTTTTTACATTCTTACAAGCGGATCGCTTTTTACATTCTTACAAGCGTGTTGCTTTTTACAGACTTACAAGCGTGTCGCTTTTTGCACGGAAATGTTACGTAAAAGTAACAAGTTTGTAAGTGTGCAAAAAATCTTTACGATGTAAGTAATAGAAAATAATACACTTTCGACTATATAATACAAACGAATATGTATTATATAGTCGAACGTCCGCTCAACGTTATACATTAATTTTCACATTTTTACCTATTTTTTCCACTCAACTACACGGAAATGAACATTTTTCAATTTTGACCTCTTGAATACTTTAGAGCTGTGGGAAGGTGCGAAAATTTCAATAAACGGTTGTCTTCTTACGGTATTCCGATAGAAAATTTCCCTCGCTTTCCGAAAAAAAATAGCCATTAAAAAGAAAAACTTAATTAGTATTTGACCAAAAACTTTCAAAATGACTTTTCCCGAAAAGATAGTAATTTATTCGAACGAAAAGATACTCTGTAAATTTCAAGTATTTTTCGTATGCCAAGAAATTGGCAAATGGTGCCTCAAATATTAATTTCCTTTCGTACTTGATGATTTTCCTAAAGATGTGCGTGATTGTTCGATCGATTTTTTTGCAATTTATCCTTTATATTATTATGTAACAATTATTGTCAATCGAATTAAACAAGTCAATGTTTTTCTCTGTAAATCGCGTGTTTTTCCTTTTATCGTCAAAGAAGCCGCAGCTTTTATTCTACCTCGACCACGATATCGCGTTATGGAGAAAGAGAACGTATAAAGGTATAGGAGGGATGAACAAAATGGAATTTGAATATTTCCTGATTGCGTGACCGAAAGAAAGGTCCTTGCAGACCCGCCGAGGGATACACGTAAATATGTACATAGGGGACCCTATGTACATATTTACGTATGTATTTTCTCTTACTGGACGTTTATATAGATATTCCAGAGACACTGAGTATCTTAAGACGTAATACCTGCGCTTCCTGACATTGTGGCCACTGAACAAAACCTGATTTTCTACTCATAAACGACTTTACTTGTCGCAGTTCCACCCTCTTAGTCTCCGTAAATACCATAGCCCAAGAATTTATTATATATATATATATATACTGTATGTATATATATATGTAAAATACCGTGCAACCGTCTGTCTCTTTGCTAATTACAGTTCCCTCTGCACCGCCACCACTACTTATAATACCCATTGTTCCTAATTACTCCGACGAGCCTTACAGTCTGACTGTCTTCGCTAAACTGTCCGTCAACTGCATTTATCGTTTCTTCGGTCACTTTGCCTTGGTATACACCAAGTTATTGGCAAAGGGGTCGTCGGCGAGGCTGTATTCTGTCGTTATTCGTTCACGCGATGCAACTCCCGGTGCGGGTATAGCCAACACAGGAAATTGTTTCGAAAATTACTCGTTGACAAGGCAAATTATTGGTCGATTGTTGAAAGAAATTGTCCTACGTTTAAACGTATGTTATCTTACAACCGCATTCGGGTAAAGAATTTAAATTGCCTTTGCTGATAAAAGGGGATAATTAATTTGGTATTGATATTTGGTATTTGCATTTAGTCGTGATGATTTGATGCATAATAATATGAAATCTTCGAGACTTTCGATCAATTACTTGGATTGTGGTCCAGTATCTCATGCTTTTCTGTATCACACATTTTTAACCGGAACTAGCAGCGGATGCGCGCTTCGCGCGCTAACCATCAAATCTCGGTATCAGAATTTTTATTAGCGTTTTGCGACTTTTACAGATTATCGTGGATTAAATAACTTGCAATTTCGATATTTGCCATTTTATCAGTTGTGTGAAATACTATTAGAAGTGGTGCATGGATAGAAATTTTGCTACTGTTATAATATCATTTTAAATAAAATTAGGTTACATTTTGCGACCAAAAATCGGATCTGTGAAGAACAGACGAAAGGTGACTTTTTTAAAAATCATCGTAAAAATGCATATAACCAATACTTTCTGAGGTATAATATGCGACTTGAGAACGATAGTGAAGGCCAAAATCCGATGTCTTGATGAAAAAAAAAATTTAAGTGCTTTAGTTCCATTTTGCGACCAAAAGTCGGATCTGTGAAGAACCGACGAAAGGTAACTTTTTAAAAAATCATCGTAAAAAGGCATGTAACCGGTACTTTCTGAAGTAGAATATGCGACTTGAGAACGATAGTGAAGACCAAAATTCGATATCTTGAAAAATACAAAATTAAGTTGAATTTTCCGACCGGAAATCGGATCTGTGAATTCTGAAATCAGAAACGGAATAAGATATACCATACGAATTTTTGTTTGGTCCGAAATTAAAAATTATGATTTGCCACATCATTCACCCAATATCATCTTCATAATTCTTTAACTTACTTATTTTCGAAAAAATCGTTCATCAGAGACTGACAACTAAAATTTGCAATATACCAGTTTTCTTCTTGATGTCATAATTCGAATTTTATACTTGGGTAATTGTGAGCCGTTCGGAATACCGTCATAAAATTGTTAATTCGTGCTATATTCTTTTTCCGGCAAAATGCGCTAATCGGCAAATAATTTAATAACTAAAATTTAGTTGGTATGATAATTAAAAAAAATAAATTATATCAACACTATTTTATCCACCTCTTTATATATTATAGTATTTAGTAATTTATTGTATAGACGTCGCTCATCCGGTTTCGTGGGTATATTCCAATGTGTCTGGCACTGGTCAACAGCAACAGTGAACAACAAGGAACAACGTGCAGCACGAGCAATTAGTTCCGGCCGAAGATCCATGCCAATTATACGAACCAGGTGACTCGAGGTATACAGAGCGCGAATTCTCCAAGATTACGTCGGCATTCCGCGTTACGTGCTTACCCGTCCGGCACTCAAAGAACTATACTCACCATTGCTGTCCGATATTTCAAGCACTGTACTCAAGTATATACAACTAAAAAGAATATACCACACATATAGATCAGATATGTATTGAAAAAACAACAAAAAAATTCTATGTGGTAGAACAATGCTTAAGGTGTGAGAATTTATAATTCGCTAACTCGGCAATAACTTGGTAAATAGACTCGAGAAACTATTGCAGCATGAATATGCATGAGGAATAATGATTATATCGTAAATACCGATTCTATCCGACTCTCTAAAAGGCCACTTTTTCTTCATCTCATCGTTTGCGCTTATAAGTTGAGTTTTTAAATAATTTATCGCTGCTTAGACTTTCCATTTAATATTTTTCGTTTTTTTTTTCTAAAAAATTAAGGAGTGTCTTATAATTAAATTTTTACGCCCAGAGGTATTTATCAATTTTTAAGAATTCGTATTAAACTTTCAAGTACTAACTTAATATATTTGCTACATTGGAGGAATAGCTATTTTCCAAAATTATCGTATTATCTGTTTTTAGTAAATTCTCGTAAAATTTGATAACCAATGTTATTTTATTATGAATGCATTTTATATTTTAATTTCATTGAAGAAACATGCATTTATATGTTAAATATTAAAACGCTAAGTAATGATCAAATAAATATAAATAAAAATGTTTCAATTGATTAAGAAAAAAAAAAAAAACTATAAATAAAGTGTTGAAAATTGCTTGGGAAAAACTATAATCCACGAGATCGTAATTTCTCTCATTTTTATATGGGAGAAATTATAATTTCATCGTTGAAAGTTCGTTACTTTCAAAATCAGGAATTTTTTTCACTATATTTATTGGCCGCCATGAGTAAAGAAAAGTATTTTATTGATGATTATTGTATGTATAGTTATTATGAAATATAAACATTTTGTTTTTATAAACACTGCGATACTCTTATGGAACAATAATTTCACCGTACATTGTAATGTTCAAAAACTAATGGAGTCTTACAAATCTGCTCGACACAGACAATAAAATGTTGGTGTAACTGTGCTAGTTTATTTTTATTCTATCTGGTCTGCGATCAGTCTTTGATTTTATTCAACTTTTTATCCGTTTCATTCGGCATATCACGCGATAACAAAGAACCCTTTCACTATCTCCAAAGTTGAAAGTTGCGTTCCAGGAGGTCTATTCATCTCCTCTCTTTTACAGATTAGGTTTGTCACGACAGTGATTCCGATTTTTCAGTTTGATCTAATTGTTCGAAAATTCTTCACTCTTGTATCATCGAAATACTAGCAGTGTAAAAAAACCTAATAAATAGTGAAAAAATGGCCACGTAAAAAAATTATGTATATAAAGTATATAAATTAGTCTGTATGTATTGTATATAATATTATATAGTAACTATATGTATAATATTAGTTATATACAATACGTACAGACTAATTTATATACTTTATACATCATTTTTTTACGTGGAAATTTTTTCACTATTTATTAGCATTTTTTATATATATAAAACTATTATATAGTAAGTATATAAAATTAGTTATATATATAAAAAAATCCTAATAAATAGTGAAAAAATGTTCACGTAAAAAAATTAGCTATATAAAAATTAATTATATAGTAACTATATAATATTAGTTATATAGAATATGTACAGACTAATTAATATATTATATAGTTACTATATAATATAAGTCTGTATAAACTCTATATACAATTTATATATGAACCCAAATCCATATATCGTCTTATATATAAATTGCATATCGATTGTATATGAAATTTATTTCCATATGTCGGACTATATATAATTTTGAAAATTTTTACTTGGGATGCATCGCGATGCTAATCTTTACACAGAGAAGCTCACGTGGTTATATCTGATAGTAAAAGTCTCGACCGCGATAAGCTTATCTTATCCACGAAGGGGAAATGGAAAAGAGTAGGAGACAACGATGAGACGATCCGTTCGATCTCTGCGGCAACAATTCTCATCTCGACCAAGCGGGTCTATCATTTCTATTCCTAGTCGATACAACTACTGATGCAGCAACAGCGAAGAACATACAACTCACTTTCTCAATCCACTCTAATGAAAGGGAGTCCTCGAGAAGAATCGTGTATTTTCCGTCTCGCTACTTCGTCTTTTCCTCCAGGCATACAGATATGTGGAAAGTTGAATTGGAATGAAATTCTTTTCTCGATACTTTTATTGACTCCGTTGAACCTAGTCAATGTAGTTTTTGTTAAACTCTGACTCTTCCGAAAGATTGAATGAAAACAGATAGTTTTTAAAAACAGGACTCCAACTCTGTTGATTCACATTTTTTCTGAAAACCGTAAGAAAAATGTTTTGAAAAATATTGATAAAAAAATTAAGTTGTACGCATTTCTTATCTTTGACATGAATTACAAACATGTACAATTTAACGATTCATATTTATGAAACGGAATTATTGAGATTCGCAAACCTAATTGATCGTATTTCGATCGTTTATGTCTGGAATATAAATTCGACAAAAAAATCGAAAAACCAAGTCGTACTAAAAATCGATAAATGGACAAAAAAATTATTTGTCGCTCACAAATATTTTTTTCTTTCCTTTTTTTAATTTATATTTTTATTTTTCCTCGTCCAAGTAAAAAAATGGTATATAGTCTGCCATATGGAATTGGACATGTACAGTCTTTATAAACTCTATATACAATAATAGAAATTGTGTGAAAAATCGGAATGGTCTGTCTCAACGAAAAAAAATATTATTACTTTATTTTGTCAAAAAGGTCGGAATTTTTTTTGTAGCGTCTATGGAAATTTTTTTATTAAAAAGTACATTCAAAAACTTAAATTTTATACAGGAACAAATTTTTTGTACGTTCGGTAATTTTTAATATACAATGAATCTGAAAAAAAATCACAAACACCTATCCCAAATAGAATAACAAACTGACGAATTTAGAAAAATATCCGGGAGGTCGACCGAAAAAAGTGGCCCAGTTGATAAAGAATGCCTCATATATAGGTCATTACATACCAAGTGGGCCACCCAAATTTAGAACGGTCGCAAAATGTTTTCATAATTTTTTCAAAAGTTGTTTAGAGTATCACGAACATCTATAAATTATTTATAAATTTTAGCACCCATGGTTTGTCCAAAATTTAATAACGATTTTTTGTACGTTCGGTAATTTTCAATTCATTGTATATTCAAAATTACCGAACGTATGCCGTAACGTAATGCCTCATATAAGATCACCTGTGAAGTTGGTTTTATTTATAAATCGTATATAGATTGCACATGTAGTACATACATTGACTATATATGCCCAATTCTATATTGAAAACCATATATAATTTTTATATACACTATATAACATTTTTTTAAAAGTTAATCGGTGATCGGCGGCGATAAATACAAAGAGATAAAAAAAATCGGCGAGCAAAAAGATCGTTGAACGGTTGAAGCACGTGCCCCCGGCTGTTGGATAGCATGCAATCGAATGCATTGTTTCACCTGCATACCGAGACTGTGCCTAGAGTTCTCGTACTATTCCCGCAGCAGATCCTGTCGGTGATCGCAATAGTTTAAGAATTACATACAAGTCGAACGAATCGCTATGCACTCTCTCGCGATTATATTCTCTCTGGCGATCGAGGCGACCGCTTGTTGTCCCACATCCCACAAAGAGCGTATCGAAATCTGTTGTATAGTAAACATAATATATATATATACACATATATCTGGCTATGGTTTGTGCGCCGCCACGACAGTTGCTCCAGCGTCTATCTATTTCTGCAAGCATAAGAAACTAAAGCGACAGCACGTGAAGAACGAGAATAGAGGAAGAAAGATTGACAGAGGCGAACAAGAACGAGATCGACTGAGAAAAAGTTTAGTCTGCGTCATATACTATATGCATAATTACAGTAGTAGTTGTTGTATGTATGATACTAAACTCTTCGGGGCTCACAGCACGAGACAATCTATGCTACATTATACGTAATTATTGTTGCAACAGAAGCGATAGGACTTTCGTAATAAATGCACTGAACCTTTATACCAACAACATGCAAATATATATACATATATGGATACATAAATACACGCATATGTGTAATCTATGAGCTGTGTTGTATGTTATATAGCTGATGCGAACGGCCTTGTCTACTACTCTCCTCCGTTGCCCCTCATTCAATTTCTCACTATTTCATTCGACGCAGACACAGTAAGAACGTAGACGACGAGGCGATCGTGGGTGTTTGGTACTTTCATGCGGACACTTGAAATATCTTTTACCCATTGCACCCACATGGAAAAGGAGCAACATCCGCCAATTGCAGCACTCGACACCTAGAAAGAGACAATGAATTTATTATTTCTATGCTTTTCACATATTTGTTACCCACAGATAGTTCAAAATAATTATTTATTTCCACATTTTTCTTAACATTTGTAAAGTAAAAATAATCATTTATTTGCATATTTTTCTTTATATTTGTAAATGAAAAATTAATCGTTCTATATATTTTTCTTTATATTTGTGAAGTAAAACAAAGATTTTATAAATTTGCCGAATGCACATGAAATTTTTTCTTCATTTATAAGTGACAAAAATAAATTTATGTATTCGACGAATTTACAAAAAAGAATTAGCTAAATATAGAAATTTTCAAAAATTATGAGATATATTGTAGATTAACAACTATTTGTATGTAGAGATGACAAAATATATATTGGGAAAATAAAAATCGAATATATCTTTTTTTTGTGATAGTAACAAAATTTTTATTGATATTTCTAGGTACAAACTTTTTGTTAAAAGTACCAAAAACATGAATTTAGTATTTACTGTGGGGATTGCACTTTTTTTTATAGCTTTTCATGTGGAAGTTTATTGCGTGAAAACAAAATCTGTGACTATTCGAGAGTAAGAAAACGGATGCGAATCTCTCTCAATTGGTAAGACAAATATTTTTCGATGATCCACCAGATTCAAGATTGAATTTTTCCTTTAAACGGAAATAATATGAAACTGATTGATACGACCGTCAATTTTTATTTTTATTTTTTTGCTTTCTTTCCTCCATTGAGTTTGTCAATATTTGCATAATTGGTAATCGTTGAGAGTAGAAATGAAAACAACTTTTTTACGCTCTGTCGCCATATATATATGTATATAAGGAGGCAAAAAAAATTGCACGACCTACGACCGCGGACCACCAACCATGAATTAAATAATTTTCATCGTCTTTAATTACCGTCTAGACGTAAGCCTAATTGCGAAAGAATTGCGTGAATAAATATGAACCGTAAATGAAGCCTACGCTTGCATCGTCCCGAACAGGAAGTCAACATATTTGAAGATCAGGCTATCCGTAGATATATCACTACGTGCTTGCAAATATGGAGATCAACTTTGGGTGCTCAGGATCTTCGGTAATTCTCGAAAAAAAAAATTGGTCTTTCCTCCGACCTGTCATATTAGGTAGAAACCTTTTGTCCTTTTTTCCCCCTAATTATTGGCATGAATAATTTTACCCCTTTTTATTCGTTATTCAACAAAAATCAACAACAAAAACTATTTATTTATCTTGTTTTTCGTCCATGACAATCAGATACATATATATATTTTTTTAATTCCATTATACCTTTTAAAAATCCACAACCTTGTCATAATCGCAACATCGATCACTATTCAAGGATTTATAGTTGATGTCACGACAATCATATTTTGATGTTTTTTTTTAAGACCGAATATGTTTATTTTACCATATTTAATAGCATATCCAAGTCACGCTGTCGTTATTCACCAGTATTTAAGAGATATAGATTTTGTACAGTCGTAAATCCTCATTCGCTGCAAGTTACAAGTTTGACCTGCATTTACTTAAGTGTACCAACTTACGTAGTGTATTTAAACACTAAATACGCGAGCAGAATTGAACTAATAAATGAACAAGTCCAGAGCCCCGAGTACAATTTTTTTCAGCTATCCCAGGCATAAATCAGGCCCTGGGCCTGACAAGCCTTAGCAATGCTAGATTCGCGCCAGATGTAATACTCCAAATTTCTACTCGCGGAATTTGGACGCTATACAAAAAGTGTGGGAATATTTCTGTAACAACCAAAGCCTTAAAATCAGGCCCCCAAAATAAATATAACAGTAACTTTAGGTTGGAAATTTAAAAAAACTTACGTGTTTAGATAGTGCTTCTATTTCTAGATGTCATTTCATAGGTCATTCGCTCGCATCAATCTGTTATTACATGACACTAATAATAAGTTGCATTATGATTTTTGTTCCCATTTTACCGCACAAACATTTATATATACTTATTTAACTCATAACAGTAGCCATGCATTTTTTTCTTTTGAGTTGTCAACCCCAACCCCTTCCTAATTTGTGTTTCAGATCCCAATGTAAAGTCATTCTGAAGCTCGGACGGAGGTTCGGATCGCGTGAGGAACACGTGACACATCTGTAAACTAAATCGCGGTTTAAACCTAATCGAATCTCACGTTCGAATTCTCGTGTGATTATAAAAAACAATGTTGTCGCGAAGTCTTCATCATTATCATCGTCGTAATCATCACCATCATCATTATCACCACCATCCTCACCGTCATCATCATCAACAAACGTGGGAGATGCAAAATCAGTCGGCAAAGGGAGAAACCTTCAAACTCTGCCTTTCTCTTTGCTGTATTATGATACTAGATCGATAAGAAACATAATTAACATTCTCGAAGGAGAATCGATCTCGAATTATCCAAAGAGAAACAGAAATACAGTAGCAAAAAGAAATCGAAACCAGAGGACAAAACAAAGAGAAGACTGGTTATATCACTGTGAGTTTTTATGATTTGCCGGCTGTTAGAAAGACAAATGTGAAGGTCGTGTCGTCGTGCGAGACGAAAGGGACGATGTTGGGCGTGAGTCAGCCAAGCAATCCGCCATCGAGTCTTCGACACTCAGCGAGCTTTTCCTGTCTTCAACGAAGCACAAACAGCGAGACTGGTCATCGAGCGAGAACGTCAACGTTGCCTCAACAGCCAAATGTTCAATTGGCCTCGAGCATAACTCATCACCGTCATCATTACGGTGGTCCAAGTTCGCTCCAACAGCAGCATCCTTCGAGTATTACCACATCAAGTTCCCGGAGGCTCGACAGTAACGCGGATAGCAGTCTTCAAATCCTTCGGAAAGTAGTAACGACTACGGATTTGTGAAAATAAGGCCACGGCTGAGAAGCACAAACTCCACAGTTTGAGAGAAGAATCGGAGAGTCGTAGCTGTCAGCAAAAGAGCTCATACAGCGACCGTGAAAATTCTTCTTTCTGCTTCGGTGCCAAGAATTCTCCTCAAAATCGAAGCAGGAGAGTGGAACTTGTGATTTCGACGTTTCGAGTCACAAGATCAACAATAGTCCCAGAGATAGCAGAGACATATCAAAGAACGGTCAACAGACCAACAATCCTCATCAAAATCCGCTACGCGGTGCGTTGATTCTCTTTACGACGTCAACATCTTCCTGGTGGAAGGCGAAACAGCGGGAAGAACTGGGTACATCTTCGATCGCATCATCGTCATCCTCTTCGGGAACGACGGAACGAAAGTGGTCCAGCAATAGCGGTGTAACGAATAACGCAATGACACCACCTTCGTCCAGTGGCGTAAGCAACGAAAGAAAATGGATGAGCCATCATCACAATCAGCAACAACAGCAACATGCTGTTGGAAATTCAGTGGGTAGCTGTTCAATGGGTGAGAGAAAATGGTCCTCCAAGGCTGGAACAATAGTCGCTTCCCCTTCCGTAGCTGGAAACAATGTCAGTGTTAACAACAAAGAGGACAAGTGGACAAGCATAAGCGCTTCTTCGTGTCACCGTCTTCCACAGGTCAGGATCGTAAGTGGCGATCACTCGGCGCACTTTTACGAACACCCGTTTCCAGTTCAGTCAACACTGGAACTAATTTGCAGCAGCAGTCGTGCAGTCGTAACACCGAAAGCAGCAACTCCTCTCTCGCTCAAAGTATGAGCGTGTCAATGATAGAAAACGGTGTGTCGACAACGACTAACGAAAGTACAAGAGAATGCTCGACGGTCGGACCTCCTTGGAAGTCTTTGAGATATCCAGCAGCTGGACAGCCAATTTCCTATTCAGCTGGAAGACCCACATGGTCGGAAAAAGAGTCACTCCGAGAAAATGGTGAATTCGCACGACCAGCGAGATCAGGAAAAGTCAGTAGAAAACTCTATCAAGACAGCGCTAACGAATCTCCAAGTGAATGTCGTGTTGAGACGTGGGAAGATAGGCGAAGCAACAAAACCACTGGAGAATCATCCGGCGACGAATCCGGATGGAAAAAGAAATCTAGTAGCAGCAGCAACAAAAGCACCAACAGCCGAAATTGCTCTCAGAGATCAGAGAGACAGGAATGTGGAATTCGGGAAATGTCAACCCGATCAAGTCGTGCTCAGAGCTTTTATCTCCTTGACGATTTCCTTAGGCCTCAGCAACAGCCACAATCTTCGTCAAAGTGCAATCTTGATCTTTGGCTTCCTTCGCAATATCCTCGAAACAGTGGAACAAACGATCGTAGCGCTAGATCTAGCGAACTTGCGACTAGTAATAGCACAAACAAGCATCATCAACAAAGTTCATCTTCTTCGTGCAACGGACAACAGCAACGAAATAATTTGACTAATATAACGCCATCGAGACGGCATAATTCGAGTTCCGACAGCCTCGAAGTCGCTACCAGTCCTCTTCCACCTCCGGTTCCACCTCCACCGCCACCTGAAACCAGGGAAAAGGACAGAGGAACATCCAGTGATCAACAAAACTCTTTCAGAGAGAAAGATGTAACAACGAACAACATAAGTGCAAATGCAACGACTTCAACCACCTCCGCCAGCGGCATCAACGCCCCTTCAGCCTCAGCCTGCCACTGTAGAATGTGCTGGGCGAGCTTGCAACAGAGATCGTTCCGCGATGAGGTAAGTCCACTCTCAAGTCTTCTCCAACATCTCCAAAGAGGAAATATACCTTAGAACGAAGACTGGATAAATATCTCTCGATACTTCTCTTTTTTCTTGCGTTGGAGATGCGCTAACGCTCGATCAAGAGTGTGACGCGATTATCGCGATATCCCCGCGGCCTTTTGATCCTGCGGATCCGCTGTCCATGTCTTTTCTTGCTTCCAACGAGATCCGATGATTGGAAAGAAAAAAAAAAGAATGAGAAGAGATCGAGATTCGATAATTAAGATTGTTCCTAACAGAGATAAGGTCGAGTAGGCCCTTCATTCTTTTAATATTTTGGCAACGATTTTTGCCGAGTTTCTTCCGGGTTCGAAGCACCAAAACAACAGTATTCTTAAGGGGGTCAGGTTAAAATAATTGAATTTGAAAATTCAATATTATTCAAATTCTATTGCGTATAAAAATGAACAGCGAAATATATTGTTCGTAATCGATGAAAGGATTTTTTACTGTCGCCTGATGGGCGTATGGGTTTCACTATTGTCTTAAGCAAAGTTCTTAGGTTTTCCACTCTGCGCGTGATTCAGACCAAAGTTCTAGGCAGACTGGGTTAGTTGACGTCTCATTTTCTTCTTCGTAAGAAGATACACCGGCTAAGCGGCACTTTAGTTAAGTTTGCACTTAAGTAAACAAAAATGCCGAAGAGGAAAAAAAATTATCTGATTTTTTTTTTCAACACCCTTAATTATTTTGCGTGAACAAAAAATCGGTCATAATGTCGGCATATCAAAACAATAAAAAAGTAAAATTATTTCAAATACAATATTTTCATAATTTTTTACGACTTTTGAAAAAATGAAATATGAATGGTACGGTAGAACTTGGCCATTTTCGCGAATTCCGGCCTGTAACTTTATTAACACATGCATTACATAGAAATTAATATTTCTACAGAAAAAAATTAAAAATTAAAAAAAATTATATTGTATTAATTTTTATTATATTTTATTACATTTTATTTAATCTTAATTCAAAGATTAACAAAATATTTTAACGTGAATGAGGCCAAAATAGGCGTTTATAAAATTCGTTTCGCAACGTTATTTCATTTCTATTCCCATAAATAAAAATCCAAGTGGTACGAGTTTTAACTTAAAGTTCTAAAAATTAAATAAATTTAATAAAAATCCCCTTATGATTTTTATCTACTCGAAGGCATTAAAATACTATAACTAATTACGTGGAGAAAAACCGGAAATACTTCGAGACTATATTCATGATATGCTTTACCATTTCTTAATATCTACGGTCGGAAATAATTATAATTTCGATGTGCAGCGAAAGCCGGAAATGATAGACAATAGTGGAAAGCCTTAACACGCTATATCAAGAAGACAACAATGTGCTTAAGGCCGTTGACACGGTTCGACACGATGGTACAATTTTTGTTACTACGATGAGCGCCGGTAGAACCATAAAATCGTGGATATAGTTGATGTAAGTTCGAAGCACCCGAGGAAGAGAAGGGGAGCGTGTCGCTGAACGTTGAACAGCCTCGTTGACGTGCGCCGCGCGATAGGATAATCGATCGGATCGTAAAAACTAAAGAGCCGTCGTACACGACACCGGTGTGCTTCACGTAATATTCCTCAGGATATCGTATGATAGAGCTTTATCCGCGTTTGCCATAGAAGGTCCTCCAACCGACGTTTTACGTCCCACTGCTGATGATATATAAATCCCATCACTCGTCTTAAACGTTCAAATAAATCTCCTCACTGATATGAATATATTACGCCACACTATAAATAGGTAATCTTTAATCAAAATATTTATGCACGACGCGCAATAACAAAATTATTATAAAATCCAAATTTTTTTCACGAATTAGTCGATAAAAAAGAGCAAATTTTGAGAAATTAAGTAAATAATAATAAACAATTATTATTATAGAGAGAAATATCAGTTGGATATAGATGCGAAATTTATCGACAGAAATTAAAAGAAGTAGGAGATTTTGACTGAGACAGAGAGAGAGAAAACTTGAAATACATATTTTTTGGAACCAGGAACAAAATGAGAAGGTGACTAATAATTTTGTCAGAGCAATTGTGCTTTTATAATATCAGCTAGATACGATAAAGCGGTTCCATTGTGTAGGACTTGTACCAAATCTCAATGTGTAACTTTGTTATTCATCGCATGATAATTGCAATGAATATTCTGCTGGTGGCAAAGCATCCAAAATGCTCTTTTAGAATAGAGAAACCAATGAGCCAGAACGAGCTAACAGGCCGAAAGAAGAAACAGGAAAAAGGCAAAGAGGGAAGAAGAGGAGACTGTTGAGATGGAAGGTAAGAGATAGAGACCTCGTGAGCTACGAGGATATCGCATGGTCAGATCTTCAACTCTCTTGGTCCGTCCAGTACGTCGCTGCGTGCGTCGAACTTGGCTTGATTTATCGTCATTGAAATACAGTGCCGTTCAGACTGAGCATAACAGTCTACAGCAGCATCATCATCATCATCATCATCAACAGCAGCAGCAGAAACATTATCGGTTCTGGTTACTCATGTATTCCACCCGTTTATGCTATCTTCTAACGTTCCCCAAGTTAAAACAATCATATATATGATCTGTCATATGGAATTGAGCATATATTCTGCATATAGTCTGTATAATCTTTATATACAATATTTATGCAATTTATATAGATCATTCCATGTGGCCATCCAAGGCCATTTGCCATCACGCCAATTTTTCTGTAGTGGCATAATAATGAAAATTCTGTGAAATATTAAGAAAAATCGGTTTTTCATTTAGAAAAAATGATCTGTTTTAAAATTATAATTGATTTTATAAAATATCTGTTTATAAAATCAACGAAGGCGCTTGATTATATACGCGCCAATTAAGTTATTGTTTGACCAACCAAGTTATTGTTTGACCAACCAAATTATTGTTTCTCCAATCAAGTTGTTGTTTGACCAACCAAGTTATTGGTTACACCAATTAAATCATCTTGGTTAGTCAATCAATAACTTTGTTGGTTAACAAATAACTTGACTGGTCTAACCAATAACTTAGTCGGCACATATATAACTAAACGCTTAGTTGTTCTAACCAAACCTTTTATTTTGCGTGAATGCAGAGTATTTGTTCGAGGGTCCAAAATTTAATCGAAGCTTCATGTGTCATGTGCAGTGATGTGTAGAATAATTTAGGCTTGTCATTTGGTACATTTATTAGAGTTCCAATTTTATCGTTTTTCTCCTAATCTTTCAAGTCGTCACCATAATTGTCTCTTCCATTGTCTTTTATTCTCCTGCAGTCTCTTCACCCTTCGCACATTGAAAAGAGAACATCCATTGTTGTCCCGTTCTGGCTGAAAAGGACGAATGGCTTTCTCGGTCCTATGTATGAATAACTGGCAGCCTCACAAACTTTGCCTCGTGTAGTTGTTCGAGAATCCGGGCTCTCTTGCTTTTGGCTTTCTTTGTCTGAGTTCGTGTCTGGATCCGAGCTGTAAAACCTGTCTTACTCGCCTTCGAAGCGTGAAAAAAACGAATATCCGCGTGGTTAATGTATAGAGTAGCAGACGAACTATATACTTTCTCCATTTCGTCATCTTAAAACGATCTTGGTTCACCCGAACACACAGTCAGTGGTACAATGAGGGAAAGAAAAAAAAAGATCAGATGTATAAGCAAGACAATTACGTGTGAGGTAGACACTCTAAGATTTTCTTCCGCCTTATGCATGAATTTACATCATTTGCCTGCATTCTACAAAAGAGAGAAAAATATAATTGAATACAACAAATCTTTCAAATAAATCATTTACTTGGGAAGATTTTTTATCATTTTAATGCAACATGTATTTCATTTTGCTGTTTTCAAATATATTATTTAGTTCATTAAATGCAATATATTGTTGATTTGAAGAAATATACAGTTACTTGTAATAATACACTGTTTAAAAAAAAGGAAATTGACAACACAAATATTGGAAATTACTATTCAAGTGTATATTAAATTCACTAACTTTGTGTAGTAAATGAGAATTGATATACATTGTGTTGTAAATTTTCGAATAACCCTTTATTTCGCGTTTCGAGCAAGCGGAGCGCGGCAGTCGCGGCTATTTACCAAAGTGACCACACCTCTTACACGAGGCGATCCCTAATGGGATCTCGTGTAAACTTTACCTACACTGTTAAAAAAATCTGTTGTAAATTTATTTCACATGTGTATGAAGTTTTTTTTTACCAAAACCGTTTATGAAATTCCAACTGCGACGTTTAATTTTACAACACGGATGTGTTGTAAAATTACAATACATTGTATGAAATTCCAACTGTGTCGTTTAATTTTACAACACAGATGAGTTGTAAAATTTACAATACAATTGGGTAAATTTTATATACCAGTGTTGTAAAATTCAACGTCGCAGTTGAAATTCCATACACGGTTTCTGTAAAAGTGCTTCCTACACATGTTTAGTAATTTTACCTCGAATTTTTTTAACAGTGTAGATACTTAAATCGACTAGCGATTTTTTCAAGTAAATTTATTTGGTGTATTCAATTATATTTTTCTACTCAATATAGAAAGTCATTGTTGTCATTTATACCAAGAGTAGTAATTTATTTGACCTCAAGCTGAAAATCGTTGTCTCGTCTTTTAAGATCAATATCTTTTGGCCATGACAAAATAGTACAAAATTTGTATGGATCTTTTTTATACGACCTTGCATACCTTCGTGACGATAATTTCAGTAAGCTCCGGTGTCCCTATAGAAAACAAGCTGATGCAGCTGCACGCCTTACGCAATTTATCATCAGTCCCACGTTAAATGCATCCTTCAATTTATTCTGACTGATAATATTCATCTCTTCACCTGGATGACATTTGCGTGTTCTATATTTTTTAAATATATTGAGGGAAATTATAATTTGAAAGAAATTATCGCCGTGTGATAATTTCACTACCGGAATTATTCGAGTAGAAATTTGAAGCGTTACATCAGGCGTTAATCTGGTTCTGCCCAGGGCCTTCTCATCGCCTGATCAGGGCCTGATTTGTGCCTTATGTAAGACTACAATTTTCTGCTTGGTCAATAAGCATTTTATTTTTCAAACATTTCGATTTTCGATGATTTTTTAAATCCAGATTTTCACCATTCAAAATATAGATTTTCTCAATGTCGTTTCGAATTTTGAAAAATTTTAAATATCAATCGGTTCCCTATTTTAATATTCGCTATTTCGAAATTTCGGAATTTGAGTTGTTCTGATTTTTATCATTAGCTCTTTTGATCCGCACCCTAATGATTACAATTAATATTAGTTGATTACTATTTTCAATACAATTTTATTTAGCACCTATAGAGATAAAGATTCATTCTTTATGATTAATTGAATAACTTTTCTTTTTGATTGATTTGCAAAAAAATTGCTTAGTTGAATATAACGAGACGCATGAAGTTCCTTAAAAATTGACTCAAATTTATATTATGAGTAAAGTTAATGTCAGTATGAGGAAAATTCCATTGTTGGGCAGAACGTTACTCGAAATGTTACCGCTTCTTGTATTAATGTCCTACGTATAACGTCTACATACACCATATACTCGTTCGAGAGACAAACTCTCGTGGCTTTTTACGGCGTTTGAGATAACTCCCTCCCCTATGCAAACAAACAATTTCGAGCCGAAACCACATTCCAACTCGTGCCACCGCTGCCCGTGTAAGAGCTAAATATAGTTCAAAATTCCCTACTGACTCCTTCTCGTCGTACATACTCTATCACGTAGTGCGAGGAATACTACATTTCTGGCATTTACTGCGTCAGGGTGCACTAAACTTTTTTTTTTTTTTTGTTGTATCAAAAGTTCGTTGTTACAAGATTTCTTCACAATCTTCGAAAAGTAGTTTTATGGGGTTTTAGTGCTACCACTTTCTGTCCATTTGTATAGATGCATCCTTTTATTTTTCGAATGCAATCATTCGTAGAAATTTTTGTGTTTTTCTTCTCTATACTTTTTTGTCGACACATCTTTTTATTTTTCGACTGCAATCATTCGTAGAAATTTTTATCTTTTTCTTCTCTATACTTTTTGTCGATAAAAAAAAAAATGTTTCGATTTTTTTTATTATCCCAAAAGTTCGTTGTTGTAATAACCTTGAAAATTTTTTTTCACAATCTTCGAAAGGTAGTTTTATGGGGTTTTAGTGCCATCCTTTTATTTTTCGAATGCAATCATTCGTAGAAATTTTTATCTTATCCTTCTCTATACTTGTTGTCGACACAAAAAAAAATGATTCGATTTTTTTTATTATCCCAAAAGTTCGTTGTTGTAGTAATCTTGAAAGATTTTCTTCATAAACTTCGAAAAGTAATTCTATGGGGTTTTCGTGCTACCACTTTTTGTCCATTTGTATACATGCATCCTTTTATTTTTTAAAGTGCAATCATTCGTAGAAATTTTTATCGTATCCTTCTATATACTTTTTTGTCGACATAAAAAAAATAACAATGTTATGGTTGAATCGCACGATGTGTGAATGTCATTGCCAATAAAACTTGATGTTTGGCTGATGCATTTCTATGGACGTACGTTTACGAACAGTCAGAGCAGGCAAACGTCTCGAGCCTCTCGGTTTGCAGCAGAAATCTCACTCTGCTATAACTATTTCTGACTCGAAGCTCTACACGGATTCTCTCGAACTGCAGGCCGCGGGAATCCACGAATAAATGCATACATATTCTCGGCATACCTACAGAGGAAATCAAATATATCGTAGACAATTACACCGAAGATATTTGCACGTAGCGTTAATAATAAACTGAGTTTTCATTGTCAACATTTCACAGAGTTAATTTTTTTTTTTTTTTTTTTTTTTTTTTTTTTTTTTTTTTTTTTTTCAGAAGGAATTTGTATATTAATATGTTTATATTAACCAAGAATAATTTAAACGTTTTTATATACCGTTTATTAATTTTACAGCATCCTTGTATATTAAATTTAATATACTTGTGTATAAATAAATACTTCAGATAGAAATACGTTTATTTCAATAATTAACATATTCTACAACCCGACATAGATATAAATATGCACTGTGATAATAATCATTATGAAAATTAATAAACTTTTGTTGAAAGTTTTTATAAATAAACCGGTATATTAAATTTAATATACAAGAATAATGTAAAATTAATAATCGGAATATTAAACACATTACAAAAGTCATGTTTAATATAAAAGTACTGCAATATTATTATATAACTGTATGTTAAATTTGATATACCGGTTTATGTATAAATCTTCCGATAAACGTATATTAATTTTCCTGAACATTTGTCACAATATGTTTTTGATTTTTATCGGGCATTTAAATTGTGGCGGAATATTTCAAATTACAGTTTTTTTTACCGACCGGGCTATACATTTTAAAGCGAGACAAAACCTCAGTATTTTTGTTTCACTCCGTTTTAAATACCATTAGTTATACCATTATATATATTTCTTCCTCGCAACGAAACATGTTACAACTCACAAAAATGTTATTGTACCGGTGAATGTTGAGACACGCCATCTCTTCGTGGTTTACAGTTGGGCAAATCTGCTGTAGAAATTACCGACTACCTTGACCGTTCAGCAGAAATGCAGAGCTCAACTTTATCTACTTTTACCAACAGCGAAGCTTCCGTATCAACTGTTTTATCAACTGTCGCTGTGCCTTTGCTCGTTTCATGCTTTAAATTTTCCCTCACAGATGTCTACGTATAAAACATCAGAATAACACCAGCAGAATAACCGCGAATCATATTTTATGGCAATGTCCAAAAACAAAATGTATTACAAAACTTTTCTTCATAGGTTAAGTAAAAATGATATTAATTTGTTATCAAAATTTATCAATTCTATCGACAAGGATATTTAATTTTAAGGCCATGTGATCTACGTTAGGTTAAGTTAGGTTAAGAATTCTTCTAGGTTAAGCATTGCTGAGCGAATTTTGTGCAAATTGACTGTTCTCAAAGTGTAGGAGAAATTTACGATCCCAAAATTTATTTTTATACCATCTGATGATAACAATAAAAATATAAATAATAGCACCAGCAGATCGAATATGAAGAATTTACAACTTTGTAAATGTTTATTTCATAACATTGATTTTGATTTATTAATATATAAATATTTGCAAATTTACTCGCGATATAAGTTTGAAAAAATTATATAAAAATGTATCATTTCTGAAAATAATAACTTTCAGTACAATTATTAGATTTAATGTGTCAGAGATTAAATACATTGTTAAAAGAAAGTAAACAGGCTTTTTTCCTAACGGTCAGATGGACAAGAGCGTAATATTTTTACCACCGAGAAGGCGAGAGAGAAATTCTTTTCGTTCAGAGACTCGTCTATTAAATTTCATATTACAGTCATTAAAGTACTTGTTCGTATATCAAAAGTAACATTACGACGTGTTTAGTATACCGTACATTACATTTAAATTATACTTATATATTGCATTTAATATAGACCTTTTCTCCACAAAAACTTTCTATACAAGTATTTTCATACAGAAAATGTTTACAGTATATGTAATGACGCTTTCAGTTGCTGTTGGTCTACTCTTGTTGAACAGAGTTTCTTAACCCTTTACTACTCCAAATATCTTTTTAAATTGCAGTTATTTAATTGTAGAAAGAATTCACAGGCAGTGAAATTCCATTAGGAATTTTAGTAAAACGTAAAAAGTACATTTTTTTTAATTGCATGTTTTATAGATTTTTCCACTAATGTGATTCAGAAAAAAGGGCCCAACATTGGAGAATAATTTTTTTTTTACGTGAAAGGGCTTGTTTATTGAAGGGCTAATTAAAACCCTTATTTTTTTTGCGATATACTCGTTTTGCTGTTTTTTGGTTTTATTCCTTTCGTTTTTTTCGTAAAAATCTGTAGACACCTCAATATGTTATGGGGATGCTGCAAAAAAATCGACCATATTTCTCAGGGCTATAAATATGCAAGCCAATGCAAAGTGAAAGGAAATAGTTGAAGATAAAAATAGCCGAAAAATGAATGATCGATTTATTACCGATTTTTGACAACGTTATTCTAAAAATACTGTTGAAGGGCCTTTTATTCATTTACTTTTTTCACTTACTAAATAAATAATAAATATTTAAATAAATAATCAATATTAAATATAGTCGAAAAAGGAATGATAGATTTATTACCGATTTCTGACAAGGTTATTGTAAAATTACAGTTGAAGGGCCTTTTTTCACTCAACATCGACCCTTTTTTGTCGAGATTAGTTTCGTAATGAAAGTAACCATTTCCGAGGTAAACCCTTTTTGCTGACATTTCATTTTTCGCCTTACGATTTTCTTCTCCACTTCTTTTGCAAGACTCAATAGATACTTAAACCTATCATAGGAATGCTGCAAAAAAAAAGAGAAACATTCCTCAGGGCATAGAGAAAAATGTTGACCTTATGAGAACCCACCAAAACCCACTGTAACAAATGTCTTATGTCAATATAGTGACAACAAACGCTTCAGTGACGGAAACAAAACAATATTTGTTACTGCTTGATTTGTTAAAGCAGCAAATAGCATTTGCTAGCATAACGTTTGTGAATTTGCTGTGGTAACAAAAAAAAATACACGTTATTATTCCACGATGTATTTAACACAAGAATCTCCAAAAAGTATCGCGTGAACGAATTCGGCAAAGTGTAACGAAATGTAATGTCGAAAAAAAAAAATGATATATTTCAGAATTCTTTGATGTTAGGTTAGTATAAACAGATCGCAAAAATGTCTCTATAATAAAAATCGTGTCTCTTAAAGCTTAGTTATTCATGTCTGTCATCAAAGAATCGTCAGCAACTATTTTTGGGCCTGTGAACTATAGATTTACTGAATTTGCGAATGATATAGAAAAAATCTGTTCGTTCGCGCAGCAAAAGTGCAGTTTCTTGGTCATGCTGTAATTTGCCGATCGTACAAATTGAATGTTACATTTACAAGTTCGTATTGTCACTGTAACAAACCAACGACCAGCAAACCGATTTCTGTTGTCATATAACACAGACCTTTTTCTTCGTGGACTCCCGACAAATATAATGCAATGCGAAGGAGAAAGGTTCTCGAGGAAATCGAATAGTCGAAAAAGGAATGATAGATTTATTACCGATTTCTGACAACGTTATATCGGTGGAAGTACTTTTAAAGGGCCAATCAGCGATAGGAAGTCGGGTATCGCGCAATCGGACATATGTCCAATAAAATATAATATAAAAGGCGGCCTCTCGAGATATGTGGATTGAGGTAGGTCTGTATCGATAGACAGAGAGTCTCGACGAGTTTACGTAAGCCCGAGCTAAGAGCTCGTCGTTACTTTCTTGCCTATATTGCCCGTGAATATTATGCCAACGTCTGTATTCATACCTGATTTGTAATATATATATATAGCTACGAAAATATCATATCTGTCTTTCCACGCGCCTATGTATAATACGAATCTCTCTTGTGTCAGTAACTACGCCAGGTATAAAAGTAACCACCTACAGACACTACCTACCTATCTACCTACCAACCTACCTACCTGGTGACGTTTGCACTTCGCACCTCTGTAGATCTCAGCCCGTTATACCCGCTAGCTGTCGAACATAAGCCAAGTTGAGTCTCACGAACGGCCTGACATCGCGTCTCGCACCGATGCGGTCGACGAGCCAGCAAAGCGGACGTTAAGGAGGTTTCATGCCTATCGCAACAACAGTCATTTTCATTCCGCTAATAAGTACTCGAATCTGAGGTGAATACCACAACGAGTAATTAATTTTTTCCATCAGTAGGTCTGAAGTAATATTTCATGCCATGATTTCATTATTTTATATTTGCATTTTGCAAATATTCTTAAGGCGATTATTAATGCCCCGAGTAGGAATTTTGAGCGGTACATCAGGCGGAAAGCAGGCCCTGGATGGGCGATGAGAATTCGGGCCTAATTAGGAATTGACAGCGCTAGATTCATGCGCGATGGAAAATCATTTGGTGACATAATGATAGCCTTATTTGCTGGTCTAGAAAATGTTTTTGCAGGCCTAACCAATATTTTTGCTGGCCTAACAAATATTTTTGATGGGCTAACAAATATTTTTGCTGGCCTAACAAATATTTTTGCTGGTCTAACAAATATTTTTACTGGCCTAACAAAAATTTTTGCTGGCCTAACAAATATTTTTGCTGGCCTAACAAATATTTTTGAGGGGCTAACAAATATTTTTGCTGGCCTAACAAATACTTTTGCTGGCCTAACAAATATTTTTGCTGGCCTAACAAATATTTTTGATGGGCTAACAAATATTTTTGCTGGCCTAACAAATATTTTTGCTGGTCTAACAAATATTTTTGCTGGCCTAAAAAATATTTTTGCACCTTTTTTATCTAAGCCTTTTTTCCGTGAAGAGTATATAGTTTTAATATAATCCTTATATAATATTTTCACTTGGATATGACCCGTTCTCCCGTATCCAATCGGCACCGCCGCTATATTTTGTGTTCTATGGATATACATATTGCCAACACGTTGTTACAACTATATAGAAATATTAGAACCAATGCCTTGGGTAATTTTCGGCATCGAACCAGAACCGTTTTTGCCGCCTGCAGCTGTCCCTGGTTTATAGTCGATGGTGTGAGTAATATATCGGTGAAACTTAATATGTTTATTGAAATTCACACATAGCTATGACTGCTGTTGCGGGTATAGCAAAAAAAAAAAAAAGTTTGGTGGAGGTAAATTCCGAGACTGCAGTACAGTGTAACCATGATATATATATTATATATATATATATATATATATATATATATATATATATATATATATGCATGTATATAATCTATACCTATTGCAATTACCAAACTAACTAGTAGATACATTAATCTGCATTAGAAGATCAGGGAATGCACTTTCCACCGAACTGCACAAATGGAAACTCCAATGCCTGGTTAGCGATTAATCTGCATTTGTTCGCAAACGATAATTTGCCGCGGACGAATAATAATTGTTCAACGCTCCGGTCGCGCATTTGCCATGCATCGGGGCAACTTGCATTAACCATTTTACGGCGAAATCCCTTTCGCAAACACCAAACTCATTTCTCGTAAATATTGAACACTTTTATGAATAAACCTAATTTAAAAATTTGCCTTTTTTATTTTTACATATGAATACGTGTTTCCCCGCATGAAATACAAATGTAGGGTTTATGCTCAATGGAATTTCACGGTTTATACAATTTTTCTAACATTTTTGGAAAATTTTATGAGTAAATAGTGCATAAAAGGTAAAATCTAGTTTTTGAGACATACAAAAGCTCACCTTTTATACTCATCGAGATATTAAGATTTAAAGAAGATGAAGTAGTTTTTTTCATATCAAACATTTTAGAATCTATATGGTGCTTTTGCCGTTTGTTCCTATCGATTCGGGTCAAAATTTGCTCATGTCCATATTTTGAAATCTGAATTAAAGTCCAACTCAGCTCATCATGATTTATCATCGCATGACAGAATTGCATCTGATCGATTGGTTCAATTGGTCCAATGACGTCGATTCTGCTCATAAGAAGCGAAAGATCAGAAATAAAGTAGACCGAAAAAGTAACGATTACTAGTTCGAAATAAATAATTGCATAATGTAACAATTGCTCACGGAGAGAAAACTTCTGTTGCACCGGCAAAAATCAGTTGCTAATATAATGATTATTCCTTATTTCCTAACTGTAAAAAAAGGTTTTGCTGGATCAGCAAAATAATTTGTTAGGATAGGAAAAATTATTTTTTATGCCAACAAATAAGTTTTGCTGTCACTATGTCAGCAATTGATTTTTCCCCGTGGCTGATTCGACAAAAATCAATATTGAGCTTGCGATCGATGATAGATCAATTTTCGTATTGCCTAAATTCAATTTCCTTGCTATGGAAATCCCTTAATATTTGCAAAGATCAATTTCTACTCTTCTATACGTTTTTATACTCCACTGCAACACGAATTTCGCTCCTGTTATTATATACATCAGTGATTACTGTCATTGTATAAATTTGAAAAGCTGTCACCAAAGACATTTCATATATAGCTGTACTGAAAGAGAAGTAGACAGAAATGCGTCATCGAAAATCCGCTTTGCGGGTTCTGCTTCGTATCCCGTACATATATATATCAAACATACACACATACATATGAAAGAATACGTGAAATGTATGAGAAGCTACGGAGTAGTTTAACCATTGGATGAAAGAGAAATGAGGAAAAGACTACGAACATAGGATCACGAGAAGACGAGTCACAAAAGTCGGAGAATCTGACAGCGAGTAGTCGAAAAGTAGTAGCAGCAGATATACGAAACGAGATAAAAGAAATATAAGGGTGGAATGACAATCCGAGGATAAAAGCAAAAGAAGAATAGAGAGGCTAAAGGTCTTGCGAACTGCAAATGAAATAAGAGAGATTTATGAAAATTAAGGACGGACATGAGAAGTGAAAAAATTGAATTGTCATGTCCGAAATGTTAACATTGATTTATCATTAGTGGATTAAATTTGAAATATCAATTGAACTGAATCATGGCATTTAAAAGCTGATTTTTTTTTGCTGAAATATTGTTTTGCTACAGATTTTTAAAAACCTCGGCATCAGGCAATTTAATTGGTTGTTTCAACCGCTTAATTCATAGTATCAAAGAATAATCGACATTAATTCTCCATTTAACCACAAAAAATCTTAAAAAAAAAAACAACTACTAGAAGAATTGGTAAAAAAATCGCTAGAAAATCATTGCAAAAATATCTGAAGAAATGCAATTTTCGATCACAGTTGTTTGAGGTTTATCCTCTAACGAACGAGAGGAAACCAGACGTAAACAGGCGATTTTAATGAAACAAAAATTAAAATGTTTCTCACCATGAGTAAAACCTTTCACCAAAAGTCCATCCTGACGTAAACAAAAATTGTCTCTTGTGGGTTTATGCCTTGCTTCGTAATTCCGATTGAAACTGATAGAAACCGATCAAATGGACAAAATTCCGATTGAAAATTAATCGGTTCTAACAGGTTTCAATCGGATTTTTGTCCGTTTTATTGGTTCTAATCGGATCGTTTAACTAGGGTTCCAACCTCGATTTTTCTATTTTTCACCCTACTTAAAATAGTTACTAATAGAATTTCATGAAACACATACCATTTGAAAGGGGAAGTAAAGTTACAGTTTACATGATTTTGCTTTTGTATTTTTTCCATTTTTTTTGGGGCCAGGTGGACCATATCTGACATGAAATACCCTATATATGTCTCGATTCTTGACACGGTGGTGACGGCGGCAAGACCTTTTTATAATATAGAGACACATAATTTTTACTTGCTCTGAATCAAAACATTGCTCATCCATAACATAATATTGAAGTCAAACAGTGAAACCACATTTGTAAAATCCAATATTACCCTACAGTAATGCCCCATGTAACCACAAAAAAATCTCAAAAAAAAAAGGCCAACTACTCCAAGAATTGGTAAAAAAAAACAATCGCTATCGAAAATTGCAAAAATATCCTTTAACGAACGAGAGGAAACCAGACGGAAAGAAAAAAAGAGTCTGCCGATGTTCCGAAGATACAAGTAGTGAAGTGGGTGCCTAGATACAGCGTCCTATATATAGTATACCATAGATACCGTCGTCTAGCTTTATATATATATACATATGTATATCTATACTTTATAAGGAATAGACCGAGACGAAGAGGAGACAGAACGATAGGGAATACCAAGTGATAGAGGGTCTATCTAGTTGCTTTCGTCGAGACGACGTGGCTGCCCGAGGGACGAAGCGGCGATGAAGGGAAACGAGAGGGACCTGCGCGCGAATTTCCCGCGTTCGGGCCAACCTCATATTGATCCCACCCTCTCGCGTTGCTGCTACTGCTGCTTCTGCTTCTGCTAGCGGCGGTGCTTATGCTGCTACCAACACCGTTTCACCCCCTGCGCCTGACTCTCCCTGACTGGTTGACTAGCCTGCACGAGTTCATCACACAGAATCGCGGTATCGCGGGATACGAGAGGTCCAGCGCGCCGAAAACCTCAAAGATTAATAAAATACGACGGATAGAACAATATTTCAAGAATATCTATAATTTAACCCAAAAATCCTGTGAGAAATGAAAGAAAATTTAATAAATTAGCCGAAAAAATAAGAACGAAAGGGTGTGAAAGTTTGTGGACATTTTTGTCGTGTGGATTTTTAAGTAATGTGGATGAAAATAATCAAGGAGATTTTCCGAAAGGGTTTGTGTGAATTACGGGAGGGCGTTACCGGACATATTAAATAGTGCTTTAACGTTGAGGTACTCAAAAATCTCTCGGTGCTACGGCAGCAGCACTATCAGCATCACGTCGAAGCATCAGAAAACCCGAGCGGCACCAGGGGCAACACCCATCTCTTCTCGTGGCCTCGTCACGCGTTCATCGTCTACTATACTATACACAATAATTGGGTTCTCGTATTGGTCATCAAGCGTATAACGATTTTGAAATTTCGTCTACGATATAATAAATACGTCGTATATGCTATAGTAAATGAAGTTGGACTGTCAGGAAAAGTGAAAATAAAAGATAAACTGCAGCTGCAACAATTTGTCGGATGTTCTGTCGATTGTTATCGACAAAAGGAAGTGAAGAAAAAAAGAAGAAAAAAAACGTCTTACGCTTTTACGAAATTACAAAGTGTTTGTGAGTTTTTTTTTTGACTGACAAATTAAATACTCGTCATCTTGCATACGATAGAATACAATAAATAATATACAATCCAATAACTTCAACAAATATACACTTTAATATTGTCGTATTGTATCTCGAACTAGTTTTTATCGTAACGAAAAGAAGAAGAAGAAGAAATAAAAACATTGAAATTCTTGTGCCAAATTATTAATAGCTGTGACGTGCCTATTTTTGGTCTACCATCTGTCGAAATTAATCTCTCTGCGTGTGTATTTTTCAACGTATTACGATTGTACGAGCCGGTATTTTTTTTTGGTGCATAATCGATTCAGTGCAACTGGCGTCGTTGTCAAGCGCGTTGCAAAAAGTGTTGTATACAGTGTTCGTAATAAACACGCAACGTGGAGAAATTCGTAAAGTGTCAATTCCGGAAGTGTGAGTGACAATGTGAGCTCGATTGAAAATCCTGTCTTTTTTCACGCCTTGGAAATCGTTCTGGTCGAACCATCGTACCGTCGAAATCCCTGGTTTATATCCCATCAAATCTTTTATTTATATATATGTATACATACTATATAAGATTTTTTAAAAATTTTGTCGAGAATACGTGCGTACAAAGTGCAATAATATTTTTGCAAAGAAAATATTGCTATACTAGAATTTAATTGCACAAAGAAAAACAGGAGTGATTAAATAGATGGTGATCTTGTGATATCGACTAAGACTAGGCGTAGACTGTTTTACAAGATAACGAAAGTGTAAGGGGCTGGTTAGGCTATAGCTAGGGCGTAAGTGTCTGCTATGTCGTTATATGTCTCGATCTAACGACAATAAAAGAGGGGAAGAAAAAAAGGTTTTACGGAATACTATAGAAATACCAGAGAGCCTAAGTAAAAAAATAATATATAAAGTATATAAAAAATCTATATAGTTTTAAACATAGAATTGGGCATATGCAACTTCACAATTGGTCTTGTATATAAATTGAATATAGAATTTATATAGACTATATATGTCTATTTATATGTTTGTAAATTTTAGTAAAATTAATATACAAAAATAAGAAGCTTCGATGCATAGACTGGTATTTTAAATGTACGATACAAATTTTAAGTAATATTAAACGTCATAAAAAAGTCGTGTTTAATGTAAAAGTAAATTAATATTATTACCGTTAATTATATTTATATCATTTTTGTACAGGGAATTTAATATACCAGTGTATGCATCTGTGCTTCCTGCACAAGTATATTAATTTTCATAAAGAAATTTTTTGCTGTAGGACTATATATAATTTTTTTTACTTGAGGGAAGTCTAACCTTTGACGTGCATTTTTTTCACAGTATAAAAATAATTAATTATCCAATTTTAATCCTTAAGAGAACCGCCGTAAATTGATGAAAATTGAATTTTGTTACAATTGCACATATGACATTTTTAAACTCGATAAAGTATAAAAGTTTATAGAAGCACAAATATATCATTTTTCATAAGTTATGCAGTTTTTTTAGCTCATTTCGCCGTTGGAAATTATAGAATTCAAGTTGCAATTGATTTTTCAATGTCTCATTTTGTTCACATGAACAACTTTGTTCGTTTCGAGATAGAAATTTCCATTCAAATGTCTGAAAGATATACTGACTCTTGTAGGAAATTTGTATTCACGCTGTAACTTTGTCACAAAAGTTTCATACAGTTTATGCTTAAGAACTGTTTATTTGAATTCCTGTACTCGAGCCGGACGAAATATTTGTACGAAGACTATGAGACGTTGCAAAACCACATTTGTCTGTAAGTAAAACCTGAACTCTGCAAGTTAAAAATGGAAAAATATTTGCAACTGTGAACTGGGCTGAATGAAAAGAAGTCACTTATAATGATGATTAATTTTGCTGTACTTATTAAATGATAATTTTGTATAAGGTAGCAAAATTTCGTATACACACTCAAAGAAAAATCTAGTATTTATAAATACGAATCGTGCAATAAACTATATTTTTCAAGTTACGGTAATAATATGATATTGTAACCGTATCCGTAAAATATTTACAAACAGTTAATGAATATATATATAAAAAAAGTCAGACGGACTAAAAATTAATAGTTGTCACTTAATAGTTGCCAGTACTATCATAATTTCTGCAGAAATTGCAACCCAATTACACCCTGAGAAATGGTCTCCTGGGTTTATTTGAATCAAATATTGGATCTATTGCAAATTAAATTTTATTTGGATCAAATAAATTTTTATTAAAAATGAATACGATGTATTTGTCTGCAAAAAAATTCTATTTGTTCGAAAATAAAATCTGGAATCATAAATTCATAAAATAAGAAACTTATTCAATGACTGATCTAATAGATCAGCCATTAAATAAATTTCTTCTTCAAATGTTAGCACAATAGGATTTTATTTTGATCAAATAGAATTTTATCAATTTGAAAAAGATTCCGTATTTGATTCAAATAAATCCATGAAACTGATTTATCTGGGTGTATTTTCATGATTTTCAGGTGTCTGGGACCCCAAAGGCCTAAAAAATTTCTACCTGATGAAAATAAAGGGAAAACCAAATTTTTCAGTGCGGCAAAAGCACACAATAAAAATTCCAATAAATTTACATACTGTCATAACCAAAACAAAATATACCGCAACATAAACCCGGATGTCGACTTCAGGATTCCGATAAAGCAACTTACCCTATCACCTTAGCATCTATAAAACTACCGTGCAAAATCCAAGATCTCCAATCCATGTTTTCCAGTGTGTAACTAAGGACCGTGCAACAAGATATCACGGTATCACAGAGATTCATAGATAACTCGATCCCCGGTTGTGTATGTTTATCCAAGCTTTACGGGTTCGTAATCCCCGGTCATTACACACCGTTATATTAATTAAAGGATCGTTCGCTTTTATGTTCCCTGTTCACGCGATCTTCACTCGAAACAAGCTCCGCTTTTTGTTGATGTACATTTTGAATCATCGCATTTCCCTTGGTATGTCATAAATAAGTCAACGATGAGGTTACCATGAACCTCCAGGAATATTCCCTCGTGTACGGTGATAACTTATTAATTTTTCAGTCATTTAACTCGACGAATATGGCGTTAATGCTGCTAACCATGTGTTACCAACGTCAGTAATAATTAAACCTAGTCTGATGAGAGCAGCTTATTGCATATACGAAGAGAAATTTCTGTGTCGTGACAACATAAAACGGTGACAAGTCAGCCGAACAAAAAATTTATCAGCATAGCAAAACTGATTTGTCAGCCGAACAAAAGATTTGTCAGCCTAACGAAACGATTTTTGTTGTCATCGTTTTATGTTGTCACGACACAGAAATTTTTCTCCGTGTAACTTTGCTGACACTGTGGGCGAGCAACAAGGGAGAGAAACAAAACTCGGTAGCAGCTACGAACAACAGTAAAGTGGCCGGGATAGCATCATATTATTTTGGTCGCAGTTGAAGCTTCTGGGCTCAGTCAGATTCTTCGCTTTCAACTCTATCTCTATCACTCCTAGCTCGTTATTACTCGATTATTGCTATTGCCGGGAACGATCTCGCGAGGTCATCCTGAGCCATCAGTGTGCTGATCTCGTCTTCGTCGAGCAGTTGGCGCACGGCCTCGGCATTTATGCACCGGTAATAACAGTCGAGAAGAGACTCCTCGTGTCTTCTGCACCTATTAAACCTCCGACTTTAGAATCACGACAAGTCGTCTATGCATCTCCTGTCATGAGATCCCAATTTCCTATGATTTCTTTGTTCGGAATTCTATTTTATTCCAACAATGGGAAAGACAATTTCATTTATATGAATTTGGCTATACGTCTACAATGTGATTTTTATCACATTGTGGGAACCTAATGGCAAAAATGAATCTACGATATCTATTTTCGTACATATATCACATACGGACAGCAGACATAGAGGAGATAAGTCTGAACAAAAAAGAACAGAAAGATATTGATGATGGAACTGTCTAAGATTTTGTGATTTTTATGAAGCCAAGTTGAAACCCTTAAAATACCATTTGTTGAATCAAAATGAATAAAATATTCTACCTTTGAAGACTTATGCAAGGGTTTGAGAATCTCATCTCACTCTATAGAACCTAATTGGAGGTTCAAATAAAAAATTTAAATCCACGGATTTCTCCGTTTACTTCAAGTGGATAATATCTAGCATTTGCGGAGTTTCTGCGGATAGTTATGATTCTCGACTTACTCAACGGGACTAACACATGGGGAAAAAAGTAGTTGGAGAAACTAATAATTTGGTTCCGACGACCACTCGAAGGAGTTGGTTATAGAAACTACTCGTTGGTTATAGCAACTACTCGTTGGTTATAGAAACTACTGGTTGGTTATAAAAAATACTCGTTAGTTATACGCACGGAGAGAAAACTTTGGTTGCATCAACAAATCAGTTGCTAATATAGTGAGAGCAAAGCCTTATTTCTTAGCCTAACAAAAATTATTTGCTACTAGGCTTGTCAAAAAATTTACTAGACCAGCAAAAAGATTTGCTAGGCCAGCAAAATTATTTGTTAGGCCAGCAAATACAATGACTGTTAGGCCAGCAAATGGCAACAAGACGGAGAAAAATCATTTTCTAGCATAGTGACAGACTTTATTTGTTGGCCTAGAAAATGTCTTCGCTGGCCTAACAAATAATTTTGCTGGCCTAGCAAATCTGTTTGTTGGTCTAGCAAATTTTTTGACAAGCCTAGCAAATAATTTTTGTTAGACTGAAAAATAATTTTTGTTAGACTAAGAAATAAGGCTTTGCTGTCACTATATATTAGCAACTGATTTGTTGATGCAACAAAAGTTTTCTCTCCGTGAAGTGTTCACATAAATTCGAAAAAAAAGGACATGGAGATTTGGGAAGAACGGTCTGACGACGTCATTGCCCGATTCATGGTGCCCCGTCGATTCATCAGCAACAGGAGGAAAAGGTTGTTATTACCACAATCAAATCTATACGTCTCATTTTTTTTCTCGACGTTTCCATACTCCCTAAAGGAGTACAAGTGGGCGGAATGCGTGGGTTACCAAGTTCTTCATCTGTCAGCTAAGGCATAACCCTCTAATGGGAAGCCACAGCCCTCGGTAATGGCATTCGGGAGCAAGTATCAGCTTCTCTAGCAGCAACATCAACAACTCGAATGGAATTTGGGCACAAAGACTTGGCCGAGTCTCAGGTACTGACCTCCTGGAGTCCATCGGCCTCTTCTTTCTTTCCTTTCTTTCCTCGTGTTTCCTTTCTCTTTCGTTTTATCGTCGTCTTGATAAACTCCCGTACGGAATCCAAAGATTCTCCGTGTAACTGTCGAGATGTTTGGAAATCCTGGTCTCCTCGAATTCCATCAAGGTTTTAAAGTTACCTTCGTGAATTTCGAAGAATAATAACGTCATCCAAGTCTGCATCCACTGGAGGCGAATGTATACCTGAGATTTGTACATATTTATATGGTATTTAAGCCCACACTCACTTTGTTGAGGTTGACGATAGTTTTGCAGTTTAAATTGCAGCGTCAATACTTGGAACTGTCCGACGACCGAAACTGTCGAGTTAATCGATCATTCCGTCCTAATTAGTTATGGGCTTCGATTTATCCTATGGGTTGACCGAGTTTCCTGGAAGTTTCTTATTTATTATTCTATCTCGATCGCTCATATTAATTATCTACCCTCGTCTCATAGTTCCAAATGAAAAAGTATATCGTGGCATCTATAGTTTCCCAAGAGATTTGAATAATTATTCCATGTTGTTGAACCGATGTTGATACTTTGTGGCTCTTGTCCATCTTGTTTTTTTTCTGCATCATGGTAAATCTTGATATCTCGCTGCCTCCGGATTTAGTTTAGTTTAATTTTAGTAGTAGTAATCGCGATTTATTGACAAAATATACATAATTATTTTGGTCTGTATATTGCAAATTATAATTGCTATTGCCTTTATACTTTGCAAATTGACCGCCGTCGAAGTTCATGTTTTATAGAAAAATGGAAATTGCATTGTCATTTCACACCCTCCAAAATTATTGGAAGCATTCGACGTTTTTTGTTGTTGTTGTTTACATAAAGATAGATTGCAATAAATCTAATAAAGAGTCTTCATTAATAAATCACAAAATGGTCGTTTCATCGAAGTAGCTCTCAGATTTTATTACCAGATGCATCATTAGATTGTAAGAGAGCATTTTACTTTTTATTTTGTCTGTGACAAATTCTAAAATATGCGAATCAGTCTAATTTACACCTACCAGAGAACAGCGAAGTTCCATCTCTGTTGTATACGTTGTTACATACTCTATATATCATTTTTTTACTCGTAAAGATTTGCTGATTCAACGTTTGACGGCCCTCACGAAACATTCGCAAAAAGACATCACTCACCTGACACTCTCCATCTCAGGGTACAATTTAGTCGTGTCCTTGAGCTGTCGAGTCGTCTCATGATTACTTACCAATACGATCAAAACATCTTGCTGCAAATAGTATATCTGTACGACGGTGCACATTAGCTGAAATAATTCCATGCATTCCTGTGCCATTCTTCTACATCATCATCACACGATTAGTCGACAATCCTTTGTCTCCCCTCACCACATAATTATCTATATACGTGTATATAAATGTCTGACTTTGTCTAGAAGGACAAGCTGATGCCTCGGTGTTGCCTGTCTGTCCGTTGGTGTCCTGAAAGCAAGACGCGGACGTTTCCAATTTACGACACGTAGTTTGCGTCGTTTCTCGCTTTCTCTCTTGTCCATCGCTGTCTCATCCCATCGCACTATGTATGTCCTCGATATCACGGTTCTAACAGTGGAAAACACGCTTCGAGCTGAGGCATCAAGTGCAAACCACTCTGCACGGGTGAACTAGGAAGATATATCGAGCAATCACTCCTTTTCACTCGGAATCTCCTCTCCCTCTCGCTCGACATCCGAGCACTGAAATTCATTAGAAACTTTCGCTGTGCTCTGTGTCTTTGTCCGGCGTTTAATTAGCAACAACGCACATACTGTACCAACCTATGTAGTATATACCAATATCGTTCTCTTGTCCATTAAATATCTGCGGTACATTTATTTCATGACCTTGCCACGTTTTGTATAGGGAAGAATGGGGTAAAATGGCTATGGTGCATGGAAAGAAAAGCTTGGTTGAAACAACCAAGTGCTATGATTATATATGCGCGAGACAATTAATTGGTTAGACCAACCAATTAATTTGTTAGGCTACCAATTCCTTGGTTGGTCTAACCAAGTGACTTGGTAAGTTAACCAAGTAACTGGGTTAGACCAACCAACAAATTTTCGACAGTTTTTTTTTTTTAATGGGAAGATTTAAAAAAAAAAGCTTCCATAGCACGACGGAGAGTAGCGTGAAGAATCAGAAAATCTTTTGTTATTATAATGAATAACATGCGGTTTTTTGCTGTTCTAGCAAAAAGATTTGTTAGCTTAGCCAAAAGATTTGTTGGTTTAGCAAAAATATTTGTTAATCTAGGAAATTTGTAAGATCAAGATTTGTAAGATCAACCGATTTTTTACTTAGGCCAGCAAATAATGAAATGTTATCACCATTTTAACAAAAAATTTTGCTGGCCTAGCAAAATGTCCGATAAATCAAGTATAAATTACCGACCTATTTTTTAAGGTCCTCAATTTGGACAATCATGAATTTAGATCAGAGAAAAGCAAGGAATAATAAAATACCATAAAGCACAGAGACGCTCGTATCCTCGAAAAATTTCCATTTTTTAATTCCGCCTTTCTCTTTCAGCTAAGACTAATTTGAGCGAGATACTTTGATCCCTTCAAAAGGGAAAAATTGTTAAACAATTCTCGAGTGTTGAGAGTATCTCAGCATATAAGCACAGCCAAAATCCAAAGTGATTCGATAATCAAAATCAACGTAGCCTCAATTATACACAATAATAATAAAAATAATAACATTATTAAAAATAATAATATTTACCGTGACTGTTTAACCAGCATAACCTTCCGCTAATAATTCACCTAACAATTAACAGCGAATAATACTCCTAATGGTGATCCTAATCCCAAAGTTCAAAGTGTTCCAATAATCAAATATACCTGTAAAAGCCAAATTCGTAATAATCATTACATAACTCACAGTATTATGTCGTATAGTCTCATAAACACATTTAAATATTTATAAATTAAAAAACTTGTAGTGTTTTCTAACATTCTGGGCCAAAGAAAAAAAATGCTTAGCTCAGTTTCGTGTCTGTGGTTTAACCGGGTCTGGGCAAATCCTTAGTTCGCATTGCAATTACGAGTCATCTTTAATATTACAAAAAAAGTCTTACAAAAAAATCACTAACAATACAAAGTATACTATAGTTTAAAAAAACCTGAAGAAGAGTTTTACCACAATAAAATTGCTACAGTATTACGAAGAAAATTCACTACTTCGTCCAAGATGGACGCTTTGGGTCTTCAGGCAGCTTTGGTAAAGCTGGATCCAGCTACAACGGTAACACCGATTGGCTCGACCGTAAAAATGATGCCACGTCATCGTCCGCCATTTGGTGTCGAAGTGGACGAGACTGATTTGACACTGCGTAACGTGCTTAACTCTCGAGACGACGATAGAGTCGTTCATCATCATCGAAAGAGTATCGGTAGCAGCAGCAGCACCGAAACATCAAACAGCAGCCAAAGCACATTTAGAAAACTTGAAATTGCCAGCAGCGAAACGTCAAGCACAATAACTTCGACAACTGTATTACCAAGCTGTACGAACAATCATCAGAATAATCAGAAGAATTCGTCATCTTCGTCGACATCATCGTCGCAAAAAATCGGAACTACCAAGTGCACGATTTCGGAGGTGAGGTGACGCCAACCTTGTTTCGGTGTTAATATGATATATCACACGTATCCACCACATCGTGGTAGCGCTAAATCACATGGGAAACATCATCATACCAAGGAGAAGAGACATCATCATCATCATCATCACAGTATGCATCATCAGCATCATAGGACACACGTGGTGAGTATACAATCTTGAATTGTCATCGGCGAATATATTTAAGGTAGTCGTATCGTAGTACACTAAGAGAAAAATCTGGTAATTAAAAAAAATACAAGGCTGCAAAGTAGAACTTTGCAAATTGCTTCCACATTATTATTGGATTTTTACAAATCTACCTCTATGAGTAAGCATGTCAATCTATTTTGGCTTCCTCATAGAGGAAGCTTTGTAAAAATCCAACAATAATGAGGAAGCAATTTGCAAAGTTCTACTTTGCAGCCTTGTTTGAAAAAAATTTAAATGGTATTAGTTTTGAACCCCTTGACAGATTCTCGCCAGACTTGAACTGATGCTTAGTTTACCCACACTCTACTTGTGGACCAAATTTGAGCCCGATATCTTAAAAATTGCGAAAGTTAGAGCACGATAAAAAAATGTCAAAAAATTCAAAAATGCCATAAATTGTGAACCCCTTAATGGATAGACACCAAATTTAATCCCAAACACTATTTGATAACAGTTCACTTCTGGTCCAAGTTTGAGCCAGATATCATGAAAATTGCGGGAGTTAGAGCCGGAGCTGACATTCTCCAAAAAATTCAAAATGCCATAAATTTTGAACACATTGATGGATTAACTCCAAATTAAACCCCATACCTTGTTTGACGACACTTTACTCGCGGTTCAAATTTGAGCCCGATATCTTAATATTCCAATAATTTCATTTAATATACAGATATATGTTGTAAAATTCCAATAATTATATTATAAACACAATTTTTATGAAGTGTTATACTGTATATTAATTTTTAATTTGTATATCAAGAGTCGCGGTAGCGACTCGACGCCAAGTTAAAAAAGAAATTATTAAATTTAATATACGCGTATCCGCCATAAAACTTCCAATACTTTAGATTAATTTTCATACAAAAATTTCTAACAGTGTACCTGTCGAGAAGTGAGAGATTTTCCGATAATTTTTAATATGTTTCCGTGGAGAATTCTTGTACTTATAGTAAAAATCATAAAATCTCGCACTTGTCGACATAGATTCATAATATACCAGATTATTATAGCAGTTTTTTTTTTGTTTCAAATTTATGTTAACTCTATTTGAATGTCGCCCATTGCTGAGTCGCACTTAATTATATCTATGGAAGCATGTATTTAAGAAAATTGCAACGTTGCCGAGGATTTTCCAACTTGACAGTGGACCCGAATGAAACCATAGACGACACAAATAAGAGCGCGATGCGTATGGGGTCACGCACATCCTGGAAAGTGCGTGCGACTGGTAAATACCAAACTTTCGCGTCTACCATATAAAGCTGATGGGGTCGAGCGGAAAAAAAATTTGTCCGGTGAAGTCAATACGGCACAGCTAGAAAAATTTACCATAAAATTGCAAAACCTGTATTGAAAACCTTTATTCATAAATTGATATAAATTATTCATAAATTAACGTAAATTAAATTTATACGAAATTGTACATACAAGTTCGATGTAAAATTAGTGTATGATACACAAATTTCAATTTCACTGTAAAAGTACTTTCATTAAAATAATTTACTTGAATTTCACTCTAAAAAACCATAAATTTTACATCACCATTATACATTAAATAATAATGTACGAGTTTATGCATCAAAATGTTCACTACCCCTTACATTTAATTTTGAATATTTTTTACAGTAGGATTTACCGATTATTATTTTTTTAAATATAAAAAATTGTAAAAACGTGAATCAATCAAGCTAAAAGAAGCCTGAGGTATTATTTTACAAATTGTCCACGTGAATGCTATAAATTAGATCCATAGAGTATGTAAAGAACCACAATCGTCGCCATATTCAGTGCAATAAATTTCGACGTGCTTGAATATATATCACGAACACTCACATTCAGTTGTGTAAACTGTGATTTGTACACAAGGTACAGTAGAGAATATAGTACCGTATGTTCTCTGCCTCACGGAGTGGATTCGCTTCTATGTGCTGCTGCTGCTGCTGCTGCTGCTGCTCATAACCGACAGCAGCAGTGCATACAGCGGGAATTATGTGTAATATGCGCGGGGAAGCACAAGCACCAGTAGCAGCTGAGGCAGCTGGTAAAGGGTATGGAATGCCAGTCAGAGCATAACCCATTGTCCGCGTGTTGACTGGGTGATACACATACGGCACGCGTACCGAGCTGTATGGACTTCACCGAGCTCGTAGTGCAATGGGCAGAGCCTACGGCGCATTTTAGCCCTTTCCGTCCTATAGAACTAATCCTGCCACACTGTTTAGCTACTAATGCACTATAAACTGTCACACAAGTTCATAGTCTGTACACCGAGAGAAAAAGTTTCATTGATTCACGGAAATCTTAGCCAATGAAATGAAATACTTGAATTTCAATACTATCTTTTCTTTGAATGATCTCAAACTCAATGAAAAGTAGTGACATTGATTCGAAGAAACATTTCTTTAAACCAATTAACCTTTTTCATTGATTTCAAAGATATCGTCTCTGATTCAATGAAACCTT